>OX451736.1:750897561-751606554 GCA_948472305.1 Vicia faba | reverse complement strand
AGAGAGTTTTAGATAAATTTTAAATATAAAATTTTAGCATAGTGTTTTATTGAAGAAAAAAAAAGACACTATTTTCATACAAGAAAAACCTTTAATTAATTAATTTATAGAAATAGTATCTTTTAAATACACTCTCGTGTGTTAAAAATTAGGGTGTTACACTCACACTCATTATACATAGTCTTATATAATCAAGATTATTTAAATTAAAATAATTAAGAAATTAAAATATATCAAATATGATATTTTACTGGTTTTGACCAAATTATCCTTACCATTAAAGTTAAAATCGGAACTCGATAGACCTGATCAATCAGTAAAAATTGGGAATTGGACCACTGTCCGATCCAACCGAGCCCGAAAACTGGTATCTAGAAAACTGAAATAAATAATCAGAATTTTTTATCTGCATACCACTTTTTTTACCAATAAATTCCTATACTACCATACATTTCAACACATAATCCTAATATATCATGTTTTCAAACAAAAAAAATTGAAATAAGAGGCTCCGCCCATTGGATTGGGCAGATGCTCTCTAAATTATAAAGCTTCCGTCCATTGGATTGACGGAGCTGTTATAATATCATTTTTTTTAATATAATGTTAAATTATACAGTGAACACATTAACACTCTTCCGTCCATTGGATGGGCGGAGCCTCTAAAAGTTATAACACTTCCGTTCATTGCTTTTGCGGATGTCAAATATTTTCAACAGCTCCGCCCATTCATGTGGCGGATGCTTTGTGACAAAAATAAAATTTGTTTGAAAATATTGGTAGTATGGGAATATTGATTGAAGAAGATGGTATAGTGGAATTTTTTATGTAAAAAAATGGTAAGACGGTAAAAATTTAAATAATCATTGAAAAAAAGGAAGGACGCCGTTCAAATCGACCAAGATCAATGAAGAACCGATCAAAAACCAAGAAGATGCGCATAAATGAAAATGATGTGATTGCATAGAGTTAATTTTATTATATCTATCATCTATTATTTTTGTCCCTATATCTACGTGAGACTATCAATACCATACTCATTTATTTTTGTTTTTTAGTAAACTTTTAACTTTCTTTTAAATTGTGTTGAGTCACATACTTCAATTTTTGTCAGTATGTATCTTTTCTTTTATTTATTTTATAAAAATACTCTCTATATAAAACAAATATATCTAATAAATTTATACCAAATGAGTATATATATAATATAATATAATATGTATGTGGAAAAAGAGAGAGCAAGAATGCAAAGCTAAGAAAAAATATTTATATATTAATGTCATAAAATGTATTGAAATTAATTTAAGAAGTCACATTATGTACATTTAGATTGTCCTAAAATATTAAAAGTAACATGTTTTAATATAAAAAATTATATTTAAGTATTATTGGTTCAATTACGATTCAATCCTGTTCAAATCTTTAAACTTTAAATCTTAACCTATATTAATTTAATATCTGATTTAGTTTTGATTACCTTAGTCCTTACAACTGAGTTAAACTCAGTTTCAATATAATAAGAAATGTTGATTCTTATTTATATCAGCTTTGCATGTCAACTACTTATTGTAATGTGTACAAGAGATTAATTAATAAGTTCCCTAAGCTCAAGCCTTGGCTATATATTATTCTCTGAGTCTTCAACTATTCTTGCAAACTACTTTCCTAATCTTCAGAAATTGAACCTATCGCCTTCATGTATGTTTGGTTTTACGTTTAGAACACATAGAATTAATTTTAGATATGTAGAATTGATTTTAACATGTTTGGTTGCCCTTGAGTATAATTGATTATGCTTTCTAGAATTGATTCTACTTGAAGCTAGAATTTGAAACTTTTAAGTATAAACATGATTTTACAGTGAAATTTACTATTCAACTCACTTTTGCAAGCATTTATCCAAGCATAAATCACTTTACCTTTAGTAGACTTCTCTAATTTTTGTTGAATATGCAGTAAACAAAAAACAACACAAAGGTAGAATAACCCTAATTTCATAAATTAGAGAAAAATACCAATTCTTGCTCTTTTCTCTATTCAACACTAATTGATCCCACAATCGATGTTGCGAACACTTTTATCACGTTCAATTATTTATCACAACTTAATCGTATCCTTGGAGAAATTTCAAATTAGCCTTAATCAATGATCAAATAGTTTTCAATGAAATGGATAATTTTAGAAAATTTGGAGAAACATCAAATAAAGTGTTTTTTTACTAAATATGATATTCATTCATTCAAATTGATAGAATACATCGAATAATACAACTTCAAAGTCTCTATAAACTGAAAATGATACGATGAATCAACGAACAAACTCACAACATCCATACTAATAGTATATAACATAAAAATGCCTACAAATGTGACAAAGCCTACAAATATGACGAAATTGAAATGCTCAAAATACCCATGTCTTGGAGTCTGCAACATTGATGATGCTAAAGTCAATGAATATCCATTGAGTCAAAATTAATCTGTCAATCTAAATCGAACAAACACTGCACCGAGACGGGAAGAAAAATAATGCCGCAATATGACGACGACCAACACAACGTCGCACTAAGACGAAAAAATCACAAATAAATGGAATCACTATTTGAACGAAAAGGAAAGGAAAAATGTTTGTAGCTTGATTTGAATCATGATAAAGACTTACTCAAATTAGGTACTCAGGGGATTTTCCTTGACTAAGCTCAAGTAAAGTGATTCAAATTAAATTGTAGGGTGATTTGAATATAGTATGGAAAAGGCTACAAAAATAAAATGAAAACTTGTTTTATTTTTTATTTTCATGCAATGTAAATTTTAAAATAATGTATGAAACTATATTCAAAGATTTAGGCAATTAGAGAATATTGAGGAACACAAGTTATAACATGTACTAAGTTAGACCTATAATATAAACATCCATCAAAGCAAAGAAATACTTAATGCTAAATAACTAAAAAGCTAGACCAATAAAGTACACATTCACATTGTTGACTCAAATTAATTCTTACCTTAAAGGACCATTGCCAACAAAAAATTAAGACTCTTAATACACTTTCACACTTTGATCATATAACTTAAAATGTCTCTATCTCATTGTATACTCAAGTTATCTATGATCTTTAAAGGAAATTAACAAAGAGTTATGATATAACATAATTTTAAACGTCTACTGTGATACATGACATAACTCACACTTATTGTTTACACGGTCGCAACACATTTTCACAATAATCACGACATGTTTCATTGATCACGTGTTCACATCACATATTTCACATTTACTGATGACCTTAAATTTGTATTGCACGAGGTAATCACCAGCTTTACAAGCATCTCAATCTCTTATTTGTTTATATAAAATATCTTCGTCAATCTTCCACCACTTTTTATATCCTTTTTCATATCAAAATATTCTTGCAGTATACGAAATACTTCAAAGTAACTCGATTTATGAACATTAATGTCCTTGACAATGGGTTCCCCCTTAATATGATATAACTCATTTCCTTACAAATCGACCTCCGTGATGAAAAACAAGTATAAATGTTTTTGTTTTACAAAGAAAAAATCAAACAGAGAAATGCAATTAATATGTTTTACTCAAAAAGCCTGTGCAATTGGTCCCACCATGTAATAACCAAATTGTTATGAACATGATTTTGCTATTGCATGCTATAAAGAGAAATTACATAAAATATGCTAAACAACTATAAAACTAACTTTTCATTCATGTCACCGATGATAATTAAATTCACCAATCACCTATTTATAACATTGGCATAAACTAATTACTCACTATCCAAATCCTTCTAAAGAGTAGTGACCTCATCACTATGTATCCTTATCATGGGTTTCATACAACTTGGGCTTATTAATTAGTATATTTAGATAATTACGTTCCACCAATATTGGAAAAAAATACATTGTACTCAAGGTGTAATCCAAAAACCATATAAAATACATATAAGCCTTTCAAGTACTCAGAATTGAGAAACTTTATCCACATATGAGAAACTGACATCCATATGAAGAGTAACCTATATGTTCATTCACATATTCCATAAAAAAAATGAACACCATTATTAGAAAGTTTTCCATTTTTTCCAGAGTAACAACCAAGACAACTACCACAATGGAAATTGCCACAATCAATATGTTGTTAGGTAGATATGGGACAAATATAGACCATGTTATTTGAGGAAGTGGCGATAAAAGTCCAATTTTAAGGAAATCTTCCCAAAAGCGCCAAATCCCAACATTTAGTAAGCCAAAGTAATTGATGAAATTCATAAAAGACCAGACACTATAACCAGTGAAGTTGCTAAAAAGTAAGGAACGACATGGATTACACTAATACAAGTTGAAAAATGACTGCATATGTTGAAACTACTCAAAGTGTCTACACTAGCATTGCTTCCTTTTCTATTTTCTTGGCAAAGTATGAAAGTACTGCAAAGTTTCCAAGCAAAATTCTAAGCCATGAGATAGCAAATAGAGAAATATTATTTACAAACATAAGATTTCTAGTATTAAGTAAAATTAGTGGCATTTGCAATAAGAGGAACGAGACATTGATTGCTCTAGAGAATTTGGATGTAAGTGATTCTTATTGCTGGTATATTTGATTTCTTCTTCCAATATGAAATGATCTCAATTTAATAATTCCACAATACAGGCTTTCAAGAGTGCCACAATTGGAATTAATACCACTAATGATGAAGAAATCTACCTGTAAATAAGAACTTTGAAGTTGAGTAAAATTATCTCTAAGTCATGAAACAAAATGGTGTTCAAATAAAACATGAATATGACTTAATAGGTGTTAAATCCATGGTTTTAGGTTTGACATGACCTTTGCTAAAACATGGTTATGGGTTGATGTTGAGCAAGATGTTACAACATCTTGACCAACTGTCATAACAAGTTCTATTGTCATGTGTATCATACAGATGTTAAGCCAAATGTTCTGACATCTTGGCCTATTATGCAGCAGGCACTGCTGTTTTGTTTCCTTGAAGATTTGATTAAAAAAAATGAGATTATAGAATATTCTAGTACTTATACATGCGCAATAAATCAAGGATATTTTAGGAACAAGTTCAAATTTGATTTGTTTCATTAAAAAATATCTTGGATACTTTTTAGGAAATTTCAAAAAGATTTGTTCCTATTTTAATGTGAAGATCGTGCAGCTGATTTAAAAAGTGAAGATTGAATTTGATTTAAAGAGTTCAAGCCCATACTACAAGAGTCTACAAATAAGAACTTGCTAGACCTAAAATAGTAAGTATTCACATTGAATAAATTGTGGGTGCAACATAAGAATTATGGTTTTGGGAGTCTTTTAGGTTCTTAGTGTTTGTGTTTTTTGTATGTCACTCATGTATATTTTGATGCATTGAGTTTGACTAGTTGTTACTTGATTTTATATCAACTTATTATTCTCACTGATAAGCTTTTAAGAAAAAGTTAAGTATTGTTCTTGGTTGAAGCTTCTAAGCAAGACTAAGTATTATTTATTTGGAGTGTAAACATTTGTTGGGTTTTAAGTCTAGTCACAAGGTTTGTGACCGTATGCATATCACTGCGATGATTGGAAGTGAGAGGGGGATCTCATATCTAGTGGTCTCTAGGTAGAAATTGTACAAGGTAGTAATTAGGAGAAAAAAATCAAACTAGGGTTGGTTTAGATTTGAACTAATATTATCATAGTGGATTCCCTTCCTGGCTTGGTAGCCCTTAGAGTATGTGACACTGCAACGAATTGGGTTAACAATGAATTGTGTTTTTTAATTTTATCCAATTTATCTTTCTGCACAATCTATGGTTTGTTGTCAATAGATGTCATAACACTTGTCCTGACATTGTGTTTTACGTTAAGACATCAGTCTTGGCATCTATATTGCAAGTGCCAAAATTTCAATTGGCATCAAAATATGCACCATGTTCAATCTATTGGGTAAGCTCCAAGGAGACTATTTTCCGGTACTAAGGATAAAGAAAGAGGATACAACAACAAACCACCTCTGTTAGATAGTTTCAATTATGATTGGTGGAAAGTTATAATGGTGGTTTTTTTTAAAGTCCATGGACATCAAGGCTTGGAAGGCTGTTTTGAAAGGGTGGGAACATCTTGTTAATACAAACAAAGATGAGAACATGTCATTAAAGCCAGAGGAAGAATGGAATGATGAGGATGATAAATTAGCTATTGGAGTGGACAAGAATGTGTTCAGGTTGATCAACACTTGTACTGTGGCCAAGGCTGCTTGGGAAATTCTCAGAACAAATCATGAAGGTACATTCAAAGTAAAAATGTCAAGACTGCAACTTCTTACCTCTAAATTTAAGAATCTAAAGATGAATGATGATGAGACTATCTAGGAATATCATATGAAGATTCTTGAAATAGATAATGTATTTAGTGCTTTGGGAGAAAAGATGTAAGAAGAAAAGCTTGTTAGAAAGATTCTTAGGTTCCTACCTAGGAAATTTGACATGAAGGTGACATCCATTGAAGAGGCTCATGACATCAGAAACATGAGGGTTGATGAACTTATTGGCTCACTTCAAACTTTTGAGTTAGCTATTAGTGACAAGTCTGAGAAAAAGAATAAGATTATAGCTTTTGTTTCCAATGTTGAAGATGAAGAAGGCCAAACTGATCTAGATATTGATGAAGGTCCATCCAATACTATTGTGTTACTTGGGAAACCATTCAATAGAATTATAAAGAGAATGGATAGAAGAGGAAAACCAATTGTTTAAAACATCTCATCTGACATCAGGAATAATGAGAATTTTCAAAAAAAAAAGGCCAGATCTGAGGACAAGTACAATCAAAGAAAAGGCATTCAATGTTATGAATGTGAAGGTTTTGGTCATATTAAACCAAAATGTCCAAACTTTCTCAAAAGGAAGAAAAGGGGTTTTATTGTGTCTTGTCTGATGATGATAAGTCAGAAGATGAGGCTAACAATGAGACTGTCAAACTTGTAACAGATCTTTCTGAGAGATGGGCAAATAAAGTGGAAGCCTATGATGAAAGTATCCTCTATGAAGATCTTGACATATGTTATAAGGATGCGTGTGATAGGTGTGAAAAAAGTCTTAAGACAGTAGAGGAACAGAGAAAGATCCTAGCCGAATTGGAGAATGAAAAGAAGAAGATGCTATGTTCTGATTCACATCTTCAAAGTGAGGTAACTCTCTTAAATTCCAAGCTTAATAACATGTCAGATTCCTTGAAGAATATGGAAAGTAGAGTTGATATGGTTAGAGAGGATGGGGATACAAAAGTGGATTATCTATCCAATAACAAACAAAGAAAAGTATATGAAGAGGATTTCTTGTCCCCTGAAAGGAAGAGAATGATCAACATGTCCAATCATATGTTACAACATTCTAGTAAACATGATAAAACATTATCTAGATTCCAATTATCAACGTGGATATGTTATTATTATGGTGAACATGGCCATATTAAGCCTTTATGTTATAAACTATATGGAGATAAAAAAATCTACAGTTCATTATAAGGATGATCAAGTGAGAAAAAAGAGAAGTGTTGAAAATAGAGATAATACCTTTATTGTTCATATTTCCTTAAGAGACTCAAATGGAAAAGATTGGTACTCTGACAATGGATGCTAAAGACACATGACAAGGGTTTAGAAGTTATTGGTGAACATTAGGCCTCATCCCACATGATCTATAAGATTTAGTGATAGGTTTAAAGCTGAAATTAAAGGAGTTGGAAAGTTGATGTGTATTGGTTCTCCTAGTTTAGAAGATGTTCTTTATGTGAAAGGATTAACTGCAAATTTCATTAGCATTATTCAATTATGTGACCAAGGTCTGCTAATCTACTTCTCAAAGTTGGAATGTCTGGTCAAAGATAACAGTGATGTTATCTTGATAAAGGTCATTAGATCTAAATATAACTGTTATATATGGTAATCTCAGATAACTGCTTAGTCATCCACATACCTGATAGATCATGAAAAAGAAGTTAAGTTGTGGCGCCAAAAGTTTGAACATCTTAATATAAAAGGAATGATGAAGATTTTAGCTAAATAAGCTATCAGATGAATGCCAGAGCTCAAGTTTGGAAAAGGTAAAGTTTGTGTTGAGTGTGAAATTAGAAAGCAAACCATGATGTCACACCCAATGTTGCAACATAATACTACTTCCAAAGTGCTGGAACTTCTTCATATGGACTTAATGGGGCCAATGCAGATAGAAAGCTTGGGAGGGAAAATGTATGTCTATGTGGTTATAGATGACTTTTCTGGATACATTTGGATGCATTTTCTTAGAGAAAAATCACATGCTTTTGAAGTATTCAAAAATATGTGTCAAAGCATTTAAGAGGAGAAAAATAGTTTGATTGTCAAAATCAGAAGTGAACATGACATGGAGTTTGAGAATGCAGAATTCTCTGAATTTTGTGATTCTGAAGGTATCAGTCATGAGTTTTCTCACTGCATCACTTCTCTACAAAATGGAATGGTTGAGCAAAAGACTAGGGCTATACAGGAATCAACTAAAGTTATGCTTTCTACCAAGCAATTGCCATTAGAGTTTTGGGCTGAAGTTATGAGTACTGCTTGCTACATTCATAATAGGGTCACTTTGAGAGAATACACTTCAACTACTCTCCATGTGATATGGACTGGAAGAAAGCCTATAGTCAAGAATTTTCATACCTTTGCAATTAAATACTATGCTTAGTGAACAAAGATAAAAAAGGTAAGGAAAATATCATAACGAATGAAGGGATATTTCTGGGTTACTCTTCAAACAGAAGAGCTTATAGAGTTTTTAACTCTATAACTAAAGAAGTTATGAAATCCATAAGTGTGATAATTAATTCAGTCACTTAAAGGGAGAAGGATGTCGAAGACAATGTTGGAACATCTTTTGTGCAAACTGAGGAGATAGGAAATGAAGTAATCTGGGAGTTCACAAGTATTGATCCAGATAAATTTGAAGTTAGAGTTCAGACAGATCATCTCAAGGAGAACAATACAACACAATCTAATGAAGCAGACATTTCAAATTCATGTCTTATTTCTAAGCTTGAACCAAGGTCGTGTTCTACTTTTCAAGAAAAAAGAATCTTGAATAATATCATTGGCTCAAAGTGGATCAATAGGTATTTGTATCTAAGAGACAATCTGATTTCTTATGGAAATATCACTATTTTTTAGTATGGTGGAACAAGGAGAGATTGTTCTCAACTGGTATAGATAAACTAGACGTTGAAATATCATAACGTCAAACATGATGTCATGACATTATTTGGTGAAGATCTGAATGATATCAGATATCTCATTCAACATAACTAGAATAAGAATCTTGATAATCACAATCAACTTATCAAGAATCTTGCTGAAGGAAATGTTGCTACTCTGGAATATATGGAAAAAAAGAAACAACTTGCTATTATGTTAAAAGACCAGTTTGAAAATATAAGCAGTGAGATTGGAACTTGCATTATTGAAGAGCTATAGCAATTACAATTATGGAGGAGTGCAACTGATACTACATCTTTCCTCTATGTTCTAATACTTAAGAAGCCTAAGCAAGTTATTATTAAAATGTTTCTACAAGATGGAAGGGCTGGTGACAACACCAAGAAGTGCATGAGGATCTTTGACATGGGCAAGAGGTGGAAGACCACCTAAGGTTGTTGAAGTATGTGTGTTTCCATCAGTTATTATGTGTTTCTAATTTATGCTTCCATATGTATTTATTGCTTGTGTGCAATGTGTGTGCTTCCATTTTGTTTACATTTACTATATTTTTGTCAAATTTTGGCTAAAAAGAGAGAGTAAAGTGTTAATGTATTTTGTGTGTCCCGATGTTATTAAACATGTCTTGACATGTTAAGTAACATGCTGATATGACTGTATTACTGTTAAGGAGAAACTAGTGATTGTGGTTGCTTGTTGGATGCAACTATTGAGGAGGAGCATGATAGTCTATCCCCTATTTATATTCACCTATCCCCTATTTATAATATTGATATAAATCAATTACTCTCTTATTGATATAAATCAATTACTCTCTCCATATAGATCCTTCTAAAGTATAATGACCACATCAATATGTATCCTTCTCATAAACTTCTTACAAGTATATTTAGATCATTACACAAATTCATGAATCATTCTCTAATTCAATGTAAATAACTAAACCTACAATTCCAAATTATACAAGTCAACCTTTGTTTTATCTCTTTTATTGCATTGTAATTAATTTATTGATACTATAGAAATATTTATGCATTTCTGGTCAAATAAATTGGGTTATCTTACATTAAAAATCGATTAATTGACTATTAAATCAACAAAACCTTCTAAAAAATTCAATTTGAACCAAATCCTCATTGCATAAATATGAATATTATCCGTAGGGATGTCAATGGGGCGGGGCGGGGCCGGGGGGACACTTCCCCATCTTTTTCCCCGCCATCAAATTCATTCCCCGTCCCCGTCCCCGATCTCCGTCACGGGGGAATTTCTATCCCCATCCCCGTTCCCCGCGGATCCCCGTTCCCCGCGGGGATCCCCATAGATCCTACATTTATTCATTAATATTTTATTTTTTTAAAATGTTTATATTTTCTATAAAAATAAAAAGCACAAAGAATTCACATATTTATTATGTTATTAAAAAATACTAGTATTTGACATTTATTATTTTTTATTAAAAATACTAATGGAACACAAAATAATAATATTTTTTTTATAAATTTCTATAAAATGCTATAAAATTCAACAAAATGAACTATAATACTTTTTAAAGTAACAATATGCCTAAACAACTAAAAAAATCCAACAACATAATTATGCTTAAAAAACTATACTTCATCAAAACTAATAAGGGATAATTATAAAATTTAGCATCATGAGTATGCTTGAAAAGCTAAAAATATATATATTAAATTAACTATATTAAAATAATAGGCGGGGCGGGGTCCCCGCGGGACGGGGGGTGTATTCCCCGTCCCCGTCCCCGAAATGCTCTCGGGGGAATTTTTCTCCCCATCCCCGCCCCCAAGGGGGAAAATTCCCCATCTTTGGGGCCACAAACGGGGCGTTCCCCGCGGAGATCCGCATTAACAGGTCCAAACTGACATCCCTAATTATCCGAGATAATCCAATACATTTTTTTAAAGATAATCCAATACATTTTTTTTATCCATTTCAAGTGAAGTAAAATTTAGGAATGAAAAACTGAATTTTAAAATGAAGAAATTAAAAATTTAAAAAATATTAAATTAGGGACAAAAAAACACATTTAAGAAAAAAAATAAAAAACCAATCTGGTCCCACCACCATGGTCTACTGATCCGACGGTCTTGGTTCGATCCCACAATCACCATTTTCCTGCGCACAAAACACTACTTCCAATCTCGTTTAAAAAAACAAAACAACCACTTCCAAACTCGGTGCTCCACCGTTCCCACCACGACGCAGAATCACCGCGCCCTCTCTACTCCGTCACAACCCCCACCACACCTCTCATTTCAATTCCACCTCCTGAATCTCAAACCCCTTTCTATTCCATTACCCTAAGAAGCTTTTATTCTTCTTCAAATTCGCAGAAACTAAATTAGGGTTAGGGTTAGGACAACACTTCAATACCGCTTGGTCTGCTTCAAATCGTTTCTGTTCATGCCTCGTTTTCGAGTTGGTATCATATCGTAGTAGCTGCAGAAATTTCCGCTTAATTGACAATTTAGGGTTTGTGCTGTTGATATGTCTAATTCTTCGAGGGGCCGAGTTACCATTACTCTTGGACGCAGCGGTCAGGTATATTCAATATCAAATTTCCCTCCCTTGAGTTTTTATTTGTCCTGTTGTTAAAGGAACTTCTTTTACGGTTTCTGCTACTTAGATTTTGTTAAAACTTTATTTTGCTAGTGTTTTTCTTAGTTTTTGTTTGTCGACATTAAGTTCTTGTATTGTTTGTTGGGAATGAAGGAACATAATATAATGTTCAATTTTAACCACTATTAGTGCTTACGATTTTGGGCATGGAAATGTAGTTTTAGTTTTATATATGGTTAAAGGGGTTCATGTGAATGACATGCTATTGTGCTCTTGAGTTTAGGTTGTGAAGAGGGATGTATCTGCGGCAGATGTTGCTTACTCTTCTTCTATGTCTTCAGCTGGGAGTAAGCGGTCTGTGAGAGACAGAATTGGAAATAATGCAGATAGTTCCATGTGGCATGGGAATGGGCTCGGCGGCAATAAAAGGTGTGTTTGTGTCTGTGGTTTCTACAGTATTTTTAGATGCTATGGTATTGGTTGTCTGAGCTGGTGCGTTATATGTTTAAACACATTCCCACACATACACACACACACCTTGCCGCGTTCTCTTTTTGCTAAGAAAGTTCACCATGGATAATGTTTTGGGTTATTTAATTATTAGTGCAAGTGGTAGAACAGTTTGCCCGTTTTTTGTATCATGTGATTAAAGATAGATTTCATGAATTATGTTGTTTGGATTCTCTGCAGACAGCGAGGAGATGTAAGCTTGCAAAAGGGACAAGATGGTAGTACTCTCCTTTAGCTGCGACTTTACCGTTCCATATTTATAATATTCAATGGGTTTTCTTAAATAAAAATCTTGTTTCACTTAATTTACTTAGATCGGCGTATTGGAAAAGACGATCTCCGATTGAAACTCATGCAAAAAAGTGCAGGGAAGAGGACTGAAAGTAATGGCAATAAGAGGAATGTTGATCTCCGTGAAAAATTGTCGAAGACCGCTTATCCTCCGACAAACAGTTTTAATTCAAAGCAGCGCATGCCTGAACCAAGGGAAACAAGCTCGTACAGGCTAGTTCCCTCAGCTAGAAGTTCTGAGGATTTAATGCGTATGGAATCCATGAGAAGCTCATACTCTCCTTGGACACTGGATCAAATTCGGCAAAGATCACCCGACGGGTTTCCAAGTTCTTCCAGGGGGATTTCCCCCCAAAGAAATGTTGGAGACCCTCAGAGAAGGCCTTTAAACAGGACATACGATGGAGTCAGACCAGTTTCTTATGCAGGTAGGGATGTTCTTGAAACTTCAAGGCCTCCAAGTGCTGCACCATCATCTTTTATGTCAAGATCCGGAATATCGTCATTGCCTCCAGTAACTGCCAAACCGGTAGCATCTCGTCCTGGCCAGCATCCTCCATCAAGCAGCGTTGCGCAAAGGGTTCCATTTGTGGTGAATTTTACTTATTCTCTTACCTTCACATTCCTTCTCTCAAATTTTATTATTTGTTACTTAAAGAAAGACAATCTATAGATTATATTGTAAGGAGAGTAGATTTGATGGAGAGGAGTCAAACAACTAGATGTAGAGGAAGACCGAGAAAAACTCTTAAGATAACTATTTCGATAGATCTCAAAATTAACGATTTGGATAGAAATATGGTCTCTGATAGAACTTAATGGCGTAATTTGATCCATGCAACTGACCCCACTTAGTGGGATAAAAATTGGTTGTTGTTGTAAAGAAAATTTCCATATGACCATGTGATGGATGTATCAGTTGAATCTGTTATGCCCTTTTGGTTGGCTATATCATATGCTAGGGATTATTTATAATATAATATAACTTAGGTACCAATAATTAGAATCGGTGTTGTCGATGGCGAAGAGCCAAAATCCCGCCATACAGGCCGCTTTGGGGCACTGCTATAGCGGATTATGGCGGAAAAATCTGCAATATCGGCCGATATTTACCATTGCGGCAAGCCCAAAAACTGCCATGTATATCTGCCATAGCGGTCATGGCGCCGCAATTTGATAACATTGATTAGAATAGATTTTGAATAAATACAAAGAATTCTATTCTTTAGCAATGGTGACAGAAAAAAATTATTAATAGTTTTTGGGGGCGTATAAATGGAATTAGCTAATTCATGATATTCTACTTTAGGGACTGTTTTTGGGAGCTAATTTTTATAAACTCTGGATGTTCAATCAGACCATATATTTGAACATGTTACCATGTGTGTGAATCTCTCTACAATATGCATATTGTAATTGCTCACAAGGTCTCCTTTTGGAAATCCTAGTTTCCGATAAATAGGTGATTAGTGAATGAATTAATCATGAGGGGTGTATTGAGAAAATAGATATGGCCTTAATAAAGCTTAGGCAATCTTCACTTCACAATTCACAATAATATTGGATATTCATGAAGGGCCCCCATGTTCCAAAAAAAATTTCAAGCAAAATAATAGAGGTACTCACTTTGAGTTCATGTGGGCCCTGTGGGTACAAACAGGTCTGTCCCCTGAATCTGATCAATAATACAATATTGTTGTTCACTAGTTTATTTATTTGATTATTTGGAAAATTAGGTTTTTCACATTACGTGTGTTGATAATGTTGACCTTTATCTATTACCCTGTGAAATTTCCCATATTTCCTACTATTCAAATATTCTTTTCCTATTTTTTTCTATGTAAATACCCCCTTTCCTAATTTCATGTATATATTTCATGATTCTGTATGATTTGTAATGTAGTATATAATAGAGTAATAGTAGATTAGCTATAGCAATATAGCTTAAGCAATATGTTTAGACTGAATAGCTATTGGTATATAAACTCTGTTATAGCATAGGTGAAATGAAATTGAGATTAATAACTGAATTCTGTTATTAATCTCAATTTCTTTTCACCTCTGCTATAATAGAGTTTATATACCAATAGCTATTCAGTCTAAACATATTAGTTTAGCTGCTTACAATTTCTGCTTAAGCTATATTACTATAGCTAATCTACTATTACTCTATTAGTATATTTGGAAAGATTATATGCTATAGTTAAACAATCAATCCCTATTGTTGACTGTTTATTTCTGTATAAGAATAGTATTAATTCATGTGATTATGCTTAATCGGTAATGCATATCAATGCCAATTCTAGTCCATTCATGTCATTCAAGTTCTTTTTCATCTCAGGTTTACGTCTTTATACAACTTGGTCATGCTTATAGAAAATATGTTTTTTAATTATATTTTAAAATTTGTATTACCATACCATTTCCATAGATTTTTTATAACCCTATACCGTACCGTTACCGTAGATTTTTTATAACCCTGTACCATACCTGTATAGGGTTGACATGAATTAAAAGAGTAGCGCCAAGTTCGAAGAAAAATGACACATGAATTAAAGCGTTGTAGTAGATAAGCTTGCCGTTTTATACTCCATTGATAGATATTGCAACGTGTTCTGCCATAAAGAACAAAAGTTACTTCCTTTGATGATTGTACCTTTAGCATTCTTAGATGTGTTGATGCTGGTATTAAAATTGCTTGATTTGTGTGTTCTACTACTGTGGCCTGACTTCCCAATTAAACAATTGGAGCAACTTTGTCCGAGTTACTATTTAGATTATGGACATTAATAGTCTGAACTACTGTGGTGGAAGTTTATGCAAATTGCTTTTATAATTAAATTACTATCAGTCTCTATGACTTGATCTTGGAAACTCGTGTTTAGATGAGGATGAGTTTCAGTTATGTTAAATTTTCTAAACATGTGGCTTTTCTGGTCAACCTTCAGGGTGAAGAACAGCAACCACAAACTGTCGATGGCCTGTTGCAAGCACTGGGACTACAAAAATATGTCATACTCTTCAAGGCCGAGGAAGTATGTCACTCTTTTACTTATGTAATTAAGAAGTTATATTATACTAGTTTTTTTCACATCCATTTGAGTATTGTGTCATATGCTTGATGAAATGTCAAAAATCATTTACTCATTAGCTGGCTATAGCCTTTAGGAATTCTTCCATGGGAAATGATTGGAGAGGATAATTTATAAATCAAGGGAACCTTTTATTGTTTGATCTTCCATGATAGTTTTAAGCAATATTTTGCGATGTGACTTATTTCATGCTTTGTACTTCAGATAGTTCGGTTTATTTTCGTATTGAACAGATGAACCGTCTAAAGTTCCTGTGATGAACTAGTTCCTGTTCAAAATTCCACCTAAAGTACTAACAATGGTTGCAAAACAAGTTTTTTTTTTTGTTTCTTTCGTTGAAAAGAGAAATACTTTTGATTGGTTTTTGTTTCTACGGATTCCACGATTTATTTTGTGAAACTGAATCTACTAAGATTACTGATACTCAATGCGGGGGAGCCTTTTCCATATAGGCAGGTTAATATCCTATAGTTTTGATTTTTACTTTAATTGGTACTTATGATTTTTCAACGTTGAGGTTGGACCGTGATTTCCTTCAAGTTTTACATATAATTGATTCTCATTATTGTCACTCTTTTTCTATAAACTAATCACTAATCTGATCAAAATTTTCAAATGTATGGATGCGACAAATAATATGAGCTGAATGGTTAGAATCAATTGTTCTCAATTTCTTGTATAAGCCAAGTGTTCTCACTAGACTGTTGAATGCTTAAGCTCTAGTGATCATATATTATGTTATGACATTAATAAATATCGTCTTCATATATGAATAAATTATATACTAAAAAATGATGTATGGTTTTTTTTTTGTTTAGTATTATTCCTGCTGTGAGTATATCTAATTTGGCACTACCAGTATTCTTATACACTGGTAAGTCCTTGCAGGTGGATATGACAGCACTGAAGCAGATGGGAGAAAATGACCTTAAAGAGCTTGGAATTCCTATGGTAATTATCATTATTTAAATTCGTGGCTTATATTTTGAAATCTAAAGCTCAGCAAATATATGAATTAAGGCATTCTTATTCTTATATATTATACATATCTGGGACAACCTAGCACGAGTTAAGGGCGATTGCTTTTGGAGGATCTCTTGTTAAGTATTGCTAACTTGTTTTTGCATCCATCATGTTAGTACTAGCTGCCTTGTTCAATGCCCATCCAATTCCATAAGAACTAGAATCTTTATTACAAGATTTAGGGAAGCGTTCCCTTTAAAACAGTATAGATTGCAGAACCTTCTCTTCCCATCCCACTGCTAGAAATTTAGATGACAGCTCTTAATTTACCCAAACCCTCTCTTCCCCAGCCGCCATTCGGAAAGTCTGGTTCTGATGGTGTAGGTCATGATGGATTATCATCTTCTGGGCCGTCTGTTTGGTGTATGCTCAACAATGTGTTAATGCTGGGAAAAGTCCCAAGAGCATGACCATTTACTTTTGCTGGGTGATCTTTGTACAAGGCTTGTTATTAGCCAAAGAATGAGATACACAACATTTCCTTAAAGCCCGCTGTTTTTCTTCATTAAGTTGGGTTTGACCATTCAATCCTCAAATTTATTTTTTCTTTCAGCATCTATGACTTCCCTCAAAGACCCATCTCACCCTTTCCTTTATCTCTTCCTTTTTATACTTCTGGTTGCAATTATCCGCTTTGCTTCAATATTTTCTGTTTTTCTCCCCGTGTTATCTGCATAAATTTAAGAGATACTCAAGGAGCTTGCACAAATACCAATGTTTGGTTGCTCTGGCAGGGAAAAGGTCAGCCGTCCTGTCAAAGACTCGTAGTTTAATCACTGTTATGGGGACCCCTCCCACAGCATGAACGTATTCCTCCGTCTCAACTGTCCTTGTTTTCCAGAAAAGTCTTTGCAAATTCCTTTCAATGTTTTATCTACTTTCTGTTTGTTTCAGCCTTAAATTTTTGCATTCCGAATCTTATGAAAGTTGATAGTCAAGGTGTTTTGATTTTTAATTCTTTTGTTGTTTTCACTTTTATACGATTTGTGTTTGAACAAAAAAAATGTGGGTTTTCATATGCATGTGTTCAGTACTCCTTGTTTTTATGATATTATCTAACTTATGGAGGCTGCTTGGGTTGCAGGGTCCAAGGAAAAAACTTCTTCTTGCACTCTTGCCTCGTAAACGACAGCAGTGTTGATTTTCTTCTTCGCTGGATGCTAAAATTGACACATTGTTGTATCCCAGAGTTTTATAAAACAATTATTAGGTGATGTGAAATACATATCTGAGAAATTTGACTAGTATGAATGTCTTGTTCAGTGTGGGATTCGGACGTGCCTTGTATTGACTCTCACATTTTTGCATTTGAGAACAAGTATCAGTTGAAGTTTTGTTGGAAGAAAGTATTGGTCTGTAACATATTCTGTCCAAACTTATAACTGTAAGAAATAGGAACCAGAATCAATTTATCCCTAATTGGGACATATTAACGC
Source organism: Vicia faba (assembly GCA_948472305.1). Classification (NCBI taxonomy): domain Eukaryota; kingdom Viridiplantae; phylum Streptophyta; class Magnoliopsida; order Fabales; family Fabaceae; genus Vicia; species Vicia faba. The sequence goes on along the minus strand of OX451736.1, from coordinate 751,588,366 downwards.
CTTCTCGGTTTTCACATCATCAAAAGTAGGATTCAAATTGAGATTTAGAAAATATATTTATTTTCTTCCTTGATATACGTTTCAAAACATGTTTGTGCTTTTTTGTCAAATAAAAACATGTGTGCCTTGTTTTTTGTTTAAAAAAACATGTCTGTTTTTTCGGGAAGATTTATGCCCTTGGAAGGATGTTGAGCATTATACTGATCTTAATGTTAGGTGCGAATCTTCAAATGCTTGCTTTTTCTCTACATTGATTCGTCCGTAAGCACCCAATCGGTCATAGATATAGAAAATTGATTATTGTTATTATTTGTAGTGAAAGTCGTATTTTTTGTCTAGAAAATCTTGGTGACACTTTATCAAATGATTTTCATGCGGTTTTTGGAATAATTGTTGTGCTCTTTTCATGTGGTTTGAATAAATTGTTTATTTTATGTATAAACTCTTGAGAAAAAGTTATTTATATTACTTTTCTAAACATGTCAAAATGTTTTCATAATTTTGATTTGTTTAAGCACTGTCTCAAATATATAAGTTGAATTAAGAGAGTTCAAACAAATTTATAATCAGTTTCTCATGGGGTGCTGCTAGGTCACCATGGTCAAAAGTTTCAACTACTTCTAGATATTAAGGAGATTCGGGCATTTACATTATCCACACCCAACACTTTCGTTAGCGAGTCATATCATGTTCAAAAATGTGTTTGGTGATACATCTCTGCAATTATATTAGAATTTATTCGGAGGTTCATCTCTGTAACAATCGTTATTTTAAAACTCAAAGAAGTTTACGGAGATGTATCTTAGGAATGAATTCTGTAACTTTAAACCACAAAGTAGTAATAGCTGGATGCAAAAGGTTGAAGAAAAATATAAATTAGTATCAAAATATGTCATATTACATAGATAATTGTAACATAAATAAGTAACATCAATTTAGTATTATATTTTAGCAGAATATTACAACATCTTCATAATATTTTCCGCCGATCTTACAATTTTCGATCCAGTTAAATCAGAATCAGACATTTTGTTTTGTAACAGTGAAACGCATTTCACACAATTCTTAATTCTTCATCTGTTTTTTAGCTCAAAGTTGTTGAATTGCATCTTTCTTTCATTGTCGATTGAGGGTGAACAGTACTCAAGCTTCACAACTCTTCAATTGTTTGAGTATTATAGGAGATTCTTCATTATAGATTTCAGATCTAAGAGATGTGTACTGTGTGATCTTAAATTTAAGTGAGGGTTTTGCATAGTTGAAGTAGATAAATGAGACATGTCAATATATGCTCATTTTGGCGTGATGTGTGTTTGTGAGCAATATGAAATGAAAGATTCTATATTTATAAAAAATTTAGATCATTATGGACCTTAGAAACCCTATCCCATTTCAGAGGATATTTTGGGTGTCCGTATCTGGAATCGCCCTATTTTTTTTTAAAGTAAGGGTTTCTACGAAGACAACAGGAGATGAAAGATTCCATATTTATATAAATTTTAGATTATTATGAACCCAAGTGTATATCCTATCATGTCTCAGAGAATATTTTGGTATACATATCTGAAATCACTATATTTTTTTCAAAGTAAGGGTTATTACAGAGATGTATATCCGAAATATTCCTTGTTTGGTATTTTTGCAACTAAAATGTGACTAATCCGGATGTACATCTCTAGAAACGCCCCACGTGTTATACAAAACCTATTTTATACAGGGAGAAACTTGGTCATAGGTTGAAAAATAAACTTTTATTAAAATTGCCCTAAATTGTTATCCAATTAATAAATATACATTACATATAAATCGAGGTTTTGTCAACAATACATACAAAAAATGAGTCATCAACTAAATACATAGTTAGATAAAAACTAAAAACATTAAAACATGTGTCATAATCTAAATCTATTTCTATGGGCGGTGCCGCCTTTGAATTTTTCTTATTTGATTCTCTTTCAATCTTGCTTACTTTGGTGAACACTTCCATTCTTTTCAGAAAGTAATCCGATCAAGTTTCACACTCTTATGTGAAATGTGTCTTCCATTCCAGTGATGTCTTTAGTATAAGACACACCAGTTTCAAAATAAACTTGAACAAAATATTGTGTTTTTGAAAGCTATCCAATAACATGATGCGCCCCGATGGATTTTAAGGTGGTGTTTCTGAGAAACTATAACTTGTCATATCAATACACATTCTATCATAAGAACTTTCTATAAGATGTCCACTTTCAAGGAAGGATGTTCATTTTTCAAACGGTGCCAGACCACTAACACAAGGAATAAGACCATTGAGAATTACATCACAATATTCTTTTCTCTCGTATAGCAATGTTAATGATTTTCTATGCACCGTCAACTCTTGTATAAGCTGATGGTGGATAAATGACTGGTTCTCTTCTCCTTTACCGAGCAAATTTGAAATAGCTCGAAAATCACAATTGATGTCACCTTTAACATTTACAATCTGTTCAATGTATTTGGGCATAAAAAGTGACATCTCTTTGATGTGGATGATTCTTGGTAATAGTGTCAGAGAATTTGTTTGATAGTGCGAGCACCTTTGATTTTTTTTTATAGATTTAGGAGTTGGAGAATCTAGAAAATGCGAGTCAACATGTTCAAAGTAAGAAAGAAACCGATTTGTAGAATTGTCACTCTCGACCGATTTGATCTTTTTAGGGGTACCATTGGTTTTAACAAATTTCGAGGGTGGTTTTAAATTGGTGGTTTCAGGATAGGCAATCTTCCTCAACTTCTCTTGGATGTGCAATTTCATGTTGTCCTTAACTTTCATGAATCTCTCTTGGATCACTTCAAACTTGATCACGATTTAGAATGTAAATGGATATCCATGAGACATATAGTATGACATCTATGCCGTTAGATAAACATGATATATGTATCCGCCCCATATCCGTACAGTTATCCGCTAAGCGGGTAATCAACAAATTTTTAGGTACTCGCAGATATTTATAGAAATCCATGGATAACATTGTTTATTTTATTTAAAAAATATATATTTGTAACTTCTTTTAAAGACATAAAGTTATTATCACATAAAATACATACAATTGACTCTCAATTTAACAATAAAATTTCAACTTATTAATTTCCTTCTTTTTCACCAAAATATAATAACATCCAAACATAATATTCATAAATTTCATTTTTAACAAAAACAAATAAAATATATTGTCACTGTGACTTATGGTGGAAAAGTCGACGAAGGAGAAGTAGGAAGGGAGACACTGGTTGGATGAAGGAAAAACGATACTGGTTGGTTGAACGATGCAACTGTTGAAGTGAAGTTTCGAGTATAGAAGAAGTTTAAATATGAAACGGTCAAATAGAATTTGCATGAAACGTGAAAGGTTTCCTTCAAAGAAAACTTCAAAAAAATTAAAAATATAAGAAGAGTATTTTTTTTAGAAGATGAAAAGACAAAGTATAATAAAATAATGATATTTAAATATTTTTTATAAATTTCTTGATGAATACGGATATCCACGGGAACGAGTATTTGTTATACCTTAATTTTTATCCCTAAGATCCCTCATCATTTTGCATCTTTACAATGCATCAATATCACAACCATGGTTTGCTTTTCACCCTTGTTCTCCCTCTTCTTTAAGTTTACTCTTGAAGGATCACCAAGTACCCTAATTGTGTATCTTGTACATACATGTTTATGTTTACTAATCTCTAACTAAAATCCAAAAAGATGTTTTGTTTCCCTTTTGTGTTTTTACATTGTTGGTGTTGAGCCAAGTGCATCTATCTCACCACCTAAGCTAGGGTTTTGATAATTGATCCTTAGTCAATTGATTATTCATTGGACCTCAAGGGCTTGAACCTTAAAGCCATGCTTTTACTATAAAAATGCCATGTCTTGAGTCTATCTCAAATTCATACGGTCAAGTTTATATCAAAGTATTGTGGTTTGATTCATCAAGAAACTTCATAGGTTCATGTGTCTATTTCCATGCCTTCTTCAACAAGTTTCATCAAGCTATGAGCTTCATTATCAAGTGTGCTTAAAGATGACATCATTTCAAGGTCCTATGTGCTTCATCATGCCTTAGATTGCATGCAAAGTTTAAAAGATTCAAATTTGATTCAAGTTGTTTGACCTAATTTGTCAAGTTCTTGATTCTACGGTCACAAGTGCATAACTCTCTCAATTTTCAACATCTTAAAGATTCTTTTTGCTACAAACTCTTCTCATCATCTCCAAAAACTTCTCTTTACATGACAAGAGCCAATTATGCTTGGAGGATCATCAAGAGTTTGGATACATTAGAGGTCACTTTATAGATTTTGACCTAATTTCAAGTGATTTTTGCATGATTTTGATAGCCAAAATACCCCCGCTAAGATCACATTCGAACTCTTAAGCTTGTATTTAATTTTTTGATTTACACCTTTCAAACACTAAAAATCTCCACTCAATTAGCTTCACCAACATTCAGTGAAGCTAACCAGATCAAGAGGAAGAAGAATTAAGCTCTAGTTGAAGCTCACCAAGTTCAGTTTCAGAGCAAAACCATCGCACTTCGTTCAGGTAGTTAGAAGCATCAAATCTCTCAACTCAAATTACTGTGATGATCTTTGATGTACACTGATGCTTATTACATCATTAATTTTCATTAATTGATCTGTTTGATGTGTCTATTTTTGAATTTTGTGTTTGCAAACTCTTCTAGTTTTTCTCAAATCGAGTAGCCTACAGTTTAAATAATTTTTTTCGTGAAGTCATGGTTAAGATCGTCTTGATGAGACGCGTCTAATGATACCAGCCTCATGAGTAATGGTTATTTATTTTTGAAATACGAATTTGTCCTAGTTGCAGGTGGCTGGAGGTTGAAGATGACCAATATGTCATCCTCAACCAATGAAAACGTGCCATCTGAAATAATTTGATTGGTGTGACTTTTCTTGGATCTGATGCACGTGTTTTGACTTGTGTCCATCATACATCATCATTTCCCATTCGTTTGATGTGCCAACGTGTTTAAGTGACTTAGATCCAACGTCTCCATATTGTTCTGATTTGTTTTTATTTTACAAAATTATTTTTAAATTCATTTTGTCTTCAAAAATTCATAACTCCTTTATTTTTTATCCAAAAAATATGAAAAATTACACAAAAATATTTTAAATAAATTTTGATTTTATAGATATTTTTTCAGATTTTTATTTTGATGTTTGCTATTTTTTTATAAATAATTTTTGAATTATTTGCTTTGTTTTAATCAGTTTAAAAATGTTTTTATTACTTTTTGAATCCTGAAAAATAATATATGATCCAATAATGGTTTCTGATCTATGGTGATTTTATTTGGTTTTTATTTTTAGCTTTACTACTTTTTATCCTTTTTTGATCTTCTTGCTTAATATTTAATAGTTTAAAAACAGTTTCTGATTTCCAAAAATGATGAAACTATTTTCTAAAAATACCATGGACCATTTTTGATTTTTCTATGGTCTTAGTTGATTTTTATTGTATGTTTTTAATATAGTTTGATATTTTACTTTTTATTTCCATTTTAAAACCATTTTTAAAAATCACTTTATTATTTTATTTTGTTTATTTTGGCAATTTAAATTTTGTATATTCTGATTGGCTTGAATCTTGATTATTTAGGTCATGAATTTCATGAACATCAATGGAAATTGGATATTGATAGGTTGAAAGACAAAATCCACCAAAATGGATGATTGATTTTGATGAAGTTAGACCCAATTCATAATCCTATTTGGATTTGTATTTTTGTCTGGTTCACTTTACCTCTGATCCATCTCTTTCTTTTTTCCTTTTTCTTTTTTAAATCAATTGGACGATTGATGATTCATCTTGTTTAGTTGAATCTAGATTGGTACTTGATGAACTTTCATTATTTCAGATCTACCTCTAAGTGATCAATTGATCACACAAGGAACTTTGGATTGATGATAAATTCATCTTAAGGTATCATAAATGATTTGATTGATATAATAATCTCATCTCCTTGACTCAGGTCTTGATCACCTTTGCTTTTAAACCAGGGTGTGCATTATATGTAATACACCTATATTATTTTGGCCCGACCTCAGGTAGGTGCAACACCTATATAAGTTAACTTACAGTTGCTTAACATAGCGTCAAATTATCCTGAATCGAAAAACTAACATACTAACTCTAACAACTATTGTACTAACTTTTTATTTAATATAATTTAAATTTTCCGTAATTTACTTTATGTCATTTAATTTTAGCATCTTTATCATTCATGTCATTTAACTTTTTTCTCTTTATTTTATGCCATTTTCTCTTTGTCCACTTGGACTTTTATTTTATGTCATTTTTCCTTTGTCCACTTGGACATATGTTTATGCTTATGCACTTTTTTCCCTTTTTCCTATTAGACTTTTATTTTGTTCTTAAATAATTAATAATCAACTTTAACATTAAAAGACTTAAGACTCTGTTGACCGTGGTTACTATTCCTTGGAATATTGGAGCATTTGGACCTTTGGACTTAGGATAAGACCTTGTTACCTTGACACCTTGGAACTTTGAGACCTTATTGTTATTTTGTCTGTATTGGGAACTTTTCTGCGTGCAGGTGTTACTTTAAAATTTCATCTGATGCAAGAATAATTCACCTAATACATATCAAGTCATTTGTGCCTTATTGGATCCATTTGATGCAAGCTTGTACCTGAGACACTTATTATTTATCTGATGCTTATTACTTTATTCTGTGTGGCTTTAATCCAAAGAATGAGAATTCTATGTTGACTTTATTATGTCAAGTGTTGACTTCTTGTTTGGTTAAATCTTTCCTACCTTAACTTTTACTTTATGCTCTAGGATAGTCCCTTCATCTCTTGTCCATCTTCTTTAATTTCAAAATCTTCTCCCTCTTTTTAAAAAATTATTCTTGTTTTCAAACTTAAATGCTTTCATAATAAACTTGGACTTAGGTCCATGCATTTTCAAAACCTTTTCTTGATCAAATTTTAATTAACTTAACCTAAGTCTAACTCTTTTCTTTAAAGACTAAAAAATACAAAACCTCACTTCAAAACTTTTGCCATTTGGCTTTTGATTTTAAAACTTTTTTCCTAAAGATTAGATGTGATTAATATCTATGGTTGAGATATAATTCTCCCATGTTTATAACCTTGATTGATATGATGTTGAATCTTTTTCCACTTGAAGGGTTAGTGGCATATCTGTTGAGTTATCCTGGTTGGATCCCTCCTTTCACTTGTGATGCAAAGGTCCGTCATTCACATGTTTATGGATATTTTATCGAGTATTCTCCCTAAGATGACAACATGTTTCTTCTCTTAAAATTAACCAACACACAACTTTGTTATTTTTTATAAGAACTACGTGGTTCTTATTTCATCATTGCACATTGGTGATACGTAGGCACATGGCTCATTGAAGTCTTGCTGAATCAAAATTGTAAAAACATTTCTTTTCTCATCTCTCCAGTCATTTCTCAAACAACCATTTTTAGCTAAATACACAAATTTTCAAAGAGGTTCATGCGGAGTACCGTAGATGTTTAGGGTTCTAACACCCCCCACTTTCATAACCAACCCCTTACCTAGATCTTTTTTTAATTAGTTTTTTAGTTTTAAAAACTTCTTTAGGTTTTATTCACTTTTTTCCCATTTCCTTTATAAACAATAAAGTGCGGTGGTGACTTTTACTTTGCGAGTTAAGTCAATCAATGGCTTAATCTCAATTTTTCACTGCTACAAAAAATTATGCGACTTCATTGGGGATTCATCTCTAAGTGGGTTGAGCATATCTTTGTTTATCTGTGTATGTGCTATTATTTATGCATGTTTGCTTGTTTGTCTGTTACTTTTCTGGTTTTTAGGGTGCTTGGTGATCTATTGGAAGTCGTATACCCGGACTTGGGCAAACTTAATATTAGGAGGGGTATAGTCATGTTGACATGTCTGGAGCAGTCCTAAACATGTTGGCATGAGATCCCTCGCTCAGTGGAGGCCTCTCTGAGGGTGATGATGTTAAACAAGCCAGTTATGCGAGATTATCACTTTTCGATCTGGGAGCCTGGGAATCTGAGGACCTTATAACCCTTAACCCATCTTGTCATTTTACGATGTAGTGAGATGACTATTCATGAGCAGTCTTGAAATAGTTGATATGTGATGATACACTCAGACGAGTTTCTCTTGAATATATTTTTGGTTCCCAAGCAGTCGGTAGACCGATAATATCCAAAAGAGGATCAATGACTCTAAGAACCTTTTAGAACCTTATTCTACAAGTTGTTTGAAAGCCTTAGTCCATAACTTGTGGGTAGTACCTTTGACTTTATGCTCGTGATGTCGAACCTATGAACCTCTTGTTTGTGATTGCTGCATAGCCATGCACTCATGCATTCATGAAACATTATTTTCACCTGGTTTTTCAAGGAACTTAGACCTTTCTATTTTCAAACATCTCAGGTACTGTTGTTATGGATCTTGGAAAGAGGAGTATTAAGAAGTACAATTTCAAGAGCCCTAAATTGCAAGAGTTAACAAAGCTAGCATCTTTGGTATCCAATCTGGTGGCTTTCAGAGAGCGTAATGGAAGACTTCTTTCTATCTTATCTACTTATGTTCCAGAAGGGATTCTTAGTACCCTGGTTCAGTTCTATGATCCCTTGTACCATTATTTCACTTTCCCTGATTATCAACTTATGCATACTTTGGAGGATTATTCTTATTGGGTGGGATTACATGTTTCAAACAAAATCCCTTTCACTGGTTTAAAGGAGATTCCTAAACCCCAAGTTATTGCAAGTGTTATTCATCTCAGGAAGTATGATATGGAGGGTAAGCTTATTTTAAATGAGGCATTCAAGGGGTGACTTCTAAATTATTGATGGAGAAAGCTTCAACCTTTGCCAATTCCGATAGCATGAATGCTTTTGAGGCTATTCCTGCCTTACTTATTTATGGTCTAGTGTCATTCCATAATATTTAAGGTTTCGTTGATGTTAATACTATCCGAATCTTTCTGATTAGGTATCCAGTACCCGCGTTGCTTGGGGATACTTACCATTCCATTCATCACATGACCTCTAAAGGCTATGGAGTTATCATATGCTGTGCACCATTATTATATAAGTGGTTTATTTAACACTTGCCTAGATCCAGACTTTTCAGGGATTATCCAAAGAAGATTAGGTGGTCTCAGAGGCTTATGTCTCTCACCCAGGCTGATTTAACTTGGTATGACTCAACTTATGATATTGGGGTGATCATTTACAGTTGTGGAGAATTCCCTAATGTACCTCTTCTCGGTATACTAGGAGGAATTAACTACTACCCCATTCTCGCTAGACGCCAATTTAGATATCCTATGAGGAATAGACCTGATAACATTTAGGTAACATGTTTCTTTTACCTTATGGAAGAAGGGAAGCCATATTTGATGGATAGGATCGTGAGTGCTTGGCACAAAATCCATAGTAAAGATAGGGAGCTACTAGGAAAGAAGCTTGGTGTTTCTTTTGAGCCTTACACTCAGCAAGCTCATGTTAGATCTTGTGTTCTCAAGATGCCTTATCCTCTTGAGAAGCCATTGTTCCTTGTTGCTACGCTATCACTTTCTGTCATCCCTATTTAGGATAGAGAAGAGTTTCAAGAAGTATTGGCCAAGATGAAGCAAGAAAGAGATGTTTGGGAAAGCAAATTCTATGCCTCACATCTTGAGAATATAGAATTGCAGAAGAAGTTGAAGGAGAAGTATGACCTGATTAAGATACTTGAGCAGCATGCTGTGGAAAGGATGAAGGAGCAAGAGGATTTATTTTCTCTAGCATTCGGCCAGTTCCTAGTATCCAAGATTATTATCACATTCTTCCTACCTCCGGTGCCTGGAAGGGAGTTATTGACAAGTTTGTGACAGAGAACACTCAATTTAAGAGTCATATGAAGGGGCTTAAGAGGAAGCGTCAGCATGAAGTATGATCTTCTTCATATGTGGTTCCTTAGGATCCATAGATTCTAGCTTACCTTCTCTTGTATCTTATGATTATTGAAACTTTTACTAAAGTTGTAATTCTTCCAAATTATTAATGAAATAAGATTATTCAGTATTCCAAATGTGTTATTCCTTTGATGTTTGTAAATGATTACATCTGTTAAGTTCCTTGATAGCTAATAATAAAACAAATCACTTGCATTGCATATCATTCATCATTTCACACTTAATTTTGAATTTCACAAGTTCCTAAAGAGTCTTATCCATTTCTCTTGGTCTTCGTCCAGTCAAGTTGTCGCATCCCTACAACACTCATGCTAATCACAAGAGATGAATGGAAAACATCAAGCAAGAAAATAGGGGACTAAGGGAAGAAGTCACCACTTTGAGAATTGGTATGACCCATCTGTCTGCTCTGGTTAAATCTTTGATTTCCGCTCAAGCTCAGAATCATGTTGCACCTCTTATTCAGTCTCAAGCTCAAACTGAACCTCAAGTCACTGTTATTTATGAAGTTGTTTCCACTCCAATTCACGTTGCTCCTATTAGTAATGCTGCTCAGTATTAGATGCCTCGTGGTTTTCCTTGGGGTTGCCTGAGAACTTTGTCCCTGAATGGTATAATCCATCTGACGAAGTTTCTAATACTGTCAAATCTATTATGGTTACTGCACCCTCTATTGTGCATAATACTCCCATTATTTATGACCAAGTTTATCATGTTGCTGCTGCACCTAGTGAGAGCTTGGGTATTTATGACCGGATGGATGATTTTTAGGACCAGTTCTTGAATATGCAGAAGGAAATGAAAGCTCTTAGGGGAAATAAGTTATTTGTTAAGAATGTCAGTGATCTCTGCCTTGTTCCTAATGTCATGGTGCCGGCTAAATTCAAAGTTTCTGAATTCGAGAAATACAAGGGAAACTCTTGTCTTCATAGTCACCTTGTAATGTGTGATAGGAAAATGTCTACCCACACTGACGATCATCGTCTGTTGATCCATTATTTCCAGGATAATTTAACTGGAGCTACATTGAAATGGTATATGGGCTTGGATAGTTCTAACATCCTTACTTTCAATGATGTTGGTGAAAAATTTGTTAGGAAATACAAGTATAATGTAAATATGGCACCTGACTATGATCAACTCAGGGCTATGGCTCAAAGGAATAAGGAATCATTTAAAGAGCATGTATAACATTGGCGCGAGATTGCAGCTCAAGTTATTCCCCTCATGGAAGATAAAGAAATGACCAAGGTTTTCCTAAAGACTCTTGGATCGTTCTATTATGAGAAGATGATGGCCAATGCGCCAAGTGATTTTATAGAGGTGGTCAAAATGGGTATTCGTTTGGAAGAGGCTATCCGTGAAAGGCGTTGGTTAAAAGATGAGAATTATGGTTCTACTATGAAGTATGACTATGGGTTTTCCAAAAAGAAATAAGGAGATTCTAATGGTGTTTCTCAGGAGTGGCATAATAGGTCCCGTGGAAGAAATCATTGTCATTGGCAGCATGTTGCTTCAGTTACTCCATGTGTTAGTATAACTCCTGCAACACTTGCTTATCAACCTCCCCAAAGAACACATTAGAAGTCCTACCAACAAAATAATCAAGGGAAAAATCAGAAGAGGGAACCCTTTGATCCCATTCCTATGAGTTACACTGAATTGTTACCTGCATTAATTCAGAAGAACCTAGTGCAGACTAGGTCTCCTCCTGCTATTCCTGGGAAAATTCCCTGATATTACAAAGTTGATTTGAATTGTACTTTTAATCAAGGAGTTCCAGGAAATGACATAGAGAACTATTATCCCTTGAAGTATGAGGTTCAAAAGTTAGTAAGGGATGGTATTTTGTACTTTAAAGACATGAGGCTAAATTTTCAAGCAAATCCATTGCCTAATCATGAGGGAAATGAAATTAATATGGTTTATGGTTTCCCCGGTGAGTTCCAGATATTTGATGTGAATGATAAGGGGTAATCTTGTAGAAATGCATGCTACTCTTTGTGAATTCAGTCATTACGAGCATAATCATACAACTTGCTGAGTTTGTAGAGAAAAATCCTCGTGGGTGTTTTGTGGTGGAAAGAGACTTCTAAGAGATGTTAGACCAGGGTCTCATTCAAGTATGCAGACATAGGGATGAGGACCATTAAGTGCATATGATTGACAATGATTCTAGAACTTGTCAGATTTACGGTGTGAATTCAATAAAGAGATCTTTGGTAAAGCTTCGTGCTGAGTTATGTGTTTTGAGATACTTTGAACATGATCATTTGGCTTGTAAAATTTTCTCTAAGGATCCTAGAGGGTGTGATATCGTCATAAATGATCTCAAAGATGTACTGAATGCGAGATCTATTTGTATTACCAGAATGCAAAAAGAATGATGAAGATATTGATGTGAATGCCATAGTACCTCACTTTTATATTCCTAAACTCGTGGAGATTGCATATCATGGTAAGCCTATTATACTCCTCTTGTTATCTGCTTCCTTGTACCCGTTCCTTACGAGTCTGATAAAGCCGTGGCTTATAAGTACAATGCATCCATGTTGGAGGATGGTATGGAAGTGGAAATTAAGCCTCTATCATCTGTTGAGAATATTGCTGAAGCTAGTTGGGTGACCCACAGTGGTCGAGTGTTTACTCTGGTATCTCAGAAAGTTGTTGATTTTGGTAAGCAATCTGTTGAAACTAGTGCTGAGTCTAAGAAGGTGGAAGGTCAGACTAGTGGTGCTGCTTTAGAGAAAGATGCTGATGATCTGCTGAATATTATAAAGATGAGTGATTACAGGATTGTCGATCAATTATTGCAAACCCTGTTAAAGATTTCTATATTTGCTTTGTTAATGAACTCCGCCGCTCATAGGGATTCCCTTATGAGAGTCTTGGATCAGACTTTTGTTGAATAAGATGTGACAATTGATCAATTCACAAATTTTGTAGGTAATATTATAGCTTGTAATTACCTCAACTTTTGTGATGATGAATTACCAAATGAAGGAAAGAACCACAATTTGGGGTTACATATTTCTTTGAGTGCTAAAGAAGTCGCCTTATCCAATGTGCTGATTGATAATGGATCTGATTTAAATGTTATGCCAAAATATACTATGTCAAAGCTTTCCTATCGTGGAACTCCCCTGCGCTATAGTGGTATTGTAGTGAAATCTTTTGACGGTTTCAGGAAGTCCGTTATTATAGAGGTGGATTTTCCTGTGTGGGTGGAGACATATGTTCCAAATTACATTCTAGTTTATGGATCTTTCCTACTGAAGCAATCCGAGAAAATAATTCTCTCAAACAAATAAGGAAGTCTCCATCAGACATTTATTTATCCCGCCGAAGGTAAAGTAAGACATCAAATAAAACCCAAAGAGGGTGAAATCAAGGTCTTACGACCAAGAGAACGGGTAATGGAGTCGATTATGCGAGGGGAAGGTATTAGCACCCCTCACGTCCGTGGTACTCCATGGGATCCACTCTTGTTTTCTAATATATACGGTGTGTTCATATCTAAAGCTAGGATGCAAAGGGAATGCATGAATTCAAAGGATTATGTACAAGAAGAAAAGGTTTTATTAGTCGTGCTTGCCTCGGTTGTGAACCTTTGTGCCTACGTACCACCGTCCATGCAATGGGGATCAAGGCACTCGTAGTTCACCTTAAAAGTTTTGGTTGGTTCCATTTTTTTTATGGATAATGATGTGTTTGCATCTTTATGGTTAGGATTGTAACTCGTTCTTGACGTTGCAGCTCGTAAAGAGACTCATGCTCGACCCCTCACACACTTAGCATTTCCAGGTTGCTCGAAATTGAAACAACAAGTCCTTATCAAAAAGGTTTTAAAAGGAAAAGTCCGAAGACAAAAGGAAAGTCCAACTTGAATCGAAAACGAAACAAGCCATCCTAAGGGAACATGCAAAGATTACAACCTAATGTCCAACTTGAATCGAAAACGAAATAAGAAATCCTAATGGAACATGCAAAGGTTACAACCTAATGTCCAAATTGAATAAAAAACAAAACAAGAAATCCTAAGGGAACATGCCAAAATCTAAATAAAAGTACAGATGCAAGTGAAATCGAACAAAATCGGACCAAAACCAAAACAACAATCAAGTGCGAGCTAGCAATAAATAATGAATCCAATGGATTTCAAAGTGGTAATAAGGAACTCTTTCCACTTTATTTGCTCAAGCATCGATACCGAGTAATAACTCGAAGCGTCAATGTTTAACAAAATGTGAGCTAACATCATCGAAAGGAATGACAAAGTGTGGGGGTTGGTTACAAACCCTTTTTCCACTTTATTTGACTCAACAGACAAGAATAAGCATGATTCAAAGTGTCAACATACAACATGAGCTAAGAATGAAACGAACTAGAAAGTGTAGGGGACGACTGCAAGCCCTTTGCTCCACTTATTGACTCGATAGCAAGCACAAAGTAAAAGGGAATGGGAATTGCCTTCTTTAAGAACTTTAGCAAAATTGCCTCTTTTTGAGGACTTTAAACAAACACAAACATTGCCTCTTTTGAGGTCTTTAAACAAGCACAAACATCGCCTCCTTTGAGGACTTTAAATAGAATTTACCACCTAAAGTAGGGACTCCCAGTCATGCATCTCTATTCCTACTTCTCATGGCTAGAAAAGCTAAAAGACAATGCGAAATATAAACAGAATAAAAAACAATACCAAACAAACAACAAGTCTGTAGCATAACGATATCAAAGTAAAAGAAACCTGATGGTCTTCGTGCGAGCTTCACCAAGAAAAAGAGAAATAATAAAAAAAAATCCAATATAAGAATCAAGACATTTCCGTGTGAAAATAAATCGCATGCGGAAAATACATTGCATCAAGATAATTGCTCTGCACAAAACAACTTTACACAAGCATAACATAATCCGCAAATCGCACATCACACGAATACTCCTTCAGAAGCTTACACAAACTCACCAAAAAAGTTATCAATAACAAAGAAGCATAAGCATAATTTGAGCATCAAATCAAAAATAAAAAAGGATATTGAATTGCAAAAAAATCAAATCCAAATGAGCATCCGAACATGGACATTAAAAACCGGGTAGCAACATCACCATCTCATGAATCGAGCAAAAAGTCGATATAAAATAATCAAATATCAATGCAAATGCCAAAAAAACACCAAGGAAAGCTTACTTGTGGATTAACCAACAATTGAATCACGTGTTTATGCATACTTACCAACTCCGGGCAGCACCACACTCAATCCCAAAATTACTCAAAAAATCACATCAAAAACGGTAAATCTCAACATCAATGTGCAACAAATGCATAATTATGCTCAAGTATGCATTACACAACATTTACAATGCAATTTGAAACACATTTGCACTTTCCGGGCAACAACATGTACATGAACTGATATATTTCAAAATTGAGTTTAAAACTCACAATCAGATGCATAAAACACTTACTGATTCAAGTAATATTGCTAGGAAGTTACAAATAAATTGCAAATAATTAATTCATATCAATGTGTTAATTTCCAAGCACAAACAAGATTATTCAAGTGTTGATGCAATTAATTGGATCAAAGGTTTCAATGTCGAAAAAGAGAATTAAATCATCATTTAATCGACTTAAAATTGCATCAACACATGAATTTCACATTAATTCTCAACAAAAATCAACAAACGAGTAATTTAGATCACATTTCGACACAAAAATTCATCAATAATTATTAGCTGGATTCTCAAGATCCACAACAATTAAACAATTATTTATCCGATTCCACATGTTTCTATCATCATTAACAACAATTAAGCACTTATTTCACAAAAATCCAGCTTATGTAAAAATCAATTAAATCCACAATTTCACCGATTAACTTGCACAAAACATTTAAATGAAGTGAAAGCTCAAGAAATTACTTAATGATGACCAAAAAATTGAACCGGAGAAGAGGAAGCTGGTCAGAAATCGCACGAACGGAGGGAGTTACGCGTCGGAAAATGAGTCGGACCAGAGGGACGCGAGTGCGACACCTGAGAGGGGCAGGTGGAGGTAGTTCTCCGGAGAGATCGTTGGCGCACGGTGGAGCGGGAGAGGAGAGAGAGAGGTCCATGAGTGAGAGACAGGGGAGAGAAGAGCTTTTGCTTCTTGCTTGAGAGAGTTGAGAGAACTTGAGAGAATTTGAGTGATTTTTGAATAGAATGAGCAAAAAGTGATTCCACTTTGAATTTTAAAAATATATAGGAAATGTTGTACCCCAAAATTTCCCCTCTCATGTTTTTCCAATATTTTATATTGCATAGGTGGTTACAAACCTTTGCTTAAAGAAAAGGAACTTTTTTGAGTGATGGTTAAGTATCCTTCGATTGGCATCTACAAAAGGTCCTTCAATTGGCATCTGCAAAAGGTCCTTCGATTGGCATCTACGAAGTGCCCTTCGATTGGCATCTACAGAAGGTCCTTCAATTGGCATATGCAAAAGGTCCTTCGAGTGACATCTGCAAAAGGTCCTTCAATTGGCATCTGCAAAAGGTCCTTCGATTAACATCTACAAAAGGTCTTTCGATTGGTATAGGGCCTTTCGATGGGCATCTCCAACAAGGCAGCTTCGACGGGCATCTTAACTAAGGTTGTTTTTCATTAGAGCGTACAAAGTTCCTTTTGACATGCATGTTAACCAAGTGATGTTTCAATTGGCATATCAACAGGGCAATATTCTGATTGTCCAAGTAAGAGAAAATGAGATAAAAAAGAGCAAGAACTGAGAGGTTTCTAGAAATTCTGATGATGGGCCATTCTAATCCATACAAACCATGGCTCAAGCTAAGAAGCTATGCTTAGGGGAGCCTTGAGCAATTCAAATCAGGACTAAGCTCCATCAAGAAGAATAATGTTTAGGGGCTAATCTAAGAAACTCTGATGCTGAGAATATGAGCCATTCGAATCAAGTTCAAATCCTTCGATTGATAGAGAGCTGAAGCAACCTTCGACCAGTTAAAAGGGAGAGTTGGTGTTTCGATTGGTTTGAGTTGAAAGAAAGCAATTCGAAGGAAGTAACAATAGGCCAATCGAAGAGCAACACTGGAGGGCGTCCGAAGGAGTCAAATGTCCAGGTTCATCCAAGATTTCAAAAGGGGGATGGATATTTCAAAAAGGAAAGCTTTTAATATGTCTGATTCTTGTCTCATAGCTTTAAAAGCCTAGTTAAATGGCTGTCTCTTGCCGTTACTATGCACTATCACACTCCTATAAATACAAGGTCAAGGACACAGTGCCAGGGGGACGAAAAAGAGGAGAGATCACACGTGTTGCATCACACACATACAGATTTCCCATCGAAGCTCCCCAAAATCTCAAAATCTTCACCAGGTTTTTGTCAAAATCAAAGAAACCTTTCCAAACCTCCTCAATCTAAAACAAGCGCTCCGCTCACTCCCTGAAGGTTCCAGGAGATGTTTTCAAGCACTAGGCAGATCCAACACATACAAGAGCATTATTCATACGCTCCCTCCGTTTGGTAATCTGTTCAATCTCAAACTAGCTAGATATGCATTTTCTTTTAAATCTATATTAATCATTACATGCATGTTATTGCTGATGTTTGTGATTATTTCAATGTGTTACATACAAGCTTAAGTGCAGGGAGGAGATCGTGCCATTACTAGGGCATGATTTGTATCTTCTTTCGAATCTCAGGATTCATGGTGTTATAGGACAAGGGAACTTTCGATTCAGATACAGGAAAGTCGAATTAGGATGACACAACCACAACCTGTCGAATCCAAGACAAAGATTCGACGCAAATCTGAAATTTTGTTTTTATCTTTCTAACAAATTTCTTGCAGATCCAGGGTTCCCCGATCGAAGGAGTAGGTCATACGCCATCACCCTCTTACGGACAGATGCTGACCAACCCAGATCCAGTGCCCCCAAACATGCAGTCCATCATGCACCTTCGATAACCTTCTTCACTGGATCGAAAGGCAATTTAAGCCTCTCCTTCGATTCAGACATGCATTCTACAAACTGCACCCTTTTGCTTTATTTACCGCTTTGTCCTTTTATTTAGTCTTTTTCCTTATTTTGTTTCTTTTTTTTTTAGTTTTAAACAAACATTAAATCAAAAAAGGTCATAAAAAAACGTTAGTTTGTTTTTTTTTAATTAGGTTAATTTTGTAAATAAATTAACTAATTATTTTAACCTTTTCTTTAAATTAAAATTAAATAGACTTAGGTTGTATTTTCTTAAAATAAAACAAAACAAACAAAAAGATTTCTTTTCCTTAGGATTTAGACGTCCACTTCAATTTGTTTGCGCATTTATTTATTTTTGCATTTTTTTCATCTTATTGTAACTGCTTCCCAGTTTTTAATAGTAACTAGGATTTTACTTTTCACATATCTATAATGTACCTCTCACAAAACCATGTAATAGCGTAGGATTTACGTTCCCTCACTTTACATTTATGCACTTTAAATTCCTGTATATATATATATTAACTTCTAGTAACTAGGCGTGTATGAAAAGACTAATAATCAAACATTAACAAACTTAACAAAAAGACAAAAAATAACTGAATCAAACACAATGTACACAAGCACACCTAGGGTATCCCACTTTGGTTGCCTTTAAGAAATAAAACAGTCATGAGACATAAACGCTTTAGCAAAGACCCGTAAATTAAAAAGATCATAGTCCCTCGATGACCCTACAGTTGCCTTTCGGTAAATGATCTAGTCCCTAAAAGAAAATTGCTAAAGTGTCTTCGCTAGTTACTTTTTGTGACTGTAAAATGTCCCATTCGATTGTCCCTCAAACATCCGACGACAAAACTACCTACTCACTAATAGTAGGATAGCATTCTCTAAAGGAAAAGAGGAAAAGAATAACCCTTTTCGAGTAACAAAGTAGATAGTCGTTAGAAGTTTTCTCAAACATTTTGCACTTACACAAACACTACTTTTGAAAAACAATTTCAAAACACTTTGTATACCTTCTCCACTATCCCGAGAAACATTACAAAGTTCGTTGTACTAAGGCATTTTCAAAACATTTTCAAACATAAAGCACAAAGGTATTTTAAAAATGAGCAAACCTCTAAGATCCCATGGAAAACCACGGAAGAAAAGGGTGCTAACACCTCCCCTTTCCATAATCTATCCCCCTTACTCAGAAAATTCTCGAAGAGGTCTTTTTCTGTTCTTTTCACTCTTTCCTTTGTTGGATAAAAGAAAAGTCGGTGGCAACTCTTGGTTACCGCAACATTTGTGAACACAAACACAAAACCAGTATTAAACGGTCAGTTCTTCCACCATATCACAGGAAATCCCCTAAGTCTTATTTGGCAAGTGAATTTTTAATAATGCAGAATTTTTGACTTATTTGGTGTATAGCTCGATAACAAACTATAAGCTCATGACTTTCGATGCATAATCCTGCCGCGAAACCTGAAACAAAATCATCGATGACAAAATTTGTGACACAGTGCCGAAAGAATCGCCCCGATACGATAAAAAGCGATAAAGTTATGGATTTCGCAATGGCGAGAAACTTCAGACAGAAAACCCTATGTTCCGGGTTGTGCAGATTTTTTTAACTTATTTTGGTGTTCAACTTTAGAAACAAGCCATAAACCGAACTCGAGCCCTGAAGCAAACTTGTAGCTAACAAAATTTGTGAAACCATGCTACAAGAATCATCTCGATACAATGAAAATTGAGAAAGTTATGATTTTTGTAATATTGGTGTCACAGTCAACAAATAACCATTTCGGGATGCAATTTTCTCACGTAATTCGCACTTTCAGAGATCTTCTTCAAACAATTAACTTCTGACCCAAACATACAAATCAATGAAGATATGAAGACATTTTTTATGCCTGAAGAACCGCTCACAAATAATTTTCCGATCAAAAGTTATGAATTTTTGAACGTCTGATTAACAGTGGACCATCAAACCATTTCACAGAACCATTTTATGTAATTTGTATTTTTAGACGTCTTCCTCACCAAATTAGCTTCCAACACAAATATATGAACTGAAGAAAATAACAAGCCCATTCAAATTCTTCAAGAGCCACTCAAAGATTATTTTTGGGTCAGAAGTGACAAAATTTTGAACATCCGAACAAACAATTGACCAGCAAATCCACTATATAACATAATTTCAGGTATTTGCGCTTTTGAAGATCTTCCTTACAAAATTAGCCTTCAACCTGAACATATGAATTTAAGAAGATCTCAAGAAGGTTCTAATGCCTGAAGAACCACTCCCAAACCATTTTTCGGTTATAAGTTACAAATTTTGACCTCGAACTGTAAAATGCTGATTTTCAGCTTGAACTATCTCAATTCAACCGAAACGCTTGAATTCTTTGCAATTTAAAGCATGACGGAACACATGAGAGCTTGGAATAATGATGAATTGATTAATTACTGATTGAATATCTTGGAACACGTGCAATGTGCATTTAAATGTGTAAAACTATGAGTTTTGATTCATAGTGCTGCTTAACGGAACAATTGTCTTTTATATCTCTTTCTCGCTGAGAAATGCCTTGATTCCATGAGTATAGACCCTATGATATATATGTATGCATATGATGATGAAGTATAAGTCGATTAGAGTTAAAATGAAGAGGGTGAATTTTGGGGTGCAACAACTGCCCCTATTCAATCAACTTAAACCAGAGAGCGAGATTGGCGCTAACCTTTCGAACAATCAAGGTTGAATGGGATTGAATACTCAAAAGAACCATAAAATTTGAACTCCGAAGAATAAATAAAAGTAAGATATTTGGTTTTTCTGTATTTTCTATTTTTTGTGGTTTTTGTAGAATGCGACTAACAGAGGGGAAAAGTTTAGAAGCGTACATCAGGCCAGGTTTAAACATACAGGAGACCAAGTAAACTTGGGGGATACTTGTCAGAATAGGATTAGACGCATATAAGAAAGAGACCGACCAAAGCAAACTCTAACAAGGATATCAATAATACATGTCCGATAGAGATACTGGACATGTAATAAGGGAGACCAAAACCTGAGGAAGAATCTCACAAGGAACACCAATCGAAGCGAAACCAAACAAAGAGAACCAGAATAAGAGAGACCAAAACTCGAGAAGTACTCTAATAAGAAACACCAATCAAAGAGAACCCAAAATAAAATCGGAATAAGAGAGACCAAAACCCAAGGAGGACTCTCACAAGGAACACCAATCGAAGCGAACCCAAACAAAGAAAACCAGAATAAGAGAGACCAAAACCCGAGGAGGACTCTCACAAGGAACACCGATCAAAGCGAACCCAAACAAGGAAGGACGCACCTTCCCAACCAAGGGTGTTAGCTAAGCTAACATAAGGAGAACCCAATTAAACAGGTAAACCAAAGATAAGGAACCGACTAAGCAGAACCTACCCAAACAATGTTAGCTAAGCTAACAGAAGGAGAACCTGACTAAGTAGGTAAACAAAAGATAAAGAATCGACTAGGAAGAACCTACCCAAAGGAGACGACACGACTAAGCATAACCCAACCAAACAATGTCATCTAAGATAATGGAAGGAGAACCCGACTAAGCTGGTAATCCAAAGATAAGGAACCTACTAAAGCAAAACCTATCCCAAAAGATAAATAACCATACAACACTCTGAGGGGAATAACCCAATAGAGACTCTAGAGGGAAATATCCAAGGTGATGACTCCACTAGGGAATATCCAAGGTGAGGAATGGTAAACAAAGACCTAATTAAGGAATGTCAGCCAAGCTGACATAGAGAAAATAGAGGGGGAAAAGAGACCAACCAAAGGGACTCATCTGAGGATTTTCCAAACTAAGTCAAACTTAGTTTGGGAATACCAACAAAATTGTAAAAAGACAATAGAGGGAAGAAGTCAAAATAGAAACAATCACACAAGACTCAACCAAAGAATACCACAAGGATCACGCGAAAGGTGACAACAACTTAAAGATGAACATCGAAACCTATGGTAAACAATCCCTCCTGGAGATAAAGTCTGCAAGAAATGCAGGTAATCAACCAAAATAATCCTATGCTTCAATGCATGTTTGAATTATTTTACTTTTGGGGGTATATGCTATGCTAATGATGCATGTTTAAATGATTCACTGAGAAATGGAAATATCACAAATGAATTGCTGAGAAAACCAGGAGCATTTGAGAAGTCATCCCTGGGAAACTGGACTTCAATAAGTAACAACCATTGGAACCGATAACCAATGAGTATAAATGCGGACGAGATTTCACCTCAAACATGTCAACTTTGAGGAGGAATGCCACTGAAAAGTGAACTTTAGAGAGAATATTGCAAAAATAAATTGCAGTTCACTGAGGAGAGATCTTTGACTCCGAACAAATCTTAACTTCCCGGGGAAAAGATTGATTAACTTCCTGCCGAAAATAAGGAGCATTCCACTTAGGGAATAAAGATCTTCTTGCATGGAGTTCTTAATGGAAGCAGACTTCACCAGGGATAAGAAAACTCAAGTGAGAATAACGAGAATTCTTGAACAAAAGAAACTCGTCAACAAACTCCACTGAAGAACAAATCTCCACTTGGGGAAGACATGTTTTACTGAGAGAAAACATATCGCTATGCATAGAGTCCTTAACAAAAATCAACTTCTACTAGGGATAACACAACACCTTCCATCACTGAGGAATAAGATAATTCTTACGAGAACTCTCACAAGTGCGAGCCATACTAGGAAGTGAACATCAACAAGATTTAGCCCAATAACAACCTCAACAGGGAGAAGAAGATGTCTCCTTGAACAACATCAATGGGGAGTTAATTCAAGTGCAGATTCAATTGGAGAAAAGCAAACCGCTTCATGGGGAGGAGAGAAATCTCCAACCAGGAACCCTCAAATTCCACTGGAGATATAAATAACCTCTTCCATTACAAGGGATAAGAGAGTTCATACTCACATCAACATCCACAACACTAGGGACGCCAAATTTAAGATATCCACCGCCGCATAATCTCATTGGGAAGAAAACCCTCTTTACTGGGGAAAAAAAATGACTTCATGGAGACAATGATGATCTCTTAGTGTAAAAGAAACCTAACCCTAGTTTTTTTATAAGATGCAAACCAACCTGGGGATATAAACTGCGGTACCACCCCTCACAGGGGAAGGAGATGCAAACTTCATTAGGGAAAGAGATGTAAACCACCCTTGGGAATATTCAGCTGCACCAAAATTGGGGAAACGGGTGCTGACCATACTTGGGAGATAATTATCTGTATCAAAATGGGGAAGAGATCTCTGAAGAGAAACTTCTTAGCAAACAAGCTTTTTGGTGAGAAAAAGTGCAGATCACACCAGGAAAAAGGAGTCTATTTGAAGAAACATTATTTCCCTCATGCACTTTTTGTGGGTAACAACCTTGAATACTTTCTACTTTCTGCTTGTACCCTGATGGTCAACGAGTAGACACAAAGTACCTGCAAACTGAAATCATAACAACTTGTCCCATGTAGGAAATGGAAACTTTGGCCATCTCCGAAGACACCAGAAATCTCAAGTAATTTCAACTGTTTATACCATGATTTGTGTAGCTTTAATATTTTTAAATGCAACCGTTTATAAAAAATTGAACGTTTCTGCAATCAAAATCGTAAAAGTAAAAATCCAACTTTTGGATAAAAGAGAATTTTATTGATTGATTGATTGGCCTGTAAATAGGCATTTACATCAAGAAGAAATTCATAAAAATAGGTAATTGCATACAAAATATAAAAAGGAGATACAAATATGGCAATGTGAAGACGAATTTCGATTGGGTTCCGACTCTGCTATGACTCTTATAACCTCAAAGCTCCTTAATATCTTGCTTTCTGAAAAAACAGATTAGACTGATTCTTTACTATTTTACCCAAAAAATTTCCATCCTATTATTCAAGACAAATCATTTCAATAGGTCTCCCCATGCTCATAGGGTTCTCAATTACTTAAGACTACTAAAGGATTGATCAGACAAATCCTCCTCCTAAGCAGTTGACTTACAACTAGGGTTTTGCTTCTCTCAAGGAAAATTTAACTTCTAATGCCTCAAGTGGATTTCATGGTTTCTCATATGTCTCAAATAATCCTCATGCCAAATTCTAGGCCTTGCAACACAAGTTTGCTCAGTCAATTAGTCAGATGATTGAAAATCAAATGTATTGGGCAAAAAGTCAACTTTGACCAATTTATAGTCAAACTTCAAGATTTTTGGTCAACATAAATATTTTGAAGTCACACTCATAATTGTATCAAGGGTTTCTCATGATTCCTCAAGAAAACTCATGATTCATCAAGAGTCAAAAGTTACTAAATTAGGGTTTTCCTAAGGAGAAGTTAACTGAACTTTGACCAAGCGTAGCTTTCACACACTTCATCAGAAATTTCTCAACCAAAGCTCATGTTGAAGGAATTTCACTTCTCTACAACTTAGTAGCTCTAAGCTCAAGGCCAAAAATGCTTCATTTGAGAGATATGGGCCAAAAAATTACAGGCCATTTTAAAAGTCAACAAAAAGATACTTTTTGTCAAAGAAATTTACATCAAGATAAAGGCTTCAAATGAAAAAAATTACCAACATTAAGATTGTAGGGGATATCTTTAGCTTTCCAAAGAATCCCATATCACCTTCATATGGTAAAAATTGAGGGAGATATGATTTGTGCAAGTTGGGCAATTTTGAGAAAATACATGAAATCCAAATTAAGCAAATTTGAATTTTTGGGCTAATGGGCCTATCTTTTAAGGTCCAAACGTGTTCCTGACCTCATAACAGACTCCTAAATCCATTCATTTATTTTTGTGGTTTTTATTTATTTTATTTTTGATTTTATTCAATTAAAAACAAAAATAAATCAAATAAAATACCAAGTGAATGAATCAAGGCACGAAGATCTATTTTTGGATCAAATCATAAGTCTAAAAAGTTGGTGACTACTTGCAAAAATGTGTAAAGATTGATTGGTACATGATTGTCCTAAAAAAGAAAGATTTCATGCAAAACTTCAATCAAAGATTTGATCATGAAATACAAAAGATTGATTCCATTTTTGTTGACCTAAATCTTCCATTATAAATAGAGAACACATTCAGACCAAGGGACACACGAAAATTTCCTCAAGAACACCCTATCAAAAAATCTCAATTTTTGTCAAAACTAGGGCAAAGTCAAAACAAAAGATCCAGCCATTTTCAGTCCAAGCCATCTATTGCAAATCATTCCTGAGGTATCTAAGGGTAAGAATAGGTCGAAAGTCATGGCCACTGATGCTTGAAACAAGCATACTCATCTTCTCTGATTTGCTTTTCTTTCAAACATTCATATAATTAATTTCATGCATTGCTAATGTTTATTAACTGCCCAAATGAGTTTCTGTTGTTACTTAAAACATGTTTGAATCATAAAACAGAAGCTCTAACGTGAGACTTATATTTTGCCATGGCTATGGCAGTTTGAGATGTCTTCTTAGAAACTCGTGTTACAAGTGTTTTCAGGCCAAACAAACACCATCGTTGGATTCACAAGGGTCGAATTAGGGGGATATGCTCCTTTTTATGGTCTAACATATGTTATTTTGCAAGTTTGAAAATCCTCTAACCGAAGAAGACGACCGGAGCTAGGGCTCAAACACTTCCCTGGTTCACTTGCTTTATTATATATTTGTTTGCTTATATTTTAATAATAGAAATGAAGCGCAACGCTGTTGGTTGAGACAGAGGCATGTAACGTGAAGGACGTCGGTTCGATCCCTGCGTCTTACAATTATTTTTTGTTATTTTTCAAATTAACGCGCATGTTATATATATATATATATATATATATATATATATATATATATATATATATATATATATATATATATATATATATATATATATATATATATATATATATATATATATATATATATATATATATATATATATATATAAATCAATGCCTATTTCTCAAACACCAGCAGGCGCTTGGCCTAGTGGCAAGCAATGTAGTTTGTGAAGCCAAGGGGCGTGGGTTCAACACCCACCCCATGCAGTTTTTTTTACCCTACTTTTCAACCTAATTTTTCTATTTTATTTCTTAATTATTCCTTAATCAATTTTTAATTAACAATTAACTAACCTAATCTTTTTTCTTAATAACTAACAAATTAGGATTAGGGTTTTAGTTAGTAATTAATTTTTTCTTATATTTTTTATTTACTAATTAATTAAATTGACTTTTTTCTTAACATTGAAATAAATTAGGGTTTAGGTTTTAATTACTATTATTAACTTAAATTATTTTCTACAAAAAAATCATAAAACATTTTAACATTCTTTTCCTATTTTCTTTCTTCTTGCTATTTAATTTTCATAGAAAATTATATATGTTGCATTCTTTAATTGTAATAGAGTAGATTTATTTTCTCCCATTTTTCAAGATACCTCCTCATGCTTCTAGGGTTCTCACATGCTCAAGACTACTCAAGGATTTGCCAGACAAACTCTCCTCCTAAGTAGTTGACCTACAACCAGGGTTTTGCTTCTCTCAAGGAAAATTGGACTTTTAATGCCTCAAGTGGATTTCATAGTTTCTCATATGTCTCAAAGAATCCTCATGCCAAATTCCAATCCTTGCAGCACAAGCATGCTCAGTCAATTAGTCAGATGATTGAAAATAAACTATATTGGGCAAAAAGTCAAATTTGACCAATTTACAGTAAAACTTCAAGATTTTTGGTCAATGTCAACATTTTGAAGTCACATTCATCATTTGATAAAGGGTTTATCATGATTCATCAATAAAACACAAGATTCATCAAAAGTCAAAAGTTACTAAATTAGGGTTTTCTTAAGGAGAAGTCAACTGAACTTTGACCAAGCATAACTATCACATACTTCACCATAAATTTATCAACCAAAGATGATTTAAAGTAAATTCAATTCTCTACAACTTTGTATCTCTAAGCTCAAGGCCAAAAATGCTTCATTTGGGAGATATGGGCCAAAACATTACATGTCATTTTAAAAGTCAACAAAAAGACACTTTTTGTCAAAGCAATTTACATCAAGTTAAAGTTTTCAAATGAAAAAAAATAACAATTTAAAGATTGTAGGGGAAATCTTGAGGTTTCCAAAAAGTCCAAGATCATCTTCATATGATAAAAATTGAGTGAGATATGATTTACGCAAGTTGGGCAATTTTGAGAAAATGCATGAAGATCAATGTGAGCAAACTTGAATTTTTGGACCAATGAGCCTATCTTTTAAAGTACAAACGTGTTCTTGACCTCATAATGGACCTCTAAGTCCATTCATGCAACATTTTAATTTTAATTTTATTTATTTTGATTTTTATTCATTTAAATTCAAAATTAAATCAAATAAATATTAAATAAATGCATAAGGCATAAAAGGCTTGAGATCTGAATATTTTGGAGGCCCAAGGTCACACTACAAACCGTGTAGACCTATTATTCAATCAAATCTTCATGGTTTTGGATGATTTCAATCTATTTTCAAACAAAATCAAAAGATATGTTTTACATGATGTCCAAGCCCATCTATTAACCTAATCTTTTCTCCTATAAGTACACAATATTTTCAGACAAAAAGGAGACGAAAAAGCTGCTCAAGAAACAAGGATTTGGAGGTCAAAATTTGCAAGGAAAGGTTGAAATTGAAATCCAACTTTCCGCCACCCTCAAGGCAAGCCATCCATTCCAATCAATCCCCGAGGTATCATAGAGTAAGTCTTGATCATTATTGATGATCAAAGAGGCCTAAAACCTGTATTCCATTCATCACCGGTTTTAAATATTTGTGAAACTCATATTTTAATTTTTATGAGGCTTTGACCTAAACTAACATTTTGAATGTGTTCCTGAGATAAAATAACACAGGTTTGATCCTTTTCATGAGGCCCATGACGCTAGAATAATTCATCACCATTATCGAACCGTTTTTGTTTTCCTTGTATCTCCTTGTATAGGTCGAATTAGCCAAAAGTAATACCACCATTGGATTCACAAGGGTCAATTTAGGGCGATATGGTCCTTCTTACTCTCTGTTGTACCCCAAAATTTTCCCTCTCATTTCATCAACATTTTTCTCATCACAAGACCCTTGGAGCTCAGGATCAAGTTAGGGTTTTGCTCTGCTCAAGACTCCTCCTTGCACTGTTGACCCAAATTAGGGTTTGAGTTTGCACAAAGAAGTTTTAACCTAAAATTCCCAAAGTGACTTTCATGCTTCATGTTGGACCTATAAGTTTATCCATACCAAGTTTCAAGCCTTGATTCCAATCTTTGCCCAATCAATTGGACAATTGACCTAGAAATCAACTGTATTGGGGAAAAGTCAACTGTGGCCAATTGACAGTCAAACTTCATGATTTTTGACCCACATCAACATAATGAACTCATATGAACCATTTGGTCAAGTTTGGATCATAATTCCACAAGAAATTTGATCAGATCACCAAAAGGGTAAAATGGTCATTTTTAGGGTTTTGACTGCACAAAGGCAATTTTTGACTGTTTGACCTAACCAATGGTAAACCAAGTTCACATATGGACTCAAGGACTCAATGGAATTGTATTGACACATTCGACAAGTTCAAAAGATCCCAAAAGCATAGGATTGACAGATGAATTTTCCAGTCAACTGATTAAAATTTGACTGTATACTGAAAAGTCAAACTTTGACTTTTTGGTCAAAATCAAGTGCCAAGATTCATTTTTCATCAATACATGTCAAATTATGAAACTTGTTCATCAAGAAACCCAAAATTGCAAATTAGGGTTTAAAATGAAGAAATTTCATAACTTAGAAATTTTCTAAGTTATGAAATTTCCTTATTTTTTCCTAACTTTGTCCCATTTTTTCACCAAGATGAAAATGGATTCAAACAAAACTCAAAACATGAAAGTTTTATTCCATTGTAAAATATAAAACTTTGATTCACAAAGTTTTCTCAAAGTAAGCTTGTAGCTCAAGTTATGATTTTTGGAACAAGGGTGCAAAACATTTTTAACTTAGAGAGAAATTTTGACCTATTCTAGGCAGAATTTTTGTCCAACTTCATGGCCACTTTTCACATGGTTCCACTTGTAGTTTCAATTTGCATTACAAAGATGTATTTTAGTACACATTCCAAGCTTTCCAAATTGTCCAATAACTTCTCAAACACCCTTGTGGTTAGGGAGAATTGAATTTGCAAAGTTGGGCAAAATTCACTTTTGTTCTTGGCCAAATACATGTTCATAACATTGGCATTTTCAAGTCAGCAGGGTTTGTGATGGTTTGCAGGCCTCTAATCCTCTTCACACTCAATAATTAAATGCCAAACCATTGTGTTCAAGCTTTGTTTTGTGCATTTGGTCATTACATGCAAGATTAATCCATAATTAGAAAAAGCAACTTTGCCATTTTTGTAAAGTAGTGCTTTATGTCAAATTCAAAATCCAAGAGGCATGGGCCAGATCTTTGAGGCTAGCATTTGTACACAAATCACTCTGATCAAGAACAAGAGGTGCAACATAGATAGAGAAGAGATAGAGGCCTGCATAAGGACTTGAGTTTACTTACTTCAAAAACAAGCAAGATTGCAAAACAACACCAATCTCCCATTCATGTAAACACCAACCAAAACAAAGTTTGCAAACACTTTCCATACATCAAACCAAGCTTGAAGCACGACTCAATCATCCCTAATCCCTCCTCATACAGAAGATCACATTTTTTCTGTAAAATTGGGCACCTGTTGCAGTTTGACTTCCATAAACACTTCCACTCGTGCGTTTTGGCCAAAGCTTGTTCAAACACACTCCCTACCATCCATTGAAGCTATCCCAAGCCCTAGATACAAACTGTAACATCCCTAACCCCTGTTGCCATTTTCATTTTTTCAGTTGTGCAAGTAAAATTCCATAGCATGATTCATAGTGATTCAAAGCAAGCCAGGTGTTGGAGAAGCATCCTTGGACTTCAGGCAAGCTGTACCAAAGCTCAAACTCCATTGAAGATACCTCCATTGCTGTACACGACTCAAGCTGAAACAGGTAAAAACATGAACTTCTATCTCTCGATATAGGAAGAGTTAGGCTTAGGTTTGTGAATGAAACATGTTCTCCTCATAGCCCTGAAGCCATCCATATACTTACTTTTCATTTATATTAAGCATGATGTGAGAATTTTGGCCATGAACATTGAAGAAAAATTAGGTCAGGAATTGGGGATGAAGAAATTCTCCCTCGTTTCTTAGAGTTAGGTCAAGTTTTTTATATGTCTGGATTCGTCTCTTGATGCTCTACATTATTGGTGTTATGAGTTTTGCATGAAAGTCCAGGAATCAGGAGTTAGGAAACGCGCGTTTTTGCTTGTTCAAACAAAGCTGGAGGTTGAAGATGACCGGCTTGGGCTGGGCCTGAGTCAGACCTGCTTTTTGCACCCCCTTTTTCAATTTACACCCCCTGGCCCATTCTGTGATATTTTATTCATTTTTGATTTTTTTTTTGATTCTGACTTATTATTTTTTGCTCAAATATAAAAAATATAAAAAATATTTTTCCACCCATTTTTGCATTTTATTTGGAATTTATTTGTTTTATTTAAACTTATACATGTAAAATAATATATATACTTTTATTTAAAACACTAAAAAATAATACAAAAATATATTTATTTTCAGTTATTATTTTTATTTTACATTTTGAAAACATTTTCTAAAAAAATACATTTTTTGTAAATAATTAATATTTTATTTTTGTACATATTTAGTATATTTAAATATATATAATATAAATACTTGTATATTTATTAGAATATTTAGGATAAAAATATAAAAATAATACATTTTTATTTTTATTAATACATGACACTAAAAAAATACTTTTCTTTTACAATATACTTCTTTTTTATTTATTTTTATTTTTGTATATAATTAACAAACATTGTATATAATAAATAAATAGGTACTATTTATTTAAAAACTAGGGTTTTGCCCTAAAAATAACAAAATATCCAAAAATTGACTTTTTTTATTTCACATTGAAAAATACTCTCATACATAAAAAATCCTTTTTGTGCATAATACATTTTGCATATTTATTATATTTGTTTAAATATTGTACAATTTAATATTTGTATATTCAATATGGATGTAATAGTCTTAGATTTAATTTCTTGCTAAATATCCCCCCATTCAAACATTTGTACCCCCATCCCCATAATTATGTTGTAATAATTTATGATTTTAAATTTCCGCATTTAAAAGCTTTCAAATTATGCCATGATAGACCTAGGGTTTGTATGCAAATCAAAAATAACAAATAGCTTGACCTAATTCAAAGACAAAAAAGCATGAAAATGGACAACACCAAGCACACTTGCACCCTTAGGGTTACTCCACTTGTTGCCTTCAAAAATGGGCCATGTTGCATGTTGAGTGTCTTTGGCAAAACAAAAGGAATCAAATGATCATAGTCCCTCGATGACGCTTTCTCAAGTTGCCTAAAAAATGATCAAGTCCCTTAAAGGAAAAATTGCCAAAAACACTTGGCACTATTGCATTCATGGTCTAAACGATGACCCGCGCCCGTCCCGTTAACATCCTAACCTAAGATTGTCTACCAAATACAATGGTGGAACAATACTGTTAAAAGGGTTAAAACATAGGAAAGATCTTTGAGTAAATTTAGGGGTAGACAACTCTTAGTTACTTGATCAAACTTGCAAAACAAATCCTTACCTACTTTCAAAACACACTCCACAACACAAACTTTCAAAACAAACTTTCAAAACATTGAAAACTTTTCAAAAGACAAATACACCTTTATATACATTCAAACATGGATCATTACAAAGGTTGCCACAACAATGGCCTCTTTTTCAAAACATTTTCAAAACCACACACAAAGCACCATTTCAAACAATTGAAAGCACCATTTCAAACAATTGAAAATGCAAGGCAAGTGATCTAAGCAAGTAACTAAGAGCCCATGGATAACCATGGATAGAAAGGGTGATAATACCTTCCCTTTCTATAATCTACTCCCCGAACCCAAGAAAACATCTCAAAGGTTTTTCCTGTGCTTTTTAACCTTTCCTCAGGATAAAATAAAAAGTCGGTGGCGACTCTTGCTAAATCGAAACATTTGCGAAAACAAACGCAAAACCTCAAGTTAGTTCTCCCACCGTATCACAGAACTGACGACTCTGCTGGGGAATAAATTAAAAGTGGAGTAACCTTAGGGCTTAGATCACCCTTTTGCATGACTAATTGTTTGCTTTGATTGCTTTACATTTTGGTTCTCTTGTTTGGGCTTGAAATCCTATACCCGGATTTGGGGAAACATTCATAGATAGCAATACGTTGTGGAAGCTGTGCGGGGTATACCGACACGGTTGAAGCAATAGCTATATTAGTGCGACATATTTGTGAGTACCGGTAACCCTTGAGTTCAATCAAGGAGAGTACGGGGCCGCTGAGTGATGTCACCAAGCACTAATGACCTAGAACCTTACTTGACCATCTTGGCCTTTTATTAGGGGTAGTGAGATGACCGGCTTTGGTGCAGTCCGAAGTTGGTAGATACTCGATACTACACTCATTGAGGGTTGTTTTCTTGGAATATTTTGGTCGCTAGTTAAGTGGCTAAACCAAAACAATGAACATGGAAAACAATCTAATGATATTGAGCTCCTTAGAACCCGATTACTATTTATAGGACAGGTTTTTAAGCCAACTTCACTCAAGAGGATACTTACCTATGAAACCCCATGCAAGCCTGAAACTAGAGTTTTGTGTGACTTGTTTGTACATATGTTTGTGCATACATCATGAACATCATAAAGCATCATATGCATCCACTAACCATTTCAAGGGTTTGGATCTTTATCTTTGTTCTTGTTTTGTAGGTCATGGAAATTCTTCGCAGGAAAACTATCCAAGTCAACCTTGTGAGAATCCCTCCTCAACTCAAGGAGCTTACATCCAGAATTCCAGAAAGCTCTCTCTTCAGTGAAAGACATGGTAGACTGCTCAACCTAGTCAACACCAGCATTGAAGAAGACATGGTGAAAGTACTGTTCCAGTTCTTTGACCCCCTTCACCACTGTTTCACATTCCCCGACTACCAATTGGTGCCTACTTTGGAGGAATTTTCCCAACTTCCTGAGAATTCCTATTCTTAATCAACTACCCTACAACGGTACGGAAAAAGAACCAAAGCCTGAAGATGTTGCTCAAGCACTACACTTGCAAACATCTGACATCAGGGGGAATTGGGAGACTAGAAGTGGTGTCAAAGGCTTCTTGGCAAAATTCTTGTTTGAGAAGGCACAAGAGTGTTGGAACTCCTTGGATCTACAAGCCTTTGAAGAGATGGTGGCACTCCTCATTTATGGGTTGGTCTTGTTCCCAAATCCTGACCAACTTATAGATGTCAATGCTGTCAGGATTTTCCTATCCAGGAATCCCATACCTACATTGCTTGGGGACATCCTACACTCATTTTACACACGAACAATGAGAAAGAAAGGTGTTCTCAGGTGCTGTACTCCTCTCCTTGCAAGGTGGTTTATTTCTCACCTTCCACAATCTGTTTTGAAGAATGAACAAGGCTTAAGGTGGTCACAACGGTTGATGACCCTCACACACTCTGATGTACATTGGTGTTCTCGGTCCAGAGAAAATGTCATCATCGTCGATCGTTGTGGTGAGTTCCCTAATGTTCCATTACTTGGCATTAGAGGAGGTATTACCTACAACCCTTGTCTAGCTTTGAGACAATTTGGATATGCACAGAGGGATGGCCCTCATGACATGCTGATTCCTGACCTAGTTTTTGACTTCGACAACGATGTGCAAGGACTTCGCCAAAGATTCATCAGAGCTTGGAGGATGCCTAACAAGGTAGATAGCAAGACACTGGGGCATAAGAACTCCATCCCTCTTGAGCCTTACCTCAAGTGGGTACGAACCCGAGCCCAGAGTCTTATGATGCCTTACCCTCATATTCTCCCTTTGATTAAAGAGCCTGTTAAGGAAGGAGAAGTTCCTTACACCATCCTATATCCTGACATGCCAACATCATGGGAGGAAATGCAGAAGAGTTGGATCCAACTCAAGGAGGAACAAAATACTTTTAAAGCCAGCTTCTACGCCAGTGAGAAGAAGGTTTTGGAGCTTACCCACCGACTTCACAAGGAGGAGACCCTCAACACCTACATCGCACCAAAGAGGATGCGCAACGTCTTTTTACCTTGAGAAGTTTTTGTAATATTTGGCCCACTGGGCATTTATGTATTGACAAAATTTCTTCTTATTAATATGACATGCGTTCTCTTTGTCTGCAACAATTTTGAATTTCTAAATCCTTGAGTGCATTGCATGAATAAACATATCATTCATCATATGCATAAGCAGGTCTTCACACCAGGTTTCCTTATCTCTCTGCTGTTTATTTAAGTAAGATGGATCTCGAACAGACGGTCAAAGATCTGCAGGCACAAAACTCACAGTTTCAACAACTCCTTATGACCTTGGCAAAGGGTCAGGAGGATCTTAAAGCACTGCTAGGGAACAAAGAACAAGAAAAGGGAAAAAAGAAGAAGAAAAGAGTCGGGGTAGCTACACTGGGAAGAACATTTGAGAATGAAGCTAGGAGAGTTCTTGAGTTTCCCTCCACATCTGATGAGGGAGCCGATAAAGGAAAAGAGGCTGCATTACCTTCTGAGTCCGAGGCTGAAGAGGAAAAGGTTGAGGAAGATGAAGACTACTCAGAGCAGCAATACCCGCCAGCGGACGACAAATACAAAAACCTGGAGGATAGACTGGCAGCTATGGAGCTGCAAAGGGTTCCTGGGTTAGATTTTGAAGAATTGGGATTGATTGCTGGGATTGTGATTCCTCCAAAGTTTAAGGTGCCAACTTTTACAAAATACGACGGTCTGTCTTGCCCGAAGATGCACCTGAGGTCGTATGTCAGGAAAATTCAACCTCATTCATCCGATAGAAAAATCTTTGGGTACACTTCTTTCAGGACAGCTTGTCCGGTACACAACTAGACTGGTTTTACCAGCTTGAGAGGTCAGAAGTGCATAACTGGGAATACTTGGCAGCTGCCTTTTATCGCCAGTATCAATATAATGCTGACTTGGCGCCAACCCGTACTCAGTTACAAAGTATGGGGATGGCCTCAAATGAGGGATTCAAAGAATACGCCCAGAAATGGCGCGACTTGGCCGGAAGAGTGCAGCCACCTCTTTCTGATAGGGAACTAGTTGATATGTTCTTGGGGACCCTATCTGGCCCGTTCTTCAACCATTTGATCGAGAGCTCTTCCTCAGGGTTTACTGAATTGATTCTGACTGGCGAACGGGTAGAAGCTGGTATTAAGAATGGGAAGATTCAAAGGGATGCCTCTGCATATACAACTGTTAAGAAATCATTTCCGGCCAAGAAGGAGGCAGCTGTTGTGTACTCTCAAAAGGGATTGGAGAGAACTGAGCGCCGACCGACTGTAGTGGCCGTGATGATTCAAAATTCGTCAAATGATCAGCCTCGTACCAATCAGTCTAGACCTAACCAGCAACGGGTAGAACGACCACAACGGCAGTTCACCCGCATCAATATGACGCCTGCACAAGTTCTTCCCCATTTGTTGAAGTTGAATCTGACTGGTTTAAAGGAAGCACTGAAAAACCCTAACACCACATCTCCATACTATCATGCCAATGCCAAATGTGCCTACCATTCTGATAGCGCCAGACATGACACCAATAATTGTTGGGCGCTAAAGAATAAAATTCAAGACTTGATAGACGCAAAAGAGGTTGAGTTCGACGCCCCCGAGAAGCCAAACGTAATATCCGCTCCGATGCCAAAGCATGGCCATCATGTTCATGCCGTTGAAGAAGATCTGTATGTTTCTGCTGTTGATGATCTGGTAACTCCATTACTAACAATCAAGTTGAATCTGTTAAAGGCTGGGATTTTCCCAGGATGTAAAGAAGACTGCTCCTGTTGTTCCTCCCTACCAATAGACTGTCTATTGCTGAAGATAGGCATCCAAGGCCTAATGGACAACCAACAAATTCTTTTCGAAAAGATTCCTGCTACTCCAACCCCTATCAAAGATATTTCAATAATCACCATTTCCACCAATCTTTCCAAGGTCCCTAAAAAGCCTGTTAAGATTACATCCTCTATGAAGATTGTTCCTCTGAAAATAACCATGCCTAGGCCTGTCCCCTACAAATTTGACAAATCGATACCGTGAAATTATGGTGAAGAAATCTACTACCACGGTGTTAAACAAGTTGAGATAAC
Source organism: Vicia faba (assembly GCA_948472305.1). NCBI lineage: Eukaryota > Viridiplantae > Streptophyta > Magnoliopsida > Fabales > Fabaceae > Vicia > Vicia faba. Next base: position 751,552,013 of record OX451736.1, on the reverse strand, counting down.
TGAAGAGAGCTCTGACAAAGAAGAGGCCGACATTGGAAACATTGCCGGTACAAGCAAGATTACCCGAAGTGGGAGAATTTTCTCTCCAGAGATTGCCCCTCCAAAGGCAATCTTTGGACCCTCAGCTACTGCCAAGGTTACTCCTGCACCGTTAAAACTTTCTGCAAGAAATCTGTTGATTGAAGAAGCTGTTATTCCCGTGGTTGTCCCTCCTACTTCTGCTGATAAGGGGAAAGGGATCCAAGATGATCTCGTCAGGACGAGGGCTCAACCATTGGTCATCCCCGAAACCTCTAAGAAAGAAATGGAGGAGATTCTGAAAATAATAAAGAAGAGTGATTATGACGTTGTAGAGCAACTGGGGCAAACCCCCTTGAAGATCTCCATGTTAGCATTGCTGCTTTGTTCGGAGGCTCACGCCAAGGCTTTGATAAGATTTCTGAAGACAACCCATGTGCCCCAGGAAACCTCAGCCGATCAATTCCAAGATTGTGTAGCCAGCCTTACTGCAGACAACGACCTGGGTTTCTCTGATGCTGACCTGACTCCGAAAGGAAGAAAGCACAATGACGCATTGCATGTGTCAGTTGAATGCCGAGGAACTACTCTTGCCCATGTTTTGGTCGACACTGGTTCTTCTCTGAACGTGCTGCCTAAGAAAGCTCTGGATCGATTGGATTGTGAAGGCTTGGAGCTGAAACCAAGTAATATCATTGTCAGGGCCTTTGACGGGTCTAAAAGAATGGTGCATGGGGAGGTCGACATTCCCATCAAGATGGGCACTGAAGTATTCCACTCAACTTTCTATATGATAGACATCCGTCCGTCATACTCTTGCTTGCTAGGGAGACCATGGATACATAATGATGGGGCAGTCACTTCCTCCCTGCATCAGATGTTGAAATACCCTGTCAAAGGAAAAATCATAACTGTACACGGTGAAGAGGAATATATGATCAGTCACCTGAACTCCTTTCGGTATGTGGAAGTGGAGGGCGAATTCATTGAGACACCGTTCCAACACTTCGAGGAAATTGCTCCCAAAGTTGCGGTAACAAAGGCAATAGCTGAGGTACCCAAGCAGGTGGCCAGGATGGCATCTCTGAAAGACGCAAAGGCTGCAATGAAGGAGGGAAAGAGCTCAACATGGGTTCAGTTACCTGACTTTCCCCACAAGACAGACAAGTTTGGGTTGGGATTTACCGCTGCGGGGCAAAAAGTTATGCGTCGCTCAAAAATTGAAAGGACACCCATCAAGATTTCTCCTCATGGAATCAACGCTTTGGAAGACGAAGACGAAGAGGCCAACATTGAAGATTGGATCTTCCCAACCATCGAAGGGGGACTGCACAACTGGGAGGCGAAAGACTTTGTCCCCATTACTTTCATTAATCAGTAACTTATCTTTCGAACATTTCCTGTTGGTCTGTAATAATTACTTTTAAACAATCTGCACACTACTTTTTCACCTCATGCCTTGCCCGGGGCATGTAGGTCCGTTTGTAAGGGTTTTGATTCTCTTCATATTCATATGCCATGTTTAATGATTCATTGGACATTTTTCATTGATAAACTACTGTGTTCATTTTCTTTCCTTTTGCATTTTTGTTTGTTTAAGGATGGCTATCCCTTACACACAGCCACACTCACAAATGCAGGTACCCATCCACTATGGATTCTATGGGTGACTATTCTGCTATGTCCTTCAATAACTCTGAAGATTTGGTCAATCAGGCTGAGTATGAGGATGACGAAGATTGTGAAGTACCAGGGGAGTTAGCCAGACTTTTACAGCAAGAAGAAAGGGCCATCTTGCCTCATGAAGAGTTGTTGGAAACTGTCAACTTAGGAACAAAGGAATACCGAAAGGAAGTACAAGTGGGTGCGAATCTGGAACCAAGTGTCAAGGAGCGCTTGATACAGCTGTTGAATGAGTACGTTGAAATCTTCGCCTGGTCTTATGAAGACATGCTGGGTTTAGACACAGATATCATGGTTCACCGTCTCCCTACAAGAGAGGATTGTCCACCGATCAAGCAAAAAGTCCGCCGAATAAGGCCCGACATGTCTGAGAAGATTAAAGCAGAAGTAATGAAGCAATTCAACGATGGCTTTCTGGCTGTTACATCCTATCCACAATGGGTTGCTAACATTGTGCCAGTACCTAAAAAAGACGGCAAGGTCAGGATGTGTGTGGACTACCGGGATTTGAACAGGGCTAGCCCTAAAGATGATTTTCCGCTGCCGCATATCGACATTTTGATTGACAACACAGCTCAGCACAAGGTGTTTTCCTTCATGGATGGATTCTCGGGCTACAACCAGATTAAAATGGCCCCCGAGGACATGGAGAAAACAACTTTCGTTACACAATGGGGTACCTTCTGCTACAAGGTGATGCCGTTCGGACTGAAGAACGCAGGGGCAACTTATCAACGCGCCGTGGTAGCTTTGTTTAATGACATGATACATCATGAGATCGAAGTTTACGTAGACGACATGATAGCTCGATCACAAACAGAGGAGGAACACCTTGAACATCTGCAAAAGCTGTTTGCCAGGTTGAAGGAGTACAAACTCAGGCTGAATCCAAGTAAGTGTACTTTTGGAGTTAGGTCTGGTAAACTTCTAGGATTTATTGTCAGCAACAAAGGCATTGAGGTCGACCCAGTAAAGGTGAAGGCTATTGTTGTACCCCAAAATTTCCCCTCCCATTTTCTTCAAGATTTGCCAAGATCAAGGTTCAAAATCTCTCAAGGGTTGCACAGTTCAATGGCCTCCTAACAGTAAAAAATTAGGGTTTTGGTTCTGGCAAAGAAGTTGAAGTTTCTAAGGGTCCAAACAAGTCCCACATGCCTATAAACATTATCAAGCATCCTTATGTCAAGTTTCAAGACTCACAACACAAAATTGCACAGTCAAAAACCCTAATTGCTCAACAGTCAACTGTAGGGGCAAAATGGTCATTTGACAGTCAAAAGTCAAAATTTTTGGTCAACATCTTATTTTGAAGCCACAAACATCATTTGATCAATTCTTGATCATGATTCTCAAAGCATGGCTCAAAAAGTCTCAAGATGCAAAAGTTTCTATTTTTGGACAATTGGAAAAGTCAACTGCAAATTGACCAAGGCATAACTTCCACATGGTTTATCAGAAAAATTCCATCCAAAGCTCATTTTGAAGAGAATGACATTTCCTACAACTCATCTTCACACTTCAAGTCCAAGAAATGCTCTCACAAAAAGTTATCAATCTCAACATTATAGGTCATTTTCAAAAGTCAACAAAAAGGCACTTTAAGTCAAAGACCATATCTTGAGATTGGTAAATCAAAACGACATGGGACCAAAGACATTGGTTATAGGACTTCAAGACCTTTCCAAAATGTCTAAGAACATGATCAAAGCTTAAAAATTGAGCAAGATATGCCTTGTGGAAGTTGGGGAATTTTTGGGAATTTTGAAAAGTCAACTTTGCTTCAAATGCCTCAAAATTGCTAATGGGCCACAATTTCTTCCAAGAATCATCACCCAAAAGCTATTTACGACCCATTGACCCAAAGGGGAGTTATTTTCTTATTTTTAATTAATTAATTGAGTTTATCATCCTATTAATTCATTTAATTAAAATTAAATATAAGAAAAATACTAAAAGATGTTTTCCAAATCTTTTTATGCAGCATATTCACTCAATATTTCGTGCACTATTCAATAAGGAAAGATTCAATATGATTGGCAATGATTGGCATCAAAAAGGAATGAAAAAGATTGAAAAAGATCATGGAAAATCACAAATTCAAAAGCATTGAATACATGGATTTTAGGCCAGTTTTTCTAACCTAAATCGTTCATATACATAAGCATAACATAACCCTAAAGCCAAGGACAAGAAAGCTGCGCTCAAGCATAAGAACCAAACTTGAATTTTTCACAAAAGAGGTTGAAACTGAAAACATAGTTCCAGTGTGATTCAAGGCCTACAATCCATTCCAAAGGCTTGCTGGGACTTTCTTGATCGTGTCTCAACCCTTTTCCACTCTCCATACACAAGGAATCGGTATAACAAAGTCCTACTTTTATTAAAAATTTGCATAATCGTGTTTCATTATCCATGCGTTATTTGTAAATTTTAATCATTGATTTGGACTAATATGAGTGCTCTGAAGCTTAAGGCATGCTTTAATTGAATTAATAAGGCCTGTACAGAAATCCACCATGAAAGCATTCTAGGGTTTCAGGAGTTTGAATTTGGGGCTTCCCTCATCTGGAAAAATTAGGCCACGAAATTTGTACCACTGAATTCAGAAGCTCCAAACGAGTAGAACCCATACCTCGCGCCCTTTTTCTTTTTTACTATGCTTTATTCGCTATTTTGGTAGGTACCATTTAGTGGGGGTTTAAAACCCCCGCTATCTAGTCTTATTTTTTCAGGCAAAACAAATAACAATTGAAGAAGATGATGCGTGGAGGAACGTGATTGGTGCATTCAAATCATTGGCGCGTTTTTTCGTTGGTTCCAGAATAATTGCACATTTTGCATATATTGATCAGTGTCCATTAACTTAACAAACAAACGCACTAGCTCACTTGGTTAGCACGCTGGCATGCAGGTATTGGGACCTGGGTTCGATTCCCAGGTCCCCCATATTTCTCCATATTTTTTATGTTTACATGTTCAGGTGATTATCACACTCAAGGGAGTACCATATGCCTTCACCATCTGGCTTGGCACGCGCCCAGAGGCTCCATCCAATGGCCAGGACGTGCAGATCACCATGGACGCTAGTCAAACATTCTACACGTGACCACTGAAAAGTCAAAAAGGCCTCATTCAATGGGCCTAATTGCTGCAAATTAACCTCCAAAACTGGGTCAACCACCCCCCATGTTTGCATTTTCTTTCTCTCTTTTTATTCTTTTCTTTTATTTATTTTAATCATGTTAATTGTTTTATTTAATTCCATAAAATTAATTTTCATAAAACACAAAAAAAACCAGAAATCATTAAAAATAAAAATATGTTTTATTTAATTTTTAATTCATCAATAGTTTTGTAAATAAATTTAATAACCAATTTAGTTTTAATTTAGGGTTTTAATTTTAATTTACTTCTTAATAACTAAAAACGTAAAAATTAGGGTTTCTAGCATTTTTACTCTTTTTCTCAATAATTAAATTTTCCTTCTTATTATTATTAATTATTAATTATCTTGTAAATAAATATGCAATTAATTAATTAGGGTAAATTAGGTTAAAACTTAAACATTTTTCTGTAATAATTAAAAACAATTTAGAATTAGGTTTTTTTATTTAATTTCAAGTTTTAATTAATTCTCTTTATTTTCATAAATACCAAAAACCATTAAAAATAACTCCTTTTCTTTAATCATTAGTTAATTTATTAATTCCAATATTTATTTTCCTTAAAGGGTCCAACGCCCTCGCACCCTCAATCCTAAATTCTTTTCGCGCATTTATTTTTATTTCTTTTATGAATATAATGTATTTGCCCCAAAGCCTTGTAGTAGATACTTAGGACATTTACTTTCCGCACTTTTCTTTTCAAAATCGGGTCTTTGTTAATTTGGCGATGTAGACCCGCGCCTTGTAATAGCGTAGGACTTTTATTTTTCCGCATTTTAATTTCTGCACCTTTAAACTGTTAAAACACATGAAAGAATGTATTCCCAAATAAAAATCAAAGCGTAGATCACCAAATGCATGACAAGACAAATATTATCTGAAAATGACACACAATTCACACGCCACTCCTAGGGTACGCCTCACTGTTGCCTTGCCCCTCGAAACGTGGTCGTCGAGTATAGGACGTTTTAGTAAGTCCTTATGTCCATGAACATGGCATAAGGGTAGCTTCTAAGGTGTCCTACTATTGCTCTGGTGACCACACTGTCCCAAAATTCGAATTGACCCGAACACCTCCAACGGTGGTGCTACCTACCTCTCAATGGTGGGATGGCACTACCTAAAGGACATTTACACAGCCTAATTCCTTAGGGTAGGTAGATGACTCGTAGATACTTGCTCTAATTCAAAACAAATCAAAAACTTCTTTTCACACCGACACTTTGCAAAAAGTTTTCAAAAACAACTTTTCAAACACTCTTGAGGACTGATACAAGAGTCGATCTAAAACTTTCAAAGAAACTTTTTTTCAAACCCACTCACTTTGAAAAGCAAACAAACCTTTTGAAAACACAAATGAGCAAGTATCTAAGAGCCCATGGATAACCATGGATAGAAAGGGTGCTAATACCTTCCCTTTCTATAAATTTACCTCCCGAACCGAGAACATAATCTCATAAGGAATTTTTCTGTGCTTTTGTCCTTTCCATGTTGGAGAAAATAAAAGACGGTGGCGACTCTTGCTTACCGCGAAATTTCGCGAAACCAGCTTTAGACAGTCAGTTCCAGATCCACCGATCACAGAATTGGCGACTCTGCTGGGGAATAAACTTATAAAGTGAGGTGTACCTTAGGATAGTTCATAACTGTGTTTTCAATTGTTTTGACTTGTTTGCTTTAAATTGTGGGTTGCATCGTAGTTACTAAGATCCTAACTCGGATATGGGGATACCCTGTTTAGGTAGCATAAGCTGTGAGGGACCTGTCCGGCGTAGACCGACATGGGTGAAGCAGTGGCTACGTTGGTGTGGCACCTTGGTCTGTACCGATATCCCTTGTGTTGCAACGAGGAGAATATGGGTCTTCTGAGGAGTCATTAAGCACCAACAGACCTTAGAACCTTAAATGACACAACTTGGCCAATAGAACAGTAGCAGTATGCTACGCCCATTGAGGCTAAACTCTCGTGATGGTTCTGGCCGCAAGAAAAGATTGCGACGTTGGAGTTATGACCGATTGAGGGTAGTCAATGATATTGGGATCCTCTAAGAACCCGGTTACTTTTGATAGGACAGGTATGAACCAACAAACTGAAAGAGGGTAATACCTAGACCTCATGCTGGCCTAAACTCTAAGGGCTTGTCTTGTGTGACTTGTGTTCCTTATCATGTTTGCCCTTGTAAATATTTGTGGTGTGTTTTATCATAACATCATGCCATCATAAGCATTGCATGTATCCTGCATAAGGACTGACCATTTCAAAGACAAGAGGGTTTCACCTTTGCTCTGTTTTGTAGGACATCATGATGCCTATGCGAAGGAATACTATCCGGTTCAACTTTGTTCACCCACCTGAGTTGCTTGAAGAGTTGGTTAGCAGAATTCCAAATACTACATCCTTCATCCAGAGGCATGGTTCTCTTCTCAATTTAGTCACTACAAAGCGAGATCAACAGTTGATGAGTGTCCTGACCCAGTTCTATGACCCTCTGTACCAGTGCTTCACCTTTCAAGACTTCCAGCTGGTCCCCACCCTGGAAGAGTTCTCTGATTTGCTTGGTATCCCTATCTTGGATCAGACTCCTTACACTGGTTGGGAAAAGACCCTCAGGCTTGAGGAGGTTGCTGCATCTCTTCCCTTGACCCATCAAGAAGTAATGGACAACTGGGTGACTAGAAGCGGAGTTAAGGGTTTCTTGGCCAAGTTTCTGATTGGTAAAGCTAACAGTTTCTGGAATGACTTGGAATTTAGGGCATATGAAGACATCTTGGCTCTCTTAATCTATGGGCTAGTCTTGTTTCCTAATCCTGAAAACTTCATCAATGTCACTGCCATAAGGATCTTCATGTCTCAGAATCCTGTGCCCACTCTCTTGGGTGACATCCTGCAACAACTTTATGCTCGTACTGCCCGAAGACGAGGAACTCTGTGGTGTTGTATCCCTTTGTTGGTGAGGTGGTTTATTTCACACCTCCCTAAGTTCGTGCTGAAGAACCAAGAAGGAAGAGGTTGGGCTCATAGGTTAATGTCTCTCACTGATAAGGACATCATTTGGACTTTCAGAGGTTTGGATGAGATTGCTGTTATTGATCGTTGCGGAGAATACCCTAATGTTCCCCTGATTGGTACCCAAGGAGGAATCTCTTACAATCCATGTCTAGCGCTCCGTCAGTTTGGAAGGGCCAGAAGAGCAGGACCTCATGAGATGCTGGTGCCTCACATCAGTTTTGAGTTTCAGGTGGATAGTGATGAGCTGCGTCGTAGGTTCATCAAGGCTTGGGACAGAGTTCATAAAGCTGACCCACAAGAGTTGGGGCCAAAGACTTCTCTACCTATGGAAGCCTACTACAAATGGGTTCGCATCCGTGCTCAGAAGTTAGGTATGCCGTACGAAGCTGTCAAACCTATCATTCTTGAGTATCCTGACAAAGATGGGGTTCCTCCAACTGTCCTCCCTCCTCAGATACCTACTAATTATGAGACATTAAAGAGGTCTTGGTCGCAACTGCGAGAAGAACGGGATTCTTATCGGGAAAAGTTCAACGAGCAGGAATTGAAGATCCAGAAGCTGACAAAGTAGTTGGAGAATGAGCGAGCTCTGAATGACTACATCCGTACTGAGAAGAGGAGACCCTGGGATCAATGATGAGCTTTGGATGTTCTTTTACAGTTTTATTTCCCTTTTCAGTATTTCCATTTTATGTAACGCCTAAGGGCAATCTGTTGAACAATTTAAGTTTCAAAGTTGAATCTAATGAAGTGTGTTCCTTTTTGTTTACAAAGTTGATTCCCAATTATCTTTGAAAACATAAATCATATGCATTCCATTCATCATCTGCATAGCAGGTACTCTTCTTTTCAGGTTGCTTACTGTTCTTCGCTGTTTATTTCAGCATCATGAACCCTGAATCATCAACCGAGATGTCTATCAAGGCCCTTCAGGCGCAGAACGCACAATTTCAAGAGCTGATCATGGGTCTGGCCCAAGGTCAAGAAGAGCTGAAGGCTTTGCTCCTGAAGAAGGAGAAGAAGAAGAAGAGAACTGTTCTTTTCAACACGGGCTGGAGGTTTGGTAACACTCGGCAGAATGAGGAAGCTGGTTCTTCTGTAGGCAAAGACAGTCCCCAGGGGGGAAAGGCTCCAAGTCCGGTGGTCTCTGACAACGAGACTGACTTTAATGAGGAACAGTATCCTCCAGCTGAAGACTGGTATAAGCAGTTAAAAGACCGTCTGAACGCCATGGAGATTCAACAAGTGCCTGGTTTGGATTTTGGAGACCTGGGTTTATCTACTGGTGTGATCATCCCTCACAAGTTTAAAGCACCATCTTTCACCAAGTATGACGGGGCGTCTTGCCCTAAGCTACACCTCAGATCTTATGTGCGGAAGATTCAGCCGTACACAGTGGATAAGAACTTGTGGATCCACTTCTTCCAGGAGAGTCTTTCAGGGACTCATCTCGAATGGTTCTATCAGCTGGATGGAACCAAGGTTCGTAACTGGGAGGAGTTGACTACTGCTTTTTACAAGCAGTATCAATATAATTCCGACCTTGCTCCTACACGTACCCAACTCCAGGGTATGTCGCTAGGATCAAGCGAAGGTTTTAAAGAGTATGCGCAGAAGTGGAGGGACCTGGCTGGCAGGGTGCAACCTCCGTTAGCTGACCGTGAGCTGGTAGATATGTTCTTGGGGACCTTATCCGGGCCATTCTTCAATCATCTCATCGGTAATTCATCTGCAGGATTCACTGACCTCATTCTGACTGGGGAAAGGATAGAGGCTGGCATGAAGTCCGATAAGATTCAGAAAGGTGCGTCTTCAAGTTCTGAGAAGAAGCCTTTTAAGAAGGAGGCCAATGCTGTGTATGGGCCTAGAAGACAAGATAAACCAGAATGCCGCCAATCTGTCAACGCGGTGGTGATTGCTAAGCCTGCTGCCGCTCCTCGGCAAACCAATCAACAAAGGGCTGAAAGACCCAGAAGAGAGTTTACCCGGCTAAGTATGACCTTGTCACAAATATTACCGCAGCTGCTATCAACCAACTTGGTGACTGTCAGGGAGGCCCCGAAGGTTGTGAATACTGCATCTCCCAAGTATAATCCAAATGCCCGCTGTGCTTATCATTCCGATAGCCCGGGGTATTCTACTGATGATTGTTGGGCCCTAAGGAATAAGGTGCAGGACCTTATTGATGCGAAGGAGATACAATTTGAGACGCCTGAGAGGCCAAACGTTGTGACTGCTCCTATGCCTCAGCATGGAGTGAATGCCGTTGATGAAGACTTGTATGCCGTTTCTGTGAATGATGTAGCTACCCCTCTGATGACTGTTAAGAGGAACCTACTGCTGGCCGGTTTATTTCCGGGTTGTAATAAGGGTTGCCTTTTGTGTGCTGTTACTCCTACTGGTTGTCCGTTGCTGAAGTTAGGCATCCAAAGCCTGATGGATAGCAAGGATATTTTGTTCAAGAAGACCGCTGTTCCTTTTGTTCCTGTGGAAGAAGTATCTGTCGTTACAATTTTCAACAATCCAATCAAGGCTCCCCCGAGGAAGCCAGTTAAAATCATGACTTTCGCACCCATTGTTATTACTGTTCCGGGGCCTCTCCCCTACGAATCTGATAAGGCTGTCCCATGGCACTATGGGGCAGATGTATATGTACATGGTATAAAGCAAGAATTTAACACTGGTACCAGCATCAGCAATATCACTGGTCCAGCCAAAGTAACCCGCAGTGGCAGGCTCTTCTCGCCTGACATTGCGCCACCAACTATTCGAAGACCTCTCATAATAAAGCCTGCAAGTGCACCTGTATCCACTCTTGATCAAGTTGTTTCCCCTGCTGCCGAGTCATCTAATGCTCGGGGCAAAGGGATTGATGATGAGCCTCCCCGGATGGAGGCGCCAAAGTCTGTGAATGTTGAAGCCTCCCAGCAAGAGATGGAGGAAATTCTTAAAATAATCAAAAAGAGTGACTTTAAGGTTGTTGAACAGCTGGGGCATACACCCTCCAAGATCTCTATGCTCTCATTACTACTGTGCTCAGAGGCCCATGCTAAGGCCCTGATTTCATTTCTAAAGACGGCCCACGTGCCACAAGAGACCTCTGCAGACCAGTTTACTGATTGCGTAGCCAATTTGACAGCCGACAATGGTTTGGGTTTCTCGGATGCTGACCTTACTGCTAAGGGAAAGAACCACAATGATGCCCTGCATGTCTCTATAGAATGCAGGGGCACTACTCTTGCGCACGTGTTGGTGGACACCGGTTCTTCCCTGAATGTGCTACCCAAAAAGGTCTTAGACCGATTGGATTGTGAGGGCCTGGAGCTGAAACCTAGCAACATCATTGTTCGAGCCTTTGACAGATCGAAGAGGATGGTTCATGGAGAGGTAGACATTCCTATTCGTGTGGGTTCTCAAGTATTCGACTCAACTTTCTATGTGATGGATATCCTTCCATCTTATTCCTATTTACTGGGTCGACCTTGGATTCACAAAGCCGGGGCAGTGACATCTACCCTACACCAGAAGCTCAAGTACCCTGTCAGAGGGAAGATTGTCACTGTGCAGGGGGAGGAAGAATATATGGTGAGTCACTTAAATTCCTTCCGGTATATTGAGATGGACGGGGAGTTTATTGAAACCCCCTTTCAGCATTTTGAAGAGGTACCTCCAACATTGGCAGTAGCAGAAACAGTGGTTGAAGAGGACTTTCCTTTGAAGATGGCTTCCTTGAAGGACACCCGGGCTGTGATCGAGAAAGGTGAATGTGCTAACTGGGGCAGGCTCCCTGATTTTACTCCTAAGACTAATAAGTTTGGGCTGGGTTTTACTGCAGAGGCTCAGAGGGCTGTGCGCAAAGCTAAGACCGGAAGACCTCCTGTGCTCATCACTAATCCAGGAGTGAATGCTATTGGGGATGAAGATGAAGTGGAAGAATCAGAGTTCGATAGCTGGATCTACCCGACGACTGACGGTGGATTGAACAATTGGACTGCCAAAGATCATACACCTGTTACTTTTGTTACGCAGTAATGAATTCCTTTGTTTTGTTATTTGTAATAAACAATGAATTAAAACTCTATGGCCCGGTGTCTTACCCGGGGAACCGTGGCTTCATTTGTGAGGGCATATTAATTGTCATTTCATATATCATGAATAAAGACCTTGGACGTTTTCTCGCACTTCAAATCTTATGCTCCTTTTCTTTCTTTCCTTTCTTTATATATTGCAAAACAGCTGTATTTACACACACTCACTCATACAGGTTTCAATCCACTCTGGAACTCGCTGGTAACGACTCTGCTACTGCCAGTTATGACTTCGAAAATCCGATCAACTTAGCCGAAGACGAAGGTGAAGATGATTGCGAAGTGCTTGGCGAGCTTGCAAGACTGTTACTCCAGGAAGAAAGGGCAATTCAACCACATGAAGAGCCGGTGGAAACGATAAATCTGGGTACTAAGACAGATAGAAAGGAGGTTAAAGTCGGTGCCAATCTGGAGCTCAGCGTAAAACAACGGTTGACTCAGATGTTACATGATTATGTGGAGATCTTTGCCTGGTCCTACGAAGACATGCCTGGGTTGGATACCGACATTGTGGTCCATCATTTGCCTACCAAGGAAGACTGCCCTCCGGTTAAGCAAAAGGTCCGCCGTATGCGTCCAGAGATGTCTGAGAAGATTAAAGCTGAGGTTATGAAACAGTTTGATGCCGGGCTTCTTGCAGTGACTTCTTACCCTCAGTGGGTTGCCAATATGGTGTCGGTACCAAAGAAGGATGGTAAGGTCAGAATGTGTGTCGATTACAGGGATATGAACAGGGCCAGCCCCAAAGATGATTTCCCTTTGCCTCACATCGACGTTCTAGTTGACAATACTGCTCAGCATAAGGTTTTCTCTTTCATGGATGGTCTTTTAGGCTATAATCAGATCAAGATGGCTCCTGAAGACATGGAAAAGACTACCTTTGTCACTCAGTGGGGCACCTTCTGCTACAAGGTCATGCCATTCGGGTTGAAAAATGCTGGGGCAACCTACCAACGTGCTATGGTTGCTTTATTTCATGACGTGATCCATCATGAGATTGAGGTATATGTCGACGACATGATTGCAAGGTCCCAAACTGAGGAGGAACACCTTGATAATCTGCAGAAGTTGTTTGACCGTCTGAAACTGTACAAGCTGAGGTTGAACCCGAACAAGTGCACCTTCGGGGTTAGATCTGGAAAGTTGCTAGGCTTTGTCGTAAGCGACAGGGGTATTCAAGTGGACCCTGCTAAGGTTAAAGCCATCCAAGAGATGCCAGTTCCTAAGACAGAGAAAGAGGTCAGAGGCTTTTTAGGACGCCTGAATTACATTGCTCGGTTCATCTCGCACCTAACTGCTACCTGTGAGCCAATCTTCAAGCTGCTGAAGAAAGATCAGGTAGTATGTTGGAATGATGAATGTTAGGCCGCTTTTGACAGAATCAAAGAGTATCTCCAAGAACCACCCATTCTTATGCCACCGGTTGAAGGGAGACCTCTGATACTATACCTGACAGTACTTGACAACTCAATGGGGTGTGTGCTGGGGCAGCATGACGAGTCTGGCCGAAAAGAGCACGCCATTTATTACCTTAGCAAAAAGTTTACCGACTGTGAGACCCGATACTCATTGCTCGAGAAAACTTGCTGCGCTTTGGTATGGGCTGCTCGCCGGCTGAGACAGTATATGCTGACTCACACTACCTTGTTGATCTCAAAGATGGATCCCATAAAGTACATATTTGAAAAGCCTGCTCTGTCTGGGAGAATAGCAAGATGGCAGATGATCTTGACAGAATACGATATCCAGTACACAACTCAGAAAGCTATCAAAGGAAGTGTACTGGCAGACCACTTGGCACACCAGGCAGTAGACAACTATCAGTCAATGAACTTCGAGTTTCCAGACGAGAGTATCATGATAGTGACTGATTGTGAAGTACCTGGACCGGATGAAGGACCTGAGGAAGGATCCCGATGGTCTATGCATTTTGACGGAGCCTCCAATGCTTTGGGCAACGGTATCGGCGCTGTAATCATATCCCCTCAAGGCACTCATACTCCACTCACTGCCCGGCTATGTTTCAACTGCACCAATAACATGGCGGAGTATGAGGCATGCATCATGGGACTTCAAGCTGAGATTGACTTAAGGATCAAGTTTCTGAGTGTCTTCGGAGATTCCGCTCTCGTGATCAATCAGATCAAAGGCGAGTGGGACACGAAACATCCGAATATTATTCCTTATAGAGAATGTGTGTTGACATTGATCCCCCATTTCACAGAGATAACTTTTGAACATTTCCCAAGAGAGGAGAATCAGTTGGCGGACGCGTTAGCTACAATGTCTTCTATGTTCAAAGTCAAGTGGGACAATGAGGCTCCCCGGGTCATCATTTGGAAACTGGACGAACCGGCATACTGTTGTAACCTTGAAGCTGAGGTAGTGACTGAAAAACCCTGGTACTATGAGGTAAAGAGGTACTTGGAAGCTCAAGAGTATCCTGAAGGTGCATCTGTAAATGATAAGAAGTTTCTGAGAAGGTTCGCAGCAAAGTTCTTCCTCAACAACAACATTCTGTACAAGAGAAACCATGATTCGACCTTACTGCATTGTGTGGATAAGACTGAAGCAGAAAGGATCATGGCAGAGCTGCAGGAGGGTACCTTCGGAACACATTACAGTGGACACACTATGGCAAAGAAGATCCTGCGGGCAGGATATTTCTGGTCCACAATGGAAGCCGACTGCTACCAACATTCTCGGACATGCCATAAATGCCAGATATATGCAGACAAGGTGCATGTTCCTCCAGTACCTCTGAATGTCCTAACTGCACCTTGGCCTTTTGCAATGTGGGGCATAGATATGATCGGCGAGATTAAACCTACAGCGTCCAATGGGTATTGCTTCATCCTAGTAGCGATTGATTACTTCACGAAGCGGGTTGAGGCGGCTTCCTACGCCACTGTAACCAAGAATGTTGTGGCATGGTTCATTCGGCATAACCTGATCTGTCGATACGGCGTCCCTGAAAGAATCATTACAGACAACGGTACCAATCTCAATAACAAGATGATCACTGAGCTCTGCGGGCAGTTTAAGATACAGCACCACAACTCTTCTCCTTACCGGCCGAAGATGAATGGAGCTGTAGAAGCAGCGAATAAGAATATCAAGAAAATTATGCAGAAGATGACAGTGACCTATAAAGATTGGCACGAGATGTTACCGTTTGCTCTTCATGGATACCGTACTTCAGCAAGGACGTCAACCGGGGCAACTCCTTTCTCCTTGGTCTACGGTATAGAGGCAGTCTTACCGATCGAAGTGCAGATACCCTCTCTCCGGATAATGAAGGATGCAGATCTGAGCGAAGATGATTGGATCCAGACACGACTTGATCAATTAAACCTGATTGACGAAAAGAGACTTGCTGCTATTTGTCATGGTCAGACGTATCAAAAACGGATGATCATGGCATTTAACAAAAAGGTCAGACCACAAGAATATCAAGTTGGGGATCTGGTAATCAAGCGCATCATCCTTCCTCAGAGTGATCCAAGGGGAAAATGGACCCCCGCGTACGAAGGGCCATTTGTGGTTAAACATGTGTTCTCAGGAGGAGCCATGATTCTAACCAACATGGATAGTGACGACCTTCCTCACCCCGCCAATGCAGACATAGTAAAAAGATACTACGCATGATAAAAGACCTGCTAGGTTGACATACCTAGGCAAAAATTAGGGCTTCCCGGCGAACCAAAAGGGTTCGGGCAAAATAAAGGGATGAAATGAAAAAAATCTGTACACCCGGCAAGTCGAAAACCTGAAAAGATGGCTTGGGCAAAAATGGGTATCCCGGTGGACTGAAAACCCGAAAGGGCGGTCCAGGCAAAAGTTAGGGATTGAAGCATAATACTATGTCTCATTGAATCACTTTGCATCCAGAATCCGGCAACTATCAAGTTCAGACGACATTGATCAATCAACTTCATCTTCAGCTAGGTCATCAAGCGATGAGACGCTCGAAGATATAAAGGCGATAGCAGAGTTGGAACCCAGTGGGATTTTTCTTTTCACATAGCTGTTTTGTTTTCCCTTTGTACAAATTTGTATAAACTCTTTTGTTCGGAGGCGTTCTCTTACTAGGACGTCAGCCTCTTGTACATAAACGCCTATTTACAGGCAAATTCAAAAATCAATATAAATTCACTGTTCAGATCAATTGCCAATTGTTTTTTCCTTTCTCTGTTTTGTTTTGTGAAGAACGTCCAAGGTTCAATTTGTGATATATGCATTTGACACTAATTTCTAACTCATAAATATTTGCATACAAAACAAAGGATTAATTACAGGTAACTTTAGAAACAGGGGCAATAATGAGTTGTCTAAGCGATCTAATTGTTCTGTCCACCAAGGTACCAAGGTAAGTTCAGCCGAAGAACATAACTAATATACCTTAATTCCCCAGAGAGTGAGCCAGCAAGTCAATACACTCTCCCCAAGCAAAGCCATATTATCAGCCTTAAGGAAGTTGGGTATCCTCCAGCAGATCTCAACATTCCTCAATATGCATCCCCGACAGTCTTGATCTAAGATTGTTCCCCGGCGGCATACCAGACATTCAGTGGAGTCACTTCCCCAATATACCTCAAAAATCTCCCCAGGAGAGTCCAATCAAGATTTCCCTAGGAAAGTTTGAATCATCTCCCCAGCAGAAAGCTTATCGCCAGTAGATTCTGGAAGCTTATCCCCTACAGAGCACGAGCGCGTCTCCCGGCTTTATCCAAAGGTTATTTCCCTACCAGGATATAACTGGGTTATCCTCAGCCAAAAGCCACGGAAAGATCGTCCTCGGCGAAGTCTTCCTATGCCCAGCGGAGTCTATCAAAACTTCCAACATAACAACGGTATCCTTAGCGAAGTTACCATCAACATCTCAACAGCATACCTCTCTCCCCACAGAGTACGGTTCCCCAGCAAGATCGCTATAGTAATTTTTCCCCGCAGAGTAATCCATTCGCCAAGTTTATGCCCTAACAGAGTCATCTTCCCCTACCGGTTCATTCTTGCAATCCTCATCCCCAGCGGAAACGAAGAACTCTCTTCAACCATCAGCCTAGGATTCAACTTCCCGGCACCCTTCAAGGATTTACTTTCCTCGACAAAAACATACATTCATAAACATTGCATTTCCATACATTATAGCATGCATATATGCATCATGAACATACGATCTCATTTATGTTGAGAACATCATGGCTTGATCCATATCATGCATTGCATATGACTGACCTTTACCTTTCAGGAAAGACCCAGTTAAGTTCTCAACTATATCCAAGACCTCCTCTGGTTCAGTTAAATCGATTCCTAAAGATTTTTCTGATTCTTATCCAGTTGAAGTTATTTCAAGACTTTAGTCTGGTTCAGTTAAATCGATACTAAGATTTTCCTGATTCTTATCCAGTCAAAGTTATTCCAAGACCTTGCCTGGTTCAGTTAAATCGACTCCTAAAGATTTTTCTGATGCCGATCCAGTCAAAGGCCTTCTCTGGTTCAGTCAGATCGACCCTAAGATCTCCCTGATTCTTATCCAGTTGAAGATTCCAAGACCTTGTCTGGTTCAGTTAAATCGACTCCTAAAGATTTTTCTGATGCCGATCCAGTCAAAGGCCTTCTCTGGTTCAGTCATATCGACCCTAAGATCTCCCTGATTCTTATCCAGTTGAAGACTCCAAGACCTTGCCTGGTTCAGTTAAATCGATTCCTAAAGATTTTTCTGATGCCGATCCAGTCAAAGGCCTTCTCTGGTTCAGTCAGATCGACCCTAAGATCTCCCTGATTCTTATCCAGTTGAATTTATTTCAAGACCTTGCCTGGTTCAGTTAAATCGACTCCTAAAGATTTTTCTGATGCCGACCCAGTCAAAGGCCTTCTCTGGTCCCGTTAAATCGATTCCTAAAGATTTTCCTGATGAAGACTCAGTAGAAGACATCCAAGATTCTCTCATCGTTACTGTTGAGGTAGTAATCGCCCCAGGTTCTCTCATCGTTACTATTGAGGTAGTAATCTCCCCAGGTTCTCTCATCGTTACTGTTGAGGTAGTAATCGCCCCAGGTTCTCTCATCATTACTGTTGAGGTAGTAATCGCCCCAGGTTCTCTCATCGTTACCGTTGAGGTAGTAATCGCCCCAGGTTCTCTCATCGTTACTGTTGAGGTAGTAATCGCCCCAGGTTCTCTCATCGTTACTGTTGAGGTAGTAATCGCCCCAGGTTCTCTCACCGTTACTGTTGAGGTAGTAATCGCCCCAAGGTTCTCTCATCGTTACTGTTGAGGTAGTAATCACCCAAGGTTCTCTCATCGTTACTGTTAAAAGGGTTAAAACATAGGAAAGATCTTTGAGTAAATTTAGGGGTAGACAACTCTTAATTACTTGATCAAACTTGCAAAACAAATCCTTGCCTACTTTCAAAACACACTCCACAACACAAACTTTCAAAACAAACTTTCAAAACATTGAAAACTTTTCAAAAGACAAATACACCTTTATATACATTCAAACATGGATCATTACAAAGGTTGCCACAACAATGGCCTCTTTTTCAAAACATTTTCAAAACCACACACAAAGCACCATTTCAAACAATTGAAAGCACCATTTCAAACAATTGAAAATGCAAGGCAAGTGATCTAAGCAAGTAACTAAGAGCCCATGGATAACCATGGATAGAAAGGGTGATAATACCTTCCCTTTCTATAATCTACTCCCCGAACCCAAGAAAACATCTCAAAGGTTTTTCCTGTGCTTTTTAACCTTTCCTTAGGATAAAATAAAAAGTCGGTGGCGACTCTTGCTAAATCGAAACATTTGCGAAAACAAACGCAAAACCTCAAGTTAGTTCTCCCACCGTATCACAGAACTGGCGACTCTGCTGGGGAATAAATTAAAAGTGGAGTAACCTTAGGGCTTAGATCACCCTTTTGCATGACTAATTGTTTGCTTTGATTGCTTTACATTTTTGTTCTCTTGTTTGGGCTTGAAATCCTACACCCGGATTTGGGGAAACATTCATAGATAGCAATACGTTGTGGAAGCTGTGCGGGGTATACCAACACGGTTGAAGCAATAGCTATATTAGTGCGACATATTTGTGAGTACCGGTAACCCTTGAGTTCAATCAAGGAGAGTACGGGGCCGCTGAGTGATGTCACCAAGCACTAATGACCTAGAACCTTACTTGACCATCTTGGCCTTTTATTAGGGGTAGTGAGATGACCGGCTTTGGTGCAGTCCAAAGTTGGTAGATACTCGATACTACACTCATTGAGGGTTGTTTTCTTGGAATATTTTGGTCGCTAGTTAAGTGGCTAAACCAAAACAATGAACATGGAAAACAATCCAATGATATTGAGCTCCTTAGAACCCGGTTACTATTTATAAGACAGGTTTTTAAGCCAACTTCACTCAAGAGGATACTTACCTATGAAACCCCATGCAAGCCTGAAACTAGGGTTTTGTGTGACTTGTTTGTACATATGTTTGTGCATACATCATGAACATCATAAAGCATCATATGCATCCACTAACCATTTCAAGGGTTTGGATCTTTATTTTTGTTCTTGTTTTGTAGGTCATGGAAATTCTTCGCAGGAAAACTATCCAAGTCAACCTTGTGAGAATCCCTCCTCAACTCAAGGAGCTTACATCCAGAATTCCAGAAAGCTCTCTCTTCAGTGAAAAACATGGTAGACTGCTCAACCTAGTCAACACCAGCATTGAAGAAGACATGGTGAAAGTACTGTTCCAGTTCTTTGACCCCCTTCACCACTGTTTCACATTCCCCGACTACCAATTGGTGCCTACTTTGGAGGAATTTTCTCAACTCCTGAGAATTCCTATTCTTAATCAACTACCCTACAACGGTACGGAAAAAGAACCAAAGCCTGAAGATGTTGCTCAAGCACTACACTTGCAACCATCTGACATCAGGGGGAATTGGGAGACTAGAAGTGGTGTCAAAGGCTTCTTGGCAAAATTCTTGTTTGAGAAGGCACAAGAGTGTTGGAACTCCTTGGATCTACAAGCCTTTGAAGAGATGGTGGCACTCCTCATTTATGGGTTGGTCTTGTTCCCAAATCCTGACCAACTTATAAATGTCAATGCTGTCAAGATTTTCCTATCCAGGAATCCCATACCTACATTGCTTGGGGACATCCTCCACTCATTTTACACACGAACAATGAGAAAGAAAGGTGTTCTCAGGTGCTGTACTCCTCTCCTTGCAAGGTGGTTTATTTCTCACCTTCCACAATCTGTTTTGAAGAATGAACAAGGCTTAAGGTGGTCACAACGGTTGATGACCCTCACACACTCTGATGTACATTGGTGTTCTCGGTCCATAGAAAATGTCATCATCGTCGATCGTTGTGGTGAGTTCCCTAATTTTCCATTACTTGGCATTAGAGGAGGTATTACCTACAACCCTTGTCTAGCTTTGAGACAATTTGGATATGCACAGAGGGATGGCCCTCATGACATGCTGATTCCTGACCTAGTTTTTGACTTCGACAACGATGTGCAAGGACTTCGCCAAAGATTCACCAGAGCTTGGAGGATGCCTAACAAGGTAGATAGCAAGACACTGGGGCATAAGAACTCCATCCATCTTGAGCCTTACCTCAAGTGGGTACGAACCCGAGCCCAGAGTCTTATGATGCCTTACCCTCATATTCTCCCTTTGATTAAAGAGCCTGTTAAGGAAGGAGAAGTTCCTTACACCATCCTATATCCTGACATGCCAACATCATGGGAGGAAATGCAGAAGAGTTGGATCCAACTCAAGGAGGAACATAATACTTTTAAAGCCAGCTTCTACGCCAGCGAGAAGAAGGTTTTGGAGCTTACCCGCCGACTTCACAAGGAGGAGACCCTCAACACCTACATCTCACCAAAGAGGATGCGCAACGTCTTTTTACCTTGAGAAGTTTTTGTAATATTTGGCCCACTGGGCATTTATGTATTGACAAAATTTCTTCTTATTAATATGACGTGCGTTCTCTTTGTCTGCAACAATTTTGAATTTCTAAATCCTTGAGTGCATTGCATGAATAAACATATCATTCATCATATGCATAAGCAGGTCTTCACACCAGGTTTCCTTATCTCTCTGCTGTTTATTTAAGTAAGATGGATCTCGAACAGACGGTCAAAGATCTGTAGGCACAAAACTCGCAGTTTCAACAGCTCCTTATGACCTTGGCAAAGGGTCAGGAGGATCTTAAAGCACTGCTAGGGAACAAAGAACAAGAAAAGGGAAAAAAGAAGAAGAAAAGAGTCGGGGTAGCTACACTGGGAAGAAGATTTGAGAATGAAGCTAGGAGAGTTCTTGAGTTTCCCTCCACATCTGATGAGGGAGCCGATAAAGGAAAAGAGGCTGCATTACCTTCTGAGTCCGAGGCTGAAGAGGAAGAGGTTGAGGAAGATGAAGACTACTCAGAGCAGCAATACCCGCCAGCGGACGACAAATACAAAAACCTGGAGGATAGACTGGCAGCTATGGAGCTGCAAAGGGTTCCTGGGTTAGATTTTGAAGAATTGGGATTGATTGCTGGGATTGTGATTCCTCCAAAGTTTAAGGTGCCAACTTTTGCAAAATATGACGGTCTGTCTTGCCCGAAGATGCACCTGAGGTCGTATGTCAGGAAAATTCAACCTCATTCATCCGATAGAAATCTTTGGGTACACTTCTTTCAGGACAGCTTGTCCGGTACACAACTAGACTGGTTTTACCAGCTTGAGAGGTCAGAAGTGCATAACTGGGAATACTTGGCAGCTGCCTTTTATCGCCAGTATCAATATAATGCTGACTTGGCGCCAACCCGTACTCAGTTACAAAGTATGGGGATGGCCTCAAATGAGGGATTCAAAGAATACGTCCAGAAATGGCGCGACTTGGCCGGAAGAGTGCAGCCACCTCTTTCTGATAGGGAACTAGTTGATATGTTCTTGGGGACCCTATCTGGCCCGTTCTTCAACCATTTGATCGAGAGCTCTTCCGCAGGGTTTACTGAATTGATTCTGACTGGCGAACGGGTGGAAGCTGGTATTAAGAATGGGAAGATTCAAAGGGATGCCTCTACATATACAACTGTTAAGAAATCATTTCCGGCCAAGAAGGAGGCAGCTGTTGTGTACTCTCAAAAGGGATTGGAGAGAACTGAGCGCCGGCCGACTGTAGTGGCCGTGATGATTCAAAATTCGTCAAATGATCAGCCTCGTACCAATCAGTCTAGACCTAACCAGCAACGGGTAGAACGGCCACAACGGCAGTTCACCCGCATCAATATGACGCCTGCACAAGTTCTTCCCCATTTGTTGAAGTTGAATCTGACTGGTTTAAAGGAAGCACTGAAAAACCCTAACACCACATCTCCATACTATCATGCCAATGCCAAATGTGCCTACCATTCTGATAGCGCCGGACATGACACCAACAATTGTTGGGCGCTAAAGAATAAAATTCAAGACTTGATAGACGCAAAAGAGGTTGAGTTCGACGCCCCCGAGAAGCCAAACGTAATATCCGCTCCGATGCCAAAGCATGGCCATCATGTTCATGCCGTTGAAGAAGATCTGTATGTTTCTGCTGTTGATGATCTGGTAACTCCATTACTAACAATCAAGTTGAATCTGTTAAAGGCTGGGATTTTCCCAGGATGTAAAGAAGACTGCTACTGTTGTTCCTCCCTACCAATAGACTGTCTATTGCTGAAGATAGGCATCCAAGGCCTAATGGACAACCAACAAATTCTTTTCGAAAAGATTCCTGCTACTCCAACCCCTATCAAAGATATTTCAATAATCACCATTTCCACCAATCTTTCCAAGGTCCCTAAAAAGCCTGTTAAGATTACATCCTCTATGAAGATTGTTCCTCTGAAAATAACCATGCCTGGGCCTGTCCCCTACAAATCTGACAAATCGATACCGTGAAATTATGGTGAAGAAATCTACTACCACGGTGTTAAACAAATTGAGATAACTGAAGAGAGCTCTGACAAAGAAGAGGCCGACATTGGAAACATTGCCGGTACAAGCAAGATTACCCGAAGTGGGAGAATTTTCTCTCCAGAGATTGCCCCTCCAAAGGCAATCTTTGGACCCTCAGCTACTGCCAAGGTTACTCCTGCACCGTTAAAACTTTCTGCAAGAACTCTGTTGATTGAAGAAGCTGTTATTCTTGTGGTTGTCCCTCCTACTTCTGCTGATAAGGGGAAAGGGATCCAAGATGATCTCGTCAGGACGAGGGCTCAACCATTGGTCATCCCCGAAACCTCTAAAAAAAAAAGGAGGAGATTCTGAAAATATTAAAGAAGAGTGATTATGACGTTGTAGAGCAACTGGGGCAAACCCCCTTGAAGATCTCCATGTTAGCATTGCTGTTTTGTTCGGAGGCTCACGCCAAGGCTTTGATAAGATTTCTGAAGACAACCCATGTGCCCCAGGAAACCTCAGCCGATCAATTCCAAGATTGTGTAGCCAGCCTTACCGCAGACAACGGCCTGGGGTTCTCTGATACTGACCTGACTCCGAAAGGAAGAAAGCACAATGACGCATTGCATGTGTCAGTCAATGCCGAGGAACTACTCTTGCCCATGTTTTGGTCGACACTGGTTCTTCTCTGAACGTGCTGCCTAAGAAAGCTCTGGATCGATTGGATTGTGAAGGCTTGGAGCTGAAACCAAGTAATATCATTGTCAGGGCCTTTGACGGGTCTAAAAGAATGGTGCATGGGGAGGTCGACATTCCCATCAAGATGGGCACTGAAGTATTCCACTCAACTTTCTATGTGATAGACATCCGTCCGTCATACTCTTGCTTGCTAGGGAGACCATGGATACATAATGCTGGGGCAGTCACTTCCTCCCTGCATCAGATGTTGAAATACCCTGTCAAAGGAAAAATCATAACTGTACACGGTGAAGAGGAATATATGATCAGTCACCTGAACTCCTTTCGGTATGTGGAAGTGGAGGGAGAATTCATTGAGACACCGTTCCAACACTTCGAGGAAATTGCTCCCAAAGTTGCGGTAACAAAGGCAATAGCTGAGGTACCCAAGCAGGTGGCCAGGATGGCATCTCTGAAAGACACAAAGGCTGCAATGAAGGAGGGAAAGAGCTCAACATGGGGTCAGTTACCTGACTTTCCCCACAAGACAGACAAGTTTGGGTTGGGATTTACCGCTGCGGGGCAAAAAGCTATGCGTCGCTCAAAAATTGAAAGGACACCCATCAAGATTTCTCCTCATGGAATCAACGCTTTGGAAGACGAAGACGAAGAGGCCAACATTGAAGATTGGATCTTCCCAACCATCAAAGGGGGACTGCACAACTGGGAGGCGAAAGACTTCGTCCCCATTACTTTCATTAATCAGTAACTTATCTTTCGAACATTTCCTGTTGGTCTGTAATAATTACTTTTAAACAATCTGCACACTACTTTTTCACCTCATGCCTTGCCCGGGGCATGTAGGTCCGTTTGTAAGGGTTTTGATTCTCTTCATATTCATATGCCATGTTTAATGATTCATTGGACATTTTTCATTGATAAACTACTGTGTTCATTTTCTTTCCTTTTGCATTTTTGTTTGTTTAAGGATGGCTATCCCTTACACACAGCCACACTCACAAATGCAGGTACCCATCCACTCTGGATTCTATGGGTGACTATTCTGCTATGTCCTTCAATAACTCTGAAGATTTGGTCAATCAGGCTGAGTATGAGGATGACGAAGATTGTGAAGTACCAGGGGAGTTAGCCAGACTTTTACAGCAAGAAGAAAGGGCCATCTTGCCTCATGAAGAGTTATTGGAAACTGTCAACTTAGGAACAAAGGAATACCGGAAGGAAGTACAAGTGGGTGCCAATCTGGAACCAAGTGTCAAGGAGCGCTTGATACAGCTGTTGAATGAGTACGTTGAAATCTTCGCCTGGTCTTATGAAGACATGCTGGGTTTAGACACAGATATCATGGTTCACCGTCTCCCTACAAGAGAGGATTGTCCACCGATCAAGCAAAAAGTCCGCCGAATAAGGCCTGACATGTCTGAGAAGATTAAAGCAGAAGTAATGAAGCAATTCAACGATGGATTTCTGGCTGTTACATCCTATCCACAATGGGTTGCTAACATTGTGCCAGTACCTAAAAAAGACAGCAAGGTCAGGATGTGTGTGGACTACCGGGATTTGAACAGGGCTAGCCCTAAAGATGATTTTCCGCTGCCGCATATCGACATTTTGATTGACAACACAGCTCAGCACAAGGTGTTTTCCTTTATGGACGGATTCTCGGGCTACAACCATATTAAAATGGCCCCCGAGGACATGGAGAAAACAACCTTCGTTACACAATGGGGTACCTTCTGCTACAAGGTGATGCCGTTCGGACTGAAGAACGCAGGGGCAACTTATCAACGCGCCGTGGTAGCTTTGTTTCATGACATGATACATCATGAGATCGAAGTTTACGTAGACGACATGATAGCTCTATCACAAACAGAGGAGGAACACCTTGAACATCTGCAAAAGCTGTTTGCCAGGTTGAAGGAGTACAAACTCAGGCTGAATCCAAGTAAGTGTACTTTTGGAGTTAGGTCTGGTAAACTTCTAGGATTTATTGTCAGCAACAAAGGCATTGAGGTCGACCCAGTAAAGGTGAAGGCTATTGTTGTACCCCAAAATTTGCCCTCCCATATTCTTCAAAATTGGCAAAGAGCATGCTTCAAA
This sequence comes from Vicia faba, assembly GCA_948472305.1. Taxonomy (NCBI): domain Eukaryota; kingdom Viridiplantae; phylum Streptophyta; class Magnoliopsida; order Fabales; family Fabaceae; genus Vicia; species Vicia faba. Next base: position 751,526,317 of record OX451736.1, on the reverse strand, counting down.
ATATCCCAAAGGGTTGCACAGTTCAAGGGCCCCCTAACAGTCAAAAACTAGGGTTTTGGTTCTGACAAAGAAATGGAAGTTTACAAGGGTCCAATCAAGTCCCACATGCCTATAAACATTGTCAAGTATCCTCATGTCAAGTTTCAAGACTCACAGCACAAAATTGCACAGTCAAAAACCCTAATTGCTTCACAGTCAACTGCAGGGGCAAAATGGTTATTTGACAGTCAAAAGTTCAAATTTTTGGTCAACATCTTATTTTGAAGCCACAAACATCATTTGATCAATTCTTGATCATGATTCTCAAGGCATGGCTCAAAAAGTCTCAAGATGCAAAAGTTTCCATATTTGGACAGTTGAAAAAGTCAACTGTAACTTGACCAAGGCATAACTTCCACATGGTTTATCAAAAAAATTCCATCCAAAGCTCATTTTGAAGAGAAAGACATTTCCTACAACTCCTCTTCACACTTCAAGTCCAAGAAATGCTCTCACAAAAAGTTATCAATTTCAACATTATAGGTCATTTTCAAAAGTCAACAAAAAGACACTTTAAGTCAAAGACCATAACTTGAGATTGGTAAATAAAAATGACATGGGACCAAAGGCATTGGTTAGAGGAATTCAAGGCCTTTCCAAAATGTCCAAGAACATGATCAAAGCTTAAAAATTGAGCAACATATGCCTTGTGGAAGTTGGGAAATTTTTGGGAATTTTGAAAAGTCAACTTTGCTTCAAATGCCTCAAAATTGCTAATGGGCCACATTTTCTTCCAAGAATCATTATCCAAAGGCTATGCACGACCATTTGACCCAAAAGGGATTTATTTAATCATTTTTTATTATTTATTTGAATTTTAATCACCATTAATTCATTTAATTAAATAAAATATGAAAAAATACTAAACAAATGTGTTTGAATCTTTTTATGCAGCCTATGCCTTCATGATTCACTCAAGATCTCGTGTACATCAAAAAGGGAAGATTTGGTGCAAATTGGCATGTTATTCAAGAAGAAAATATTGAAAAAGATTCCATGGAAATTAAATATTGGATTCATCAATGCAAAGGGTTTTGGATTCAATTTCTTACCCTAATTCGTCCCATACATATACCGGATGCTAAACCTAATCACAAGAACCTAAAAGCTGCGCCCAAAACCTGAACACAAACTTGGAATTTTGGTGAAAAAATTGAAAACTGAAAACGCACTTAGAGTTGGTTTCAAGGCAAAATATTGATTCCAATAGCTTGCCAAGGCCTCAAGGAATGCTTCTGGATCAAAATCACAGCTTCTAACGCAAAGAATTGGTAACATCATGTCGTCATGTTCTTAACATTTTTTGATATTCGTGTTTCAATTTATACGCATCCTCATTGCATTTTTTCTGTTGATTTGGACTAATCTAACCATTCTAAAGCTAATGGTGTTATCTAATTGAATTAATATGGCCTGTGCACAAAGTTGCCATTAAAATGTTTTAGGGTTTCTCAAGCTTCAAATTGGGCGTTTGCATACACTGTAAAACCAGGACATCCCAGTACCATGGTTAGAATCAGGACGTTTGGACGAATTCAATACACTAGTCGCGCCCTATTTATATGGCCACACGAGCTATTCGCTATTTTGAAAAAGGCTGTGTTTTGGGGGGGTTTAAAACCCCCGCTACTTCTTTTTATTTCAGGGACGAACGAAGAAGAAGGTCATGTGGCAAGATCTGATTGGGTAGTTTGAATTCTAGCGCGCGTTTTTTTTATTTCTATGTCACTAACGTTAATTTTCCTTTATATTATTTGTTCTTTATTCTATGTACAACGCGCGCTAATGGTTCAGTTGGTGGAACGTGCACTTGGTAAGCATTGGGACCTGGGTTCGATTCCCAGGTCCCCCCATTCCTTCAATATTGTTTTTCCTAATATCTTCCCATGCAGCGCTTTATCTGAAGACCACCATGGACGCCTATGCTTGAGCTCGCCACATGTCCTTGAAGATCCACTCAATGGCCAGGATCTAAAGTCCAGGGAACACCCCAGTTAACGCATATGCACGTGGCCAGAAAAGTCCAAAGAGGCCTCCAATAAATGGGCCAGATTGCTGGAAAATACCTCCAAATTGGGGTCAACACCCCCCATTGGTTTGCATTCTATTTTTATGCTTTTTATTTTTTCTATTTCATTTGTTTTATTTAGTTTTATTTTAATTCTTTAAATTAATTTTTTCATAACATAAAAATAACAAAAAATCAGAAACTATAAAAATAAAAAATATGTTTTAATATTTAATTCACTAACATTTTTTTGTAAATAAATTTAACAATTAATTTAGTTTTTTAATTCTAGGTTTAATTTTAATATTTTTCTTAATAAACTAAAAAAATGTAGAATTAGGGTTTTAAATACTTTTATCCTTTTTCTTTTCCTTTCACCATATTTAATAATTAATTATTTATTTTGTAAATAAATTTGCCATTAAAAAATTAGGTTAAAACTAGTTTAAATTTAAACATTTTTCTTAACAAAGTAAAAATAGTTAGAATTAGGATTTTAATTTTATTTAAATTTTATAAATTCCATAAATACAAAAAAAACTCAAAAATAATTTCCTTTTCTCATTTAACTTAATTAATTTATTAATTGTAATTTAATTTCTTTAAAAGGGTCCAACGCCCTCGCATTCGATCATAATTCTATTTCGCGCGCTTATTTTATTTCCTTTTTATAAATTTCATGTAATTATCCCAAAGCCATGTAATAGCTTAATTAGACATTTATCTTTCCGCATTTTTATTTTATTTCAAATCGGGTCTTGGATTAATTTGGCGATGTAGACCCGCGCCTTTGTAATAGCGTAGGACTTTTAATTCCGCATCTTTTTAACTGTTAATAATTTACATGAAAGAATGAAGTCCAAAATAAAAGCAACGCGTAGATCACCAATGCATGAACAAGATAAACATAAATGAACATGACACACAAATCACACACCACCCCTAGGGTACGCCTCATTGTTGCCTTGCCCCTCGAAAGCTGGTCGTCGAGTAGAGGATGTTTTAGTAAGTCCTCATGTCCATGAACATGGCATGAGGGTAGCTTCTAAGGTGTCTTCCTATTGCTCCGGTGATCACCATGTCCCGAACCCTCGAATTGATCCGAACACCTCCAACGGTGGTGCTACCTACCTCTCAATGGTGGGATGGCACTACTTTAAGGACATTTACACAGACAAATTCCTTAGTGTAGGTAGACGACTCTAGATACTTGCTCTAATTTCAAAACAAATCAAAAAAATAATTTTCACACCGACACCTTTCAAAAAGCTTTCAAAAAAGCAATTTTTTAAACACTCTTGAGGACTGATACAAGAGTCGAACTGAAATTTTCAAAGAAACCTTTTTTAAACCCACAGTTGAAAAGCAAACAAACAATTTTGAAAACACAAATGAGCAAGTATCTAAGAGCCCATGGATAACCATGGATAGAAAGGGTGCTAACACCTTCCCTTTCTATAAATCTACCTCCCGAACCGAGAGCAATCTCTATAAGGAATTTTTCTGTGCTTTTGTCCTTTCCATTTGGAGAAAATAAAAGACGGTGGCGACTCTTGCTTCTGCGACATTTCGCGAACCAGCGTTAAACAGTCAGTTCCAGATCCACCGATCACAGAACTGGCGACTCTGCTGGGGAGATCTTTAAAGTGAGGTGTACCTTAGGACTAAGATCACTGTGTTTTCAATTGCTTTGACTTATTTGCTTTAAATTGTGGGATTGTCTTGGGAGTTCTATAGATCCTAACCCGGATCTGGGGATACCTTCTTAGAAAGTAGCAACAAGGCTGTGAGGGAACTGTGCGGGGTATACTGACATGGTTGAAACAGTCTGCTACGTTGATGTGGCACTTTGGTGTGTACCGGTAACCCTTGAGTTCAGTCAAGGAGAGTACGGGGCCTCCGCGTGGTGTCGTGAAGCATCAACTAACCTTAGGAAACTTAATTGAACCATCTTGGCCTCTTTAGGGTAGTGAGATAACTGACTTTGGTGCAGTCCGATGTTGGTTGATACTCGATACTTCACTCAATTGAGGGTTGCTTTCCTGGAATATTTCGGTCGCCAGTTCAGTGGCTAAATCGAAACGATGAACAATGAAAGCAATCCAGTGATATTGGGACCCTTAGAACCCGGTTACTTCTAATAGGACATGTTGAGCCCACCAACTGAAAGAGGGTAATACCTAGACCTCATGCTGGCCTAAACTCTAAGGGCTGTCTTGTGTGACTTGTGTACCTTCATACTTGACTACTTGCATGCTCGTTATCTGACACTTGAGTTCCTTGCAGGTTTTGTTTATAGTCCTTAACTGGGGCTCATAACAGGGTTTACTGAGTTTCTTGCAGGTTTTGTTTACAGTCCTTAATTGGGACTCATAACAGGGTTTACCTATGTTACCCCATGCATAACATCATACCATCATACCATTTGCATACATCCTGCATAAGGACTAACCCATTTCAAGGATCTCAAGGGTTTGTGGTGCAGGTCACAATGAACCAACTGTCTAGCAAGGGGCTAAGGGGATTTATTTTCCTCTAAGCCAAGGTTGTCAGAGGCTATGACCCACTGGATATGGTGAGCCTTTGACCCTTTGAAGAAGGATTCTCAATAACATGAAGTTCCTTCAATCAAGCCACCGGATTCAAATTCTAACAAGCTTCTTTGTTTATCCCGCGAGGTCCTTGAAAACATTGCATGCATATCATACATATCATTGCATTACAGGTACACTTGTTGCAGGTCACTTACCTTTGTCGCTGTTTATTTCAGCAATGACTTCCCAACAAGATAACCAGGACTTCCTTGCTCAAGAGACTCGGTTCGAAGAAATCCTCCTGAATCTATCCAAGGGGCAGGAAGAGCTGAGAACCCTTCTTATGGGGACCTTGGTCAGGAACAGTACTGAGGATGATAAGGACGAACGGCTGAAACATCTGCAAGCCAAGGTGGATGCAATGAGAGCCCATATGATGGGGCAGGTGACTATCATTCAAGACTTAGCTCAAAGACAAGATGAGCTCGGAGTTCTCGTCAACCAACTGCTTCGGGGTAACCAACTGGGGCAAACATCTAAGGTTGAAGGGCCAGTCATCATTCAACCACCTTTAAAGCAAGAGGATAAGAGAGCTCCTCAAATGGCTTCAATGTCACAAATTCAGCATCAACCTCACCAGCTTCAGCCAGACAAGCCCAGGAGGCAATTCACCCAGCTCAACATGTCGCTGTTTCAAGCTTTACAACACCTGTTGAGATTGAATCTGATCACATTAAGGGCTCATCCCCGGAACCCCAACACAGCATCTCCTACCTATCATCCCAATAAAAGGTGTGCCTACCACTCTGCCAGTCCAGGACATGATACAAATGAGTGTTGGGCTCTGAAGAACAAGATACAGGACCTGATTGATGAAGGAGCATTGGAGTTCACACAAGATGGTCAGGCTGAGTTTTTCTACCATCCCTCCAAGGCTCACCATTTGAAGTAACAAGCCCTGAGATGAAAAGACTTTTGTTCATTAGGATTTTCAAGTTATAATTTTCTTTTGTTCAAACATTTACTCATGTTAAACGTTGTTATTTCATTAATGCATCGCATATGTCTGTTTTTAAGCAATATATTCGTATTCACTATATGCAAATTATTTTCATATTTTTTCTGATGATCAACGCTCGATTAATAATTCTAAGCCTCTTGAGGGAGGATGACGAAAACGATACCGCAATCTACAGTATGCTTTTGAACATACCCCGCTGATGAGGTACAGGCATTGTTTCAATCCCTAAACACTGGAGTTATAAGGATGATAATCCCTCGTCAACCCCTCTGAGCCAAAGAAGTAGGAGTTTTTATTTTCGAAAATTAAAACCCTTAATCATAACCTGGGGCAGGGTAGTCTTCTCAGTTGATTCAAGTGCATAACAAATGGCACTAAAGAGGTCCTTACAAAACAAAGAAAGACAGTGATGGTTCCAAATAATCATAAGGATAGACAGTCATTGTATCTCAAAAATAAAAACCCAATGATTCAAAACCTATGAAGGAGACTTACAAAACTGGGGCATCCCGCTGACTGTAATCACAAAAGAAACAGTTCAGGCAAAATTTAGGGATAGCAAAATCAAAAAGAAAGAGGTCATACAAACCATCAACAATAACACAAAAAAAATGACCGCCTATTCAGAATAAATCATCAATATCTGGACCATCACTGGTATATCAGGACAAAGACTCGAACAAGGTCTGGCGCACGATCAACTGAGTTTAGGTTTGAAGAACATCATGAAGAGCGGGTGGGTACAAATAATTTGAGCCTTTATCCTTTGTTTCTTGAACCGTGAACCCGGCCACGTTATAACCCTTAAAAGTCCTAACTGAAGCATGAGTTAGTTCGAAAGCATATTGTTACAAAAGGTATCCTGACTCCTTAAGGCTCACGGTAAAATACGGAGTTGATATCACGTTTTACAAACAATCACTTGTTTTATGAAAAAAGGATGCATTTTCAAAATCTTCAAGACAGACATAAGCTTTGCATTTTTAACATAACTTTGTTTGCATATGACTTTTTGTTTGAACAACATAGAAATTCGCACGACGAATGCCTAATGAACAGAAGCACTTCCAATCAAGGGGCATGATATGATCATGGTCTATTATCTGGGGCAGTCCAATCAAGATTCGGAGAATCTCTCAAAAGCCAAATAACCTGGGGCAAATCTCCGCCTAAGTCACTTGGGGCATTCCAACAACGAATCTTGCCTGATCAAACACCTTCTGGTGGCATGACAAAACCCTTCTAACAGGGGCAACTCCCTACATTCTGAGAGCGTGGATATAGTCGAAAAGAATACTACGCAAAATCAAAGACCCGCTAGGTTGACATACCTAGGCAAAAAATAAGGGTTTCCCGGCGAACCAAAAGGGTTCGGGCAAAATGAAGGGATGAAATGAAAAAATCTGTACACCCGGCAAGCCGAAAACCTGAAAAGGCGGCTTGGGAAAATATGGGTATCCCGGTGGACTGAAAACCCGAAAGGGCGGTCCAGGCAAAAGCTAGGGATCAAAGCGTACGACTATGTCTTGTCATCTTGTCACCTGCCTACAAGAAGAAGGCTGGCCCATCAACAACTATCAGTACCTCACAGGTCTTCCTCTCCCACCTCAGAAACAGGGGCAATGATGAGTTGTCCAAACGATCTAATGGCTCTGTCCACCAAGGTACTAAGATAGGTTCGGCTGAAGAACAACCAAGATATCTTAAGTCCCCAGAGAGTGAGCCAGCAAGTCCATGCACTCTCCCCAAGCAGGGTTATACTGTCAGCCTTAAGGAAGCTGGGTATCCTCCAGCAGATCTCCACATGCGCCAATGATATACAGATATTCTTAACAAGCATCCCCGGCAGTCTTGGTCTAAGACTGTTCCCCGGCGGTATACCAGACGTTCAATGGAGCCACTTTCCCAGCATATCAAATTAATCTCCCCAGGAGAGTCCAATCCAGTTTCCCCAGGAAAGTTGGGATCCATCTCCCCAAGCAGTAAGCTTATCCCCAGTAGATTCTGGAAGCTTATCCCCGCAGAGCACGGACGCGTCTCCCCGGACTTTTTATCCAAAGGTTATGCTCCGCCAGAGATTATAACTGGGTTATCCTCAGCTAAAAGCCACAGAAAGATCGTCCTCGGCAAAGTCTTCTTATCCCCAGCGGAGTCCATTAACACTTCCAACATAACAACGGTATCCCCAACGAAGTTACCATCAACATCCCAGCAAGTACCTCTCTTCCCACAGAGTACTGTTCCCCAGCAAGGTAGCTAGAGTAATTTTCTCCCCGCAGAGGGTTCTATTCGCCAAGTTTATCCCCCAACGGAGTTATCTTCTCCTACCGGTATTCTAGAAACTATCATCTCCAGCGGAGACAACAAAGCACTATTCTCCAACATCAGCCCAGGATGTGACTTCCAGGCACCCGTCAAGGATTTATTTTCCTAGGACGAAAACATACGTTCATAAACATCACATTTCCATACATTATAGCATGCATATACGCATCATATCTTACAAATCTCATTTATGTTGAGAACATCATCGCTTGATTCATATCATGCCTTGCATATGACTGACCTTTTCCTTTTAGGAAAGATCCAGTTAAATTCTCAGCTATATTTCAAGACTTTAGTCTGGTTCAGTTAAATCGACCCTAAGATTTTCCTGATTCTTATCCAGTCAAAGGCCTTCTCTGGTTCAGTCAGATCGACCCTAAGATCTCCCTGTTTCTTATCCAGTTGAAGATTTCAAGACTTTAGTCTGGTTCAGTTAAATCGACCCTAAGATTTTCCTGATTCTTATCCAGTCAAAGGCCTTCTCTGGTTCAGTCAGATCGACCCTAAGATCTCCCTGATTCTTATCCAGTTGAAGATTCCAAGACCTTGCCCAGTTCAGTTAAATCGACCCTAAGATTTTCCTGTTTCTTATCCGGTCAAAGGCCTTCTCTGGTTCAGTCAGATCGACCCTAAGATCTCCCTGTTTCTTATCCAGTTGAAGATTTCAAGACCTTGTCCGGTTCAGTTAAATCGACCCTAAGATTTTCCTGTTTCTTATCCAGTCAAAGGCCTTCTCTGGTTCAGTCAGATCGACCCTAAGATCTCCCAGTTTCTTATCCAGTTGAAGATTTCAAGACCTTGTCCGGTTCAGTTAAATCGACCCTAAGATTTTCCTGTTTCTTATCCAGTGAAAGGCCTTCTCTGGTTCAGTCAGATCGACCCTAAGATCTCCCTGTTTCTTATCCAGTTGAAGATTTCAAGACCTTGTCCGGTTCAGTTAAATCGACCCTAAGATTTTCCTGTTTCTTATCCAGTCCAAGGCCTTCTCTGGTTCAGTCATATCGACCCTAAGATCTCCCTGTTTCTTATCCAGTTGAAGATTTCAAGACCTTGTCCGGTTCAGTTAAATCGACCCTAAGATTTTCCTGTTTCTTATCCAGTCAAAGGCCTTCTCTAGTCCAGTTAAATCGATCCCTAAAAGATTTTCCTGATGAAGACTCAGTAGAAGACATCCAAGATTCTCTCAGCGTTACTGTTGAGGTTGAAGTCGCCCAAGATTCTCTCAGCGTTACTGTTGAGGTTGAAGTCGCTCAAGATTCTCTCAGCGTTACTGTTGAGGTTGAAGTCGCCCAAGATTCTCTCAGCGTTACTGTTGAGGTTGAAGTCGCCCAAGATTCTCTCAGCGTTACTGTTGAGGTTGAAGTCGCCCAAGATTCTCTCAGCGTTACTGTTGAGGTTGAAGTCGCCCAAGATTCTCTCAGCATTACTGTTGAGGTTGAAGTCGCCCAAGATTCTCTCAGCGTTACTGTTGAGGTTGAAGTCGCCCAAGATTCTCTCAGCGTTACTGTTGAGGTTGAAGTCGCCCAAGATTCTCTCAGCGTTACTGTTATGGTTGAAGTCGCCTATGATTTTCTCAGCGTTACTGTTGAGGTTGAAGTCACCCAAGATTCTCTCAGCGTTACTGTTGAGGTTGAAGTCGCTCAAGATTCTCTCAGCGTTACTGTTGAGGTTGAAGTCGCCCAAGATTCTCTCCCCGTTACTGAGGAGGTAGTAATCGCCCCAAGGTTCTCTCAGCGTTCCTGTTGAGGTAGTAATCGTCCAAGGTTCTCTCACCGTCCCGTTGAGGTAGTAACCATCCCTGGTTCATTCATCACTTTTTGAAGCTCCAGATTCAATTCCTGTAACCAGCCAGGGTGCACCTATACAAAGAGTTTGAAGACCAGCTCCTGTAACAGGCCAGGTAATCATTTTCTTTTTCAGGTACGCAAGTTCTCGCTAAGGAATCTCTTACGCGATCGACACCCAGATGGCATCTATAAGCCCATCCACCTATCCATCACCTCTCAGCATGGAATCTGTAAGCCCATCATCCTATCCATCAATCTCCAAATGGCATCTATAAGCCCATTCCCCACATCACACTACCATGTGAGCACAAATTTCTGGGCACTCTAGTGTTCAATCATCTTCCACCTTCGGATTACGAAGGGCACGTCAGCCAATCTGCATCCTCAGGTCTAAGAAGATTGAACAGGGGCAACTGTTGTACCCCAAAATTTTCCCTCCCATATTCTTCAAAATTGGCAAAGAGCATGCTTCAAACTATCCCAAAGGGTTGCACAGTTCAAGGGCCCCCTAACAGTCAAAAACTAGGGTTTTGGTTCTGACAAAGAAATTGAAGTTTCCAAGAGTCCAATCAAGTCCCACATGCCTATAAACATTGTCAAGTATCCTCATGTCAAGTTACAAGACTTACAACACAAAATTGCACAGTCAAAAACCCTAATTGCTTCACAGTCAACTGCAAGGGCAAAATGGTCATTTGACAGTCAAAAGTTCAAATTTTTGGTCAACATCTTATTTTGAAGCCACAAACATCATTTGATCAATTCTTGATCATGATTCTCAAGGCATGGCTCAAAAAGTCTCAAGATGCAAAAGTTTCCATATTTGGACAGTTGAAAAAGTCAACTGTAACTTGACCAAGGCATAACTTCCACATGGTTTATCAAAAAAATTCCATCCAAAGCTCATTTTGAAGAGAAAGACATTTCCTACAACTCCTCTTCACACTTCAAGTCCAAGAAATGCTCTCACAAAAAGTTATCAATTTCAACATTATAGGTCATTTTCAAAAGTCAACAAAAAGACACTTTAAGTCAAAGACCATAACTTGAGATTGGTAAATACAAATTACATGGGACCAAAGGAATTGGTTAGAGGACTTCAAGACCTTTCCAAAATGTCCAAGAACATGATCAAAGCTTAAAAATTGAGCAAGATATGCCTTGTTGAAGTTGGGAAAATTTTGGGAATTTTGAAAAGTCAACTTTGCTTCAAATGCCTCAAAATTACTAATGGGCCACATTTTCTTCCAAGAATCATTATCCAAAGGCTATGCACGACCATTTGACCCAAAAGGGATTTATTTCATCATTTTTTATTATTTATTTGAATTTTAATCACCATTAATTCATTTAATTAAATAAAATATGAAAAAAATACTAAACAAATGTGTTTGAATCTTTTTATGCAGCCTATGCCTTCATGATTCGCTCAAGATCTCGTGTACATCAAAAAGGGAAGATTTGGTGCAAATTGGCATGTTATTCAAGAAGAAAATATTGAAAAAGATTCCATGGAAATCAAATATTGGATTCATCAATGCAAAGGGTTTTGGATTCAATTTCTTACCCTAATTCGTCCCATACATATACAGGATGCTAAACCTAATCACAAGAACCTAAAAGCTGCGCCCAAAACCTGCGCCCAAAACCTGAACACAAACTTGGAATTTTTGGTGAAAAAATTGAAAATTGAAAACGCACTTAGAGTTGGTTTCAAGGCAAAATATTGATTCCAATAGCTTGCCAAGGCCTCAAGGAACGCTTCTGGATCAAAATCACAGCTTCTAACGCAAAGAATTGGTAACATCATGTCGTCCTGTTCTTAACATTTTTTGATATTCGTGTTTCAATTTATACGCATCCTCATTGCATTTTTTCTGTTGATTTGGACTAATCTAACCATTCTAAAGCTAATGGTGTTATCTAATTGAATTAATATGGCCTGTGCACAAAGTTGCCATTAAAATGTTTTAGGGTTTCTCAAGCTTCAAATTGGGCGTTTGCATACACTGTAAAATCAGGACATCCAAGTACCATGGTTAGAATCAGGACGTTTGGACGAATTCAATACACTAGTCGCGCCCTATTTATATGGCCACACGAGCTATTCGCTATTTTGAAAAAGGCTGTGTTTTGGGGGGGTTTAAAACCCCCGCTACTTCTTTTTATTTCAGGGACGAACGAAGAAGAAGGTCATGTGGCAAGATCTGATTGGGTAGTTTGAATTCTAGCGCGCGTTTTTTTTATTTCTATGTCACTAACGTTAATTTTTCTTTATATTATTTGTTCTTTATTCTATGTACAACGCGTGCTAATGGTTCAGTTGGTGGAACGTGCACTTGGTAAGCATTGGGACCTGGGTTCGATTCCCAGGTCCCCCCATTCCTTCAATATTGTTTTTCCTAATATCTTCCCATGCAGCGCTTTATCTGAAGACCACCATGGACGCCTATGCTTGAGCTCGCCACATGTCCTTGAAGATCCACTCAATGGCCAGGATCTAAAGTCCAGGGAACACCCCAGTTAACGCATATGCACGTGGCCAGAAAAGTCCAAAGAGGCCTCCAATAAATGGGCCAGATTGCTGGAAAATACCTCCAAATTGGGGTCAACACCCCCCATTGGTTTGCATTCTATTTTTATGCTTTTTATTTTTTCTATTTCATTTGTTTTATTTAGTTTTATTTTAATTCTTTAAATTAATTTTTTCATAACATAAAAATAACAAAAAATCAGAAACTATAAAAATAAAAAATATGTTTTAATATTTAATTCACTAACATTTTTTTGTAAATAAATTTAACAATTAATTTAGTTTTTTAATTCTAGGTTTAATTTTAATATTTTTCTTAATAAACTAAAAAAATGTAGAATTAGGGTTTTAAATACTTTTATCCTTTTTCTTTTCCTTTCACCATATTTAATAATTAATTATTTATTTTGTAAATAAATTTGCCATTAAAAAATTAGGTTAAAACTAGTTTAAATTTAAACATTTTTCTTAACAAAGTAAAAATAGTTAGAATTAGGATTTTAATTTTATTTAAATTTTATAAATTCCATAAATACAAAAAAAACTCAAAAATAATTTCCTTTTCTCATTTAACTTAATTAATTTATTAATTGTAATTTAATTTCTTTAAAAGGGTCCAACGCCCTCGCATTCGATCATAATTCTATTTCGCGCGCTTATTTTATTTCCTTTTTATAAATTTCATGTAATTATCCCAAAGCCATGTAATAGCTTAATTAGACATTTATCTTTCCGCATTTTTATTTTATTTCAAATCGGGTCTTGGATTAATTTGGCGATGTAGACCCGCGCCTTTGTAATAGCGTAGGACTTTTAATTCCGCATCTTTTTAACTGTTAATAATTTACATGAAAGAATGAAGTCCAAAATAAAAGCAACGCGTAGATCACCAATGCATGAACAAGATAAACATAAATGAACATGACACACAAATCACACACCACCCCTAGGGTACGCCTCATTGTTGCCTTGCCCCTCGAAAGGTGGTCGTCGAGTAGAGGATGTTTTAGTAAGTCCTCATGTCCATGAACATGGCATGAGGGTAGCTTCTAAGGTGTCTTCCTATTGCTCCGGTGATCACCATGTCCCGAACCCTCGAATTGACCCGAACACCTCCAACGGTGGTGCTACCTACCTCTCAATGGTGGAATGGCACTACTTTAAGGACATTTACACAGACAAATTCCTTAGGGTAGGTAGACGACTCTAGATACTTGCTCTAATTTCAAAACAAATCAAAAAAATACTTTTCACACCGACACCTTTCAAAAAGCTTTCAAAAAGGTAATTTTTCAAACACTCTTGAGGACTGATACAAGAGTCGAACTGAAATTTTCAAAGAAACCTTTTTTAAACCCACAGTTGAAAAGCAAACAAACAATTTTGAAAACACAAATGAGCAAGTATCTAAGAGCCCATGGATAACCATGGATAGAAAGGGTGCTAACACCTTCCCTTTCTATAAATCTACCTCCCGAACCGAGAGCAATCTCTATAAGGAATTTTTCTGTGCTTTTGTCCTTTCCATTTGGAGAAAATAAAAGACGGTGGCGACTCTTGCTTCCGTGACATTTCGCGAACCAGCGTTAAACAGTCAGTTCCAGATCCACCGATCACACTTGGCAAAGGGTCAGGAGGATCTTAAAGCACTGCTAGGGAACAAAGAACAAGAAAAGGGAAAAAAGAAGAAGAAAAGAGTCGGGGTAGCTACACTGGGAAGAAGATTTGAGAATGAAGCTAGGAGAGTTCTTGAGTTTCCCTCCACATTTGATGAGGGAACCGATAAAGGAAAAGAGGCTGCATTACCTTCTGAGTCCGAGGCTGAAGAGGAAGAGGTTGAGGAAGATGAAGACTACTCAGAGCAGAAATACCCGCCAGCAGACGACAAATACAAAAACCTGGAGGATAGACTGGCAGCTATGGAGCTGCAAAGGGTTCCTGGGTTAGATTTTGAAGAATTGGGATTGATTGCTGGGATTGTGATTCCTCCAAAGTTTAAGGTGCCAACTTTTGCAAAATACGACGGTCTGTCTTGCCCGAAGATGCACCTGAGGTCGTATGTCAGGAAAATTCAACCTCATTCATCCGATAGAAATCTTTGGGTACACTTCTTTCAGGACAGCTTTTCCGGTACACAACTAGACTGGTTTTACCAGCTTGAGAGGTCAGAAGTGCATAACTGGGAAGACTTGGCAGCTGCCTTTTATCGCCAGTATCAATATAATGCTGACTTGGAGCCAACCCGTACTCAGTTACAAAGTATGGGGATGGCCTCAAATGAGGGATTCAAAGAATACGCCCAAAAATGGCGCGACTTGGCCGGAAGAGTGCAGCCACCTCTTTCTGATAGGGAACTAGTTGATATGTTCTTGGGGACCCTATCTGGCCCGTTCTTCAACCATTTGATCGAGAGCTCTTCCGCAGGGTTTACTGAATTGATTCTGACTGGCGAACGGGTGGAAGCTGGTATTAAGAATGGGAAGATTCAAAGGGATGCCTCTGCATATACAACTGTTAAGAAATCATTTACGGCCAAGAAGGAGGCAGATGTTGTGTACTCTCAAAAGGGATTAGAGAGAACAGAGCGCCGGCCGACTGTAGTGGCCGTGATGATTCAAAATTCGTCAAATGATCAGCCTCGTACCAATCAGTCTAGACCTAACCAGCAACAGGTAGAACGGCCACAACGGCAGTTCACCCGCATCAATATGACGCCTGCACAAGTTCTTCCCCATTTGTTGAAGTTGAATCTGACTGGTTTAAAGGAAGCACTGAAAAACCCTAACACCACATCTCCATACTATCATGCCAATGCCAAATGTGCCTACCATTCTAATAGCGCCGGACATGACACCAACAATTGTTGGGCGCTAAAGAATAAAATTCAAGACTTGATAGACGCAAAAGAGGTTGAGTTCGACGCCCCCGAGAAGCCAAACGTAATATCCGCTCCGATGCCAAAGCATGGCCATCATGTTCATGCCGTTGAAGAAGATCTGTATGTTTCTGCTGTTGATGATCTGGTAACTCCATTACTAACAATCAAGTTGAATCTGTTAAAGGCTGGGATTTTCCCAGGATGTAAAGAAGACTGCTACTGTTGTTCCTCCCTACCAATAGACTGTCTATTGCTGAAGATAGGCATCCAAGGCCTAATGGACAACCAACAAATTCTTTTCGAAAAGATTCCTGCTACTCCAACCCCTATCAAAGATATTTCAATAATCACCATTTCCACCAATCTTTCCAAGGTCCCTAAAAAGCCTGTTAAGATTACATCCTCTATGAAGATTGTTCCTCTGAAAATAACCATGCCTGGGCCTGTCCCTTACAAATCTGTCAAATCGATACCGTGAAATTATGGTGAAGAAATTTACTACCACGGTGTTAAACAAGTTGAGATAACTGAAGAGAGCTCTGACAAAGAAGAGGCCGACATTGGAAACATTGCCGGTACAAGCAAGATTACCCGAAGTGGGAGAATTTTCTCTCCAGAGATTGCCCCTCCAAAGGCAATCTTTGGACCCTCAGCTACTGCCAAGGTTACTCCTGCACCGTTAAAACTTTCTGCAAGAACTCTATTGATTGAAGAAGTTGTTATTCCTGTGGTTGTCCCTCCTACTTCTGCTGATAAGGGGAAAGGGATCCAAGATGAGCTCGTCAGGACGAGGGCTCAACCATTGGTCATCCCCGAAACCTCTAAGAAAGAAATGGAGGAGATTCTGAAAATAATAAAGAAGAGTGATTATGACGTTGTAGAGCAACTGGGGCAAACCCCCTTGAAGATCTCCATGTTAGCATTGCTGCTTTGTTCGGAGGCTCACGCTAAGGCTTTGATAAGATTTCTGAAGACAACCCATGTGCCCCAGGAAACCTCATCCGATCAATTCCAAGATTGTGTAGCCAGCCTTACTGCAGACAACGGCCTGGGTTTCTCTGATGCTGACCTGACTCCGAAAGGAAGAAAGCACAATGACGCATTGCATTTGTCAGTCGAATGCCGAGGAACTACTCTTGCCCATGTTTTGGTCGACACTGGTTCTTCTCTGAACGTGCTGCCTAAGAAAGCTCTGGATCGATTGGATTGTGAAGGCTTGGAGCTGAAACCAAGTAATATCATTGTCAGGGCCTTTGACGGGTCTAAAAGAATGGTGCATGGGGAGGTCGACATTCCCATCAAGATGGGCACTGAAGTATTCCACTCAACTTTCTATGTGATAAACATCCGTCCGTCATACTCTTGCTTGCTAGGGAGACCATGGATACATAATGCTGGGGCAGTCACTTCCTCCCTGCATCAGATGTTGAAATACCCTGTCAAAGGAAAAATCATAACTGTACATGGTGAAGAGGAATATATGATCAGTCACCTGAACTCCTTTCGGTATGTGGAAGTGGAGGGCGAATTCATTGAGACACCGTTCCAACACTTCGAGGAAATTGCTCCCAAAGTTGCGGTAACAAAGGCAATAGCTGAGGTACCCAAGCAGGTGGCCAGGATGGCATCTCTGAAAGACGCAAAGGCTGCAATGAAGGAGGGAAAGAGCTCAACATGGGGTCAGTTACCTGACTTTCCCCACAAGACAGACAAGTTTGGGTTGGGATTTACCGCTGCGGGGCAAAAAGCTATGCGTCGCTCAAAAATTGAAAGGACACCCATCAAGATTTCTCCTCATGGAATCAACACTTTGGAAGACGAAGACGAAGAGGCCAACATTGAAGATTGGATCTTCCCAACCATCGAAGGGGGACTGCACAACTGGGAGGCGAAAGACTTCGTCCCCATTACTTTCATTAATCAGTAACTTATCTTTCAAACATTTCCTGTTGGTCTGTAATAATTACTTTTAAACAATCTGCACACTACTTTTTCACCTCATGCCTTGCCCGGGGCATGTAGGTCCGTTTGTAAGGGTTTTGATTCTCTTCATATTCATATGCCATGTTTAATGATTCATTGGACATTTTTCATTGATAAACTACTGTGTTCATTTTCTTTCCTTTTGCATTTTTGTTTGATTAAGGATGGCTATCCCTTACACACAACCACACTCACAAATGCAGGTACCCATCCACTCTGGATTCTATGGGTGACTATTCTGCTATGTCCTTCAATAACTCTGAAGATTTGGTCAATCAGGCTGAGTATGAGGATGACGAAGATTGTCAAGTACCAGGGGAGTTATCCAGACTTTTACAGCAAGAAGAAAGGGCCATCTTGCCTCATGAAGAGTTGTTGGAAACTGTCAACTTAGGAACAAAGGAATACCGGAAGGAAGTACAAGTGGGTGCCAATCTGGAACCAAGTGTCAAGGAGCGCTTGATACAGCTGTTGAATGAGTACGTTGAAATCTTCGCCTGGTCTTATGAAGACATGCTGGGTTTAGACACAGATATCATGGTTCACCGTCTCCCTACAAGAGAGGATTGTCCACCGATCAAGCAAAAAGTCCGCCGAATAAGGCCCTACATGTCTGAGAAGATTAAAGCAGAAGTAATGAAGCAATTCAACGATGGCTTTCTGGCTGTTACATCCTATCCACAATGGGTTGCTAACATTGTGCCAGTACCTAAAAAAGACGGCAAGGTCAGGATGTGTGTGGACTACCGGAATTTGAACAGGGCTAGCCCTAAAGATGATTTTCCGCTGCCGCATATCGACATTTTGATTGACAACACAGCTCAGCACAAGGTGTTTTCCTTCATGGACGGATTCTCGGGCTACAACCAGATTAAAATGGCCCCCGAGGACATGGAGAAAACAACCTTCGTTACACAATGGGGTACCTTCTGCTACAAGGTGATGCCGTTCGGACTGAAGAACGCAGGGGCAACTTATCAACGCGCCGTGGTAGCTTTGTTTCATGACATGATACATCATGAGATCGAAGTTTACGTAGACGACATGATAGCTCGATCATAAACAGAGGAGGAACACCTTGAACATCTACAAAAGCTGTTTTCCAGGTTGAAGGAGTACAAACTCAGGCTGAATCCAAGTAAGTGTACTTTTGGAGTTAGGTCTGGTAAACTTCTAGGATTTATTGTCAGCAACAAAGGCATTGAGGTCGACCCAGTAAAGGTGAAGGCTATTGTTGTACCCCAAAATTTGCGCTCCCATTTTCTTCAAGATTTGCCAAGATCAAGGTTCAAAATCTCTCAAGGGTTGCATAGTTCAATGGCCTCCTAACAGTCAAAAATTAGGGTTTTGGTTCTGGCAAAGAAGTTGAAGTTTCCAAGGATCCAAACAAGTCCCACATGCCTATAAACATTATCAAGCATCCTTATGTCAAGTTTCAAGACTCACAACACAAAATTGCACAGTCAAAAACCCTAATTGCTCAACAGTCAACTGTAGGGGCAAAATGGTCATTTGACAGTCAAAAGTCAAAATTTTTGGTCAACATCTTATTTTGAAGCCACAAACATCATTTGATCAATTCTTGATCATGATTCTCAAAGCATGGCTCAAAAAGTCTCAAGATGCAAAAGTTTCTATTTTTGGACAATTGGAAAAGTCAACTGCAAATTGACCAAGGCATAACTTCCACATGGTTTATCAGAAAAATTCCATCCAAAGCTCATTTTGAAGAGAATGACATTTCCTACAACTCATCTTCACACTTCAAGTCCAAGAAATGCTCTCACAAAAAGTTATCAATCTCAACATTATAGGTCATTTTCAAAAGTCAACAAAAAGACACTTTAAGTCAAAGACCATAACTTGTGATTGGTAAATCAAAACGACATGGGACAAAAGACATTGGTTAGAGGACTTCAAGACCTTTCCAAAATGTCCAAGAACATGATCAAAGCTTAAAAATTGAGCAAGATATGCCTTGTGGAAGTTGGGGAATTTTTGGGAATTCTGAAAAGTCAACTTTGCTTCAAATGCCTCAAAATTGCTAATGGGCCACAATTTCTTCCAAGAATCATCACCCAAAAGCTATGCACGACCCATTGACCCAAAGGGGAGTTATTTTCTTATTTTTAATTAATTAATTGAGTTTATCATCCTATTAATTCATTTAATTAAAATTAAATATAAGAAAAATACTAAAACATGTTTTCCAAATCTTTTTATGCAGCATATTCACTCAATATTTCGTGCACTATTCAATAAGGAAAGATTCAATATGATTGGCAATGATTGGCATCAAAAAGGAATGAAAAAGATTGAAAAAGATCATGGAAAATCACAAATTCAAAAGCATTGAATACATGGATTTTAGGCCAGTTTTTCTAACATAAATCGTTCATATACATAAGCATAACATAACCCTAAAGCCAAGGACAAGAAAGCTGCGCTCAAGCATAAGAACCAAACTTGCATTTTTTACAGAAAAGGTTGAAACTGAAAACATAGTTCCAGTGTGATTCAAGGCCTACAATCCATTCCAAAGGCTTGCTAGGACTTTCTTGATCGTGTCTCAACCCTTTTCCACTCTCCATACACAAGGAATCGGTATAACAAAGTCCTACTTTTATTAAAAATTTGCATAATCGTGTTTCATTATCCATGCGTTATTTGTAAATTTTAATCATTGATTTGGACTAATATGAGTGCTCTGAAGCTTAAGGCATGCTTTAATTGAATTAATAAGGCCTGTACAGAAATCCACCATGAAAGCATTCTAGGGTTTCAGGAGTTTGAATTTGGGGCTTCCCTCATCTGGAAAAATTAGGCCACGAAATTTGTACCACTGAATTCAGAAGCTCCAAACGAGTAGAACCCATACCTCGCGCCCTTTTTCTTTTTTACTATGCTCTATTCGCTATTTTGGTAGGTACCATTTAGTGGGGGTTTAAAACCCCCGCTATCTAGTCTTATTTTTTCAGGCAAAACAAATAACAATTGAAGAAGATGATGCGTGGAGGAACGTGAGTGGTGCATTCAAATCATTGGCGCGTTTTTTCGTTGGTTCCAGAATAATTGCACGTTTTGCATATATTGATCAGTGTCCATTAACTTAACAAACAAACGCACTAGCTCACTTGGTTAGCACGCTGGCATGCAGGTATTGGGACCTGGGTTCGATTCCCAGGTCCCCCATATTTCTCCATATTTTTTATGTTTACATGTTCAGGTGATTATCACACTCAAGGGAGTACCATATGCCTTCACCATCTGGCTTGCCACGCGCCCAGAGGCTCCATCCAATGGCCAGGACATGCAGATCACCATGGACGCTAGTCAAACATTCTACACGTGACCACTGAAAAGTCAAAAAGGCCTCATTCAATGGGCCTAATTGCTGCAAATTAACCTCCAAAACTGGGTCAACCACCCCCCATGTTTGCATTTTCTTTCTCTCTTTTTATTCTTTTCTTTTATTTATTTTAATCATGTTAATTGTTTTATTTAATTCCATAAAATTAATTTTCATAAAACACAAAAAAAAAACCAGAAATCATTAAAAATAAAAATATGTTTTATTTAATTTTTAATTCATCAATAGTTTTGTAAATAAATTTAATAACCAATTTAGTTTTAATTTAGGGTTTTAATTTTAATTTACTTCTTAATAACTAAAAACATAAAAATTAGGGTTTCTAGCATTTTTACTCTTTTTCTCAATAATTAAATTTTCCTTCTTATTATTATTAATTATTAATTATCTTGTAAATAAATATGCAATTAATTAATTAGGGTAAATTAGGTTAAAACTTAAACATTTTTCTGTAATAATTAAAAACAATTTAGAATTAGGTTTTTTTTATTTAATTTCAAGTTTTAATTAATTCTCTTTATTTTCATAAATACCAAAAACCATTAAAAATAACTCCTTTTCTTTAATCATTAGTTAATTTCTTAATTCCAATATTTATTTTCCTTAAAGGGTCCAACGCCCTCGCACCCTCAATCCTAAATTCTTTTCGCGCATTTATTTTTATTTATTTTATGAATATAATGTATTTGCCCCAAAGCCTTGTAGTAGATAATTAGGACATTTACTTTCCGCACTTTTCTTTTCAAAATCGGGTCTTTGTTAATTTGGCGATGTAGACCCGCACCTTGTAATAGCGTAGGACTTTTATTTTTCCACATTTTAATTTCTGCACCTTTAAACTGTTAAAACACATGAAAGAATGAATGCCCAAATAAAAATCAAAGCGTAGATCACCAAATGCATGACAAGACAAATATTATCCGAAAATGACACACAATTCACACACCACTCCTAGGGTACGCCTCACTGTTGCCTTGCCCCTCGAAACGTGGTCGTCGAGTATAGGACGTTTTAGTAAGTCCTTATGTCCATGAACATGGCATAAGGGTAGCTTCTAAGGTGTCCTACTATTGCTCTGGTGACCACACTGTCCCTAAACTCAAATTGACCCGAACACCTCCAACGGTGGTGCTACCTACCTCTCAATGGTGGGATGGCACTACCTAAAGGACATTTACACAGCCTAATTCCTTAGGGTAGGTAGATGACTCGTAGATACTTGCTCTAATTCAAAACAAATCAAAAACTTCTTTTCACACCGACACTTTGCAAAAAGTTTTCAAAAACAACTTTTCAAACACTCTTGAGGACTGATACAAGAGTCGATCTGAAACTTTCAAAGAAACTTTTTTTCAAACACACTCACTTTGAAAAGCAAACAAACCTTTTGAAAACACAAATGAGCAAGTATCTAAGAGCCCATGGATAACCATGGATAGAAAGGGTGCTAATACCTTCCCTTTCTATAAATCTACCTCCCGAACCGAGAACATAATCTCATAAGGAATTTTTCTGTGCTTTTGTCCTTTCCATGTTGGAGAAAATAAAAGACGGTGGCGACTCTTGCTTACCGCGACATTTCGCGAAACCAGCTTTAGACAGTCAGTTCCAGATCCACCGATCACAACTATACAAGAAATGTCTGCCCCCCGTACTGAAAAGGAGGTTAGAGGGTTCTTGGGGCGCTTGAACTACATTGCCAGATTGATCTCTCATCTAACGTCTACCTGTGAGCCAATTTTCAAACTATTAAAGAAAGATCAGGTAGTCGAATGGAACGACGATTGCCAAGCTGCTTTTGATAAGATCAAAGAGTATTTGCTAGAACCTCCTATTCTGATTCCCCCCGTCGAAGGAAGACCATTGATCATGTACCTGACTATTTTGGACAATTCAATAGGATGCGTACTGGGCCAGCATGACGAGTCTGGTCGAAAAGAGCATGCCATTTATTACCTTAGCAAAAAGTTTACCGACTGTGAGACTCACTACTCATTGCTCGAGAAAACTTGCTGCGATTTGGTATGGGCTGCTCGCCGACTAAGGCGGTATATGTTGACTCATACCACTCTGTTGATCTCCAAAATGGATCCTATCAAGTATATCTTCGAGAAGCCTGCTTTATCTGGAAGAATCGCTAGATGGCAAATGATCCTGACTGAGTATGACATCCAGTACACTACCCAAAAAGCTATAAAAGGGAGTGTACTAGCTGACCATCTAGCTCATCAAGCTATCGAAGATTATCAATCCATGATATTCGACTTCCCGGACGAGGACATCATGAATTTGGACAACATTAAAGGTAACGGACCGTATGACGGACCTGAAAATGGATCCCGATGGACCCTGTACTTTGATGGCGCTTCAAATGCACTTGGAAACGGTATCGGTGCAGTACTCATTTCCCTGGAAGGTTGCCATACACCTTTCATGGCCCGACTTTGCTTCAGCTGTACCAACAACATGGCTGAATATGAAGCCTGCATTTTTGGTCTCAAGGCTGCTATAGACTTGGGGATCAAATCTTTGATCGTATTTGGGGACTCGGCTTTGGTTATCAGTCAAATCAAAGGAGAGTGGGACACCAAACATCCTAATCTTATCCCATACAAAGAACATGTTTTGACATTACTGCCTCATTTCGAGCAAATCACCTTCGAGCATTTCCCGCGAGAAGAGAATCAGCTAGCAGATGCTCTGGCAACAATGTCCTCCATGTTTAAACTCAACTAGGATAATGAGGCTCCCCAAATCACCATCGAGCGAATGGATGAACCTGTGCATTGTCACGAGATTAATACCGAAGAAGTAGTGGAACAACCCTGGTTTCACGAAATCAAAAGGTATCTCCAGACTAGAGAATATCCCGAAGGAGCTTCCGTAAATGACAAAAAGTTCCTAAGGAAATTTGCTGCCAAGTTCTTCCTGAGCAACGACATCCTTTATAAACGCAGCCATGATTGTGTTTTACTCTGATGTATAGACAAAGCTGAGGAAGAATTAATCATGACTGAGATGCACAACGGTACATTTGGCACCCACTTGAGCGGACATACGATGGCTAAGAAGATTCTAAGGGCAGGCTATTAATGGTCCACCATGGAAGCTGATTGCCATCAAGATTCCCGTACTTGCCACAAATGTCAAGTCTATGCTGACAAGGTTCATATCCCTCCTGTTCCTCTCAACATTCTGACGGCTCCTTGGCCATTTGCAATGTGGGGCATTGACATGATTGGAGAGATCAAGCCCACAACATCCAATGGACATTGCTTCATCCTGGTCGCCATTGACTATTTTACCAAATGGGTCGAAGCAGCTTCCTTCGCCTCTGTTACAAAAAATGTGGTTGCCCGCTTCATCAAGCAGAACCTCATATGCCGGTATGGTGTCCCCGACAGGATCATCACAGACAACGGTACAAATCTGAATAATACTATGATCACCGCTCTATGCGAATAGTTCAAGATTTATCATCACAATTCATCTCCCTATCGGCCGAAGATGAACGGTGCTGTTGAAGCTGCGAACAAAAACATCAAGAAGATCATTCAAAAAATGACAGTCACCTACAACGACTGGCATGAGATGTTACCGTTTGCTCTGCATGGATACCGTACCACGATACGTACTTCAACCGGGGCAACCCCCTTTTCTTTAGTGTATGGCATGAAGGCTGTCCTACCTATGGAAGTTCAGATTCCTTCTTTAAGGATTATGAAAGACTCTGGTTTGAGTGAAGACGATTGGATTCAGACCCGACTTGATCAACTCAATTTGATCGACGAGAAGTGACTCGCTGCTGTTTTCCATGGTCAGACGTACCAAAAACGGATGATCAAGGCTTTCAACAAGAAAGTCAGACGTCAAGTATATCAAGTCGGAGATCTCGTAATCAAGCGGATTATCTTGCCACAAAGTGATCCCAGGGGCAAATGGACTCCTACTTATGAAGGACCATTTGTGATCAAGAGCATATTTTCTGGTGGTGCAATGATTCTGACCACCATGGACGATGACGATTTGCCGCACCTTGCGAACACAGACATAGTCAAAAGATACTACGCATAAAATCACCCGACAAGTCGAAAACCCGAAAGGGCGACTTGGGCAAAAATGGGCATCCCGGTGAACCGGAAACCCGAAAGGGTGGTTCAGGCAAAAATTAGGGATAAAACAAAAAAATCTGTACACCCGGCAAGTCGAAAACCCGAAAGGGAGGCTTGGGCAAAAAGGGGTTTCCCGGTGGATTGAAAACCCGAAAGGGCGATCCAGGAAAAAGTTAGGGAATTAAAGCGTATGACTATGTATCGTCGGATCACTTTAAAGAAAAATCTCTTTATCAACAAGCTCCAAGTTTCTGATCAATCCAGTCATCGGCGGACGAAGCATTGAATGGGAAGATATTCAGAGTTGTGAAGGCTATAGCAGAATGGGGATCCCATGGAATTGTTTCACATAGCCATCTTTCTTTTGTATAAATTTTTCAATTTTTACGACAACATCCTCTTACTAGGATGTCTGTCTATTTTGTACAAAGATACTCATAAAAAGTTAATACAAATACTTTTCCAAATACAGAAATTTTCTTTGTCTTCCCTTTTTCTCTTTTGCACTTATGTTTATTTGAGAAACGTCCAATGTTTTGTTAAATAGGCATATGCATTTGAACATAATCATTTTCTTACAAACCAAGAAAAAACGATTACTGATAGGTGGAAGGTACAAATAGATATCTTGATGCCCTTTCAGAAGGAATCCCTAGCAAAATTAAACTCCAAATTCCTCAACAAAGTCAAAATCCAGAACTTAATTCCCCAAACAGAGTTAAGCTTCAGGATCTTCAGCAGAACAAAAGCTTTCTCAAAGTTAATCCCCCAGCCAGAGAGCCTTCCAGAACTTAATTTTCCTCAGAGTTAATTTTCAGTATCCTCAGTGGAGCCTTAAAATCTGAAAATCCTATCCCCAGCGGAACCAGACTAGTAAACCTTCTCCCCACAGAGATACTTCCCATCAGATTGAAGATTCTCAGTCTCACTCCTCCAGCATGAGTCTACCAGGTTCTGGACTCCCCAGTAGAGATCATCAGAATTCTCATTCCCTACAAGTCACCAAGGAGTTACAATCCCCAGCAATGGCCCTAAGATCCCTCAAGAATTGAAGATCTTGTTCCCCAAGCAGTCAACAGTCAACAAGGATGGCTCAACTTCAGCAATCAGAGATTCCTGCAATCCCCTGCAGCAGTCAGTGATTCACTTTCCCCGGCAACAGTCAATATTCTATTATCTCCGGCTATCCAGGATTCTTCTATCCTCAACAAGACAGCTCATCAGCTTACATGCGCATTCATTACATTCATATATCATAAACATTGATATAACATATATATTGCATCATACATATCATGCAACATAACTTTGTGTTTTAGCTAACATTTCATCCTTTTTAGGATAAGATTAAAAGGCTATCATTAACAATTATTCAGATACAGTATGGATACACCCCAGACGCGACGGTCATTCTATTACTCATTCAGAATTTCAAGTCAGATACAGTACAGATACACCCCAGACACGACGGTCATTCTACTGCTCATTCAGACTACAACAATCAGATACAAACTAGATACGCTCCAGACACGGCAGCCATTCTATCTCTCATTCAGATTCACTTATCCACCTCAAAGTTCAAATGCATTCCAAGCACGGATACCATTCTGACCCTTACAACAGCAGTTTGATTCTCCCCAGTGCATTCGCCACGGAAGTCATTCTATTACTCATACGGATCTCAATCCCAGTTACAGTTTCAGATACGCTCCAGACACAGAAGTCATTCTGCTACTCATACAAATCTCAAACTTCAGATATAGTCCAGAAACGCTCCAGACACGGTTGCCATTCTGTCACTCATTCAGAATTTGTCCCCAGCATGCAATTGCTCCATATACAGATATTTCTCTGTTACCCAGATACAATACAGATACACTCCAGACACGGCAGTCGTTCTGATATTCATTCTACATTCAAACACAGTTACAGCTCAGATACGCCCCAGATACGAAGGCCATTCTTTTGCTCATACAAACTCAGTCTCCATATATAGTTCAAATGCATTCCAGACACGGATACCATTTTAATCCTTATTTTTCTGATCTATCACATTACAGTTCACCAAACATTCCAGATGGCATCTCTAAGCCCATCCTCCTACCAGCAATTTCCAGATGGCATCTCTAAGCCCATCTCCAAATGGAATCTTTAAGCCCATTCCCACACCCATGCTTTGACGAGTGCAAATTTACGGGCACTCTAGTGTCCAATCTCCTTTTACCTTCGAGACGTGAAAGGCAAACTTGCCAATCTAACTCTTCAGGTGCAAGAAGATTGAACAGGGGCAACTGTTGTACCCAAAAATTTTCCCTCTCATTTCATCAACATTTTTCTCATCACAAGACCCTTGGAGCTCAGGATCAAGTTAGGGTTTTGCCCTGCTCAAGACTCCTCCTTGCACTGTTGACCCAAATTAGGGTTTGAGTTTGCACAAAGAAGTTTTGACCTAAAATGCCCAAAGTGACTTTCATGCTTCATGTTGGACCTACAAGTTTATCCATACCAAGTTTCAAGCCTTGATTCTAATCTTTGCCCAATCAATTGGACAGTTGACCTAGAAATCAGCTGTATTGGGGAAAAAGTCAACTGTGGCCAATTGACAGTCAAACTTCATGATTTTTGACCCACATCAACATAATGAACTCATATGAACCATTTTGTCAAGTTTGGATCACAATTCCACAAGAAATTTGATCAGATCACCAAAAGGGCAAAATGGTCATTTTTAGGGTTTTGACTGCACAAAGGCAATTTTTGAATGTTTGACCTAACCAATGGCAAACCAAGTTCACATATGGACTCAAGGACTCAATGGCATTGTCTTGACACATTCAACAAGTTCAAAAGATCCCAAAAGCACAGGATTGACAGATGAATTTTCCAGTCAACTGATCAAAATTTGACTGTATACTGAAAAGTCAAACTTTGACTCTTTGGTCAAAATCAAGTGCCAAGATTCATTTTTCATCAAGACATGTCAAATTATGAAACTTGTTCATCAAGAAACCCAAAATTGCAAATTAGGGTTTAAAATGAAGAAATTTCATAACTTAGAAATTTTCTAAGTTATGAAATTTCCTTATTTTTTCCTAACATTGTCCCATTTTTTCACCAATATGAAAATGGATTCAAACAAAACTCAAAACATGAAAGTTTTAGTCCATTGCAAAATATACAACTTTGATTCACAAAGTTTTCTCAAAGGAAGCTTGTAGCTCAAGTTATGAGTTTTAGAACAAGGGTGCAAAACATTTTTAACTTAGAGAAATTTTGACCTATTCTAGGCAGGATTTTTGTCCAACTTCATGGCCACTTTTCACATGGTTCCACTTGGAGTTTCAATTTGAATTACAAAGATAGATTGTAGTACACATTCCAAGATTTCCAAATTGTCCAAGAACTTCTCAAACACCCTTGTGGTTAGGGAGAATCGAATTTACAAAGTTGGGAAAAATTCACTTTTGTTCTTGGCCAAATACATGTTCATAACATTGGCATTTTCAAGTCAGCAGGGTTTGTGATGGTTTGCAGGCCTCTAATCCTATTCACACCCAATAATTAAATGCCAAACCATTGTGTTCAAGCTTTGTTTTGTGCATTTGGTCATTACATGCAAGATTAATCCATAATTAGAAAAAGCAACTTTGCCATTTTTGTAAAGTAGTGCTTTATGTCAAATTCAAAATCCAAGAGGCATGGGCCAGATCTTTGAGGCTAGCATTTGTACACAAATCACTCTGATCAAGAACAAGAGGTACAGCATAGATATAGAAGAGATAGAGGCCCGCATAAGGACTTGAGTTTACTTACTTCAAAAAAAAGCAAGATTGCAAAACAACACCAATCTCCCATTCCTGTAAACACCAACCAAAACAAAGTTTGCAAACACTTTCCATACATCAAACCAAGCTTGAAGCACGACTCAATCATACCTAATCCCTCCTCATACAGAAGATCACATTTTTTCTGCAAAACAGGGCACCTGTTGCAGTTTGACTTCCACAAACACTTCCACTCGTGCATTTTGGCCAAAGCTTGTTCAAACACACTCCCTACCATCCATTGAAGATATCCCAAGCCCTAGATACAAACTGTAACATCCATAACCATTGTTTCCATTTTCATTTTTTCAGTTGTGCAGGTAAACTTCCATAGCACAATTCATAGTGATTCAAAGCAAGCCAGGTGTTAGAGAAGCATCCTTGGACTTCAGGCAAGCTGTACCAAAGCTCAAACTCCATTAAAGATACCTCCATTGCTGTACACGACTCAAGCTGAAACAGGTAAAAACATGAACTTCTATCTCTCGATATAGGAAGAGTTAGGCTTAGGTTTGTGAATGAAACATGTTCTCCTCATAGCCCTGAAGCCATCCATATACTTACTTTTCATTTATATTAAGCATGCTGTGAGAATTTTGGCCATGAACATTGAAGAAAAATTAGGTCAGGAATTGAGGATGAAGAAATTCTCCCTCGTTTCTTAGAGTTAGGTCAAGTTTTTTATATGTCCGGATTCGTCTCTTGATGCTCTACATTATTGGTGTTATGAGTTTTGCATGAAAGTCCAGGAATCAGGAGTTAAGAAACGTGCGTTTTTGCTTGTTCAAACAAAGCTGGAGGTTGAAGATGACTGACTTGGGCTGGGCCTGAGTCAGTCCTACTTTTTGCACCCCCTTTTTCAATTTACACCCCCTGGCCCATTGTGTGATATTTTATTCATTTTTGATTTTTTCTTTTTGATTCTGACTTATTATTTTTTGCTCAAATATAAAAAATATAAAAAATATTTTTCCACCCATTTTTGCATTTTATTTGGAATTTATTTGTTTTATTTAAACTTATACATGTAAAATAATATATATACTTTTATTTAAAACACTAAAAAATAATACAAAAATATATTTATTTTCAGTTATTATTTTTATTTTACATTTTGAAAACATTTTCTAAAAAAATACATTTTTTGTAAATAATTAATATTTTATTTTTGTACATATTTAGTATATTTAAATATATATAATATAAATACCTGTATATTTATTAGAATATTTAGGATAAAAATATAAAAATAATACATTTTTATTTTTATTAATACATGACACTAAAAAATACTTTTCTTTTATAGTATACTTCTTTTTTTTTTTTTTTGTATATAATTAACAAACACTGTATATAATAAATAAATAGGTACTATTTATTTAAAAACTAGGGTTTTGCCCTAAAAATAACAAAATATCTAAAAATTGACTTTTTTTATTTCACATTGAAAAATACTCTCATACATAAAAAATCATTTTTGTGCATAATACATTTTGCATATTTATTATATTTGTTTAAATATTGTACAATTTAATATTTGTATATTCAATATGGATGTAATAGTCTTAGATTTAATTTCTTGCTAAATATCCCCCCATTCAAACATTTGTACCCCCATCCCCATAATTATGTTGTAATAATTTAGGATTTTAAATTTCCGCATTTAAAAGCTTTCAAATTATGCCATGATAGACCTAGGGTTTGTATGCAAATCAAAAATAACAAATAGCTTGACCTAATTCAAAGACAAAAAAGCATGAAAATGGACAACACCAAGCACACTTGCACCCTTAGGGTTACTCCACTTGTTGCCTTCAAAAATGGGCCATGTTGTATGTTGAGTGTCTTTGGCAAAACAAAAGAAATCAAATGATCATAGTCCCTCGATGACGCTTTCTCAAGTTGCCTAAAAAATGATCAAGTCCCTTAAAGGAAAAATTGCCAAAGACACTTGGCACTATTGCATTCATGGTCTAAACGATGACCCGCGCCCGTCCTGTTAACATCCTAACACAAGATTGTCTACCAAATACAATGGTGGAACAATACTGTTAAAAGGGTTAAAACATAGGAAAGATCTTTGAGTAAATTTAGGGGTAGACAACTCTTAGTTACTTGATCAAACTTACAAAACAAATCCTTGCCTACTTTCAAAACACACTCCACAACACAAACTTTCAAAACAAACTTTCAAAACATTGAAAACTTTTCAAAAGACAAATACACCTTTGTATACATTCAAACATGGATCATTACAAAGGTTGCCACAACAATGGCCTCTTTTTCAAAACATTTTCAAAACATTTTCAAAACCACACACAAAGCACCATTTCAAACAATTGAAAGCACCATTTCAAACAATTGAAAATGCAAGGCAAGTGATCTAAGCAAGTAACTAAGAGCCCATGGATAACCATGGATAGAAAGGGTGCTAATACCTTCCCTTTCTATAATCTACTCCCCGAACCCAAGAAAACATCTCAAAGGTTTTTCCTGTGCTTTTTAACCTTTCCTTAGGATAAAATAAAAAGTCGGTGGCGACTCTTACTAAACCGAAACATTTGCAAAAACAAACGCAAAACCTCAAGTCAGTTCTCCCACCGTATCACACTCTCTAACGCATGTTGTTTTTGCAGGTTGAGAAACGAGCTCACCGGAGAAGACGACCGGAGCTAGGGCTCCAACGCCTCTCTGGTCCACCTGTTTATAATATATTTATTTGTTTCGTTTTTATAACAGAAAGGAAATGCAACACAACTGGTTAAGGCGAAGGCATGTGACATGAAGGGCGTGGGTTCAATCTCCGCATTTTGTAATGTCTTTTTATTATTTTCCAAACTAACGCGCAAGTTTCAAATATATTATTCAGTCCTTATTTCCAAACATCCACATGCGCTTGGCCTAGTGGCAAGCAGTGCAGATGTGAAGCCAAGGGCGTGAGTTCAACACCCATCCCATGCAATTTTCTTTTACCCTTTCTTTTTTAACCTAATTTCCTCTTTTCTAACCCTAATTGTTTTAACTAATTATTCATTAAACTAACCTAATTTTTTCCTTTGACACTAATAAATTAGGATTAGGGTTTTAGTTAGTATTTTTTATTTTACTAAATTAATTAAGTAATTCACCTTTTCTTAAATATTAAAATCAATTAGAATTTAGGGTTTTATTAATTATTATCATTTAAATTATTTTTCCATGAAATACCAAAATACTAATACTTAGAATTTTAGGTCTTTCAAACTTTTCTCAAAGCATTTTATTATTTCTTTTATTTATTTTCATAGATCAAATATATAGGATGCACTCTCCATTGTAACAACGTAGATTTATTTTCTGCATTTTTTCTTATTATGTAACTGCTCACAGGATGTAATAGCTTATGTTTAATTTTCCGCACTTTACATTCCACACTTTATTTTTCTGTACATATTTAACTGCTATTAACTAGGTTTGCATGGTAAGACTAAAAATAATATAGAAAACCCTAATATTCAAGATAAATAACTGAATCAATACACTTCACACACTTGCACCTCAAGGGTATCCTCTCTTATTGCCTTACGAATTATTAGTCACGTCCCTCAAAAGTGGGAATACTTTAGCAAAAGACCCTCCATCAAATCATCGCATCCCTTTCGAATAAAGATCATAATCCCTCGATGACCCTTCGAGCTTCCTACAATATGATCTAGTCCCTTCGAGTTTCCTACAAAATGATGATAGTCCCTTCGTTACAATTGCTAAAGTATCCTTACTTGTTGCCTTCGATGATCATATGATAACCCTACGTCTGTCACTTCATATCCAATACATATGGCTACCTACCAACTAATGGTATGGATAGTACTATCTCTAAAGGAGAAGGAAAAGAATAAGAAAGACTTTAGTGCGTAAGAAACTCTTAGTTGCTTGCTCATAAATTTTCTCAAAACTTTTTTTCACACTACACTTTCAAATAAATATTTTAAAAAATAACACTTTGTATACATTCTTAAGGACTGATACAAGAATCATTACAAAGTCAACCTTACATTGGAAATTTCAAAATATTTTCAAACAAATCACACACAAAGAAAGATTTTCAAAAGTGAGCTAAGCAATTAAGAGCCCGCAGATAACTACGGATGAAAAGGGTGCTAACACCTTCCCTTTTCATAACTTACCCCCCGAACTCAAAATCTATCAAAGGTCTTTCTTGTTCTTTTCATATTTCCTAAATATTGGATAAAAGAAAAGTCAGTGACGACTCTAGCTATCCGCACACTTGGATAAAACCAAAAAAGAGTTCTCCCACCATATTACACCATGATAAAATAAAGCGTGCGAGAAAGATCGGTGATATGAGATTCCTAGAACCTGGTTACTATTTTAGGACAGGTTGAGCCAACTTAACTTCAATTGGGAAGGGTACTTACCTATGGACTTCATGCAAGAGTTTAAACCTAAGGCTCTTGTGTGACTTGTGTGTGTTTGCTAATTATATAACATGAACATGACATCATAACATCATATCATCATAATCTAACATTTTCACTAACCATTTCAAGGACCTAGGGATTTATCTTTGTTCTTTGTTGTAGGTTATGGCCTTCGCTTGTAGAAACAATATCCGGATCAACTTTGTAAGGGTACCTTCCCAACTTAAGGAGTTAGTCTCAAAGGTTCCTAAAAACTCTCAATTTACCAAAATATTATCAGTTGGTACCCACAATGGAAGAGTTTTCTAAGCTACTCGGAGTACCTATTCTTAA
Source organism: Vicia faba (assembly GCA_948472305.1). NCBI lineage: Eukaryota > Viridiplantae > Streptophyta > Magnoliopsida > Fabales > Fabaceae > Vicia > Vicia faba. Next base: position 751,493,149 of record OX451736.1, on the reverse strand, counting down.
TCTGACACCCTTTACCGGTTTAGAGAAAGTTCCAAAACCTGAAGATATTGCAGCAGCCTTACATCTGAAGTGGTTCGCATTGTATCTATTTAGGAAACAAGAAGTTGAGTCAAAGGTTTTCTTGCTAGATTTATGATAGAGAAAGCTAAGTTGTTTCTAGATGCTATGAGTTTTCATGCTTTTGAGGAGATCTTGGCTCTGTTGATCTATGGTTTGGTACTATTCCCTAATCCAGACCAACTCATAGATGTGAACGCCATCAAAATATTTCTTACTCATAATCTTGTGCCTAATTTGCTTGGAGATATTTTCCATTCTCTTCACACTCGTACTATGAGGAAGCGAGGGACTCTTATGTGTTGCATACCTTTACTATCTAGGTGGTTTATTTTGCATCTTCCCCGATCAGTGATTAAGAATGAACAAGGTTTGAGATGGTCTTAAAGGATGATGTCACTCTCTCATTCAGATATCTATTGGTGTTCCCGATCTCAGGAGGATATCACTATTATTAACCGCTATGGGGAATTCTCTAATCAGCCACTTCTTGGAATAAGGGGAGGTATCACTTACAACCCTCCCCTAGATCTATGTTAATTTACTGTCAAAGGTTTATACGTTCTTGGGGCATGGTGAATAATATTGATAGCAAGACTTTGGGACAGAAAAACTCCATTCCTCTTGAGCCCTACCTCAAATGGGTGTGATCTCGTGCTCAAAATCTTATAATGCCATATCCCACTGTCCTACCAGTAATTATGGAACTTGTTGCTGAAAGAGATATTCCTCATACCGTTCTTCATCTAGATATGCCTACTGACCTTGAAGAACTACAAGAGTCTTGGATTAAGCAGAAAGAAGAAAGGGACACCTTTGAGACCCAGTTCTATGCTAGTGAGAAGAAAGTATTGGAGCTGACCAAACGCCTTCACGAAGAGCAGAGCCTTAATACATATGTCAACACAAAGAGGAAGAATCCATGGGAGAATTGAGTCATAATTTATTCCTTTGTAACCCTTCTTTTTATTTTCGTTTTTAAGCCTAAAAGGCGTTTATAATATGAACTTACTGACAATAATCTTTGTTGTTGTTTCCTTTTTATTAACAAATTTAAATCCCACGAGATCCTTGAAAACATTTCATACACATCTACATACCATACATATCATTACATAAGAGGTTTCCAAGACAGATTTTCTCATCTTCTTGCTGTTTATTTTAGTAGAAAATGGCTCTTGAATAGACAATCAATGATCTCTAAGCTCAGAATGCCCAGTTCCAACAAATGTTCCTAAACTTAGCCAAGGGTAAGAAGAACTGAAGGAGCTCATCGCCAATGGGAAAAAGAAGACAAAGAAACCAATCGGCATCCTTAACATGGGGAGGATGTTCAGAGGTCCAGTCAAGCGAGCTTAAGATCTTGATATCCCATCGGACAAAGATGATGAAAGTGTTAAAACTGAAAGAAATATCCTTAGTTCTAACAAGTTTCATGATGAAGAGGAATAAGATTATTTGGATGAACAATATCCCCCTGCTGACGAGAAGTATAAGCTGTTAGAAGAGCGTCTGAAAGCTATGGAGATCTAGAAGGTGCCTGGCTTGAACTTTGAAGAATTGGGTTTAGTCTCAGGAGTTATCATTCCTCCTAAGTTCAAAACTCCTACTTTTGCCAAGTATGATGGCGTTTCTTTTCCGAAGCTGCATTTGAGATCATATGTTAAGAAAATTCAACCACACATTGCTGACAAGAAATTGTGGTTGCATTTCTTTTAAGAGAGTCTGTCTGGAACACAACTAGAATGTTATTATCAACTTGAAGGTACCAATAACCATACCTGGAAAGATTTGGCTGCAACTTTCTATAAATAGTATCAATAAAATTTTGATTTGGCACCAACCTGTATGCAACTAGAGTATGTCCATGGGTTCTAAGGAAGGCTTTTAAGAGTACACACATAAATGGAGAGATCTTAAAGGCAAAGTTCAACCTCCTTTGGCTGATAGTTAATTGGTTGGCATGTTCATGAGCATGCTAACAAGTCCTTTCTATAATCACCTACTTGGAAGTTCTTCATCCGGTTTCACTGACTTGATATTAACAGGAGAACATGTTGAGAATGGAATCAGAAGCGGTAAAAATTCAGGTGGCTGCATATTCGAATACTGTGAAGAAGTCTTATAATGTTAAGGAAGAATCCAATGTTGTGTACGGCTAGAAGGGTCATAGTAAGAGTAACAACAACTAATCTGTGGGGGAAGTTTTGATCTCTAATCCTGCACTAGTACCACAACAACAACAACAAAGTAATCAGCGTAGGCATGATGCACCCAGGAGACAGTTCACAAGAATCAACATGCTGTTGTCTCAAGCATTGCAACATACATTGAAGACAAAACTGATCACATTGAAGGACCCTCCTCAAAATCCTAATACTTCCTCCCCTGTTACAATCCCAATGCAAGGTGTGCATATCACTCCAACAGTCTCGGACATGACACTAACAACTGTTGGGTTCTGAAGAATAAGATCCAAGACATGATTGACGCTAAGGAGATTGAATTTGATTCTCATGAGACTCCTAATGTGATCACTACACCTATGCCTAATCACGACAAGGGAATTAATTCTATTGGTGATGTTTCTTATGTTTCTGCTTTGAATGACTTGACTACTCCTCTGATGATTGTTAAGAAGAAGCTGCTGCAAGCCAGTCTATTTCCGAATTACATTGAGAGGTTCTACTATTGTGCGTCCCAATCTAATGGTTATGCATTGCTGAAAGAAGGTGTTTAGAGTTTGATGGATGACCGTGTAATTCTATTTGAAAATACTCCTTGATTGGAGAATATGTCTCAAGACCTGAAGCTTGAATACATTTATGCAATTTCCTGTACTCCTGTAAGGATCACTTTTAAGGGTCATGTGAATATTACTGCCAAACCTAGGGTTGCTCCTTTGATCATTACCGCGCTTGGGCCAATTCCATATTCCTTTGATAAGGCTATCCCTTGGAATTAGGGAGCTGGTGTCTACTACCATGGCGTCAAGCAAGAACCGTTGACTGCCGAAGATAAAAATACTGAAATTACCGATCCCAATGTTGGAAACATTGTTGGGACCAGTAAAGTTACCAGTAGTGGAAGGGTTTTCTCTCCATAGATCTCTCCAAAAGCTGTTACTACACCTGTTTGTATCACTACCACTGAATTAACTATTGAAAATCGAGGAAAAGAACATATTACTGAGCCTTCCCAGACTGAGGCACCGAAAGAGGTTACTATTGAAGATACCTGCGAGCAAGAGATGGAGAAGTACTGAAAATTATTTGAAAGAGTGACTATAAGATCATTGAACAGTTGGGTAAACCCCCTCTAAAATATCTATGCTATCTCTGTTGTTGTGCTCTGAAGCCCATGCTCAACCTTTGGTAAAGTTCCTGAAATATGCTCATGTACCACAGGAAATCTCTATTGATCAGTTTGGAAATTGTGTTGCTAGCCTGACAACCGATAATGGGCTAGGCTTTTATGATGCTGACTTAACTCCCGCAGGAAGGAACCATAATAAAGCCCTAGATGTCTCTATTGAGTGTAGGGGTACTACCTTATCCCATGTATTGATGGACATAGGTTCCTCATTGAATGTATTGCCAAAACATGCTTTAGACAAACTTGACTGTGAAGGGATTTAGCTAAAACCCAATGACATTTTGGTAAGAGCTTTTGATGATTCAAAGAGAATAGTGCATGGAGAGGTTAATCTTCCAATCAAAGTGGGTTCCCAGGTCTTCGACTCTACTTTATATCTGATGGAGATTCGTCCAGCCTATTCCTGTTTGCCTGGACGCCCTTGGATTCATGGGGTAGGCGCTATTACTTCTACTTTACACTAAAAATTGAAGTATCTCGTAAAAGGAAAAATCGTTACAGTTTGTAGCGAAGAAGAATACATGGTGAGCCATTTGAATTCCTTTAAGTATGTTGAGATGGATGGTGAATTCTTCGAGACTCCTTGCCAGACCTTTAAAGTTATTCCTCAGACAACCCCTGTTGACAAAGCTACTCATACCGTTCCTAAGGTTACCAGGATTCCACCAAGAATGGCTTCTCTGAAAGACGCTAAGGTTGTGGTAGAAGAAGGTGGTGACATTGTTTGGGGTCAACTTCTCAACATCCCTTACAAGTCCAATAAATTTGGTTTGGGTTTTACCTCAGAGGCTCAGAGGGCTGTTCGTTGTGCTCATGCTAATTATGGGATACCGCCATTCCGCATCAACAACAATGGAGTTCACAAAAATCAAGTCAACAATGTGGAAGACGCTGATAGCTACTGTGACATAGACAGTTGGATTTTCCCTACTATAGAAAATAGGCGTAACAATTGGAAGGCTGAAGACTTTATACCAATCTCCTTTATTCAGGAGTAAATGCTATTTTATGTTATCTTGCTTTCAAGTGTTTTGTTATGTAATTTAAGCAATAACTTTAAACCTTGTGCCTTACCCGGGGCACAATGGTCCATTTGTTAGGGTTGACATTTTTCATTCGCATATTTTAATTTAATAAATCATTGGACATTTGCATTCTAATTTTGTGCTCTTTATCTTTATTTTACTTTATTGATTTCAAAATAGCTATGTGTTCTTACACACATCCACACAACAAATTGCAAATCCATATCCACCCCGCATCCCATTAATAACAATTATGCTATTTCCAATTATGACTTTGAAAATATGATCTACCAAGTCAAGGGCGAAGGTGAGGAATATTGTGAAGTACTTGGAGAGCTTGATAGGATGTTAATGCAGGGAGAAAGAGCCATACAACCACATGAAGAGCCAGTCGAGGTTGTGAACATGGTTACTGAAGAGGATAAGAAAGAAGTCAAGATAGGTGCCAACCTAGAAGATAGTGTCAAAAAGAGATTAATCCAGATGTTGCACGACTATGTTGAGATATTTCCTTGGTCGTATGAACACATGCCAGGGCTTGATACTGATAATGTGGCTCCCCGTCTACCAATGAAGGAAGGTTGTCCTCCTATAAAACAGGAGGTTCATCGTATGCATCCCAAGATGTTTGAAAAGATCAAAGCTGAGGTTATGAAGCAGCTCAATGTAGGTTTCTTAGCTGTTATATCCTATCCTCAATGGGTTGCAAATGTGGTTCCAGTACCTAAGAAGGATGGCAAGGTGAGTATATGTATAGAATACATGGATTTGAATAAGGAAAGCTCCAAAGATGACTTTCCTCTTCCGTATATTGATGTTCTGGTTGACAACACCACTCATCATAAAGTATTTCCTTCATGGATGGTTTCTTTGGTTATAATCAAATCAAGTTGGCACCTGAAGACATGGAGAAGACTACCTTTGTCACACAATGAGGCACTTTTTGTTACAGAGTTATGATTTTTGGTTTGAAGAACACCAGCGCGACATATCAGCGTGTGTTATACCCCAAAATCCCCCCCCCCCCCCCCCCATTTTCTTCAAGACATGCTTTTAAGGGCTTCTCAAACGCTCAAGATACTCAAGGCTTGACCAGTTAAACCTCCTCCTAAGCAAAGAATCCACAACTAGGGTTTTGAGTTCCTCAATGAAGTTTGGGTTGAAAGGGTCTCAAGTGGTTTCCATGGTTCATCATAGGTCCTCAATATTGCTTATGTCAAGTTTCAAGTCCTACATCACAAGTTTGCTCAATCAATGGCTCAGATGATTGAAAATCAACTGTATGGAGGTAAAAAGTCAACTATGGTCAACATATAGTCAAACTTCTAGATTTTTGGTCAACATGAACATTTTGAAGTGATATTCATCCTTTGATCAAGGGCTGATCATGATTCCCCAAAGAAACTCTCAAATAATCAAAAGTCAAGAATTATCAAAATAGGATTTCCATAGGAGAAGTCAACTGAACTTTGACCAGACATAACTTTCACATGCTTCATCAACTTTTCCTTAACCAAAGCCTATATTGAAGGAAATTCAGTTTTCTAGAACTTTGATTTTATTCTCAAGTCCAAAAAATGCTTCATCTGAAAGATATGAGCTAATACATTACAAGTCATTTTCAAAAGTCAACAAAAGACACTTTTTGTCAAGGCAACTTACATCAAGATAATGTCTCCAAATGCAAAAATTATCAAAATAGAAAGTGTAGAGGACATCTTGAGATTTTCAAAAAGTCAAAGATAACCTTCAAAAGATTAAAATTGAGCAAGTTATGAGTTGCAAAAGTTGAGAAAATTTGAAGGAATTCATGAAATACAAAATGAGCAAACTTGAGATTTTAAACTAGTGGGTGCAACTTTTGATGTTCAAACATGTTCGTAAGATGTTAGAGGGCCTCTAAAAATCATTCTCACATTTTAAAGATTTTTATTTCCTTTATTTTTTTTTAAATAAATAAAATCAAATAAAAATGAAAAAAAACCATGTTTGAAGGCTTGGGCCTTTTGATTTCACTCCCTATGCAGGCCCAATAATTCATGCAAGCCTGTCACAACCTTTCCAAATTTGTGCAAAGTCCAAGATGGAAAGAAATATTACAAAGATGGAAGATTTTCAATGTGTTTGATTTTGGCTTTATTATGGATTCATGGCTTTGATATCTTGCCATATAAGCTGGCTCACTCATCCCTCTATATAATGCAAGCAAGTACAGATCCAAAGACACGAAAACAATGCATAAACCAACCTCCAAAATTCCATAAAAATTGAAAAGAAGTGTGAAACCTGTAACTTGAGTTCCAGCCCCTCTAACTCGAAACTAAAGCTAGCATTCACCTCCTGAAGATCAAAGGAGTTGATCTAGATCCATAGCTATACTTCTCGAACACCAGAACACTGTTTCTTCATCACGCCGATTCTTAAATTGGTAAAAATAAAAAATGTGTTTTCTTGCGTTTTTAATTATTGCTAACATGTTTGATCTGCTCATGTGCATCATTAAGACAGGTTTGACGTGCTACATGTGAAATTTAACACTGAAATCACACTCTGCCATTGTTAGGGCTCAAAAAGCCGTTGGGCCTCGATCTGGATAATACAAGTGTTTTTAGATCTTTTTAACCATGTCTTTAGATTTGCAGGATGTTAATTAATGGATCTAGGTCATTAGATTTTTCGCTTTAACGTATCTTTGCAGATTTTGGTGGAAAGCCAGGTCGGAGAAGACGATCAGAGCTTGGGCTCCGACACTTCTTCGATCAACAAAATTTGATTTAATATTTGTTTTTATCATTTGGTTTACATTATCAGATGTAGTGGCTGCCCCAACGGTAAGTGCGTGTATCTTAAAGCGTTAGTGTGCCAGGGCGTGGGTTCGATCCCTGTTCCTGGCATATCATTTTTCCTTGTACTTTCATTTCAGATTCAGTGCAAACAAAGCTAGCGCGCATGGTACACTTCATGTCTGGGCCATCAGATCTCAATCAACGCTCTGGATCGGCAGGCACACCATGGAACATGTGGATCCAGTTGTACTGAATCGTGTGTGGTATTTGGGCTAATTTGGTTTAGGCCCAAGAAACTTCCTGTTTTCACACCCCTCCAATCTCTTTTGCAGCGCAACCTATTTCCCTTTATTTCCTTTTGTTTTTTTATTATTATTAATTATTTAGTTTCCTTTAATTAATTTTATAAAAAAAATCATAAAATCATATAAAATTAGACTTAGGTTTTTAATTAATTAACTTAATTTTCACAAATAAAAATTAATTAATTAATCACTTTAATTTTATTTTTTTAATTAAAATTTAATTAGAATTAGGCTTTAATTATCGTGAAATGATTTTCTAAATAAAAACATCAAAAAACATTTTTCTATACTTAGAAATTTTTAGGTTTTTTTAGAAATCTTTCCCTCTTCAATCTCCGCGTGTTCATTCATATTTCCGCATTATTATTTTCCATAATATTGTAACTGTCAAAGGTTTGTAATAGATAATTAGAACTCTTTTAAATTTTATCCCCAATTTATGGTTTGTACTCCCCTATCCCCGAAGCGATGTAATAGCGTAGTTTACTTTCCCACATTTCTACTTTCTGCACCTATATATTTTTAACTGCTAGATTAATTAGGCGTGCATGGCAATACACAAAAGACAAACATTAGATAACCTAATCTAAAGACTAATAAGTTAAACATAACATACTTCACACACATGCACCTCTAGGGCGACCCTCACTTGTTGCCTCGGATTTAAAACAGTCACGTCTCTCGAAAGTGGGATGTTTTACCAAAGACCCTTTGGTTAAAAGATCATAGTCCCTCGATGTACCTTCGATGCTGCCTCGGTAAATGATCTTAGTACCTTAGGATAATTGATAAAGTGTCCCACGAGTTGTTTTCGTGACTGTACAATAACCCGCGCTTATCCCTCAAAACATCCAATGACAGGGCTACCTACTAATTAATGGTAGGATAACACTATCTAAAGGAAAAGATGAAAAGAACAAAGACCTTTTGAGTAGGTAGATAGCTCGTAGTTACTTGCTTACAAACAAAACAACTTCTCACACATACACTCTCTTTTATAAAATATTTCCAAAATACAAAACACTTTGTATGCATTCTGAACGATACGAGAATCATTACAAAGTTCGCCGCACTAAGGCATATTTTCAAAATATTTTCAAATACACTTACACAAAAAGCATTTTCAAAGTGAGCTAGCAACTAAGAGCCCGTAGATAACTACAGATGAAAAGGGTGTTGACACCTTCCCTTTTCATACCTACCCTCCTTACTCAGAAAAATTCTCGAAAGGTATTTCCTATTCTTTGCACCCTTTCCTTTATTAGATAAAAGAAAAGTCGGTGGCAGCTCTTGCTAACCACAACATTTATGATTAAACACAAAACCAAAAGTCACTTCTCCCACCGTATTACAGAACTGGAGACTCTGCTGGGGAGAACACTAAAGTGGGGTTACCTTAGAGATAGTTCACATTTAAATGCTTTCATTTCTTGACTTTCCATATTTATTCTTAAAGGGTTGTTTGGGTTTTTCTTGTAAAGATCCTATACCTGGATCTGGGGAATTTAGGTAAGTAGTAATAGACCGTGAAAACTATACGGCGTACACCGATACGGTTGAAGTGATGTATATGTTAGTGCGACACATTGGTTGGTACCGGTGTCCCTTGAGTTAAGTCAAGGAGAATGTTGGGCTGCCGCATGGTGTCATAAAGCACTAACAGACCGTAGAACCTTAGTTGACATAACTTATCCATTAGAAGGTACTGAGATAGACTGTTTTGGTGCAGACTAAAGTTGGATGATACTCGATGCTACACTCATTAAGGTGAAACTCTTGGGATATTTCGGTCACAAATAAGATGCTTGTACTGAAACAATGCCTGAGAGAAAGATCACTGATATTGAGACTCCTAGAACCCGATTACTTTCTTTTAAGACAGGTTGAGCCAACTAAAACTTCAAGAGGGTACTTACCTACAACTCCTTGCAAGATTTAACCTAAGGCCTTACGTGTTTTGCTTGTGTCTGATTAAATTGTTTGAACATAACATCATGCATCATAAAATTCATACCATTTCATTTCTACTAACCATTTGAAGGACCAGAGGATTTATCTTTGTTCTATTTTGCAGACTATGGCCTCCGCTCGCAGAAACAATATCCGGGTTACCTTCGTAAGGGTGCCTCCTCAACTTAAAGAGTTAGTCTTAAGGGTTCCCGAAAGTTCTCCATTTATCAAAAGGCATGGTCGACTGCTCAGTCTGGTTACTCCGGGTTTTGACAAAGATATGATGAGTGTCCTCTTCCAGTTCTTTGACCCTGCACATCACTATTTCACTTTTCCTGATTATTAGTTGGTACCCACTATGGAAGAGTTCTCTCAATTATTGGGAGTACTTATTACTGATCAAATTCCGTTCACCGGTTTAGAGGAAGCTCCGAAACCAGAAGTTATTGCAGTATCCTTACATCTAAAGCAGTCCGATATTATATCCAATTGGAAAACAAGAAGCGGAGTCAAAGGTTTTTTGGATAAATTTCTGATCGAGAAGGCTCAAGTATTCCTAGATGCTATGAGTTTACAAGATTTTGAGGATATCTTGGCTCTTATGATCTATGGGTTGGTACTATTACCTAATCTAGACCAACTCATAGATGTGAATGCCGTCAAGATTTTTCTTGCTCGTAATCCTGTGCCTACCTTGCTCGAAGACATTTTGCATTATCTTAACACTTGTACTATGAAGAGGCGAGGAACTCTCATGTGTTGTATACCTCTTCTATCCAGGTGATTTATTTCGCACCTTCCCTACTCAATATTGAAGAACAAACAAGGTTTGAGGTGGTCGCAAAGAATATTGTCACTTTATCATACAAATATTTACTGGTGTTCCCGATCTCATGAGGATATCACTATCATTGATTGCTGTGGGGAATTCCCTAATGTTCCACTCCTTGGCATTAGGGGAGGTATTACTTAAAATACTTCTTTGGCTCTATGTTAGTTTTGTTACGCTCGAAGAGATGGTCCTCATGACGCACTTATCCAGGGTATTATGTTCGATTACAAAAATGATCCTCAAGGTTATCGTCAGAGGTTTATTCATGCATGGAGCATGGTAAGAAATATTGATAGTAGGACCTTAGGGCAGAAGAAATCCATCCCTCTGGATCCCTATCTAAAATGGGTATGAGCTCGCGCTCAAAACCTCATGATGCCATATCCAGCTATCTTATTAGTGATCATGAAGCCTGTTGTCGAAGGGGACGTTTCTTGCACCATCCTCCATCCAGACATGCCTACTGACCTGGAATAATTGCAGAAGTATTGGATTCAACTGAAGGAAGAATGGGACACCTTTGAGACTCAATTCTATGCCAGTAAGAAGAAAGTGTTGGATCTAACAAAGCACCTTTGAGTCTTAGGTTTTAGGAGTTTACTTTTTTTTTGTCTCTTTGAGACCTTGTTGATTTCCTTGTAAGCCTGAAAGGAAATTGTAAATTGAACTTTGATAATAAAGTATTTGTTTATGTTTCCTCTTGGTTGGAAAATTTAAATCTCCTAAGATTCTTGAAAACATTTACATTTACATATCATGCATCATCACATAATAGGTTTTTCGTACAGGTTTCTCATTTTCTCGCTGTTTATTTCAGCAGAAAAATGGCCCTCGAACAAACTGTTAAGGATCTCCAGGCTCAACATGCGCAATTCCAAGAGACTTTCCTGAATCTAGCACAGGGGCAGAAAGAGCTGTTGGCACTAGTCGCCAAGAAAAAGAAGACCAAGAAGCCGATTGTTGTCCTCAATATGGGGAGAAGGTTCAAAGGTCCTGCTCAACCAGTCCAAGTGGAAGATGTCTCCTCTGAAGAAGAAGACAACCAAGATGAAGATGGTAAAAGCATCAAGAATGAAGGCAGGAACAATCAGGGTTATGAGAATGCTCCTGAAGTTGAAGACTTTTTTGACGAACAGTATCCTCCTGCGGATGACAAATACAAACAGTTGAAGGACATACTCAAGGCTATGGAAATCCAGAAGGTGTCTGGATTAGAGTTTGGTGAATTAGGTATGGTTCCCGGGGTGGTCATACCACCTAAGTTCAAGGTCCCCGTCTTTGCTAAATACAATGGGGTCTCTTGTCCTAAACTCTATTTGAGGCCATATGTTCAGAAGATACAACCTCATACTGCTGACCAGAAATTGTGGGTCCATTTCTTCCTAGAGAGCTTGGCTGACACTCAACTGGAATGGTTCTATCAGTTGGAGGGAACCAATATTCACACATGGGAAGACTTGGCTGCTGCTTTCTATAAGCAGTATCAATATAATGCTGACCTGGCTCTGACTCGAGTACAACTGCAGAATATGTCCATGGGCTCTAATGAAGGGTTCAAGGAATATGCACATAAATGGAGGGACTTGGTTGGAAGAGTGAAACCTCCCTTGACTGATTGAGAAATGGTAGATATGTTCATGGGAACTCTGACACGCCGGTTCTTTAATTTGTTGATTGGAAGCCCGTCGTTTGGTTTTACAGAGATGATTTTGACAGGGGAAAGAATTGAAAGCGGTATCAAGAGCGGGAAGATCCCGATGGCTACATCTTCTAATGCTATGAAAAAGCCATTTGGAGATAAAAAGGAAGTCAATGTTGTCTAGGCCACAAGAGCCATAGTAAAAGTAACCGCCATCAATCTGTGGGAGCGGTGTTGATTTCCAATCCAGCGCCTGCTCAACAACAACAATAGGGTAATCAACAAAGGCCCGACACTCCGCCAAGGTAGTTTAATAAATTTGGCATGCCTTTATCTCAGGCATTACAACATTTTCTGAAGGCTCAACTCATTTCACCACGGGATCCTCCTCAGAATCCTAACACCTCCTCTCCAAAGTATAATCCAAACGCGAGGTGTGATTATCATTCAAACAGTCCTGGTCATGACACCAACAATTGTTGGGCTCTGAAGAGAAAGATTCAGGACATGACCGATAATAAAGAAATTGAGTTTGATCCTCCAGAGACTCCAAATGTGATTACCGCACCTATTCCCAAGCATGACAAGGGCATAAGTGCTGTTGAATATATGTTATACATTACCTTTATAAATGATGTGGTTACTCCTCTCTCTATAATTAAGAAGAATCTGTTATAGGCCGGTTTATTTCCGGGCTGTATTAAAGGATGTTATTGCTGTGCGGTCCAACCCAATGGCTGCAGGTTTTTGAAGGAAGCTGTTCAACGCCTAATGGATGAACATGTTATTCTGATTGAGAAGATTCCGAATTTTTACCAAGACTTGTCTGTTATCTCCGGTACTCCTTTCAGAATCCCTTCCAAAGGTCCTATAAGGATTACCGTCAATTTAAAAGCTATTCCTTTGGTTATTACAACGCCCGGGCCTATCCCATATTCCTCGGAGAAGGCTATTCCGTGGAATTATGGGTCTGACGTCTATTACCATGGCATTAAACAAGAGTTGTCCGATGAAGATAATGAAGAAGCTAATCCCAATATTGCCAATATTACGGGGGCTAGCAAAGTTATCAGGATTGGAAGGATTTTCTCCTCAGAAATCTCTCCACCGACTCAAGTTACGGTTACCAAGACAACTACTGAGGCTCGGGTTAAAGAGCCAGTGATAGAGCCTTCCTAAATGGAGGCTCCAAAGGAAGCTTCAGTCAAGGATACCTCTGGAAAGTATTTGAAAGAGGTTTTTAAGATCATTCACAAAAGTGATTATAAAATTTTGGAACAGCTGGGGCAAACCCCGTCTAAAATCTCCATGTTATCTTTGCTGCTGTATTCTGAAGCCCATGCGCAGGCTTTAGTTAAATTCCTGAAGACTGCTCATGTGCCACAAGAAATTTCAGCTGATCAATTTGGAAGCTATGTGGCTAGTCTGACAATTGATAATGTTTTGTGTTTCTCCGATGATGACTTGACTCTAGAGGGGAGATATCACAATAGGGCCCTGTATGTCTCTATTGAATGCAGGGGCACTATGTTGGCCAATGTGTTAATTGATATGGGATCTTCTCTGAATTTTCTGCCAAAGGGCGCTCTTGACCGGCTAGATTGTGAAGGGGTTGTGCTGAAGTCCAACAATATCATAGTTCGAGCCTTTTCCGGATCGAAAAGAATGGTACATGGAGAGGTGGATCTCCCAATCAAGGTGGGTTCACAAATATTTGAATCCACTTTCTATGTGATGGACATCCGGCCAGCCTATTCTTGTCTATTGGGACGTCCCTGGATCCATGGGGCAGGCGTTGTCACCTCTACCTTGCACCAGAAACTCAAGTATCTGGTAAAAGGAAAAGTTGTTACTATATGTGGAGAGCAGGAGTATATGGTCACCCACCTCAATTTGTTTCGATACATAGAGATGGACTGAGAAGTTATTGAAACACCCAGTAAAACCTTTGAAGTGATTTCCCCTGCTGTTGTTGAAGATGTTTCTGCCATTATGAAGATCACCAAAACTCCGCATAAGATGGCTTCTTTGAAATACGCCAAAGCTACTATTGAAGAAGGTGGTAGTACTATTTGAGGTCAGCTTCTTGATATCCCCTATAAATCTAACAAGTTTGGTATGGGCTTTACTGCAGAAGGTAAGAGGGCTGTTCGTCGCGCTCGTGCTGGGAGACCTTCATTCTGTATCAACAACAACGGGGTCAATGCTATAGAGGATGCAGACAGTGATTGTGACTTCAACAGTTGGATATTCCCTACCATTGGTGATGGACTGGATAATTGGAAGGCAGAAGACATATTTCCTATCTCCTTTAGTCAAGAGTAATAGCTATATTCATGTCTTATTGTTTTCAAAAGTTTTGGCTATGTAATAAACAATGATTTTAAAACCTTGTGTCTTACTTGGGGCACAATGGTTCATTTGTTAAAGGGTTGATAATTCATAAACATTTGTTCATTCAATAAAAACATTGGACTTTTTGCATGCAAATTTTATGATGTCTGTCTTTCTTTTATCTTATTGCATTTTCAAAATAGCTATGTATTCTTACACACACCCATACACTACATTGCAGATCCTCATCCACTTAGGATCTCGTTGATAATAATTCTGCTATTGCCGCTTATGACTTTGAAAATCCGATCTACCAAGCCGAGAACGAAGGTCAAGAAGATTGTGAAATACCTGGAGAACTAGCCAGACTCTTAATACAAGAAGAAAAAGATATCCAACCACATGAAGAACCAGTCAGAGTTGTAAACTTGGGTACCGATATAGACAAGTGTGATACGGTGGCCAGAACTGGGACTGTTTTTCGGAATGCTGGTTTGCGTTTTGCGTTTGTTTTTGCAAAATGTCGGAGTAAGCAAGAGTCGCCACCGACTTTTATTTTATCCAACAAGGAAAGGAAAAAAAGTACAGAAAAATTCCTTTTTTGAGATTTTCTGAGTACGGGGGGTAGATTATAGAAAGGGAAGGTATTAGCACCCTTTCTATCCGTAGTTATCTACGGGCTCTTAGGTACTTGCTCATCATTTTCAAAATTGTTTTCTTTATGTTTGTGGGTTTTGAAAAGTTTTTGTTTTAACTTCGATTTAACTCTTGATTCTATCCTCAAGAGTGTAATGAAGTGTTTTTGAAAACTTTGTTTGAAAAGGAGTGTAAGTGTGAAAATGTTTTGTTTTTGGATGAGCAAGTATCTAAGAACTAATCTACCTACTCGAAAAGGGAATCGTTCTATGTTTGTTTCCTTTAGACAATGTTATCCCACTATTAGTGAGCAGGTAGCACCGTAGTTGGAGTTTGAGGGTCAATTCGAAAGAGGGACATACAATCACTAAAGCAATGTTAGGACATCTTAGTGGTAACCCTAATGTCTTAGATCATTTATCCGAGGCAATGATATCCGAGGCAACCTTTCCGAGGCAACTTATGATCTTTTAGACAAGAGGGCGACCTCTAAAATAACCTATACTCAATGATCGTTTACAAAGGAAACCAAGCGGGGTGTACCCTAGGAGTGCGCATGTGCGAGTGTGTTGATTTCAGTTATTTTTATCTTTGCACATGTTTAGGGTGATCTAACTGTTTTAAGATTAAACATTCATTCTTGTCATGCAAACCCTATTATCAAACATCTAACAGTTGAATAATTTGCAAAAATTAAAGTGCGGAATTTAAACTAACTATTACAAGGCGTCGGATATTTACATCACCAAAGACAACCCTTTGAAAATAAAAGCAGTAAAAGTAAATGTCCTAATTAAATTATTACAAGCCGGGAGCAGATACAATAATTGGATGAAATAATAATAAAGTGCGCGATGCGAAATTAAATCGAATGCGAAATTAGGGTTTTGACCCTCTTAATTAAAAGAAAATGTTTTTGTTTTTTAAAAAAATATTTTTTTAAGAAAAGAAATTAAATCCTAAAATTAAATGCTAAATTAATTGGTTATTAAATTAATTAATGAAAAATAATTTAAATGACATATTTTTGGATTTTTTGTTATTTTAGGAAAGAAATAAAATAATTAAACTAATGTTAAAACCTAATTATTCTAATTGATTTTTAATTATTTGCAAAATAAATGAAAGTTATCTAAAATTAACCTAATTAAATTAATTAATATTTATTAATGAAAAAAATTAAAATCCTAAAATTTAATTGGACATAAAATATTTTTGTGATTTTTTTGATAAAAAGAAAATAATTTTTGGTTAGTAATAAAATAAAATAAAATAAAATAATTAAATGAAATATAGAAGAGAAAATATAAAGAATGAGATTGGGCCTGATTTTTTTAAGGGTGTGAATAGTAGTTTTCTGGGCCCAATTGATGAAGATCCACTTGACTTTTGCAATCCAGTGCGCACGCGTTGACTTGGCTCATGGTATGCTTGCAATGGTGGTCACCAGATCTGGCCATCTGGCCATCTGGCACGTTGATGAGGAAGGAGCATGATGGACATTAGGCTCAAGCGCATACTGGATTTCCTGTAAGAAAATAATATAGAGAAAATAGGGGGACCTGAGATTTGAACCCAGGCCCCAAGAGGAATTTCATGCTACGCTTGCCACTGGATCACTTGTTGCTGTTTGTATACATAATAGAAAATAATAATAATGTAAACAAAATGCAATATAGTGGAAACAAAAATAAAAAAGCGCGCAAAAATTTGAATGGGCGAATGGGGGAGTGATACTTCATCGTCTCCTTCCTCTGCACCGTGGCTAAAAATCCAGAGGGCTATACCCACAGACGCTGTCCGTCACTATAACCCTGTCCACCCTCAAAATCTCGCACAAGCCATGGAAATGATGTCTAAGGCCATGGTTGAGTTCGTCTCACTCTCCTAATCACAACCATACCCATCATGAAGGCTAATTGTACCTGAAAACAAAAACCCTAAAAGCAAATTCGAAACCTTAACAATGGTGGATTTCGATTCAGACCATTAAAATGCAATTGGGTAATGTCAAAAGCTTGCAAATGCATCATAGGTTAAGAATATGCCACTAATTCAGGTTAACAATGCGTAAATTCCAAGATATGAAATCAAGAACAGAGCGGGGTTATGAATGACTTACAACGCGATTAAGGACTGGAATGGACCGGTTTTGGATTGCTTTAGCTTCTAGGGAGTACCAGGAAGCGACTGGTATCAATAGAAAGCTTTGAGATTGCCTCTAATGATGATTTTGAACTCACACTTTTTTGGTATTTTTTTCCAGATTTTTCTTTCTCTCTAGCGCCTCTTTCCAACCCCTATTTTGATCTGCCTCGCCTCCTTATGTATCACACAATGCATTAGGGTTGTTTATTCAGTCCAAATCTTCTTCTTTCAATGACTTTGGATTTGATTTGATACCCTTTGAAGATCTTTCCAAATATGGCTTATTTTGAATCTTTTTGTGCACTCTAAGGCTTGGCACGAATTGGAAGGATGATAGCTGTATAATGAAGCCTGAAACAACACAAAATCCTTGGTTATTAATGTTTTGGATTTTTATTTGATTTATTTTGATTTAAATCAAATTAATTAAAATAATTAATAAAAATATGATATGGACAAGTGGAAAAGGCTAGAGCACGTGGGCCATGTTGCCAACTCAAAACAAGTGAAAAAGAATGGGCCCATTTGGCAAAATTTGAAGTTTTAGGGATAGTTGACTTTTGGCAATTTTGCAAAAAAGGTCAACTTCAACAATGCATAACTTCCTCAATTTTGACTCTTTGGAGGTGTTCTTTGACTTTTTAGAAAGCTTGAGATGTCCTTTAATCATCCCTTTTTGTCTCATCTCAATTTTATATTCCATGCTCATGTATGAAGCTTTGACAAAAAAAGGTGCATTTGTTGACTTTCAAAAATGACCTATAATGTCCAAATTCATAACTTCTTGTGAGTGCATATTTTGATCTTGGGAGATGAAGATGGATTGTAGGGAATTTCATCTTATTCAAAATGAGATTTGGATGGGTCATTTATCATAAAGTATGAGGAAGTTATGCTTGGTCAAAGTTGAGTTGACTTTTCCTACAAAACCCTAATTTAGCAACTTTTGAGTCTTGATGAATTATGAGCAATCCCTGATGAATCATGATCAACCCTTGATCAAATGATGAAATATACTTCAAAATGAGGATGTTGACCAAAAATATTGAAGTTTGACTGTATGTGGGTCACAGTTGACTTTTGCCCTTGCACAATCGATTTTTGGACCTTTGAGCAATTGACTGAGCAAACTTCCTCTGCAAGGCTTGAAACTTGACATGGATGATCTTGAGAACATATTAGGACATTGGTGAGCACTTGGGATCACTTGGACTCAAGGATCTTGATGCAACATGAAACCCTAATTTGGGGTAGACTGCCTTAGGAGAAAGCTTGTCTGGCCAACCCTTGGACTACCTTGAGCAACTTGCAGATCTTTTTTGCAATGCTTTGAGAAATATGGGAGGGCAAATTTTGGGGTAAAACAACAAGAAAGAGGTCAAGATAGCCGCCAACTTGGAGAGCAGTGTCAAGAGCCGACTAATCAGATGTTACATGAATATGTTGAAATCTTTGCTTGGTCATACAAAGACATGCCAGGGCTCTATACCAATATTGTGGTTCACTTTCTGCCGATGAAAGAGGGTTGTGCTTAGATTAAGCAGAAGGTTCGTCGTATGCATCCTAAAATGTCAAAGAAGATCAACGCCAAGGCTATGAAGAAATTAAAAGCATGGTTCTTAGCAGTGACGTCATATCCTCAATGGGTTTCTAATGTTGTTCTAGTGCCAAAGAAAGACGACAAAGTATGTATGTGCATAGATTACATGGATATGAACAGGTCAAGCCCCAAAGATGACTTCCCACTTCCACATATCGATGTTCTGGTCGACAACACCGCTCAACATAAGGTATTATCTTTCATGCATGGTTTCTCGGGTTATAATCAGATCAAGATGGCGCCTAAAGACATGGAGAAACTACTTTCGTCACACAGTGGGTCACTTTCTCCTATAAAGTTATGTTGTTTAGGTTGAAAAACGCTGGGGAAACTTATCAGCGTGCCACGGTAGCCTTATTTCATGACATGATTCACCACGAGATAGAGGTCTACGTTGACAACATGATAGCCAATTCACAAACTGAAGAAGAACACCTTGATCATTTTCATAAACTGTTCAAAATAATGAGGAATTATAAGCTCAGGTTAAACCCGAACAAGTGCACCTTTGGGGTGAGATCTGGTAAACTTCTGGGTTTTGCCGTCAGTGGTAAAGGTATTGAGGTTGATGTTGCAAAATTTAAGGATATTCGAGAAATGATGACTCCCCGTATCGAGAAGGAAGTCAAAGGTTTCTTAGGATGGCTAAATTACACTTCCCGTTTCATTTCTCATTTGACTGCTACTTGTGAGCCAATCTTCAAGCTCCTAAAGAAAGATCAAGTAGTAAAATGGAACAACGACTGTCAAATAGCCTTTGACAAAACTAAGGATTACCTACAAGAACCTCCTATTCTGATGCCACCAGTTAAAGGACGACCTCTAATCATGTACTTAACAGTGCTAGAGAACTCAATGGGGTGTGTACTGGGGTTGCATGACGATCTGGTCGAAAAGAGCATGCAATATACTACCTTAGCAAAAAGCTTACCGATTGTGAAACAAGATATTCACTGCTCGAGAAAACTTGTTACACTTTGGAATGGGCTACTCGCCGACTAAGACACTATATGTTGACCCATATTACCTTGTTGATCTCTAAAATGGATCCTATCAAGTACATATTCCAGAAGCCAGCTCTCTCCGGAAGAATAGCTCGATGGCAAAATGTCTTAACAAAATACGACATCCAGTACACCACTCAAAAGGCGATCAAAGGAAGTGTACTGGCCGATCATTTGGCACATTAGGCTGTAGACGACTATCAACCTATGAACTTCGAGTTCCCGGACGAGAATATTATGCTAGTAACAAATTGTGAAGAACCTGGAACATATGAAGGACCTAAGCCAGGATCCCGATGGACTATGGTTTTCAATGGAGCTTCCAATGCAATTGGCAACAGAATCAATGTTGTGATCATCTCCCCCGTATGTTGCCATACGCCCTTCACCGCCAGACTATGCTTTGACTGCACCAATAATATGGCTGAATACGAAGCTTGCATCATGGGTCTTAGGGTCGCTATTGACCTGAGAATCAAGTTGTTAAACTTGTATGGAGACTCAGCTTTGGTGATCAGTCCAGTTAAGGGAGATTGGGATACGAAGCATCCAAACCTTATCCCTTATCGAGAACATGTGTTAACCTTGATTCCATATTTCGAGGAGATTACTTTTGAGCATATACCAAGAGAAGATAATCAGTTGGCGGGATGCATTGGCTACCATGTCATCCATGTTCAAGGTCAGATGGGACAATGAGGCCCCTAGAATTACCATCGAAAGATTCGACGAACCAGTGCACTGCTATGAGATTGAAACTGATGGAGTAAAGGAGAAACCTTGGTTTCATGAAGTGAAAAGGTACCTTGAGGCTCAAGAATACCCAGAAGGGGAATCCACCAATGATAAGAAATTTATACGAAGGTTCTCGGCTGAGTTCTTCATGAGCAATCAAATTCCATACAAGCACAATCATGATTCGACTCTGCTCCATTGTGTGGACAAGAAGGAAGCATAAGAAATTATGCAAGATATGCACGAAGGCGTCTTTGGTACTCACTCCAGTGGGCATACTATGGCTAAAAAGATTTTGAGAGTTGGTTATTATTGGTCGACTATGGAAACTAACTGTCACCACCACTCGAGAACTTGTTATAAGTGCCAAATTTACGCTGATAAAGTTCATGTTCCTCCAGTACTTTTGAATGTCATGACCGCTCCTTGGCCATTCGCAATGTGGGGCATTGATATGATTGGAGAAATCAAGCCTATCGCCTCTAACGAACATCGCTTCATCCTCGTTACCATTGTTACTTTACAAAATAGATTGAAGCAGCCTCGTTCGCCTCTGTTACCAAGAATGTGGTCGCCCGGTTCATAAATAATAACCTTGTCTATCGGTATGGTATTCTCGAGAGGATCGTCACAGACAAAATACTAATCTCAATAATACCATAATCACTGAACTCTACATGCAATTCAAGATCAAACACACAACTCTTCTCCGTATCGACCTAAGATGAATGGAACAGTGGAAGCTGCCAATAAGAATATAAATAAGATCATACAGAAGATGGTTGTGACATACAAAGATTGGCACGAGATGTTACTATTTTCTCTCCATGGCTACCGCACTTCGGCGAGAACATCAATTGGGGAAACTTCATTCTCTCTGGTCTATGGTATGGAAGCTATCCTACCTATTGAAGTTCAGATTCCTTCTCTAAGGATTGTGAAAGACACGGACTTGGATAAAGATGAGTGGATTCAGACCAGGTTGGATCAGTTAAATCTAATCGACGAGAAGAGGCTTACGTCTGTCTGTCATGGTCAGATGTATCAGAAATGCATGATCAAGGCATTCAATAAGAAGATCAAGCATCGAGTATATCAGGCTGGTGACTTGTTAATAATGCACATCATTCTAGCATAGGGTGATCCCATGGGAAAATGGACTCCCACTTACGAAGGGCCATTTGTAATCAAGAAAGTATTTTCTGGAGAAGCTATGATACTGACCACCATTGACGGTGAAGATTTTCTGCACCCTGTGAATGCAAACATAGTCAAAAGATAATGAGCATAAAAATGACCAGCTAGGTTGACTGGCCTAGGCAAAAATAAGGGCATCCCGACGAACCAAAAAGGTTCAGGCAAAAAAATCTGGGATATATATGAAAAGATTGTACACCCAGCAAGTCAAAAACCTGAAAAGGCAGGTTGGGCAAAAAAGGGTATCCCGATGGACTGAAAACCCGAAAGGGCGGTCCAGGCAAAAATTAGGGATTAAAGCACACGACTATTTCCCCATTGGATCACTTACAACAAGCTTTATTACCAAATTTGAAAGTTCAAAAGGTACAAATCAGTTCAATCAACTTCTTCCGACAACAAGGGATGAGATGTTTGAAGACATATGGGGCAATAACAGAGTTCGAACCCGATGAGATTATTTTCACATAGCTATATGTTTTCACTTTGTAATCTTTTCTTCGACGACTTCCTCTTACTAGGATTTCCGTCTCTTTATACAAAAAACCGCCTGTTCATAGGCAAATTATTAATACAAATACAATTTCAAAGCCATATTCTGTTTTACTTTTTCTGTTTTGTTTGCAAAATGTCCAATGACTAAAATTGAATGAGCATATGCATATGAATACAATTGACTGTTAACAAATATATACTTAAAAATAGGAATAAGCGTTTACTCAAGACTCTAGGAGTTGGGATGACATCCAATCCGCCCACAAATCCCCACAGAGCTACCTTCAAAAGCTCATCTTCAACAAAGATACATCCCCGATAGGTCTAATATGCCTTCAAACAGAAAGTAGGGCATCTTCCAGCTGTTAACATAATCGTACTCACCAACAAATCCCCCTAACAGATAAAGGAGTATGATATTTTCCCCGGTAATATCGCCAACTTATGGAGTCCCAACCCTCATTAGAGATCACATCATTGGCACAATTCATAGGAATGCTCTTTCCCAGCTGAGTTTGTTTCTCAAAAACTATAAAACCCCCTGCATATTTCTTCTCTCTAACATTCACCTCCTGAAGATCAAAGGATTTAATCTACATCCATAGCTGTACTCCTCGAGCACCAGAACACTGTTTCTTCATCACACTGGTTCTTAAATAGGTAAAAATCAAAACTGTGTTTTCTTGCATTTTTAATTATTGCTAACATGTTTG
The DNA here is from genome assembly GCA_948472305.1 of Vicia faba. NCBI lineage: Eukaryota > Viridiplantae > Streptophyta > Magnoliopsida > Fabales > Fabaceae > Vicia > Vicia faba. The sequence goes on along the minus strand of OX451736.1, from coordinate 751,470,318 downwards.
ATCTGCTCATGTGCATCATTAAGACAGGTTTGATGTACTACATGTGAATTTTAACACTGAAATCACACTACGCCATTGTTAGAGCTCAAAAATCCGTTGGGCCTTGATCTGGACAATACAAGTGTTTTTAGATCTTTTTAACCATGTCTTTGGATTTGCGTGATGTTAATTAATGGATCTAGGTCATCAGATATTTCGCTTTAACGTATTTTTGCAGATTTTGGTGGAAATCCAGGCCGGAGAAGACGACCGGAGCTAGGGCTCCGACGCTTCTCCGGTCAAGAGAATTTGATTTAATATTTGTTTTTATCATTTGCTTTACATTACCGAATGTATTGGCTGCGCCAACGGTAAGTGTGTGTATTTTAAAGCGTTGGTGTGCCAGGGCGTAGGTTTGATCCCTGTCCCTGGCATATTATTTTTCCTTGTATTTTCATTTCAGATTCAGTGCAAACAAAGCCAGCACGCGCATGCTACACTTCATGTCTGGGCCATCAGATCTCAATCCAACGCTCCAGATCAGCAGGCACACCATGGAACATGTGGATCCAATTGTACTGAATCGCGTGTGGTATTTAGGATAGTTTGGTTTAGGCCCACGCAACTTCCTGTTTTCACACCCCTCCAATCTCTTTTGTAGCGCAACCCATTTCACTTTCTTTCCTTTTGTTTTTTTAATTATTATTAATTATTTACTTTCCTTTAATTAATTTTATAAAAAAAATGATAAAATCATAAAAAATTAGACTTAGGTTTTTAATTGATTAACTTAATTTTCACAAATAAAAATTAATTAATTAATCACTTTAAGTTTATTTTATTAATTAAAATTTAATTATAATTAGGCTTTAATTATTATGAAATATTTTTCTAAATAAAAACATAATTTTTTTTCTATACTTAGAATTTTTTAGGCTTTTTTAGATATCTTTCCCTCTTTAATCTCCACGCGTTCATTCACATTTCTGCATTATTATTTTCCATAATATTGTAACTGTCAAAGGTTTGTAATAGATAATATGACCCTTTTACATTTTATCCCCAATTTATGGTTTGTACTCCCCATCCCCGAAGCGATGTAATAGCGTAATTTACTTTCCCACATTTCTACTTTTCACACCTATATATTTTTAACTGCTAGATTAATTAGGCGTGCATGGAAAGATGTAAAATACAAACGTTAGATATTCTAATCTCAAGACTAATAACTGAAACATAACACACTTCGCACACACGCACCTCTAGGGTGACCCTCACTTGTTGCCTTAGATTTAAAACAGTTACGTCTCTCGAATGTGGGAGATTTTAGCAAAGACCCTTTGATTAAAAGATCATAGTCCCTCGATGACCCTTTGATGCTGCCTCAGTAAATGATCTTATTACCTTAAAATGATTGCTAAAGTGTCCTACGAGTTATTTTCGTGACTGTACGATGACCCGCCCCTGTTCTTCAAAACATCCAATGATAGGGCTACCTACTAATTAATGGTAGGATAACACTATCTAAAGGAAAAGAGGAAAATAACAAAGACCTTTTGAGTAGGTAGATAAATCGTAGTTACTTGCTCACAAACAAAATAATTTCTCACACATACACTCTCTTTTCTAAAATATTTCCAAAAGACAAAACACTTTGTATGCATTCTGAACAATACGAGAATCATTACAAAGTTCGCCGCACCAAGGCATCTTTTCAAAATATTTTCAAATACACTTACACAAAAAGAATTTTCAAAGTGAGCTAGCAACTAAAAGCCCGTAGATAACTACAGATGAAAAGGGTGCTAACACCTTACCTTTTCATAACCTACCCCCCTTACTCAGAAAAATTATCGAAAGGTTTTTTCCTGTTCTTTTCACCCTTTCCTTCATTTGATAAAAGAAAAGTCGATGACGACTCTTGCTAACCACAACATTTGCAATTAAACGTAAAACCAAAAGTCAGTTCTCTCACTGTATTACAGCATGCTATGGTAGCTTTGTTCCATGACATAACCATCATGAGATAGAGGTTTACATTGATGACATGATAACCAGGTCTCATACTGAAGAAGAACACCTCGACCACCTGCACAAGCTGTTTGGGAGGATGAAGAAATACGAGTTGAGGTTGAATCCAAACAAGTGCACCTTTGGGGTAAGATCCAGTAAACTTCTAGGTTTCATCGTCAGTAGTAAAGGTATTAAAGTTGATCCTGCCAAGGTTAAAGTCATTCAAGAAATGCCAGCTCCCTGTACTAAGAAGGAAGTCAGAGGTTTCCTGGGACGATTGAACTACATTTCCAGATTTATTTCCCATTTGGCTTCTACTTGTGAGCCAGTCCTCAAGTTGTTAAAGAAAGATCAAGTAGTGAAGTTGAACAATGATTATCATATAGCCTTCAACAAAATCAAGGAGTACCTCCAGGAACCTCCAATTCTTACCTTTCTACCATCAGTGAAAGTTGGTAGTTCATCATCAGTGAATGTTGATGATTTTTTCTCTCTAGCTTCAGTAAACGTTGGTAGCTCACCGTCAGTGAACATCAATGTTGTTATTTCTTTTCTCTTTCTAACTTCAGTGAATGTTGGTAGTTTCACCTTCAGTAAAAGTTGGTGTATCCTTTGACTTTTTACCATCCTCTAAGAGCCGGGTCTTTTGTTCACCAGTGATTTATTTTCCTGGTCGGGCTTCTCTTTTGATCCTTATTTCCTTTGCTACATCCCTAGTGGTGTTTTGCGCCCCTTTGAAGTTGTTCATATGAATTCATACTCATAAGCATTGCATGGTATCTTAGGGCCAAAAATAGGGTTTGTTTTTATATTTAAGTATCTTCGATCACGTCGACACGAAGATTGTTAACCTTCGTATCTCTGGATAGAAGAAACTTAAATAAGGGCAGCTGTTGTACCCCAATTTCCCCCCCTAAGATCCCTTCATCATACCATATTGATTCAATTACAACAAGGTCACATTAGGGATTTTGGTTCTCCTCCTAATCTTTAGCTTTTCTCTTTGAGGAATCACCGAGCACCTTGACTTGTTTTTCTTTTGTGATTATGAATGTTTTGTTTTGACTTTTCCTTTTAATTAATAAAATTCAATGTTGGTTTGTCTTACTTGTTAATAATGTAGGTAAAGGCAACGTGGCTTAGCAAGTTGATCCATGGGTTCATGAATTTATTTCCATGCCCTAGCCAATAAAGTTTCAGAAATTCAAACCTCACCATTGAAGTTGTTTTGGAAGAAATGGCATGGCAAGGTTTATCTTGGTTCACCACATTTCAAAGTTATCAAGATTGATTCAAAGGTACAAGGGGTTGATTGAAGAAGTTGTCATGTTTGGACAAGGCTTTGTTCCCATTGATCACAAGTGCATATTTCTCTCAATTCTCAAGATATGAAACTGGTTTTGGTTGCTATGAATTCTCATTATCATCCTCAACAACTCCTATTTACAAAGCAAAAGTTTTGGTACAAGAAGGTTGTTCAAAATTGCCAAAGTTCCTCAAAGCATTTTCTTGATCTAGGAGCTAGGGTTTTTAACTTTAAAGAAGTATATATTGCTCATCTTTTGGTATTTTTGGGTGATTCCAAAAACATCCTTCTCTTCAAAGGGTTATTATCAAATCACTTCAAAATTTTCAAGGAGTTTTCATGTGGAAGAAGCTTTATTATGAAGAAAGATTACAACCCCCCAATTTCTTATATGTGACTCCAAATGATCATAACTTGGTCAATTTTTATCACCTTGATCCCACTCTTTTTCCATAACTATCTTGAGAATTATAACCATATTCCTTATTTTATGTGTAAAATGAGAAAATGGATGGAAGATGCCCTAAGGATACAAAAGATTATAGGTCATTTCATGATTTTTTGCCAACTTCAACAATTCATAACTCTCTCAATTTTTGGATATTTTGAATGGTTCAAGTCTCAAAATGTCATTCAAGAGGTCTATTTCTTGCCATCTTTTTTTGTCAAGATCAAATTCCAAGTGGAAGGCTATGTTTTGATTCAAAACATTATATGTCACTTTTGAAGAAAAAACTTGAAATATTTCTAAGTGTGGAAAGTCAACTTCTTTTTCCCAACTTTGACTCATTGCAACTTTCAGCTCAAACATCCATTTGATTCCATTATTTTCCCATTGCAAAGCTTGTAATCTCATCTTTCTAAAGCATCAAGAATCAGACCCTAAGGCCCCTTGAGATGAGAATGCCATTGTTTTGAACTTGGTAACTTGAAATTGAAGTTTCTTCAAAAGTCAGAATTTTAAATCCTTGATTTATCTTCTAAACACTTTATTTCTACGCGTTTTTGCTTCTAAACATGTTTAGTGAAATTCCAGAAGTGATTAACATAGCAAAACACGCATTTTGGATGAGTTTCGATCAAAATAGAAGTCACACTTTTCTTGTTTGCAACTTCACACGATTTCCCTCCAAACTTCATCATTTCACACGCTTGAACATTCCATTTGATTCCTGTTGTACCCCAAAATTTGCCCTCCCATTTCTCAAAGGATCATCCTGGACTCTCAGGTTTGTTTCTATCAAGTTCCAAGCCTTAAATTACAACTTTTCAAGAAAATCACTCACAAGGGCAAAATGGTCATTTGCACACCAAAGGAGTCAAACTATGACTTTTGAATAAAAAATCAAGTTCCAAGAATCATATTTCATTAAGGCATGAAATTGGTTCATCAAAAATCAAAAGTCAAAAGTTACTTTAAAAATCAAATTTTTCTAAACGTTTAGAAAATTTTCTAAGTGTCTAGAGAATATGATACTTCAGAACTTCTGAGCCAGGCTCTATGCAAGTGCAGTCAGAAGTTACAAACATGGTTCAGAATATGACGCTTCAATCAGAACATCCAGAAGCGATGCTCTTTGGTCAGAATATGATGCTTCAGTCAAAACATGATTCTTCAGCATATGGAGGCTATGTTCAACGCTCCGGTCAGAACATGCCCCTTTAGCATTTGGAGGTTACGTTTCTAATCTTCTAACCAGATTATCACTATAACATTCAGCAAATTCTGGATACTCTCAAGGCAGAGCTTGGTAAGAACTTCTGGGCAGGTTTTCACAAAGGATCAGTCAGAGTTTTCCAGGGTAATTCAAAGAGGGTTACAAGGCGTGCTGCAAGCTTCCCAGAAAGTCTGAGAGCTCCTTCAAAACATGCTAGAGCCAGAAGATACAAAGATTAGAAGTTGGATGTTCACTCTAAATGATGCTGAAGCTGAACTTCTAACCCAGAATCAAACAATGAGGTAGAGTTTCACATGGCAGGATTTCTGATTTGATAAATCTCATCATCATTTAATACTCATTTAATGCTCACAACCACTTTTGAGTCTTTATCCAAAGGATTTCCCCACGTGTGACATAAAAGTACCTTTGTTGTCCTTGAAAAGCAGATTTTGTACAAAGTATGTACTGGGACCATGCTTCGCTTTTGCTTCTGAGGGTACTTTTCCTTGATTCATGCTTACAAATCCAGCTTAGGCACGACTAAAAGCTACTAACCACCTTACTTTGTGCCTTGAACCATACTTGTTTGAACTTGCTTCAAGAACAAGTCAGCGCCTAGCATATGATGGCTATACCATTGATTTCTCAAAGCTACTAAATCCTTGCCTATATATTGAACTACATTTGCAACTGTGAAAGGGTCGAAAATTTGAGAAAAGAAAAGCCTTGAACCCCTACCAAAATTCCAAGAGTTCCAAAAACTGTAAACACAACATACAAAAACTGTTAACTTTTGATTCCTTGCATTCAAACTTCATTTATCCTCAAGTGCTTCTTTACTGAAGCCATCCACGCAGTTGCTGATTCATATATTAGAAGTTATCCTAACTTTTGTGTTCATACTGCTATACACTCTCCATACACCCCCACCTCAAAGAAATCAGAATATCACCCCTTTGCTGTTCCAGAAGTTGAAAACTTGCAGCCTGCTGAGTACGTGAAGAAGCTTCTCAGAACATCATCAGAGTTAAGGTTAACTCTGGTTCACAGAATCTCTTCCAGTTGCAAGGTAAGCTTCTGCTGACTCTTACCACATTACTTAAGCATTACCATATTTTTATGTTCAAAAATATAATGTAGATATTATGTTTATGATGTTGTACATATTCTGAGATCTCATGCCTCTGCCTGCCTAAGTAGGGAATAAATAAGTTTAGAACTTCTTGAAGAAATTATAACTTAGAATTAAGATTAACAAATTTATACTTGCCTCTGATTTATAGTTCTGATATTTCTTGTTTCTGAAACACTATGACACCTGCTATAACTGTCATAAGCACATCTTCTGTTTTGTTGAGAAATGACCAAGTTGCAGATGTTCTGACTAGCATGGAGAGGGAGACCAAATTCTGCCAGTGGTATCAGAACTTCTAAAATCTACTTTGTTTCCGGTGGTACCAGAACTTCTGAAAACTACCTCGTTCCCAGTGGACCCAGAACTTCTGACTTCATCCATTTTTTCACTAACAGGATATCTGTTTTGCAGCAGGCCAGAGTCAGAACTTCTGACCTCCTTTAGTCAGCAATACGCTGATTCTATTTTTCTTTTTTCTCACTATTTTTGCTATTACTTTCTTTTTCATTAATAAAAAGACACCAAAAAACATTTATTTTAATTTTTTACATGCTTTATTTTATTTCTTAAAACAAAAGATCAAAAATATTTGCTTAAAATAAAATAAGTCCAGTTTACATTTTTCGTACATTCTTATCCATTTGATATGGTTGTAATAATAATTTAGGATTTAATTTTATTTGCAATCCCCATTCGTAAATATGTACCCCTATCCCCCAAATATTGTAATAGCGTAGGACTTTACATTTCTGCAATTTATCGCTTTAGATTATAAATGCTAGTAATTATGGTGTGTATGGCAAGATAAAATCAATAAATAGATCACCCTAATCAAGACTAAAATGCATGTAATCAAACATACTTTCACACAAGCACCCTTAAGGTTAACTTCACTTGTTGCCTACAAGTGGTCATGTTACGCATGCGGGGTTGTTGTACCCCAAAATTTGCCCTCCCATATTCTTCAATATTTGCAAAGAGCATGCTCCACAATCTCTCAAGAGTTGCACAGTTCAATGGCCTCCTAACAGTCAAAAACTAGGGTTTTGGTTCTGGCAAAGAAATTGAAGTTTCCAAGGGTCCAAACAAGTCCCACATGCCTACAAACATGGTCAAGCATCCATATGCCAAGTTTCAAGACTTACAGTACAAAATTGCACAGTCAAAAAATCCTAATTGCTCAGCAGTCAACTGTAGGGGTAAAATGGTCATTTGACAGTCAAAAGTTCAAATTTTTGGTCAACATCTTATTTTGAAGCCACAAACATCATTTGATCAGTTCTTGATCATGATTTTCAAGGCATGGCTCAAAAAGTCTCAAGATGCAAAAGTTTCCATATTTGGACAGTTGAAAAAGTCAACTGTAAATTGACCAGGGCATAACTTCCACATGGTTTATTAGAAAAATTCCATCCAAAGCTCATTTTGAAGAGAATGACATTTCCTACAACTCATCTTCACACTTCAAGTCCAAGAAATGCTCTCACAAAAAGTTATCAATCTCAACATTATAGGTCATTTTCAAAAGTCAACAAAAAGGGACTTTAAGTCAAAGACCATAACTTGAGATTGGTAAACCAAAATGACATGGGACCAAAGGAATTGGTTAGAGGACTTCAAGACCTTTCCAAAATGTCCAAGAAAATGATCAAAGCTTAAAAATTGAGCAAGATATATCTTGTGGAAGTTGGGGAATTTTTGGGAATTTTGAAAAGTCAACTTTACTTCAAATGCCTCAAAATTGCTAATGGGCCACAATTTCTTCCAAGAATCATCACCCAAAGGCTAGGCACGACCCATTGACCCAAAGGGGAGTTATTTTCTTATTTTTTATTTATTAATTGAATTTTTAAATCTATTAATTCATTTAATTCAAATTAAATATGAAAAATACTAAATGCCACCTTTCAAATCTTTTTATGCAGCATTTCTACTCATCTTAACCTCAAGATTTCGTGCATACTCAATATGGAAAGAATCTCCAATAATTGGCATATTTGGCATGGAAAAAAGATTGAAAAAATCATGGAAGATCACAAAATTCAAAAGCATTGATTCCATGGATTTTGGACTTGTTTTGTTACCCTAATTCATTGGCATACATAAGCAGATCACAACCCTAATCACAACAACCTAGAGGCTGCGCTCAGAATCAAATACAAACTTTGCATTTTTTTTCAAAAATTTCAAAACTGAAAACACAGCTAGAGGGTGTTTCAAGGCAATAGAACAATTCCATTACATTCCTGACGCATCAAGGAAGCTTTCTGAATCAAAATCACATCCCCACACGCAGAGAAACGGTAGAACACCATAGTCCTGTTCAAGAAAACTCTCATAATCGTACTTTGATTTATATGCATATTTCATACATTTTAAATGCTGATTTGTACTAATATGGACTCACTGAAGCTTTTGGTGTATGTTAATTGAACTAATCTTGCTTGTAGCGAAATATACCATTGAAATGTTCTAGGGTTTCAAAAGCTTCCATTTGGGGCTTTGAGTATCCGGAAAAATTAAGCCATAAGACCAGGACCATTGGATTTGTGACCTTCATAGGAACTAATTCCATACCTCGCGCTCAATTTATATGAGCCCAGGGCCTAATCGCTATTTTTGTGTTCTTCACTTAGTGGGGGTTTAAAACCCCCGCTATCTATTCTATGTTTTCAGGTAAAATAGAAGAAGGAAGAAGAAGACGCTGGCGTGTTGAATGCTGGTTGGCCAGTTTGAATAACTGGCGCCCTTTTTTATTATCCCACTAACCCTTTCTTTCTCTCTCATATTGATTATTGCCCACTAAAGGAACAAAGAAACGCGCCTGGCTGGTTGGTTGATGTGTTGTCCTTTAAACATTGGGACCTGGGTTCGATTCCCAGGTCCCTCCCTTCTCCAATATTATTTTTCTTCATGTGTTTCTATGCAGCTTTCATCTTGTGGTCCATCATACACCCCAAAGCCTTGGCACGCCACATGTCTCTAAAGGCCAATCCACATGTCAGAATTGGCAGATCACCATGGGCATCAGTCAACTGCTTCCCACACACACCAGGAAAGTCAACATGGGCCTGCATTCCATGGGCCAAAATGCTTCCTATATACCTCCATAATTGGCCAGAAAACCCCCTCTGGTTTGCATTTTTCTTCTTTTTTTTTAATTCTCTTTTTTTCTTTTGATTAATTATTTTATTTAATTCCATAAAAATAATTTTATAACACAAAAAATAAAAAAAAATCAGAAAGTCAAAAAATAAAAATGTTTATTATTTAATTCATTAATATTCATTTTGTAAATAGGTTTAATAATCAATTTAGTTTTTTAGGTTTAGTGTTTTCTTAAATAAATTAAAAAATATAAAAACAAGTCTTTTATCATTTTTTATCCTTTTTCTTAATAAATAATCTTTTCTTTTCTTTTTACCATTTATTAAGTATTAATTATTTTTTGTAAATAAATATGCCATGTAAATAATTAATGTAAATTAGGTCAAACTTGAATTTATTTCTTTAATAATTAAAAATGTTTAGAATTAGGGTTTTAATTCCATTTAATTTTCTCTAATTTCATAAATACAAAAAACTCCAAAAATAAGTTCTTTTCGTTATTTAAATTAATTAATTTATTAATTGTAATGTAATTTCTTTAAAGGGTCCAATGCCCTCGCACCTTCGAATTTAATTTTCTCTTCGCGCATTTATTTTATTTTTCTTTGTGAAATTTATGTACTTGCCCCAAAGCCTTGTAATAGATTAATTAGATATTTACTTTCTGCATTTTACTTATTCAAATCGGGTATTGGTTTAATTTGGCGATGTAGACCCGCGCCTTTGTAATAGCGTAGGACTTTTATCTTCCCGCACCTTTTAACTGTTAATAACCACATGAAAGAATGAATGCCAAAAATAAAAACAAAGCGTAGATCACCAATGCATGACAAGATAAACATAATTGAAAATGACACACAATTCACACACCACCACTAGGGTACGCCTCATTGTTGCCTTGCCCCTCGAAACGTGGTCGTCGAGTAGAGGATGTTTTAGTAAGTCCTCATGTCCATGAACATGGCATGGGGGTAGCTTCTAAGGTGTCTTCCTATTGCTCTGGTGACCACACTGTCCCTAAACCTCGAATTGACCCGAACACCTCCAACGGTGGTGCTACCTACCTCTCAATGGTGGGATGGCACTATCTTAAGGACATTTACACAGACGAATTCCTTAGGGTAGGTAGATGACTCGTAGATGCTTGCTCTAATTCAAAACAAATCAAAAACTTCTTTTCACACCGACACTTTGCAAAAAGCTTTCAAAAACAACTTTTCAAACACTCTTGAGGACTGATACAAGAGTCGAACTGAAATTTTAAACGGAACTTTTTCAAACCCACTCACCTTGAAAAGCAAACAAACATTTTGAAAACACAAATGAGCAAGTATCTAAGAGCCCATGGATAACCATGGATAGAAAGGGTGCTAACACCTTCCCTTTCTATAAATCTACCTCCCGAACCGAGAACTAATCTCAATAAGGAATTTTTCTGTGCTTTTGTCCTTTTCATGTTGGAAAAAAGTAAAAGACGGTGGCGACTCTTGCTTCTGCGACATTTCGCGAACCAGCGTTAAACAGTCAGATCCAGATCCACCGATCACAGAACTGGCGACTCTACTGGGGACAATTATAAAAGTGAGGTGTACCTTAGGACTAAGATCACTTGTGTTTTCGATTGTTTTGACTTGTTTGCTTTAAATTATGGGCTGTATCGGAGTTACATAGATCCTAACCCGGATCTGGGGATACCCTGTTTAGGTAGCATAAGCTGTGAGGGACCTGTCCGGCGTAGACCAACATGGGTGAAGCAGTGGCTACGTTGGTGTGGCACCTTGGTCTGTACCGATATCCCTTGTGTTGCAACGAGGAGAATATGGGTCTTCTGAGGAGTCATTAAGCACCAACAGACCTTAGAACCTTAAATGACACAACTTGGCCATTAGAACAGTAGCAGTATGCTACGCCCATTGAGGCTAAACTCTCGTGATGGTTCTGGCCGCAAGAAAAGATTGCAATGCTGGAGTTATGACCGATTGAGGGTAGTCAATGATATTGGGATCCTCTAAGAACCCGATTACTTTTGATAGGACAGGTATGAACCAACAAACTGAAAGAGGGTAATACCTAGACCTCATGCTGGCCTAAACTTTAAGGGCTTGTCTTGTGTGACTTGTGTGCCTTACCATGTTTACTTTTGTAAATATTTGTGGTGTGCGTTATCATAACATCATAACATCATGAGCATTGCATGCATCCCGCATCAGGACTGACCATTTCAAAGACAAGAGGGTTTCACCTTTGCTCTGTTTTGTAGGACATCATGATGCCTATGCGAAGGAATACTATCCGGTTCAACTTTGTTCACCCACCTGAGTTGCTTGAGGAGTTGGTTATCAGAATTCCAAACACCACTTCCTTCATCCAGAGGTATGGTTCTCTTCTCAGTTTAGTCACTGCAAAGCGGGATCAACAGTTGATGAGTGTCCTGACCCAGTTCTATGACCCTCTATACCCGTGTTTCACCTTTCAAGACTTCCAGCTGGTCCCTACCCTGGAAGAGTTCTCTGATTTTCTTGGTATCCCTATCTTGGATCAGACTCCTTTCACTGGTTGGGAAAAGACCCTCAGGCTTGAGGAGGTTGCTGCAGCTCTCCCCTTGACCCACCAAGAAGTAATGGACAACTGGGTGACTAGAAGCGGAGTTAAGGGTTTCTTGGCCAAGTTTCTGATTGGTAAAGCTAACAGTTTTTGGAATGACTTGGACTTTAGGGTATATGAAGACATCCTGGCTCTCTTAATCTATGGGTTAGTCTTGTTTCCTAATCTTGACAACTTCATCAATGTCACTGCCATAAGGATCTTCATGTCTCGGAATCCTGTGCCCACTCTCTTGGGTGACATCCTGCAACAACTTTATGCTCGTACTGGTCGAAGACGAGGAACTCTGTGGTGTTGTATCCCTTTGTTGGTGAGGTGGTTTATTTCGCACCTCCCTAAGTTCGTACTGAAGAACCAAGAAGGAAGAGGTTGGGCTCATAGGTTAATGTCTCTCACTGATAAGGACATCATTTGGACTCTCAGAGTATTGGATGAGGTAGCTGTTATTGATCGTTGCGGAGAATACCCTAATGTTCCTTTGATTGGTACTCAAGGAGGAATCTCATATAACCCATGTCTAGCTCTCCGTCAGTTTGGAAGGGCCAAAAGAGCAGGGCCTCATGAGATGTTGGTGCCTCACATCAGTTTTGAGTTTCAGGTGGATAGTGACGAGCTGCATCGTAGGTTCATCAAGGCTTGGGACAAAATTCATAAAGCTGACCCACAAGAGTTAGGACCAAAGACTTCTCTACCTATGGAAGCCTACTACAAATGGGTTCACATCCGTGCTCAGAAGTTAGGTATGCCATACGAAGCTGTCAGACCCGTCATTCTTGAGTATCCTGACAAAGATGGGATTCCCCCAACTGTTCTCCCTCCTCAGATACCTACTGATTATGAGACATTAAAGAGGTCTTGGTCGCAACTGCGAGAAGAACAGGATTCTTACCGGGAAAAGTTTAACGAGCAGGAATTGAAGATCCAGAAGCTGACAAAGCAGTTGGAGAATGAGCGAGCTCTGAACGACTACATCCGTACTGAGAAGAGGAGACCCTGGGATCAATAAGGAGCTCTAGATGTTCTTTTACAGTTTTATTTCCCTTTTCAGTATCTCCATTTTATGTAACGCCTAAGGGCAACCTGTTGAACAATTTAAGTTTCAAAGTTGAATCTAATGAAGTGTGTTCCTTTTTGTTTACAAAGTTGATTCCCGATTGTCTTTGAAAACATAAATCATACGCATTCCATTCATCATGTGCATAGCAGGTATTCTTCTTTTCAGGTTGCTTACTGTTCTTTGCTGTTTATTTCAGCATCATGAACCCTGACTCATCATCAACCGAGATGTCTATCAAGGCCCTTCAGGCGCAGAACGCGCAATTTCAGGAGCTGATCATGGGTTTGGCTCAAGGCCAAGAAGAGCTGAAGGCTTTACTCCTGAAGAAGGAGAAGAAGAAGAAGAGAACTGTTCTTTTCAACTCGGGCCGAAGGTTTGGTAACACTCTGCAGAATGAGGAAGCTGGTTCTTCTGTGGGCAAGAGCAGTCCCCAAGGGGGAAAAGGTCCTAGTCTGGTAGTCTCTGACAACGAGACTGACTTCAATGAGGAACAGTATCCTCCTGCTGAAGACCGGTATAAACAGTTGGAAGACAGACTGAATGCAATGGAGATCCAACAAGTGCCTGGGCTGGATTTTGGAGACTTGGGCTTATCTACTGGTGTGATCATTCCTCACAAGTTTAAGGCACCATCTTTCACCAAGTATGACGGGGCGTCTTGTCCCAAGCTACACCTCAGATCTTATCTGCGGAAGATTCAGCCGTACATTGTGGATAAGAACTTGTGGATCCACTTCTTCCAGGAGAGTCTTTCAAGGACTCATCTCGAATGGTTGTATCAGCTGGATGGGACCAAAGTTCGTAACTGGGAGGAGTTGGCTACTGCTTTTTACAAGCAGTATCAATATAATGCCGACCTTACTCCTACACGTACCCAACTCCAGGGTATGTCGCTAGGATCAAGCGAAGGTTTCAAAGAGTATGCACAGAAGTAGAGGGATCTGGCTGGCAGGGTGCAGCCTCCGTTAACTGACCGTGAGCTGGTAGATATGTTCTTGGGGACCCTATCCAGGCCATTCTTCAATCATCTTATTGGAAAATCATCTGCGGGGTTCACTGATCTTATCCTGACTGGGGAGAGGATAGAGGCTGGAATGAAGTCCGGTAAAATTCAGAAGGGTGTATCTTCAAGTTCTAAGAAGAAACCCTTTAAGAAGGAGGCCAGTGCTGTATATGGGCCTAGGAGGTAAGAGAAACCAGAACGCCGCCAATCTGTCAACGCGATGATGATTGCAAAGCCTGCTGCCGCTCCTCGACAAACCAATCCACAAAGGGCTGAGAGACCCAGAAGAGAGTTTACCCGGCTGAGTATGACCCTATCGCAAATCTTGCCGCAGTTGCTATCCACCAACCTAGTGACTGTCAGGGAGGCCCCAAAGGTTGTGAACACTTCCTCTCCCAAGTATAATCCAAATGCCCGCTGTGCTTATCACTCTGATAGCCTGGGGCATTCTACTGATGATTGCTGGGCCTTAAGGAACAAGGTGCAAGACCTTATTGATGCCAAGGAGGTACAGTTTGAGGCACCTGAGAAGCCCAATGTGGTGACTGCTCCCATGCCTAACCATGGAGTGAATGCTATCAGGGAGGATGATGAAGTGGATGAAGCTGAGTTCGACAGCTGGATTTATCCAACGACCGACAATGGACCTAGCAATTGGATTACAAAAGACAACCTACCTGTCACTTTTGTTACGAAGTAATGAATTCCTTTGTTTTTGTTATTTGTAATAAACAATGAATTGAAACTCTATGGCCCGGTGTCTTACCCGGGGCACCGTGGCTTCATTTGTGAGGGCATATTAATTGTCATTTCATATATCATGAATAAAGATCTTGGACGTTTTCTCGCATTTCAAATCTTACGCTCCTTTTATTTCTTTCCTTTCTTTATATATTGCAAAACAGTTGTATTTACACACACTCACTCATACAGGTTTCAATCCACTCTGGATCTCACTGGTAACGACTCTGCTACTGCCAGTTATGACTTCGAAAATCCGATCAACTTAGCCGAAGACGAAGGTGAAGATGATTGCGAAGTGCCTGGCGAGCTTGCAAGACTGTTACTCCAGGAAGAGAGGGCAATTCAACCACATGAAGAGCCGGTGGAAACGATAAATCTGGGTACTGAGGCAAACAGAAAGGAGGTCAAGATTGGTGCCAACCTAGAGCTCAGCGTGAAGCAACGGTTGACTCAGATGTTACATGAGTATGTGGAAATCTTTGCCTGGTCCTACAAAGACATGCCCGGGTTGGATACTGACATTGTGGTCCATCATTTGCCTACCAAGGAAGACTGCCCTCCGGTTAAGCAAAAGGTCCGCCGTATGCGTCCAGAGATGTCCGAGAAGATCAAAGCCGAGGTTATGAAACAGTTTGATGCCGGGTTTCTTGCAGTGACTTCTTACCCTCAGTGGGTTGCCAACATAGTGCCAGTACCGAAGAAAGATGGAAAGGTCAGAATGTGTGTCGACTACAGGGATCTGAACAGGGCCATCCCCAAAGATGACTTCCCCTACCTCACATTGATGTCCTGGTTGACAATACTGCTCAGCACAAGGTGTTCTCTTTCATGGATGGTTTTTCAGGTTATAATCAGATCAAGATGGCACCTGAAGATATGGAAAAAACTACCTTTGTTACTCAGTGGGGCACCTTTTGCTACAAGGTCATGCCTTTTGGACTGAAAAATGCTGGGGCAACCTACCAACGTGCCATGGTTGCTTTATTTCATGATATGATCCATCATGAGAT
This sequence comes from Vicia faba, assembly GCA_948472305.1. Lineage (NCBI taxonomy): Eukaryota > Viridiplantae > Streptophyta > Magnoliopsida > Fabales > Fabaceae > Vicia > Vicia faba. The sequence goes on along the minus strand of OX451736.1, from coordinate 751,454,698 downwards.
AGAAGTGTATGTCGACGACATGATTGCAAGGTCCCAAACTGAGGAGGAACACCTTGACCATCTGCAGAAGTTGTTTGACCGTCTGAAGTTGTACAAGCTGAGGTTGAACCCGAACAAGTGCACCTTCGGGGTAAGATCTGGGAAACTGCTAGGCTTCGTTGTAAGTGACAAGGGTATTCAAGTGGACCCGGCCAAGGTTAAAGCCATTCAAGAGATGCCAGTTCCTAAGACAGAGAAAGAGGTCAGAGGCTTTTTAGGACGCCTGAATTACATTGCTCGATTCATCTTGCACCTAACTGCTACCTGTGAACCAATCTTCAAGCTGCTGAAGAAAGATCAGGTAGTACGTTGGAATGATGAGTGTCAAGCCGCTTTTGACAGAATCAAAGAGTATCTCCAAGAACCACCTATTCTTATGCCACCGGTTGAAGGGAGACCTCTGATACTATACCTGACAGTACTTGACAACTCAATGGGGTGTGTGCTGGGGCAGCATGACGAGTCTGGTCGAAAAGAGCATGCCATTTATTACCTTAGCAAAAAGTTTACCGACTGTGAGACTCGATACTCACTGCTTGAGAAAACTTGTTGCGCTTTGGTATGGGCTGCTCGCCGGCTGAGACAGTATATGCTGACTCACACTACCTTGTTGATCTCAAAGATGGATCCAATAAAGTATATATTTGAAAAGCCTGCTCTGTCTGGGAGAATAGAAAGATGGCAAATGATCTTGACGGAATACGACATCCAGTATACGACTCAGAAAGCCATCAAGGGAAGTGTATAGGCAGACCACTTGGCACACCAGGCAGTAGACGACTATCAGTCAATGAACTTTGAGTTTCCTGACGAGAGTATCATGATAGTGACTGATTGTGAAGTGCCTGGACCGGATGAAGGACCTGAGGAAGGATCCCGATGGTCTATGCACTTTGATGGAGCCTCCAACGCTTTGGGTAACGGTATCGGCGCTGTAATCATATCCCCTCAAGGCACTCATACTCCACTTACCGCCCGGCTATGTTTCAACTGCACCAACAACATGGCGGAGTATGAGGCATGCATCATGGGTCTTCAAGCTGCGATTGACTTAAGGATCAAGTTTCTGAGTGTCTTCGGAGATTCCGCTCTCGTGATCAATCAGATCAAATGGGAGTGGGATACGAAACATCCGAATCTTATTCCTTACAGAGAATGTGTGTTGACATTGATCCCCATTTCACAGAGATAACTTTTGAACATTTCCCAAGAGAGGAGAATCAGTTGGCGGACGCGTTAGCTACGATGTCTTCCATGTTCAAAGTCAAATGGGACAATGAGGCTCCCCGGATCATCATTTGGAAACTGGACGAACCGACATACTGTTGTGATCTCGAGGCTGAGGTAGTGACTGAGAAACCTTGGTACCATGAGGTGAAGAGATATTTGGAAGCTCAGGAATACCCTGAAGGTGCATCTGTCAATGATAAAAAGTTTATGAGAAGGTTCGTAGCGAAGTTCTTCCTTAGCAACGACATCCTATACAAGCGAAACCATGATTCGACCTTACTGCGTTGTGTGGATAAGACTGAAGCAGAAAGGATCATGGAAGAGCTACATGAAGGTACCTTCGGAACACATTCCAGTGGACACACTATGGCAAAGAAGATCCTTCGGGCAGGGTATTTCTGGTCCACCATGGAAGCCGACTGCTACCAACACTCTCGGACATGCCATAAATGCCAGATTTACGCAGACAAGGTGCACGTTCCTCCAGTTCCTCTGAATGTCTTGACAGCACCTTGGCCATTTGCAATGTGGGGCATAGATATGATCGGCGAGATTAAACCTACGGCATCCAACGGGCATCGCTTCATCCTGGTAGCGATTGATTACTTCACGAAGTGGGTTGAAGCAGCTTCCTACGCTACGGTAACCAAGAACGTTGTGGCACGGTTCATTCGGCACAATCTGATCTGTCGATACGGCGTCCCAGAAAGAATTATTACAGACAACGGTACCAATCTCAATAACAAGATGATCACTGAGCTCTGCGAGCAGTTTAAAATACAGCACCACAACTCTTCTCCTTACAGACCGAAGATGAATAGGGCTGTAGAAGCAGCAAATAAAAATATCAAGAAAATTGTGCAGAAAATGACAGTGACTTATAAAGATTGGCACGAGATGTTACCGTTTTCTCTACACGGGTACCGTACCTCAGCAAGGACGTCAACCGGGGCAACTCCTTTCTCCTTGGTCTACGGTATGGAGGCAGTCTTACCGATCGAAGTGCAGATACCCTCTCTCCGGATAATGAAGGATGCATACCTGAGTGAAGATGATTGGATCCAGACACGACTTGATCAGTTAAATCTAATTGACGAAAAGAGACTCAATGCTATTTGTCATGGTCAGACGTACCAAAAACGGATGATCAGGGCATTTAACAAAAAGGTCAGACCACAAGAATATCAAGTTGGGGATCTGGTAATCAAACGCATCATCTTTCCTCAGAGTGATCCAATGGGAAAATGGACCCCTACGTACGAAGGGCCATTTGTAGTTAAACATGTGTTCTCAGGAGGAGCCATGATTCTAACCAACATGGATGGTGACGACCTTCGTCACCCTGCCAATGCAGACATAGTAAAAAGATACTACGCATAATAAAGACCCGCTAGGTTGACATACCTAGGCAAAAATTAGGGCTCCCGGCGAACCAAAAGGGTTCGGACAAAATGAAGGGATGAAATGAAAAGAATCTGTACACCCGGCAAGTCGAAAACCTGAAAAGGCGGCTTGGGCAAAAAGGGGTATCCCGGTGGACTGAAAACCCAAAAGGGCGGTCCAGGCAAAAGTTAGGGATAAAGCGTAATACTATGTCTCGTTGGATCACTTTGTATCCGGAATCCGGTATCAACACCAAGTTCAGACGGCATCAATCAATCAGCTTCACCCTCGACTAGGTCATCAAGTGATGAGACGCTCGAAGATATAAAGGAGATAGCAGAGTCGGAACCCAGTGGGATTATTCTTTTCACACAGCTGTTTTATTTTCCCTTTGTACAAATTGTATAAACTCTTTTGTTTGGCGGCGTTATCTTACTAGGACGTCAGCCTCTTGTACATAAAACGCCTATTTACAGGCAAATTCAAAAAATCAATATAAATACACTTTTCAGTTAAAATTGCCAATTGTTTTTCCTTTTCTGTTTTGTCTTGCGAAGAACGTCCAAGGTTCAATTTGTGATATATGCATTTGACACTAATTGCTAACTCATAAATATTTGCATACGAAACAAAGGGTTAATTACAGGTAACATTAGAAGCAGGGGCAATAATGAGTGGTCTAAGCGATCTGTTTGTTCTGTCCACCAAGGTATCAAGGTAGGTTCAGCTAAAGAACGTAACCAGTATATCTTAACTCCCCAGAGAGTGAGTCAGCAAGTCAATGCACTCTCCCCAAGCAAAGCTATGCAGTCAGCCTTAAGGAAGTTGGGTATTCCTGCAGATCTCAACATTCCCCAGCACGATATACAGACATTCCTAACAAGCATCCCCGACAGTCTTGGTCTAAAACTGTTCCCCGGCGGTATACCAGGCATTCAGAGGAGCCACTTCCCCAATGTATCTCAAAAATTTCCCCAGGAGAGTCCAATCAAAGATTTCCCCAGGAAAGTGTGAATCATCTCCCAGCAGGAAGCTTATCCCCAGTAGATTCTGGAAGCTTCTCCTCTACAGAGCACAAACGCGTCCCCCGACTTTATTCAAAGGTTATTTCCCTACCAGGATATAACTGGGTTATCCTCAGCTAAAAGCCACGGAAAGATCGTCTTCGACGAAGTCTTCCTATCCCCAGCGGAGTCTATTAACACTTCCAACATATCAATGGTATCCCCAGCGGAGTTACCATCAATATCCTAGCAAAGTACCTCTCTCCCCACAGAGTACTGTTCCCCAGCTAGATCGCTAGAGTAATTTTCTCCCCGCAGAGTAATCCATTCGCCAAGTGTATCCCCCAACGGAGTTATCTTCTCCTACCGGTATTCTTGCAATCATCCTCCCCAGTGGAAACAAAAGCTCTACATCAGCCCAGGATTTAACTTCCCGGCACCCGTCAAGGATTTATTTTCCTAAGACGAAAACATACATTTAAAAACATCACATACATCATGATACATGCATAAACACATCATACCTTACAATCTCATTTATGTTGAGAACATCATTGCTTGATCCATATCATGCATTGCATATGGCTGACCTTTACCTTTCAGGAAAGATCCAGTTAAGTTCTCAGCTATGTCAAAGACTTTAGCCTAGTTCAGTTAAATCGACCCTAAGATTTTCCTGATTCTTATCCAGTCAAAGGCCTTCTCTGGTTCAGTCAGATCGACCCTAAGATCTCCCTGATTCTTATCCAGTTGAAGATATTCCAAGACCTTGCCCGGTTCAGTTATATCGACCCTAAGATTTTCCTGATTCTTATCCAGTCAAAGGCCTTCTCTGGTTCAGTCAGATCGACCCTAAGATCTCCCTGATTTTTATCCAGTTGAAGATATTCCAAGACCTTGTCTGGTTCAGTTAAATCGACCCTAAGATTTTCTTGATTCTTATCCAGTCAAAGGCCTTCTCCGGTTCAGTCAGATCGACCCTAAGATCTCCCTGATTCTTATCCCAGTAGAAGACATCCAAGATTCTCTCAGCGTTCCTGTTGAGGTAGTAATCGCCCAAGGTTCTCTCAGCGTTCCTGTTGAGGTAGTAATCGCCCAAGGTTCTCTCATCGTTACTGTTGAGGTAGTAATCGCCCCAGATTCTCTCATCGTTACTGTTGAGGTAGTAATCGCCCCAGATTCTCTCATTGTTACTGTTGAGGTAGTAATCATCCAAAGTTCTCTCATCGTCCCGTTGAGGTAGTAACCATCCCTGATTCATTCATCACCTTTTGAGACTCCAGACTCGATTCCTGTATCTCGCCAGGGCACGACTGAGGAGGTTCAAAAATTCGATACCTGTATCCAGCCAGAATGCATCTACATGAAGAGTTTGAAGACCAGCTCCTGTAACAGGCCAGGTAATCATTTTCTTTTTCAGGTACGCAAGTTCTCGCTAAGGAATCTCTTACGCGATCGACACCCAGATGACATCTATAAGCCCATCCACCTATCCGTCACCTCTCCACATGACATCTATAAGCCCATATTCCTATCCATCAATCTCCAAATGGCATCTGTAAGCCCATTCCCATCATCACACAACTACTATGTGAGCGCAAATTTCTGGGCACTCTAGTGTTCAATCATCTTCAACCTTCGGATTATGAAAGGCACGTCAGCCAATCTGCATCCTCAGGTCTAAGAAGATTGAACAGGGGCAACTGTTGTACCCCAAAATTTTCCCTCCCATATTCTTCAAGATTTGCAAAGAGCATGCTCCACAATCTCTCAAGAGTTGCACAGTTCAATGGCCTCATAACAGTCAAAAACTAGGGTTTTGGTTCTGGCAAAGAAATTGAAGTTTCCAAGGGTCCAAACAAGTCCTACATGCCTACAAACATGGTCAAGCATCCATATGCCAAGTTTCAAGATTTACAGTACAAAATTGCACAGTCAAAAAACCCTAATGGCTCAGCAGTCAACTGTAGGGGTAAAATGGTCATTTGACAGTCAAAAGTTCAAATTTTTGGTCAACATCTTATTTTGAAGCCACAAACATCATTTGATCAATTCTTGATCATGATTTTCAAGGCATGGCTCAAAAAGTCTCAAGATGCAAAAGTTTCCATATTTGGACAGTTGAAAAAGTCAACTGTAAATTGACCAGGGCATAACTTCCACATGGTTTATCAGAAAAATTCCATCCAAAGCTCATTTTGAAGAGAATGACATTTACTACAACTCATCTTCACACTTCAAGTCCAAGAAATGTTCTCACAAAAAGTTATCAATCTCAACATTATAGGTCATTTTTAAAAGTCAACAAAAAGGGACTTTAAGTCAAAGACCATAACTTGAGATTGGTAAACCGAAATGACATGGGACCAAAGGCATTGGTTAGAGGACTTCAAGAGCTTTCCAAAATGTCCAAGAACATGATCAAAGCTTAAAAATTGAGCAAGATATGCCTTGTGGAAGTTGGGGAATGTTTGGGAATTTTGAAAAGTCAACTTTACTTCAAATGCCTCAAAATTGCTAATGGGCCACAATTTCTTCCAAGAATCATCACCCAAACGCTAGGCACGACCCATTGACCCAAAGGGGAGTTATTTTCTTATTTTTTATTTATTAATTGAATTTTTAAATCTATTAATTCATTTAATTCAAATTAAATATGAAAAATACTAAATGCCACCTTTCAAATCTTTTTATGCAGCATTTCTACTCATCATAACCTCAAGATTTCGTGCATACTCAATATGGAAAGAATCTCCAATAATTGGCATATTTGGCATGGAAAAAAGATTGAAAAAAATCATGGAAGATCACAAAATTCAAAAGCATTGATTCCATGGATTTTGGACTTGTTTTGTTACCCTAATTCATTGGCATACATAAGCAGATCACAACCCTAATCACAACAACCTAGAGGCTGCGCTCAGAATCAAATACAAACTTTGCATTTTTTATCAAAAATTTCAAAACTGAAAACACAGCTAGAGGGTGTTTCAAGGCAAGAGAACAATTCCATTACATTCCTGACGCATCAAGGAAGCTTTCTGAATCAAAATCACATCCCCACACGCAGAGAAACGGTAGAACGCCATAGTCCTGTTCAAGAAAACTCTCATAATCGTACTTTGATTTATATGCATATTTCATACATTTTAAATGCTGATTTGTACTAATATGGACTCACTGAAGCTTTTGGTGTATGTTAATTGAACTAATCTTGCTTGTAGCGAAATATACCATTGAAATGTTCTAGGGTTTCAAAAGCTTCCATTTGGGGCTTTGAGTATCCGGAAAAATTAAGCCATAAGACCAGGACCATTGGATTCGTGACCTTCATACGAACTAATTCCATACCTCGCGCTCAATTTATATGAGCCCAGGGCCTAATCGCTATTTTTGTGTTCTTCACTTAGTGGGGGTTTAAAACCCCCGCTATCTATTCTATGTTTTCAGGCAAAAGCGAAGAAGGAAGAAGAAGACGCTGGCGTGTTGAATGCTGGTTGGCCAGTTTGAATAACTGGCGCCCTTTTTTATTATCCCACTAACCCTTTCTTTCTCTATCATATTGATTATTGCCCACTAAAGGAACAAAGAAACGCGCCTGGCTGGTTGGTTGATGTGTTGTCCTTTAAACATTGGGACCTGGGTTCGATTCCCAGGTCCCTCCCTTCTCCAATATTATTTTTCTTCATGTGTTTCTATGCTGCTTTCATCCTGTGGTCCATCATACACCCCAAAGCCTTGGCACGCCACATGTCTCTAAAGGCCAATCCAAAGGTCAGAATTGGCAGATCACCATGGGCATCAGTCAACTGCTTCCCACACGCGCCAGGAAAGTCAACATGGGCCTGCATTCCATGGGCCAAAATGCTTCCTATATACCTCCATAATTGGCTAGAAAACCCCCTGTGGTTTGCATTTTTCTTCTTTTTTTTTTAATTCTCTTTTTTTCTTTTGATTAATTATTTTATTTAATTCCATAAAAATAATTTTATAACACAAAAAATAAAAAAAAATCAGAAAGTCAAAAAATAAAAATGTTTATTATTTAATTCATTAATATTCATTTTGTAAATAGGTTTAATAATCAATTTAGTTTTTTAGGTTTAGTGTTTTCTTAAATAAATTAAAAAATATAAAAACAAGTCTTTTATCATTTTTTATCCTTTTTCTTAATAAATAATCTTTTCTTTTTACCATTTATTAAGTATTAATTATTTTTTGTAAATAAATATGCCATGTAAATAATTAATGTAAATTAGGTCAAACTTGAATTTATTTCTTTAATAATTAAAAATGTTTAGAATTAGGGTTTTAATTCCATTTAATTTTCTCTAATTTCATAAATACAAAAAACTCCAAAAATAAGTTCTTTTCGTTATTTAACTTAATTAATTTATTAATTGTAATGTAATTTCTTTAAAAGGGTCCAATGCCCTCGCACCTTCGAATTTAATTTTCTCTTCGTGCGTTTATTTTATTTTTCTTTGTGAAATTTATGTACTTGCCCCAAAGCCTTGTAATAGATTAATTAGATATTTACTTTCTGCATTTTACTTATTCAAATCGGGTCTTGGTTTAATTTGGCGATGTAGACCCGCGCCTTTGTAATAGCGTAGGACTTTTATCTTCCCGCACCTTTTAACTGTTAATAACCACATGAAAGAATGAATGCCAAAAATAAAAACAAAGCATAGATCACCAATGCATGACAAGATAAACATAATTGAAAATGACACACAATTCACACACCACCCCTAGGGTACGCCTCATTGTTGCCTTGCCCCTCGAAACGTGGTCATCGAGTAGTGGATGTTTTAGTAAGTCCTCATGTCCATAAACATGGCATTGGGGTAGCTTCTAAGGTGTCTTCCTATTGCTCTGGTGACCACACTGTCCCTAAACCTCGAATTGACCCGAACACCTCCAACGGTGGTGCTACCTACCTCTCAATGGTGGGATGGCACTATCTTAAGGACATTTACACAGACGAATTCCTTAGGGTAGGTAGATGACTCGTAGATGCTTGCTCTAATTCAAAACAAATCAAAAACTTCTTTTCACACCGACACTTTGCAAAAAGCTTTCAAAAATAACTTTTCAAACACTCTTGAGGACTGATACAAGAGTCGAACTGAAATTTTAAACGGAACTTTTTCAAACCCACTCACCTTGAAAAGCAAACAAACATTTTGAAAACACAAATGAGCAAGTATCTAAGAGCCCATGGATAGCCATGGATAGAAAGGGTGCTAACACCTTCCCTTTCTATAAATCTACCTCCCGAACCGAGAACTAATCTCAATAAGGAATTTTTCTGTGCTTTTGTCCTTTCCATGTTGGAAAAAAGTAAAAGACGGTGGCGACTCTTGCTTCCGCGACATTTCGCGAACCAGCGTTAAACAGTCAGTTCCAGATCCACCGATCACAGGGGTGTCTTAGCAAAACCAATCGAAATACAAGATCATAGTCTCTCGATGACGCTATTCAAAGTTGCCTCACAAATGATCTTGGTCCCTAAAAGGAAAATGCTAAGATACCTTGCAACATTGCTTTCTATGACTATACAAAACGTCTCAACGACCGTCCCTTCACATCCAACGATGGGGCTTCTTACCAAATCAATGGTAAGATAGCCACATCTAAAGGAGGAGGAAAAGCATATCTAAGACCTTTTGAGTAGGTAGGTTCGCTCTCAGTTGCTCGCTTGCTCACAACAAAAACATTTTATACACCAACACTCTCACTTTGAAACATTTTCAAAAGACAACACTTTGTACGCGTTCTTATAGAAACGAGAGCCATTACAAAGGAAACCTTTTTCAAAATCACTTTCAAAAATGCCTCACAAACACCTCTTTGAACTATTTTTGAAACAAACACTTTGTATGCGTTCTTATAGAAACGAGAATCATTACAAAGTTACATTTTCAAAATCTTTCAAAACCCACACCACAAAGCACAATTTCAAACAAAAGCAAGTGATCTAGCAAGCAACTAAGAGCCCATGGAAAACCATGGATGAAAAGGGTGCTAATACCTTCCCTTTTCATAATCTACCCCCGAACTGAAGAAAACATCTCTAAAGGTCTTTCCTGTGCTTTTTCACCTTTCCTTTTGGATAAAAGAAAAGTCAGTGGCGACTCTTGCTAAACCGCAACATTTGCGAACACAATCACAAAACACTCAAGTCAGTTCTCCCACCGTATCACAGAAGTGGAGACTCTGCTGGGGAAGGAATTTAAAAGTGGGGTTACCTTAGGGTTAGATCATATTTACTTGCCTTCATTTGTTTTAATTGCTTGCTTTACATTATTGGTTCCTTGTTTGGGTTTGCTTTGATCCTCTACCCGGATCTGGGGCACCTTTTTAGGTAAGTTGCAATAGATTGTGGAAACTGTACGATGTAGACCGATATGGTTGAAACAATGACTACGTTAGTGTGACGCATTTATTGGTACCGGTATCCCTTGTGTTGTAATGAGGAGAATACGGGGCTGCTGAGCGGCGTCACGAAGCACTAACTGACCTTAGAACCTTACTTGACCAACTTAGCCATTAGGATGTATTGAGATAACCGGTTTCAGTGTAGAGCTGAAAATTGGTTGATACTCGATGCTACACTCATTGAGACCGAACTTTTGGGATATATCGGCCGTAAGAAAAGATTGATTATGCTGAGAAAATGCCTAAGAGAAAGGTCGGTGATATTGAGATCCTTTAGAACCCGATCACTATTACTAGGACAGGTTGAGCCAACTAAACTCCAAGAGGGTACTTACCTATAAAACCTCATGCAAGCCTAAAACATAGGGACTTGTCTGCTTTGTGTGTATATATATCTACTTGTACATAGCATCATAAACATCATGAGCATCATACGCATTCTCACTAACCATTTCAAGGATTTAGAAATTTATCTTTGTTTTTATTTTGTAGGTCATGGATTTCGTCAGAAGAAACACCATCCGAATCAGCTTTGTAAAAGCACACCCTCAGCTTCAAGAGTTAGCCTCAAGAGTGCCTGGGGATTATCCTTTTACCAAAAAATATGGTCGACTCCTCAGTTTGGCTACATCCAGTTTCCAAGAAGAAATGATGTGTGTACTGTTCCAATTCTTTGATCCCGTACATCATTGTTTCACTTTCCCGGACTATCAGTTGGTACCTACACTGGAAGAGTTCTCTCTACTCTTAGGGGTGCCCGTGCTTGATCAGATACCATTCACCGGTCTAGAAGGGATTCCAAAACCTGAAGTCCTCGCCGAAGCTTTACATATGAAGAGAGCCGACGTCATAGTCAATTGGGAGACGAGAAGCGGGGTTAAAGGTTTCCTAACCAAGTTTCTATTGGAAAAGGCTCATTCACTCTGGGACGACATGGATTTCCAAGCTTTTGAAGACATCCTGGCTCTTCTCATTTATGGTTTGGTTTTGTTCCCCAACTCGGACCAATTCATAAATGTTAACGTCATCAAAGTCTTTCTCTCTCGTAATCCCGTACCTACCTTATTGGGATACATCTTGCATTATCTTCATACCCGCACCATGAATAAGAGAGGTACTCTTTTGTGTTGTATTCCCCTACTCACCAAGTGGTTCACTTCACACCTACCTCAATCCGTATTGAAGAACGAGCGAAGACTGACATGGTCTCAAAGGATGATGTCCCTTGCCCACTTTGATATCCATTGGTGCTCGAGATCCTTGGAAGATGTCTCTATCATTGACCGCTGTGGGGAATTCCCTAATGTCCCTTTGCTTGGTATTATGGGAGGTATCACCTATAATCCCTGCTTAGCTCTTCGACAATTTGGGTATGCCCGAAGAGACGACCCTCATGAGATGCTCATTCAAGGTCTGGTGTTTGACTACGACAAGGAAGACCAAGGTTATCGCCAAAGGTTTACATGAGCTTGGAGAATGGTGAACAAGGTGGGCAGTAGGATTTTGGGACACAAAAACTCTATCCCACTCGAGCCTTACCTTAGGTGGGTACAAGCTCGTGCTTAAAGTCTCTTAATGCCTTACCCTTCTATCCTCTCTATTATCATAGAACCTGTTGTTGAAGGAGATGTCTCATACGTTGTACTTCATCCTGACATGCCCACCTCCCTCAAAGAATTGCAGAAAGCTTGGGTTCAGTTGAAGGAAGAGCGGGAAACCTTTGAAGCCCAATTTTACGCCAGTGAGAAGAAGGTTCTGGAACTCACCAAGAAGCTTTATGAAGAACGGAATCTAAACGCCTACATTGCGCCAAAGAGGATGCGTTCAACCTTTTTGTCTTAGGAGTTTTCTTGTATGTTTGTTTCTTTCATTGTAAGCCCAAAGAGGCATAATGTACTCAAACTTGGATTTATTAATATGACATGTGTTTCTTTTTTGGTCCGAACAAATTTAAATCTCTAAATTCCTTGAAATCATTGCATACGTATACCATCCATGACATTGCATAAACAGGTTCTGTTATAGGTTTCTCATCTCCTCCGCTGTTTATTTCAAGCAGATATGTCTTCTGAACAAAGCATCAAAGATCTTCAAGCACAAAATGCCCAATTTCAACAGATGTTTGTAACTCTGGCAAAAGGACAAGAGGATTCGAAGGCCCTCATCCTGAAAGATAAAGAGAAGAAGAAGAAGCGTGTCGGTGCCCTCAATATGGGCAGAAGATTCAAGGGGCCACTAAAACAATTAGTTGATGTGACTTCCTCATCCAAAGAGGGGGAAAACCAATAGGGGCAGACAAAGGAAGAGGACCCCAGTCCTGAAGTCTCTGACAATGATACCGATTACAATGATGAACAATATCCTCCCGCTGAGGATAGGTACAAGCAGTTAGAGGATCGGTTAAGTGCTATGGAGATCCAAAGAATACCAGGGTTGGATTTCGAAGAAATGGGATTGGTGTCAGGAGTGGTCATCCCACATAAATTTAAGGCTCCAGTTTTCGCAAAGTATGATGGGGTGCCTTGCCCGAAGCTTCATCTCCGTTCCTATGTAAGGAAGATCCAGCCCCACACCGCTGATAGAAATTACTGGGTCCACTTCTTTCAAGATAGTCTGTCGGGGACTCAACTTGAATGGTTCTACCAATTGGAGGGAATCAATGTTCGAAACTGGGAGGATTTGGTTGCCGCTTTTTACAAGCAGTACCAATACAATGCCGACCTGGCCCCTACTCGTACTCAACTCCAGAGTATGTCCATGGGTGCAGGTGAAGGCTTTAAGGACTACACACAGAAGTGGAGAGATTTTTTCGGGAGAGTCCAACCCCCTTTGTCTGATAGGGAGTTGGTCGACATGTTTCTTGGGACACTGTCTGGTCCATTCTTCAACCATTTGATCGGTAGCTCATCGGTTGGTTTTACTGAGTTGATATTAATTGGAGAGAGGGTAGAAGTTGGGATTCGGAGTGGTAAAATACAGAAAGATGTCTCTTCAAGCTTAGTAAAGAAGCCATTTGCTGGTAAGAAGGAAGCCAGCGCCATCTATAGCCCGAGGGGCCAAAACAGGGTTGAACATCGTCAGACAGTAAGTGCCGTAATGATACCTAGACATGGAGTTACTCCACAAGCCAACAATCAACAAAGGGTGGAAAGACCACAACAGCAGTTTACCCGCATCAACATGACATTAGATGAAGTGCTACCTCACTTGCTGAGATCCAACTTGACAACTTTAAAATAGGCTCCCAAGAATCCTAATACCTCATCTCATTGGTACAATCCTAACGCTCGGTGTGCTTACCATTCTGAGAGTCCTGGTCACGATACAAATGACTGCTGGACTCTAAGAAATAAAGTACAAGATTTGATTGAAGCCAAGGAGATTGAGTTTGACGCTCCGGAGAAGCCCAATGTCATAACTGCTCCCATGCCTAAACACAACCATAGAGTTAACACCGTTGATACCGATCTATTCGTGACCTCAGTTGATGAAGTTTCTACTCCTCTTATGACTGTTAAGAAGAATTTGTTGTTGGCTGATTTATTTTCAGGTTGTGATAAAGATTGCCACATATGTTCATGCCTACTTTCTGGTTGCTATTTGCTGAATACAGGTGTCCAACGCCTGATGGACAGCCGAGAAATTTTGTTCGAAAAAACTTTGATTCCAACCATTCCGTGTGAAGATATTGCCATTATAACCATTTCCGCCAGTCCTTCCAAGGTTTCCTTGAGAAAACCCGTTAGGATTACACCCTATAAGAGAATCTCTCTGCTAATAATGACATGTCCTAGTCCTATCCCATACGCCTCGGACAAAGCTGTCCCTTGGCATTATGGCGTCGATGTTTACTATCATGGCGTTAAATAAAACTTGAAGACCAAAGAAGTCGATCTTGATGTCGGTAACATTATCGGGACCAGTAATATTACTAGAAGTGGAAGCGTTTTCTCTCCTGAGATCTCCCTGAAGACTGTCACTAAGCCTGTCGTTATTTCATCTTCTGCTCCCGCTAGTACTTCAGTTACTGTTCCTACTCCAACTGTTACCCTTGCTGATAAGTCATCTGGGATTCGAGGCAAATAAGTTGTAGGTGAGCCTTCCTGGACGGAGGCACCTAGAGAGATTGTTGTGGAAACCTCTAAGAAAGAAATAGAGGAAATTTTGAAAATAATTAAAAAGAGTGACTATAATATGGTCGAGCAGCTGGGGCAGATCTCCTCAAAGATATCCATGTTATCCATGTTGTTGTGCTCCGAGGCCCATACGAAGGCTTTGATTGCATTCCTTAAAACTGCGCATGTGCCGCAAGAGACTTCAGCTGATCAATTTAAATATTGTATGGTTAGCCTAACCGCTGACAATGGGCTGGGTTTTTTAGATGTAGCCTTAACACTGAAGGGAAGGAAACACAATGGTGCTCTGCATGTCTCAATCGAATGCAGTGGCACTACCATGGCTCATGTGCTAGTAAATACTGGGTCTTCGCTGAATGTTCTGCCCAAGAAGGCGTTGGACCAGTTGGATTGCGAGGGTTTGACTTTAAAGCCTAGTAATATTGTGGTAAGAGCTTTTGACGGGTCAAAAAGAATGGTGCATGGGGAAGTGGACCTCCCTGTAAAGATAGACTCTCATACTTTCAAGTCCACTTTCTATGTGATGGATATCAGGCCATCGTATTCTTGTTTGCTGGGTCATCCTTAGATCCATGAGGCTGGGGCAGTTACTTCCACACTCCACCAAATGTTGAAATATCCGAGGAAAGGGAAGATTGTCACTGTATGGGGTGAAGAGGAGTATATAGTGAGTCATATCAATTCCTTCCGCTACATAGAGATGGACAGAGAATTTATCGAAACTCCTTGTCAGAATTTTGAAGAGGTCCCTCATATCTTGGCATCAAATGAAACTGCTAGCAACAAACCTCCTTTGAAGATGGCTTCTCTCAAAGACGCCAGGGATGTGGTTGAAGAAGGTGGGTGTGCCAATTGGGGTCAACTCCCTGATTTCACTCATAAAACTGACAAATTTGGTTTGGGCTTTACTTCAGGGGCTCAAAGGGCTGTTTGACGCGCTCGAGTTGGAGGACCTCCCCTACGCATCAGTAATCAAGGAGTCAATGCTATTGAAGACAGTGAGGAAGATTTTGATATTGACAACTGGATTTACCCAACTACCGATGGTGGACCGAGTAATTGGACGGCTAGAGATTTTGTTCCAGTTTCTTTTATTCCACAGTAATTGTCTTATTTGTTTTTTGAGTTTGTAATGAACAATTTAAACTTTTTGACCTTGTGTCTTACCCGAGGCACGATGGTTCTATTTGTGAGGGTTATTATATGTCATCTCATATGTCATCAATGAAGCATTGGACATTCTTTGCATACAAATTTTGCGCTTTCTGTTTTTCTTTTCTGCCTTTACTTTATCAATACAACTATGCTCTTATACACACTCACGTATCACACTGTAGATCCATATCCACTATGGATGCCATTGATAACATCTCTGCTATTGGCAGTTATGACTTTAAAAATCCGATCAACCAAGCGGAGGACGAAGGTGAGGACGATTGTGAGGTACTTGGAGAACTTGCTAGACTACTACAATAGGAAGAGAGGGCCATATAGCCTCATGAAGAGCCAGTTGAGACAGTGAATTTGGGTACTGAGGAAGACAGAAAAGAGGTTAAAATAGGTGAAAATCTGGAGCTTAGCGTCAAATAAAGGTTGATACAGATGCTGCACGACTATGTTGAGATCTTCTCCAGGTCCTATGAAGACATGCCTGGTTTGGACACTGATATTGTGGTACATCGCCTGCCGACTAAAGAAGATTGTCCTCCAATTAAATAGAAGGTCCGCCGTATGCGTTCCGAAATGTCAGAGAAGATCAAGGCAGAGGTCATGAAACAGTTCGATACAGGATTCTTGGCTGTCACTTCTTATCCACAGTGGGTCGCCAACGTCGTTACGGTACCTAAGAAGGACGGTAAGGTACAAATGTGTGTAGATTACAAAGATCTGAACAGGGCAAGCCCCAAGGACGACTTCCCACTTCCCCATATTGATGTTCTGGTTGACAACACTGCGCAACATAAAATATTCTCCTTCATGGATGGTTTCTCTGGCTACAACCAGATCAAGATGGCTCCCGAAGATATGGAGAAGACGACCTTTGTCACACAGTGGGGGACCTTCTGTTATAAGGTGATGCCTTTTGGGTTAAAGAATGTTGGGGCAACCTATCAACGAGCCATGATCGCTTTGTTCCATGATATGATTCACTATGAGATTGAAGTCTATGTTGATGACATGATAGCCAGGTCTCAGACTGAGGAAGAGCAAATTGATCATCTCCAAAAGTTGTTCGATAGGTTGAAGATATACAAGCTAAGGTTGAATCCAAACAAGTGCACCTTCGAGGTAAGGTCTGGTAAACTTCTGGGTTTCATCGTCAGTGACAAAGGTATTCAGGTAGGCCCTGCAAAGGTAAAGGCCATACAAGAGATGCCGGCTCCCCACACGGAGAAGGAAGTTAGGGGTTTCTTGGGACGTCTGAATTATATCTCCAGGTTCATTTCACATCTGACTGCTACTTGTGAGCCCATCTTCAAGCTTCTGAAGAAAGATCAAGTGGTAAAATGGAATGATGAATGCCAGGTTGCTTTGGAAAGAATCAAGGAATACGTTCAAGAACCACCAATTATGATGCCTCCAGTTGAAGGAAGACCTTTGATATTATACTTGACAATACTAGACAATTCAATGGGGTGTGTGCTGGGGTAGCATGACGAGTCTGTTCGAAAAGAGCACGCCATTTATTACCTTAGAAAAAAGTTTACCAACTGTGAGACACGATACTCACTGCTCGAGAAAACTTGTTGCGCTTTGGCATGGGCTGCTCGCCGGCTAAGACAGTATATGTTGACTCACACTACCTTGTTGATATCAAATATGGATCCAATCAAGTACATTTTCAAGAATCCCGCTCTCTCCAGAAGGATAGCAAGGTGGAAAATGATCTTAACTGAATACGACATATAATATACGACCCAGAAAGCAATAAAGGGGAGTGTATTAGTTGATCATTTGGCTCATTAGGCCGTGGATGACTACCAGTCCATGAATTTTGAGTTCCCGGATGAGAATATCATGTCGGTAATTGACTACAAAGAACTTGGGTCGGATGAAGGACTCGAGAAAGGATCCCTATGGTCTATGTATTTTGATGGAGCCTCGAACGCATTGGGTAACGGAATTGGCTCTATGATCAAATCTCCTGAGGGCTGCCACACTTCGTTCACTGCCCGTTTATGTTTCAACTGCACCAACAACATGGCGGAGTATGAAGCATGTATCATGGGCCTTCGAGCTGCTATTGACTTAAGGATCAAATTCTTGAGTGTATTCGAGGATTCCGCTTTGGTGATAAGTCAGATCAAAGGTGTGTGGGATACAAAGCACCCGAATCTCATTTCTTTCAAAGAACATGTACTTTCATTGCTCCCACACTTTGAGGAAGTAACTTTTGAACATTTCCCATGAGAGGAGAATCAGTTAGCGGACGCGCTAGCTACCATATCTTCCATGTTCAAAGTTAGGTGGGACAATGAAGCTCCACGAATCACCATTGAGCGATTGGATGAACCAGCACACTGCTGCGAGATTGATACCGAAGAAGTGGCATACAAACCCTGGTTTCACGAAGTCAAAAGGTATCTCGAGGCTCAAGAGTATCCCAAAGGGGCATTTGTCAATGATAAGAAGTTTCTCAGAAGGTTCGCCGCAAAGTTCTTCCTTAGTAATGGAATCCTCTATAACCGCAACTATGACTCCACACTACTATGGTGTATGGACAAGAGCAAAGCAGAAAGGATCATGACAGGTCTACATGAATACACTTTCGGAACCCATTCCAGTGGACATACCATGGCTAAGAAGATCCTACGGGCAGGATATTACTGGTCCACCATGGAAACCGATTGTTATCAGCACTCTCGAACTTGTCATAAATGCCAAATTTATGCTGATAAGGTGCATGTGCCTCCAGTCCCCTTAAATGTTTTGACAGCTCCGTGGCCCTTTGCAATGTGGGGCATTGACATGATTGGAGAAATCAGGCCCACCGCTTCCAATGGACATCGCTTCATCTTAGTGGCCATTAATTATTTCACGAAGTGGGTTGAAGCAACCTCTTTTTCCACAGTAACCAAGAGCGTTATGGCGCGGTTTATTCGGCATAATCTGATCTGTCGATAAGGTGTACCAGAGAGAATTATTATCGACAATGGTACGAATCTCAAGAACACAATGATCACCGAGATTTGTAAATAATTCAAGATACAACATCACAACTCTTCTCCCTACCGACCGAAGATGAATGGTGCTGTTGAGGCAGCTAACAAGAACATCAAGAAGATTGTACAGAAGATGACGGTGACATACAAAGACTCCCATGAGATGTTACCATTTGCTCTGCATGGGTACCGTACCTCAGCACGGACGTTGACAGGGGCAACACCCTACTCTCTGGTATATGGCATGGAGGAATCCTACCAATCGAAGTCCAGATACCTTCTCTCAGGATTATGAAGGATGTGGGTTTGAATGAAGACGATTGGGTCCAAACTCGACTTGATCAGTTGAATTTTATCGACGAAAAGAGACTTACTGCTATCTGCCATGGTCATACATATTAAAAGAGAATGATCAGGGGTTTTAACAAGAAAGTCAGGCGTCAAGAATATCAAGTTAGGGATCTAGTAATCAAGCGCATCATACTGCCGCAAGGTGATCCCAGGGGCAAATGGACCCCCACGTACGAAGGGCCATTTGTGGTCAAGAACATTTTCTCAGGAGGAGCTATGATTCTAACCAACATGGATGGTGACGACCTTCCTCACCTTGTCAATGCAGACATAGTGAAAACATACTACACCTAACTAAAATACCCGCTACGTTTACTGGCCTAGGAAGAAATAAGGGCTTCTCGGCGAACCAAAAGGGTTCGGGAAAAAGTAAGGGATGAAAATGAAAAAATCTATACACCCGGAAAGTCGAAAACCCGAAAGGGCGGCTTGGGCAAAAAAGGGGTATCCCAGTGGATTGAAAACCCGAAAGGGAAATCCAGGCAAAATTTATGGATTAAAGCGTACCACTATGTCTCATTGAATCATTTGACGACCAGAATTTGGTATCAGCTATCAAGCTCGGACGACGCCGATCAATCTGATCAACCTTCGGCCAAGTAGCAAAGTGATGAGACGCTTGAAGATATAAAGGCAATAGCAGAGTTGGAACCCAATGAGGGTTGTTTCACATAGCTGTTTTTCTTTTTACACAAATTGTATGATTTCTATCTTTCGGCGGTGTTCTCTTTCTAGAGCGTTAGCCTCCTTGTACAAAATGCCTATTACAGGACAATCTCAAAATCAATACAAGTCATTTTTACAAAACTTCAATTTGTTTTTCTTTCTCTGTTTTGTTTTGTAAGAATGTCCAATGATTTATTTTTGATATATGAATTGAAAATAATTACTGCTCATAAACATTTATAAGAAACAAAGACAATTACTCATAATTCCAGAAACAAGGAAAACATGAAGTGCCAAGCCCCACGGTTACTCTGCCCTGCAGGTACCGGGATAGAGCCAGCTTGGAAACATAACTATTATTACATACGCTCCCCACAAAGTAAGAGTATCCAAAGGAATTTATGTCAGCTTTCCCGACACAGGGCATAACTTTCCCTAGCCAAGGTTCATAATCGCAGGCGAGTCAACAGTTTTCATCTCCCCAAGCAGGGCCTATTTCCCTGGGTACGAAAACTCAATCTCCAACGAGAGATCAACATCTCCATCAACGGAATTTCATCCCCAGCTGAGTCTATTCCTCCAGGTCAACAAAGTTTCTCTTCCTCTAAATTGGACCCCGTAGAGTTATCCTCTAGCATCTCGTCTCGACAAAATATTTATTCTCCAGAAGCAGTCAGGGATTTATTTTCCCAGACTCAGATGTGTCACAACTAGTATTTCATGAACATACATCATGACATGCGCACACATATCACATACAACATATTCTCATTTATTTTGAGAACATCATCTCACCCTGTATTTCATGCATCACATATAACTAACCCTGTTATCTTTTCAGGAAAGACAATTATCACCAACAATTCCAGCAGTTATACATGTCATATCTGCAGGCAACCAAGAGAAAATCAGTTCCCGAAACCAAACGGGTCAATTAATCTACAAAATCAAACAAAGTGACCTTAATATCCAAGTTCCTTCCCACAAGCCCTACTATCCAGACTTTCATTTCGAAGTAACCCTACTATCCAGGTTCCTTCCCACAAGCCCTACTATCCAGGCTTTCATTTCGAAGTAACCATACTATCCAGGTTCCTTCCCACAAGCCCTACTATCCGGGCTTTCGTTTCAAAGTAACCATACTATCCAGGTTCCTTCCCACATGCCATACTATCCAAGCTTTCATTTCGAAGTAACCCTACTATCCAGGTTCCTTCCCACAAGCCCTACTATCCAGTCTTTAATTTTGAAGTAACCCTACTATCCAGGTTCTTTCCCACAAGCCCTACTATCCAGGCTTTCATTTCGAAGTAACCCTACTATCCAGGTTCCTTCCCATAAGCCCTACTATCCAGGCTTTCATTTCGAAGTAACCCTACTATCCAGGTTCCTTCCCACAAGCCCTACTATCCAGGCTTTCATTTTGAAGTAACCCTACTATCCAGGTTCCTTCCCACAAGCCCTACTCTCCAGGCTTTCATTTCGAAGTAACCCTACTATCCAGGTTCCTTCCCACAAGCCCTACTATCCCGGCTTTTATTTCGAAGTAACCATACTATCCAGGTTCCTTCCCACAAGCCCTACTATCCAGGCTTTCATTTCGAAGTAACCCTACTATCCAGGTTCCTTCCCACAAGCCATACTATCCAGGATTTCATTTCGAAGTAACCCTACTGTGATACGGTGGGAGAACTGACTTGGGTTTTGCGTTTGTGTTTGCAAATGTTTCGGTTTAGCAAGAGTCGCCACCGACTTTTATTTTATCCAAAGGAAAGGTCAAAAATCACAGGAAAGACCTTTGAGATGTTTTCTTGGGTTAGGGGGGTAGATTATGAAAAGGGAAGGTGTAAACACCCTTTTCATCCATGGTTATCCATAAGCTCTTAGTTACTTGTTTAGATCACTTGCTTTTCTTTTCCAATTGTTTGAAATGGTGCTTTGTGTGTGGTTTTGAAAATGTTTTGAAAAGAGGCCATCATTGTGGCAACCTTTGTAATGATTCTTGTTTGAATGTATACAAAGGTGTATTTGTATTTTAAAAAGATGTTTCGATGTTTTGAAAGTTTGAAAGTTTTTGGGAAATGTTTTGAAATTGTGTTGTGAGGTGTGTTTGAAAATAGCAAGGATGTTTTTGCAAGTTTTGATCAAGTAACTAAGAGTTGTCTACCCTATTTTACTCAAAGATCTTCCCTACAAATTTTTAACCCTTTTGACAGTGTTGTTTTACCATTGCATTTGGTAAACAACCTTGTATTAGGATGTTAAACGGGACAGGCGGGGGTCATCGTATTGACCATGATAGCAATATTTCCAAGTATCTTTAGCAATTTTTTGAGGGACTAGATCATTTTGTATAGGCAACCAAGATAGCGTCATCGAGGGACTATGATCTTTTGTTTTGCTTTTGTTTTGCCAAGATACTCAACATGCTTAACATGGCCATTTTAAAGGCAACAAGTGGATGAAACCCTAGGGGTGCAAGTGTGTATTGTGTTATCATTTTACATGCTTTTTTTGTCTTTGTATTAGTCAAGCTATTTGTTTTATTTTGGATTTTTGCATACAAACCCTAATCTCTAATCATGGCATAATTGAAAGCATAAATGCGTAAAATAAATCTACACTATTACAACATTTGATATGGGAGAGGGATACAATTTTTGAAAGGGGGATATTTGCAAGAAAATAAAATCCTAATATTTACTATTACATCCAAATTGAATAATTGGTACAAATAATAAATGAACAATATTTAAATAAATAAATTAAACAAATATGCAAAAATATTATGAATATGCAAAAAATGTTTTGTTTATTTTTATGTATGCAAAAATATAATATTTAATGTAAAAAAGAAATAAAAAGATTATTTTTTTTATTAAGGGCAAAAACCCTAATTTTCTTTTAAGAAAGTAAATATATATCATATACTTTTTATGCACAATAAAATAAAATAATGTATATACAAAAATAAAATATATTTAGAAAAATATTATTTAAGTATAAATGATAAAAAATAAAGGTACAATATTTTTTTGTTTTATTCTCAAGTTTTCATTAAATAAAATAAAAGTATATATATATATATATATATATATATATATATATATATATATATATATATATATATATATATATATATATATATATATATATATATATATATATATATATATATATATATATATATATATATATATATATATATATATATATATATATATATATATATATATATATATATATATATATATATATATATATATATATATATATATATATATATATATATATATATATATATATATATATATATATATATATATATATATATATATATATATATATATATATATATATATATATATATATATATATATATATATATATATATATATATATATATTAATTATATTAGTTATGTACAATAAAAATACAATAAAATATATACAAGACAAAAACATATTTAGAAAAATATTATTGGAGTATAAATAAATAAAGAATAAAAAAAGGTATAATATTATTATATATTATTTTCAAGTTTTCATTAAATAAAAGTATATACTAATTAAATTATTTTTATGTTAGAAAAATAAAAATAAAATACAAAAATAAATGTGAAAATTTATAAAAATATTTTTTGATATTTATTATGTTTGGAAATTAAGAAAATAAAATCAGAAATTAAAAATAAATACAAAAATATAAAAATATGAAGAAATGGGCCAGGGGGGTGCAGTCGGTAATGAGGGGGGTGGAAAAAGTGAGAAACACAGGCCCAACCCAGTTTCAAACTTAATCTTCAACCTTTTGTCCAAAAATACGCGCGCCTGACTTCAAAGTTGTAGCATTTTTCAAGACGAATCCAACCATGTAAAGAACTCATTCTAACTCTCAAAGACCAAAAAGAATTTCTCTGGCCCTAAATTCTAACCTAATTTTTTCAGGAAGTTCATGAATCAAATTCTCTTAACATGCTTAACTTAAATGAAAACTGAGCATATGTACAACTTCATGGCTATGAATACTACATTTTTTATTCACAAACTTAATCCTAATGATTCCTAAATAGAGAGATAGGAAGTTGACAAAAACCTGTTTCAGTTGACTTCGTGTATGATAATGTGGAGCTTTTCAATGAGGCCTGTGATGTTTGGGAGTTTGCTTGAAATTCCTCTGACCTTCCCCAATGCCTAGTTTGCCTTGAATGTGCTTGAACAAGCCTGTAGAACTCAACCTGCACAAGCTGAAATAAAAAATGGTAAACCTTGCAAATGGAGTTACAGTCAGTGTTTAAGGGTTGGGATAGCTTGGATAGGTTATATGGAAGGTGTTTGAACAGGTTTGGGGCAAAACGTACGAGCAACTTGTGATATAGAACTCAAGATGCAGAAGCTGCCCTGTTTTGCCAATGGGAGGTGATTTTGTGCTATGGAAGGTTTCAGGACTCAAAGGCTCGTGTTTTAGGTTCAATAAAATGTGTGAAACTTGTCTCAAAAGCTTGCAAAAGTTGGTTCTCTCTGATGTTCAAGTTGTGTGATATTTGACAAGTTTCTTGGTTATGAAGCAAAAGTGAACCATGATGCAAGACAGGCCTGTACAGGCTATCTATCCTCTTGCACTCTATGCTCTTGGCCCCTCAAGTAGGTGGATATTGTGTGCAGTATAAGATCTTGTTCAAGGCTCAAGGATTCTATTTGACATAAAGCAAGATTTTGCCAAAAATGGTAATGTACCTTTTACCATTTTTGGATTAATCTATTGTATAATCCTCTAATGACCAAAACAAAGCCTTATACCAATGGATTTAAATTTAATTATTGAGTATGGAAGGGTTTTGGGACATGTAATCTAGTGCAAACAAGGCTGATTAGAGTTTGCAACTTGTATCAATATGAACATGCCATGGATCAAAAGTGAGTTTTTGCCAACTTCAAGCCTTCGATTCTCCCTAACCACAAATGATTTTGGAGAGTTCTTGGACTTTTTAGAAAGCTTGTAACATGCTATACAATCCATATTTGAAATGAATTTTGATATTCCAAATGTAACTAGGTGAAAAATTGCCAAGAAAATAGGTCAAAATCCTGCCTAAACTAGGGTAAAATTTCACTAAGTTAAAAGTTTCATGGACCCTTGTTCCAAAAATCATAACTTGAGACTCAAGCTTCTTTTGGGAAAACTTTTTAATCAAATTTGTAGATTTTGTGGAGGACTACAACTTTCATGTTGGAAGTTTTGTTTGAATCCAATTGAATCATGGTGAAAATATTGGGCAAAGTTAGGAACAATTAAGAAAATTTCATAACTTAGAAAAATTCTAAGTTATGAAAATTTTCAATCTTAAACCCTAATTTGCAAAATTGGGTTTCTTGATGAACAAGTTTCATGTTTTGACACATCTTGATGAAAAATGACCCTTGGCACTTGATTTTGACCAAAAAGTCAAAGTTTGACTTTTCAGTGTACAGTCAAATTTTGATCAGTTGACTGAAAAATTCATCTGTCAATCCAATGCAATTGAGATCTTTTGAACCTTGTGAATAGGTAAAGATGATGCCATTGAGTCCTTGAATCCATGTTTGAGTCCAATTTTCCATTGGCTAGGTTAAAAATCAGAAATTGCCCTTGTACAGTCAAAACCCTAAAAATAACCATTTTGCCCTTTTGATGATCTGATCAAATTTCTTGAGGAGTTGTGGTCAAAACTTGATCAAATGATTCATATGAGTTTATAATGTTGACGTGGATAAAAAATTGTGAGGTTTGACTGTAAATTGGCCACAATTGACTTTTTCCCCAATACAGCTGATTTGAGGTCAACTGTCCAATTGACTGGGCAAAAATTTGATTCAAGGCTTGAAACTTGGTAGAGGCAATATTATAGGTCCAACATGAAGTATGTGATAACGCGAAATCATATCATATATTTACCATAAAATTTATCCGTTTTATGTCATATTTACCCGATTAACTCTCGAATATTCCGAGTTCTGTATGGTTTTATGCAGGTACAACATATCTCATCTCAAACTAAGAAGAAACGTGAAATGCGCGAGATTGCAGCCAAGACCAAAGAGAAAAGATAAATCTGTCAAGAAATCCATTTCTGCTGATGTTACGGTCGTCACACCCCTGCCACGACTGTAAGACGCTTCAGAAGAGTGTGACGGTCCTCACACCCCTGCCACGACCGTAACGCGCTATTTCATGCAAATTGCGCGTAACGCCCCAGCCACGCCCGTAACAAGCTTTTAAGTGTTAAATTTTGAACGTAGTCAAGCAACAGAACGTGGTAAAACTGAATGAAGTGGTCAAGCAAAGCATGCATACGTGCCTAAGTTCTCTCCAACTTCCAAGGCCACTTTCTCCTCATTTTTCTCAGTAAAACCAAGAATTTAGGAACTCAGATTTTTTTCCAACCGTACTTTTATTCTCTATATATAGCTTAGACTTAGAAAGAAAAAGGAGGAGAGTTTAGTTCACAAAAACCTTGCGGAAGCTCTGCCAATTTTTATTCTCGATTTTATTTCCAAATTTCGTCCATTTAAGTTTTCATTTCCGACGTTCCAATCTTGCCGGCTTGTGGAAGAAGGATCTCGGATTTTATTGCTTTTCAGATTTTTATTGTATTTGATTTTTATTGTATTTGACATAATTGCAATTTTATTTATGTTATATTTTTATTCTTTATTTATGATGCATGCGTTATTGTTTTCTGAATTTATTTCCTGCCTTTTAATTTCGAGTATTATGAGTAGCTAAATACCCGTAGTCGGGGTGTGATGAAATAACCGAATAAATTAATGTTTTTTCTAAGCTAAAACCTTAATCAACTTAATTTCTGGCCGTGACTTTTTATAATTAAAAATTAAGCTTTTTATTACGAGAGTAAAGAAAGTGAAATAGGGAGAAATCAAGACCACGAGAGTGTGAGGTTTTAACCGGATAGCTAAAGTTAGGCATTCGATTTAAATACAGCGAGAGCGCTTTAAAACGAATTAGACTTATTTAGTTTTCAAAAAGATGCTTTCTAAACACTTATGGACTA
Organism: Vicia faba; assembly: GCA_948472305.1. Lineage (NCBI taxonomy): Eukaryota > Viridiplantae > Streptophyta > Magnoliopsida > Fabales > Fabaceae > Vicia > Vicia faba. The sequence goes on along the minus strand of OX451736.1, from coordinate 751,428,231 downwards.
GCGAGAGCAGACATTTGGCTTTAGGAGTATGATCCGAGGTAAGACCACGAGAGTGTGAATCGAGGGTTTTTAAACTGATAAGTACTACAGAACAATTAAGTTAAATATTTTTATATGCTTAGGTACAACTTAATTCGCATAGGTTCAAATCATTACGCTCCGACCCTTTAATATTAATTCCCTTAATTGAATTTAGTTTCCCTTTTGTTTTAAACTTCTAAAAACCAAACGTGACAATTTCCGCCTTAGCTAAACAACCCTGTTCTTAACACTAGAGTGATTACGAAGTCCCTGTGGGTTCGACATCCTTTTATTACTACCGCGATAGACTGTGCACTTGTAGTTAAGATACCGTTAGACACATTAGGTCGATCGCAGACACATCAAGTTTTTGGCGCCGTTGCCGGGGACTTTAGTTTAGTCACTAGTGTAATCTGAAAACAACGCTGTCTAGACTAAGGCAACTTTTTATATTTCCCTCTGTTGTATGCCAAACACTCGTTCTCAAAACGAGCCTTTGCATTTACAAATTAACGATATCGAGCGTTACTTAAGATTAAGACGCCGAATTCAAGAATACCGATCCCTCAACAATCTTCCTCCGACTAAAATTCCTGATATCCCGTTATCGGAATCTACCGAAGAATCGACAAAAGCTGACGTACCAAATCCGCCACGCGCTCTTAAGGACTATGAAGTTCCTTCGCAAGAGGAGCCTCACAACAGCATTGCCGCCCCTGCTATCGCTCGAAACGATTTCGAGCTGAAACCTTCGCTTCTATCCGCCGTTCAGCAGAACCAATTTTCTGGATCTCCTACTGACGACCCTAACCTACATCTGTCAGTGTTTGTGCAGTACGCAGACACTGTAAAAGCGAATGGTGTAAACCCCGAGGCAATACGATTGCGCCTATTTCCTTTTTCTTTAAGAGACAGAGCCCGAGCCTGGCTCCAATCCCTTCCTTCAAATTCAATCACCACATGGGATGAATTGAAAAAAGTCTTCTTGGCTAGATATTTCCCACCAAGCAAAACTGCTAGAGCTAACATCAACGGTTTTAGACAAAAAGATAACAAATCACTTTTCGAAGCATGGGAACATTACAAGGATATGATTAGACTCTGTCCTCATCATGGTTTAGAAGAATGGCTAATCATTCATACGTTTTATAACGGTCTGTTGTATAACACAAGAATGACTATAGACGCCGCTGCTGGTGGCGCACTGATGGATAAACCATATGCCGAAGCAAATCAACTTATCGAAAGTATGGCCCAGAACCACTATCAATGGGGAAGCGAAAGAGCTAATGTGGAGAAATCCCAAACCAAAGGCGGAATGTCTGAAGTGAATATTCTAGACCAAGTCAATGCTAAAGTGGAAGCTCTTACCCAAAATCTAGAAAACCTTACCACTACTCCTGCAGCTACCGTAGCTGCAGTTGTCCAAACTTGCGATCTATGTGGTCTTCAATCACATCTTGCTCCAGAATGCCCACTTCTAACAGGAGTTCCAGCTGAACAAGCAAACTATGTACAAGGGAACCCTTATAGCAATACCTATAACCCTGGCTGGAAAAATCCTCCAAACTTTTCATACAAAAGTAACAACGCGTTATACGCGCCTGTACAAGCTCCTGCCACACCACCCGGTTACCCAAAAGCTATCCCAAATCATCCTGGTAATAGACCTAATGCTCCTAGGAAATCTAACCTAGAAATCATGATAGAGCACTTTGTTGCTTCCCAAGCTCAGACTAATAAAGACATTGTGAATCAAAATTTACATACTAATGAGCAGATAAAACAATTAACTAGCAAGGTCGATGCTTTAGCCACCCATAACAAGATGCTTGAAACGCAAATTTCACAGGTAGCTCAACAACAAGCACCTACTGCAGCACCAGCTGGAATTTTTCCTGGTCAACCACAGCCCAACCCAAAAGGACATGCTAATGCTGTGATACTGAGAAGTGGGAAAGAACTCGACGGACCTGTTGACTCAAGACTAGAAAATCCAGCCATGTACCAAAAGCAGAGCGAGCCGCCTGAACAAGCCAATGAACCTAGGGAAAAAGAAAAGGAAAGTGAAACGCAAGAGGCAGTGGAGCAAGAGAATCCTTATGTACCTCCACCACCTTATAAACCACCAATCTCGTATCCTCAGAGACTTACAAATTCCAAAACGATGGGCCAATTCAAGAAATTCGTTGAACTTCTGAAACAACTCAATATAACAATACCTTTTACAGAAGTCATCACTCAGATGCCCTCGTACGCTAAATTTCTTAAGGAAATCCGATCCAACAAGAAAAAGATAGAAGATAACGAAACAGTTACACTCACTGCCGAGTGTAGCGCGATCATTTAAAACAATATGCCTCATAAGCTAAAAGACACATGTAGTTTCTCTATACCTTGTAATATTGGAAAATTTGTCATAGACAAAGCCCTATGTGACTTAGGAGCAAGCATTAGTGTCATGCCCTTATCTATCTGCAAAAAGCTAGAGATGGGAGAACTCAGACCCACGAAAATGTCCGTCCAATTAGCCGACCGATCGGTTAAATACCCTGTAGGTATACTGGAAAATGTTCCAGTTAGAATAGGTCAATTCTATATCCCGACCGATTTCATCATCATGGACATAACCGAGGACTCAATTACCCCTATCATACTAGGAAGACCCTTCCTAGCCACGCCGGAGCTATAATTGATGTAAAGAAGGGCAGACTAACGTTCAAAGTTGGGGAAGAAAAAGTGGAATTCATCCTTACTCAATTCTTACAAGCACCAGCCATGAACGACACATGCCATCTTATAGATGTCATTGACGAGTGCGTAAGGGAAATGGAATCAGAACAGACAAAATATTCCGAGATAATGGAAATCCAAACCCCTCCAATATTCGAAAACGATGACAGTCTAAACGAAAGCTTAGCACTCACGCCTGATCATATTCCATGCACGAAGAACCCCAGTGTAGAATTGAAAATTTTACCTAAGAATCTAAGATACGAATTCCTTGATACCGAACACACACGACCAGTAATAGTAAACTCCAACTTAGGGAAGCTCGAAACTGAAAAACTTTTAGGCATCCTAAGAAGGTATCCAACCGCACTAGGGTATAACATATCTGATTTGAAAGGAATATGTCCTTCAATTTGCACCGTATTTTGCTAGAAGAGGATTGTAAAACCTCTAGAGAACCTCAAAGAAGGATTAACCCGATTCTTAGCACTGTAGTCAGAGATGAAATTACAAAGCTTATGGAAGCTGGAATTATATACCCGATCTCTGATAGTAAGTGGGTGAGCCCAGTACACGTGGTGCCCAAGAAAGGAGGTATCATCGTTGTTAAGAACGCGAAAGGCGAACCAATAACTCAAAGAGTAGTCAATGGACATAGAGTGTGTATAGATTATAGAAAACTAAACAAAGCCACTCGAAAAGACCATTTTCCTCTACCCTTCATAGATCAAATGCTAGAACGGTTAGCCAAACATTCCTATTTCTGCTATCTAGACGGTTACTCTGGATTCTTTCAAATCCCCATTCACCCTGACGATCAAGAAAAAACTACTTTCACGTGTCCGTATGGAACGTTCGCATATAGACGAATGCCCTTCGGATTGTGTAATGCCCTAGCTACCTTCCAACGATGTATGATGTCAATCTTTGCAGATTTTATAGACAACATCATGGAAGTATTCATGGATGATTTCTCAGTATGTGGGGGAAGTTTCGAAGGATGTCTGTCAAACCTAGAGAAAGTCTTAGAAAGATGCGTAAAAGTAAACCTCGTGCTCAATTGGGAAAAATGCCATTTCATGGTCAGAGAAGGAATCGTGCTAGGACATGTCATATCCAATAAAGGGATTGAAGTTGACAAAGCCAAAATAGAAGTCATAAAAGAACTCCGACCACCTAAGACCGTTAGAGAAATACGAAGCTTTTTAGGACACGCCGGTTTTTACCGGCGATTCATTAAAGATTTCTCAAAAATTACTAAACCACTTACCGGTCTATTAATGAAAGACGCTGAGTTCATATTCGACGATGATTGTCATAAAGCGTTTGAAACTCTAAAATCAGCCCTTATCACCGCACCAATCATGCAACCGCCCGATTGGAATTTACCCTTCGAAATCATGTGCGACGCGAGTGATTACGCCGTAGGCGCAGTTCTTGGACAGAGGAAAGACAAGAAACTACATGCTATTTACTACACTAGCAGAACGCTAGACCAAGCCCAAATGAACTACGCCACGACTGAGAAAGAGCTATTAAATCATCATCTACACGGACCACGCTGCTATAAGATATCTATTAAATAAGAAAGATGCAAAACCAAGGCTCCTCAGATGGATCCTTCTTTTGCAAGAATTTGACTTAGAAATTAAGGATAAAAAGGGGACCGAAAACGTCGTAGCGGATCACTTGTCAAGATTGGAAGATATAAAACCCGAACAAGTGCCGATTAACGACGATTTTCCATATGAGCATCTGATAACCCAAATAAGGAACAACCTGGCTCATTTCAACCTAACCAAACCAAAACCCGAGGAAGCCATAAAAGCAATCCATGCAACCATGGGACTGCCATGGTATGCTGACATAGTTAACTATCTAGCTGCAAACGCGCTCCCACCAGATCTTACTTACCAACAGAAAAAGAAATTCTTCCACGATCTCAAACACTACTATTGGGAGGAACCCTTACTGTTTAAAAGAGGACCAGACGGAATCTTCCGTCGATGCATACCCGAGGAAGAGATAGAAGATGTCATTTCCCATTGTCATTCGTCTCCTTACGGGGGACACGCAAGCATCTCCAAAACTTGTGCAAAGATCTTACAAGCTGGCCTATTCTGGCCTAATCTGTGGAAAGACGTCCACATCGCTGTTAGAAATTGCGATCGGTGTCAACGCACCGGCAATATTTCAAGACGCAATGAAATGCCTCAAAGGGGAATACTAGAGGTAGAAATCTTCGACGTATGGGGAATTGATTTCATGGGACCTTTCCCATCTTCTTTTGGAAACAAATATATACTCGTCGCGGTTGATTATGTCTCAAAATGGATCGAGGCCATAGCCTCTCCTACAAATGACACCCGAGTAGTAATCAAATTCTTTAGAAACATAATTTTTCCAAGATTCGGCGTACCGAGACTCGTCATCAGTGACGGTGGCTCCCATTTCATCTCAAGGATATTCGACAAATTACTTTTTAAGTATGGAGTAAAACATCGTATAGCGACACCATACCACCCACAAACCAGTGGACAAGTCGAAGTATCGAACAGAGAAATTAAGCAGATCTTAGAAAAAAATGTATCCACAACCAGGAAGGATTGGTCATCAAAGCTCAACGAAGCTTTATGGGCCTATAGGACGGCCTACAAGACCCCTATAGGGACTACACCCTTCAAGCTCGTATACGGAAAATCCTGTTACCTCCCAGTAGAATTAGGACACAAAGCGTATTGGGCAATTAAAACGCTCAACATGAACTACACTGCTACGGGGAAAAAACGAGTCCTGGATTTAAATGAATTAGAAGAGTTGAGATTAGATGCTTACGAGAATGCTAAAATATACAAAGAAAGAACTAAAAATGGCATGATAAGCGTTTGGCTAGGAAAGAATTTAGTGTGGGAGATGTCGTGCTATTGTTTAACTCAAGACTTAGGCTTTTCCCTGGTAAATTAAAATTGAGATGGTCGGGTCCATATGAAGTTACGAGAGTGTTTCCTAGCGGAGCGATAGAAATTAAGGGTAGAAATACTGACCCGTTTATAGTAAACGGGCAGCGGTTAAAAATATACAACAACATTGAAAATAGAGACTATACGAATAGTCTAAGACTTTTAAAATTACCCGATATTTCACCCGAATAAATCTGCTAGGCACCATGTCAGGCTTTTGACATTAAAAACAGCGCTGAGTGGGAGGCAACCCACCTATTTGTTAATTGTTATTTTTTCATTTTTGCATTTATTTCTATTTAAAGTTTCATTTTCATTTTCTTTCTTATGTTATAATTTTCATGAAAACTGCTGCTAATTTCAAAAATAATCTTACTTGCCACAGGATTTCTGAAAAGTTTTTGTTTCTCTTGTACCTTCTCTTCTGACTAGTTTCCCTAACAATATCCATGGAACCAAAGCCACATAATTTCTTAGAAACCACCTTTAGGGGTATAAACCAGAAAAGAAAATTCGAGGAATTGTCTAAAAGAAACATTGGCATAACACTTTATCATGATGAACCCACTATGAATGCCCTAGGTATATTAGATAGTGTTATGTACTTGTTTAACCAGTTGGGGTGGGAAAAAAGCCCTCATTAAGACTAGGTTTGCCACCTACCGTGAGCTCACTTTTTAATTCCTAAGCTCCCTAGTCCATTTACCAGAACACGGGAAAGGAACCCGTAAAGGATTCATAAGTTTCCGTCTCTTCGGCATTAATTTTGTTTACAATCATAAGGACTTAGCTGACTTGTTAGGATTTCCTAGCGACCCTTTTTCCTTTTCCACTACCCAGGTTGAGCTGATGGATATTGAGCTAGACTACTTTTGGGGAACCTTGACTGGTAATTATCACCCTGACCCGGATAACATGGATAATGATGAAATTCATAACCCTGCTATCCGCTATTTCCATAAGATTCTAGCCCATACTGTATTTGGGAAAGAGGAGAACCAGACTTCCGTGTCTAAAGACGAGATATTTTTACTGTATTGTATGCACCAAGGCCACCCCGTTAATGCCGTACCCTTCCTGATGCAAACCTTTTACCGCATTATAGATAACCCTGATGAACCAATCATCATAGGTGGCATGGTCACAATGATTGCACATGCCCTCGGCCTAAGACACCAGCTGAATAGGTGCCCGCATTTTGGTACGATCCGTCCCATGAATCTTGCTTTTTGCTTTAACCGCCAAATGATAGCAAACCATGCTTACCCACCTTATGATTATCTGATAAGAGATGAAGTTGTGAACTTATTTACCCTTCCGAACCATGACAAAGTGAGCGTCCATAACCGTGACAACTGGCTTTATGAGCTAAACCCGCCCGACCAACCTCCTACACCTGAGACACCGCAAGATTACCAAATTTTTGATGATATTATGTCCGATATGGGTGACCCCGAGACTCCTCCTGGTTATTACGAAAATGTCAACATGGCGGAAGCCCATGCAGCCCCTGAAACAACAACTAAGGATTATACTGATAACCTTAACAAAATTGCCACCACGCTTAATACCTACCATACTAACATTAATGTATTAAAAGATGAAATAAAAAGCATGCGTCTGGAAATAATGGGATTAACCGACATAACAGTGGAGCAATTTTATCATATTCATAATTCACTCGAAGAAATTAAAGCAAAGCTTGGATGAAGTCACGAATGGCAGCTGCAATTTTTATATTTCATTTTGTTTTGTTTCTAGGAAGTTTCCAATTTCTGCACACTTTCAGTTTCGTTTAAATGTAGAACAAATTTACTTTATGTAATTTTTGAGTTTATGTTGTTGAACATGCAGTTTTACGAAATCATTGTTTCAATTGTTTAATACTGGTTTGCTAGTTTGCTCTGCACGAATTATACTGCTTTACATATATTGCGGGTTTTTACTCTAATTGCTGATGGTGTGATGTTTTGGAACATATATGCTTGCATTTTCTTGGTATACCATTGAATTTATATTGCTATTAAAATGCCTTTGTGTAGAGATAGAATGTTGCAGACTTGATACAGCACAGTCTGTTAAGAAATTGCACATTTTGCAGTCATTACGATCGTCACATCCCTCTTACGCTCGCCACACGCCTTTTAGCGTGTTATGATCGTCATCCCTGTGTTACGACCGTAACACGGGTTACATCAGTGACCCTTGTAGCAGACAATAGCGCTTCTTCTGCAACCTTCCCTCTTCTCCACTATTTCAAAACCTTCCCATTAAGTTTCATCCATTAAGTCACCTTCATTCTCCATTAAGTTTCATCCTTCCCAATATTTTTCCCTCATCATAATCTCCATCTCACAACCGATACCTCACAAACTCCATCTCACAACCCAAACCCACTATCTCTAACGCTTTAGCATTCCAAAATGGAAAACATCAACCAACAAATCCAAGGCATCTACCTACGCGATGGTGAAGCAGGTGAAACCCAGCGCACGCGGTTCCTGAAGTTCCAACGCCGAGGCATCCATCCCACGAGGTTCGTCGACATTGACTGCCTCCGAGACCTCGGGTTACTTGAAAGTGTCCAACACCTCCTACAGAATGTCAACCTTTGGACCCTATGTAGCCAGCCCCAACCAACGTACGAGAATCTCACCCTTGAGTTCCTCAGTTCATTTTGCTACATCACTCCGAATGGTCCAAGAAATCAACTTACCGGTGTGGTAAGGTTCCGCATTTTCGGCACCGAATACGACTTCTCACAGAATGCATTCGGTCGCCTACTCGACTTCTGTACTGATGAAGGCGCTCACCTACGTGTGCCTGACACCTTCCATGAGGAATCCTTCAACCTTTGGCATAGCTTGACCAATAATCGGGCTAACTCCTATGATCACCTCAATGCTACACAAATCCACAACCCCGCCATTCGCTACTTCCACCGCATCTTATCCAACACCATTTTTGCAAGGGATAGTAACCACAAGCTTAACTCCAAAGAGCTGTTCTTCATGCAATGTGCGTTTACTAATCAGAAAATCAATGCCGCACCATTCCTCTTGGCCCATATTCATTCTATTTGCACTCGCAGCGGCAAACCCTTCTATTTCGGAGGGCTTGTCACTTCTATTGCATTGGCCCTGAATCATGGCGACACCCTTGCCCATCTGCCCTCAAGAGCACCGGTCTTGCTTACCTTAGACCATTGCAAATCGGCTCATCTCATTTACCAACGGGACGACGGCCGGTTCCATCCAGTGATCCGTAACGTCGTTTATTCTAACATTATTTTGCCTTGCAGGGACCGTATCGATCCGAATAACCGAGCCAATTGGCTATTTGATGCCCCTGACGGCCATGCTCCCGTGCACGATGCCTAGCCAGCTGCTCCAACTGACGAGATCCAGGAGGAATTGGACCGCGAAACACCTACCCGACGATCCCGCACACGTAGCAGAGGCAGAGGCCACCAGTAGTTTTTTGTTTTTGTATTTCATTTATTTCCCTTTCCGTCAGTTTTCTATTTGTATTCCTTCCTTACTTATATCACGCCATTGAGACAATGTCTGATATAGTGTGGGAGAGACGTTATATTTCCTTCATGTTGCAGTAAATTTATGGTTATTCTATGATATTTTCAAGTTTTTCAAGTTTTCCCCGTATTTTAAGCCATACCAAAAATTTCTCCGCTCGCATAGCTCGACATACCTGCCTTAAAACGGAAACTTAGTTAGGTAGACGAGAACGAGTAAACAAAATCAATACGACTATGACACCGTGAACATCCTACTTATGCAACCCGTCTAAACGAGACGTTATATGTACACCAAGTTCTGAAGTAACCCCTATTAGTTTATACTAGCAGTCAGCACCGTCTGGACACAAACCACGTGGGGAGCCGATGAATATAAGTGTTTGATGCCTAATCTTCTCATCTCGATGCTAAACAAAGAAAATCCTGTGCCAAAAGACAAAGATCGCATACGAGACATAAGTATAAGAGAAGAAGTCCATTGAAGGTTGGTTCAGAGGTATCTGGTTCTGAACTTGGTAGGGCGTGCTACGGCTCGATCCCCCGCAACCTCCAATATGGAAAAATCCAGGGTAACCACATCCGTGTACCAGACCCCGCGACAGAAATAGGATCAAAGTCACTAACCGGCTACTCCGCTACGCGCGTGAAAAGATAAAGGGCTTAATGTGATTGCGCCAGAACGAAACCGTGCGAAAAAGCACGAGAGGATCGAGGTTTAAATATGACGAGACGATTAAGCGGTTTGTTAAGATGGAAATACGCGACTCAATTGTGTCATTGGCATATCACTGACGTTTTACTCAAGTACCGGCCGACTGATTGGTTTCCTGTGTTTTATCTTGAAAACAAAAGGTATGTCGTGCACGTGCGCCTAGCGAACACTTGTTCGATTTTTTCCGACTATTTGCTTGAGGACAAGGAAAGGTTTAAGTATGGGAGGATTTGATAACGCGAAATCATATCATATATTTACCATAAAATTTATCCGTTTTATGTCATATTTACCCGATTAACTCTCGAATATTCCGAGTTCTGTATGGTTTTATGCAGGTACAACATATCTCAGCTCAAACTAAGAAGAAACGTGAAATGCGCGAGATTGCGGCCAAGACCAAAGAGAAAAGATAAATCTGTCAAGAAATCCATTTCTGCTGATTTTACAGTCGTCACACCCCTGCCACGACCGTAAGACGCTTTAGAAGAGTGTGACGGTCGTCACACCCCTGCCACGACCGTAATGCGCTATTTCATGCAAATTGCGCGTAACGCCCCAACCAAGCCCGTAACAAGCTTTTAAGTGTTAAATTTTGAACGTGGTCAAGCAACAGAACGTGGTAAAACTGAATGAAATGGTCAAGCAAAGCATGCATACGTGCCTAAATTCTCTCCAACTTCCAAGGCCACTTTCTCCTCATTTTCTCAGTAAAACCAAGAATTTAGGAACTCAGATTTTTTTCCAACCGTACTTTTATTCTCTATATATAGCTTAGACTTAGAAAGAAAAAGGAGGAGAGTTTAGTTCACAAAAACCTTGCGGAAGCTCTGCCAATTTTTATTCTCGATTTTATTCCAAATTTCGTCCATTTAAGTTTTCATTTCCGACGTTCCAATCTTGCCGGCTTGTGGAAGAAGGATCTCGGATTTTATTGCTTTTCAGGTTTTTATTGTATTTGATTTTTATTGTATTTGACATAATTGCAATTTTATTTATGTTATATTTTTATTCTTTATTTATGATGCATGCGTTATTGTTTTCTGAATTTATTTCCTGCCTTTTAATTCCGAGTATTATGAGTAGCTAAATACCCGTAGTCGGGGTGTGATGAAATAACCGAATAAATTAATGTTTTTTCTAAGCTAAAACCTTAATCAACTTAATTTCTGGCCGTGACTTTTTATAATTAAAAATTAAGCTTTTTATTACGAGAGTAAAGAAAGTGAAATAGGGAGAAATCAAGACCACGAGAGTGTGAGGTTTTAACCGGATAGCTAAAGTTAGGCATTCGATTTAAATACAGCGAGAGCGCTTTAAAACGAATTAGACTTATTTAGTTTTCAAAAAGATGCTTTCTAAACACTTATGGACTAGCGAGAGCAGACATTTGGCTTTAGGAGTATGATTCGAGGTAAGACCACGAGAGTGTGAATCGAGGGTTTTTAAACTGATAAGTACTACAGAACAATTAAGTTAAATATTTTTATATGCTTAGGTACAACTTAATTCGCATAGGTTCAAATCATTACGCTCCGACCCTTTAATATTAATTCCCTTAATTGAATTTAGTTTCCCTTTTGTTTTAAACTTCTAAAAACCAAACGTGACAATTTCCGCCTTAGCTAAACAACCCTGTTCTTAACACTAGAGTGATTACGAAGTCCCTGTGGGTTCGACATCCTTTTATTACTACCGCGATAGACTGTGCAATTGCAGTTAAGATACCGTTAGACACATTAGGTCGATCGCAGACACATCAGTATGAAAGTCACTTTGAGCATTGGAAGCCCAAAAATCCCTGTGCAAACTCAAACCCTAATTTAGGTCATCAGTGCAAGGAGATGTCTTGAGGAGAGAAAAACCCTAATCCTGTCAAGGATTCTGGTGAGGGGAAATCTTGATAAAATGACAGGGAAAATTTTGGGGTACAACAACTTCCCCTGTTCAATCTTCTTGAACCTGAAGAGTTAGATTGGCGAGTTTGCCTTTCGTGACTCGAAGGTAAAAGATGATTGGACACTAGAGTGCCCGTAAATTTGCACTCGTCAAAATGTAGCTGAGGGAATGGGCTTAAAGATGCCATTTGGAGATGGTAGAATCTTGCTGGAGATGGGATCAAAGATGCCATCCAAGACTTGTTTGTTGAAAATCAGGAGAATGAATATCATAATGGTATCCGTATCTGGAACATATCTGAGTTGTATCTGGAGATTGGATCTGTATGAGCAAGGGAATGGCGTCCGTGTCTGGAGCGTATCCCAGCTGTAACTATATTTGATTCTTGAATGAATATCAGAATGACTGCCATGTTTGGAGTGTATCTTTATTGTATCTGAAATATGAAATATGAAATCTTAATAAGCGACAGAAAGACATCCGTGTCTGGAGTATCTTTGGGCTGGGGAATAGGTTTGAATGAGTGACAAAATGGCTACCGTGTCTGGAGTGTATCTGGACTATATCTGAAGTTGAGATCTTGTATGAGTAGCAGAATAACTTCCGTGTCTGGAGTGTATCTGAACCTGAAGTTGATAGTTGAATCTGAATGAGAAATAGAAAGGCTTCCGTGTCTGGAGCGTATCTAGTTTGTATCTGATTGCTGAAGTCTGTATGAGTAGTAGAATGACCGCCGTGTCTGGGGTGTATCCATATTGTATCTGAAATAAGAGATTTGAATGAATAGCAGAATGACTTCCATGTCTTGGAGTGTATCCGTACTGTATCTGAAATCTTTGAACATTTGTTAAAGGTAGCTTTTAATCTTATTCTGAAAAGGGTAAAATGTTAGCTAAAACACAAAGTTATGTTGCATGACATATATGATGCAATAAAATGTGTTATGTCCATGTTTATGATATATGAATGTAATGGATGCGCATGTAAGCTGATTAGCTGTCTTGCTGAGGAAAATAAATCCTTGATAGCTGGAGATAATGAAATCTTTGACTGCTGCCGGGGAAAATAAATTCTTGACCGCTTGTTGGAGATAGAAGATCCTTAGTGACTTGTGGGGACTAACAAGAACTTTGACAACTTCTGTGGGGATATGAGAATCCTTCATGACTTTCTGGGGAATAAGGAAAACCTTGACGATCTCTACTGGGGAATCAAAACCTGGGAGGCTTCAACTGGAGAAATGAGATCGAGAATCTTCGATCTGCTGGGAAATAACTCTGTGGGGAGAATGCTTATTCTGCTGAAGAGTTCTCAAGGGCTTGGGTTGTATGCCAATCTACTGGGGAATTTGGAGGAAAATGGATAGTACTCCACCGGGGTTTGAGGGTTAAAGTTTTGGACTCCGTTGGGGAAGGAAGCTTTATCTTCACTGAGGGTTTGCAGTTTAAAGTTTGCTGGCTCTGCTGGGGATTGGGAGTTTGGAAACTTAGTTCTGATGGGGATTCTGAAACTTAACTCCGCTGGGGATATGTATTCCAAGGCTTTAACTCTGTTGAGGATCTGGATGATGTACTGCATGGGATTTCTTCTGGAATAGCCTAAAGACGTTTTCCTTTACTTTCAACCTATCAGTAATTATTCTTTCTCATTTCGTTTTATTTGTAAGCAGTGATTATATTCAAATGCATATGCTCATTTAATAAATCATTGGACGTTTTCAAATAAAACACAAGTGTAAAAGGCAAACAAATTTCTGCACTTTGAAGTATCTTTATATTAACTTTGTGTAAGTATTTTGTACAAGGGAGACAGACATCCTAGTAAGAGAATGTTGTCATAAAAATGAGAAAATTTTTATACAAAGAAAGATGGCTATGTGTAACAATTCCATGGGGTTCCCATTCTGTTATAGCCTTCGTAACTCTGAGTATCTTGTCCATTCGTTGCCTCATTCGACGTTGATTAGGTTGATCAGAAGCCCGGAGCTTGTCGGTGAAGAAATTGTCCTTAAAGTGATCCGACAAGACATAGTCATACGCTTTAATTCCCTAACTTTTGCCTGGACCGCCCTTTCGGGTTTTCGATCCACCGGGAAACCCTTTTTTGCCCAAGTCGCCCTTTTGGGTTTTCAACTTGCCGGGTATACAGATTTTTTTATTTATCCCTAATTTTTGCCTGAACCGCCGTTTCGGGTTTTCGATTCACCGAGATGCCCATTTTTGCCCAAGTCGCCCTTTCGGGTTTTCGACTTGTCGGGTCGTTTATGCGTAGTATCTTTTGACTATGTCTGCGTTCGCAGGGTGCGTCAGGTCATCACCGTCCATGGTGGTCAGAATCATTGCCCCACCAGAAAAGATGTTTTTGATCACAAATGGTCCTTCGTAAGTAGGGGTCCATTTTCCCCTGGGATCACTTTGCGGCAAGATGATTCGCTTGATTACAAGGTCCCCGACTTGATATATTTGTCTCTTGACTTTCTTGTTGAAGGTCTTGATCATACGTTTTTGATACGCCTGACCATGGAAAACAATAGTAAGTCGCTTCTCGTCAATCAAGTTAAGTTGATCAAGCCGGGTCTGAATCCAATCATCTTCACTCAAACCAGCATCCTTCATGATTCTCAAGGAAGGAATATGAACTTCCATAGGTAAAACAGCTTCCATGCCATACACCAAAGAAAAAGGGGTTGCCCCAGTTGAAGTGCGTGTCGTGGTACGGTACCCGTGCAGAGCAAACGGTAACATCTTGTGCCAGTCCTTGTAGGTGACTGTCATCTTTTGAATAATCTTTTTGATATTTTTGTTCGCAACTTTGACAGCACCGTTCATCTTAGGCCGATAGGGAGATGAATTGTGATGTTGAATCTTAAACTGATCGCACAGAGCGGTGATCATAGTATTGTTCAAATTTTTACCGTTGTTAGTGATGATCCTGTCGGGGATACCATACCTGCATATGAGGTTCTACTTGATGAAGCGGGCAACCACATCCTTTGTGACGGAGGCAAAGGAAGCTGCTTCGACCCACTTTGTAAAGTAATCAATGGCCACCAGGATGGAACGATGTCCATTAGATGCAGTAGGCTTGATCTCTCCAATCATGTCGATTCCCCACATCGCGAATGGCCAAGGAGCTGTTAAGAAATTGAGAGGAACTGGAGGAATATGTACCTTGTCAGCATATATTTGGCATTTGTGACAAGTATGGGAATGTTGATGACAATCAGCTTCCATGGTAGACCAGTAATAACCAGCCCGTAGAATCTTCTTAGCCATCATATGGCCACTTGATTGGGTGCCAAAGGTGCCATTATGTAGTTCAGCCATGATCTGCTCAGCTTCAACTTTGTCCATGCAACAGAGTAGGACACAATCAAGATTGCGCTTGTATAGGATACCATTGCTCAGAAAGAACTTGGCAGCGAACCTTCTTAAGAACTTTTTGTCCTTGACTGAAGCTCCTTCAGGGTATTCTTGTGCTTCGAGATACCTTTTGACGTCATGAAACCAAGGTCGGTCCATCACTTCTTCGATATTAATCTCGTGACAATGTGCAGGTTCGTCCATTTGTTCAATGGTGATTTGAGGTGCCTCATTATCCCAATTAAGTTTAAACATGGATGACATTGTAGCTAACGCATCCGCCAACTGATTCTCTTCTCGCGGGAAATGCTCGAAGGTAATCTGCTCGAAATATGGTAACAATGTCAGGATATGTTCTTTGTAAGGGATGAGGTTAGGGTGCTTAGTATCCCACTCTCATTTGATTTGACTGATAACCAAAGCTGAGTCCCCAAATACAATCAGAGATTTGATTCCCAAGTCAATAGCGGCCTTGAGACCAAAGATACAAGCTTCATACTCGGCCATGTTGTTGGTGCAGCTGAAGCAGAGTCTAGCAGTGAAAGGTGTATGGCAACCTTCTGGAGAGATAAGCACCGCGCCAATACCGTTTCCAAGTGCGTTGGAGGCACCATCAAAGTACAGAGTCCATCAGGATCCTTGTTCAGGTCCGTCATACGGTTTGTTCTCTTCAATGTTGCTCAAAGTCATGATATCCTCGTCGAGAAAGTCGAACCTCATGGATTGGTAATCTTCGACGGCTTGATGGGATAGATGATCGGCTAGCACACTCCTCTTTATAGCTTTTTGGGTCGTGTATTGTATATCATATTCAGTGAGAATCATTTTCCATCTAGCGATTCTTCCAGATAAAGCAGGCTTTTCGAAGATGTACTTGATCAGATCCATTTTAGAAATCAGCAAAGTGGTATGTGTCAACATATACTGCCTTAGCCGGCGAGCAGCCCATACCAAAGCGCAACAAGTTTTCTTAAGCAGTGAGTATCGGGTCTCATAGTCGGTAAAATTTTTGCTAAGGTAATAAATGGCATGCTCTTTTCAGCCAGACTCGTCATGTTGACCCAATACGCACCCCATTGAATTATCCAAAACAATCAGATACATGATTAATGGCCTTCCTTCGACGGGTGGCATCAAGATAGGAGGTTCCAGCAAATACTCCTTGATTTTATCGAAAGCAACTTGACAGTCATCATTCCATTTAACCACCTGATCTTTCTTCAACAGCTTGAAGATTGGTTCACAGGTAGATGTTAGGTGAGAGATGAATCTTGCAATGTAGTTTAGGCGTCCCAAGAAACCTCTGACCTCCTTCTCAGTGCGAGGGGTAGGCATTTCTTGTATGGCTTTGACTTTGGCAAGATCGACCTCAATGCCCTTGTTGCTGACAATGAATCCTAAAAGTTTATCGGACCTGACTCTGAAAGTGTACTTGCTAGGGTTCAGTCTGAGCTTGTACTCCTTTAATTTGACAAACAGCTTCTGCAGATGGTTGAGGTGTTCTTCTTCTGTTTGTGAACGGGCTATCATATCGTCTACGTAGACTTCAATCTCATGATGTATCATGTCATGAAACAAAGCTACCATGGCTCGCTGATAGGTTTCCCCGACATTCTTCAGTCCGAATGGCATCACTTTATAGTAGAAGGTACCCCATTGCGTAACAAAAGTAGTCTTCTCCATGTCTTCGGGGGCCATTTTGATCTGGTTGTACCCTGAAAATCCGTCCATGAAAGAGAATACCTTGTGTTAAGCTGTGTTGTCAACCAAGATGTTAATGTGCGGTAGTGGAAAGTCATCCTTAGGGCTAGCCCTGTTTAAGTCTCTGTAGTCTACGCACATTCTGACTTTGCCGTCCTTCTTAGGCACGGGCACAATGTTAGCAACCCATTGTGGATAGGAAGTAATAGCAAGAAACCCAACATTAAACTGCTTCATCACTTCAACTTTGATCTTTTCGGACATGTCGGGCCTCATTCGGTGGAATTTCTGTTTGATTGGTGGACAGTCTTCTCTTGTAGGGAGACGGTGAACCACAATATCTGTATCTAGTCCCGGCATGTCTTCATAGGACCAGGCGAAGATCTCAACATATTCATTCAACAGCTGAACTAAACGCTCTTTGACACTTGGCTCCAGGTTGGCACCCACTTTAACCTCTTTTCTGTCTTCCTCTGTTCCCAAATTAATAGTCTCTAACAACTCTTCATGGGGCAGAATAGCCCTTTCTTCTTGTTGCAAAAGTCTAGCCAACTCTCCAGGCACTTCACAGTCTTCATCACCTTCGTATTCGGCATGATTGACCAGATCTTCAGAGTCACTGAAGGCCATGGAAAAATTGTTACCCATGAAATCTGGAGTGGATGGGTACCTGCATTTTGTGAGTGTGGGTGTGTGTAAGGGATAGCCACCTTTAAACAAATAAAATGTAAAAAGAAAGAAAATGAACACAAAAGTTTATATATGAAAACGTCCATGATTCATTAAAAATGGCATATGAAAATGAAGAATCAAAACCCTTACAAATGGACCTATATGCCCCGAGTAAGGCATAAGGTGAAAAGAGTGTACAAATTGTTTAATAATTATTACAGACCAAACAGGAAATGTTCAAAAGATAAATTACTGATTGATGAAAGTAATAGGAACGAAGTCTTTCGCCTCCCAGTTGTTCAGTCCTCCTTCAATGGTTGGAAAGATCCAGTCTTTAAAATTGCTTCCTTCTTCATCCTCCTCTACAGCATGAACTCCATGATGAGTGATTTTCAGTGGCGGTCCTCCATCCCGGGAGTGACGCATAGCCTTCTGACCAGCAGCAGTGAAACCCAAACCGAACTTATCTGTCTTGACAGGAAAATCTGGAAGTTGACCCCATACTATGCTTCCTCCTTCCTTGATCACAGCCTCCGCATCTTTAAGAGATGACATCCGAGACACAAGTTTGGTAATGATGGGCACAACAGTCATTGTCTTGGCTACTGCAACTTCAGGAGAAACCTCTTCAAAGTGTTGGAAAGGTGTTTCTATGAATTCACCATCTAACTCCACGTAGCGGAAAGAGTTAAGGTGGCTTATCATATACTCCTCCTCCCCATGAACTGTTATGATTTTACCCTGGAGTGGGTACTTGAGCATCTGGTGTAGAGAAGAAGTGACTGCCCCAGTGTTGTGGATCCATGGCCTTCCCAACAAGCACGAATATGAAGGACGGGTGTCCATCACATAAAATGTAGAGTTGAAAACCTCCGTTCCCACCTTAATTGGGATGTCCACTTCTCCGTGAACCATCTGCTTAGAACCGTCGAAGGCTCTAACAATGATATTACTGGGCTTTAAGGTCAAACCTTCAAAGTCTAGTCTGTCCAATGCTTTCTTTGGTAGGACATTTAAAGATGAACCGGTATCAACCAGAACGTGAGCAAGTGTGAATTCTGTGCTTGCAGATATTTGACCGTCTACTCTATATCCATATTGTTGAAATAAACAGCAGAAAGATAAGGAAACCTGGTGTGAAGACCTATTTATGCATATGCTGAATGATATGTTATTCATGTAATGCATTCAAGGATTCAGAAATTCAAATTTGTCGAAACAAAAAAGAACGCATGTCATATTAATAAGAAGAATTTTTTAGTACATAAATGCCCCATGGACAAAATATTTCAAAAATCTTAATGTAAAAAGACGTTGCGCATCCTCTTTAGTGTGATGTAGGTGTTGAGATTCTGCCCTTCGTGAAGTCGACGGGTAAGTTCCAAAATCTTCTTCTCACTGGCGTAGAAGCTGGCTTCAAAAGTATTATGTTCCTCCTTGAGATGTATCCAACTCTTTTGCAAATCTTCCAATGATGTTGGCATGTCAGGATGTAGGAGGGTGTATGAAACCTCTCCTTCCATAACAGGCTCTTTGATCATGGGGAGAATGTGGGGGTAAGGCATCATAAGACTCTGGGCGTGGGTTCGTACCCACTTCAGGTAAGGCTCAAGGGGGATGGAATTCTTGTGTCCCAGTGTCTTACTATCCACTTTGTTGGGCATCCTCCAAGCTCGGATAAACCTTTTTCGAAGTCCTTGAGCATCGTTGTCGAAGTCAAAAACCAAGTCTGGAATCAGCATGTCATGAGGGCCATCCCTTTGGGCATACCCAAATTGTCTCAGATCTAAACAGGGGTTGTAGGTGATGCCTCCCCTAATACCAAGTAATGGGACATTAGGGAATTATCCACAACGATCAATGATGATGACATTTTCTCTGGACCGAGAAAACCAATGAACATCAGAATATGTAAGATTCATCAACCGTTGTGACCACCTCAAGCCTTGTTCATTCTTCAAGACTGACTGGGGAAGGTGAGGAATAAACCACCTTGCTAGAAGAGGAGTACAACACATGAGAACACCTCTTTTCCTCATTGTTCATGTGTGAAATGAGTGTAGGATGTCTCCAAGCAACGTAGGCACAGGATTCTGAGATATGAAAATCTTGACAGCATTCACATCTATAAGCTGATCAGGGTTTGGGAACAATACCAACCCATAGATGAGAAGTGCTACAATCTCCTTAAAAGCTTGCAGATATAGAGAATTCCAGCAGTCTTGTGCCTTCTCAAACAGAAACTTTGCCAAGAAACCCTTGACACCACTTATGGTTTCCCAATGACCTTTGATATCAGATGGTTGCAAGTGTAGGGCTTGAGCAACATCTTCAGGCTTTGGTTCTCTTTCCGTATCGTTGTAGGGTAGTTGATAGAGAATAGGAATTCTCAGGAGTTGAGAAAATTCCTCCAAAGTAGGTACTAGTTGGTAATCAGGAAATGTAAAGCAATGGTGTAGAGGGTCAAAGAACTGGAAGAGGACTTTCACCATGTCTTCTTCAATGTTGGAGTTGACCAAGTTGAGAAGTCTACCATGTCTTTCACTGAAGGGAGAATTCTCTGGAATCTTGGAAGTAAGCTCCTTGAGTTGAGGAGGGGTTCTCACAAGGTTGACCTGAATAGTTTTTCTGCGGAGTGATTCCATGACCTACAAAACAGGAACAAAGATGAAGATCCAAACCCTTGAAATGGTTAGTGGATGCATATGATGCTTTATGATGTTCATGATGTATGCACAAGTATATGTACAAACAAATCACACAAGATCCTAGTTTTAGGCTTGCATGGGGGTTCATAGGTAAGTACCCTCTTGAAGTTAGTTGGCTCAACCTGTCCTATAAATAGTAACTGGGTTCTAAGGAGCTCAATATCACTGGGTTATTTTCTGTCTTCATTGTTTCAGTTTAGCCACTTAACTGGCGACCGAAATATTCCAATAAAACAACCCTCAATGAGTGTAGTATCGAGTATCTACCAACTTCGGATTGCACCAAAGCCGATCATCTCACAACCTCTAATAAGGCCAAGATGGTCAAGTAAAGGTTCTAAAAGTCCATTAGTGCTTCATGACATCACTCAGTGGCCCCGTATTCTCTTTGATTGACTCAAAGGCTACCGGTACCCACAAATATGTCGCACTAATATAGCTATTTCTTCAACTATGTCGGTATACCCCGTACAATTTCCATAACGTATTGCTATTTACCTATGAATGTTTCCCAAATCCGGGTAGAGGATTTCAAGCCCAAACAAGAGAACCAAATGTAAAGCAATCAAAGCAAACAAGATAAGCATGTAAAGGTGATCTAAACCCTAAGGTAACCCCACTTTTAAAATACTCCCCAGCAGAGTCGCCAGTTCTGTGATACGGTGGGAGAACTGACTTGGGTTTTGCGTTTGTGTTCACAAATGTTTCAGTTTAGCAAGAGTCGCCACTGACTTTTTATTTTATCCAAAGGAAAGGTCAAAAAGCACAGGAAAGACCTTTGAGATGTTTTCTTGGGTTCGGGGGGTAGATTATGAAAAGGGAAGGTGAAAGAACCCTTTTCATCCATGGTTATCCATGGGCTCTTAGTTACTTGTTTAGATCACTTGCTTTGCTTTTCCAATTGTTTGAAATGGTGCTTTGTGTGTGGTTTTGAAAATGTTTTGAAAAGAGGCCATCGTTGTGGTAACCTTTGTAATGATTCTTGTTTGAATGTATACAAAGGTGTATTTGTCTTTTGAAAAGATGTTTCGATGTTTTGAAAGTTTGAAAGTTTTTGGGAAATGTTTTGAAATTGTGTTGTGAGGTGTGTTTGAAAATAGCAAGGATGTTTTTGCAAGTTTTGATCAAGTAACTAAGAGTTGTCTACCCTATTTTACTCAAAGATCTTCCCTACACATTTTTAACCCTTTTGACAGTGTTGTTTTACCATTGCATTTGGTAAATAACCTTGTATTAGGATGTTAAACGGGACAAGCGCGAGTCATCGTATTGACCATGATAGCAATATTACCAAGTATCTTTAGCAATTTTTTGAGGGACTAGATCATTTTATATAGGCAACCAAGATAGCGTCATCAAGGGACTATGATCTTTTGTTTTGCTTTTGTTTTGCCAAGATACTCAACATGCTTAACATGGCCATTTTAAAGGCAACAAGTGGATGAAACCCTAGGGGTGCAAGTGTGCATTGTGTTATCATTTTACATGCTTTTTTGTCTTTGTATTAGTCAAGCTATTTGTTTGATTTTGGATTTTTGCATACAAACCCTAATCTCTAATCATGGCATAATTGAAAGCATAAATGCGTAAAATAAATCTACACTATTACAACATTTGATATGGGAGGGGATACAATTTTTGAAAGGGGGATATTTGCAAGAAAATAAAACCCTAATATTTACTATTACATCCAAATTGAATAATTGGTACAAATAATAAATGAACAATATTTAAATAAATAAATTAAACAAATATGCAAAAATATTATGAATATGCAAAAAATGTTTTGTTTATTTTTATGTATGCAAAAATATAATATTTAATGTAAAAAAGAAATAAAAAGAATTTTTTTTTTATTAAGGGGAAAAACCCTAATTTTCTTTTAAGAAAGTAAATATATATCATATACTTTTTATGCACAATAAAAAAAAAGTATATACAAAAATAAAATATATTTAGAAAAATATTACTTAAGTATAAATGATAAAAAATAAAGGTACAATATTTTTATGTTTTATTCTCAAGTTTTCATTAAATAAAATATAATTTTTGGTAAATAAAAGTATTATTGGAGTATAAATAATTATATTAGTTATGTACAATAAAAATACAATAAAATATATACAAGACAAAAATATATTTAGAAAAATATTATTGGAGTATAAATAAATAAAGAATAAAAAAAGGTATAATATTATTATATATTATTTTTAAGTTTTCATTAAATAAAAGTATATACTAATTAAATTATTTTTATGTTAGAAAAATAAAAATAAAATACAAAAATAAATGTGAAAATTTATAAAAATATTTTTTGATATTTTTTATGTTTGGAAATTAAGAAAATAAAATCAGAAATTAAAAATAAATACAAAAATATAAAAATATGAAGAAATGGGCCAGGGGGGTGCAGTCAGTAATGAGGGGGGGGGGTGTAAAAAGTGAGAAACACAGGCCTAACCCAGTTTCAAACTTCATCTTCAACCTTTTGTCCAAAAATGCGCCGCCTGACTTCAAACATGAACAACTTGCATACGTGCTCTAATGCAAAAACACATAACATCAAAGTTGTAGCATTTTTCAAGACGAATCCAACCATGTAAAGAACTCATTCTAACTCTCAAATACCAGAGAGAATTTCTCTGGCCCTAAATTTTAACCTAATTTTTTCAGGAAGTTCATGAATCAAATTCTCTTAACATGCTTAACTTAAATGAAAACTGAGCATATGCACATCTTCATGGATATGAATACTACATTTTTTATTCACAAACTTACGCCTAATGGTTCCTAAATAGAGAGATAGGAAGTTGACAAAAACCTGTTTCAGTTGACTTTGTGTATGGCAATGTGGAGCTTTTCAGCGAGGCCTGTGATGTTTGGGAGCTTGCTTGAACTTCCTCTGACCTTCCCCAATGCCTAGTTTGCCTTGAATGTGCTTGAACAAGCCTGTAGAACTCAACCTGCACAAGCTGAAATCAAAAATGGTAAACCTTGCAAATGGAGTTACAGTCAGTGTTTAAGGATTGGGATAACTTGGATAGGTTATATGGAAGGTGTTTGAACAGGTCTAGGGCAAAATGCACGAGCAACTTGTGAGATAGAACTCAAGATGCAGAAGCTACCCTGTTTTGCCAATGGGAGGTGATTTTGTGCTATGGAAGGTTTCAGGACTCAAAGGCTCGCGTTTTAGGTTCAATACAATGTGTGAAACTTGTCTCAAAAGCTTGCAAAAGTTGGTTCTCTATGATGTTCAAGTTGTGTGATATTTGACAAGTTTCTTGGTTATGAAGCAAAAGTGAACCATGATGCAAGACAGGCCTGTACAGGCTATCTATCCTCTTGCACTCTATGCTCTTGGCCCCTCAAGTAGGTGGATATTGTGTGCAGTATAAGATCTTGTTCAAGGCTCAAGGATTCTATTTGACATAAAGCAAGATTTTGACAAAAATGGTAATGTACCTTTTACCATTTTTGGATTAATCTATTGTATAATCCTCTAATGACCAAAATAAAGCCTTATACCAATGGATTTAAATTTAATTATTGAGTATGGAAGGGTTTTGGGACCTGTAATCTAGTGCAAACAAGGCTGATTAGAGTTTGCAACTTGTATATGAACATGCCATGGATCAAAAGTGAGTTTTTGCCAACTTCAAGCCTTCGATTCTCCCTAACCACAAATGATTTTGGAGAGTTCTTGGACTTTTTAGAAAGCTTGTAACATTATCTACAATCCATATTTGAAATGAATTTTGATATTACAAATGGAACTAGGGAAAAAATCACCAAGAAGATAGGTCAAAATCCTGCCTAAACTAGGGCAAAATTTCACTAAGTTAAAAGTTTCACAGACCCTTGTTCTAAAAATCATAACTTGAGACCCAAGCTTCTTTTGGGAAAACTTTGTGAATAAAAGTTATAGATTTTGTGGAGGAATACAACTTTCATGTTGGAAGTTTTGTTTGAATCCAATTGCATCATGGTGAAAATATTGGGCAAAGTTAGGAAAAATTAAGAAAATTTCATAACTTAGAAAAATTCTAAGTTATGAAAATTTTCAATCTTAAACCCTAATTTGCAAAATTGGGTTTCTTGATGAACAAGTTTCATGTTTTGACACATATTGATTAAAAATGACCCTTGGCACTTGATTTTGACCAAAAAGTCAAAGTTTGACTTTTCAGTGTACAATCAAATTTTGATTAGTTGACTGAAAAATTCATCTGTCAATCCAATGCAATTGAGATCTTTTGAACCTTGTGAATAGGTCAAGATGATGCCATTGAGTCCTTGAATCCATGTTTGAGTCCAATTTGCCATTGGCTAGGTTAAAAATCAGAAATTGCCCTTGTACAATCAAAACCCTAAAAATGACCATTTTGCCCTTTTGATGATCTGATCAAATTTCTTGAGGAGTTGTGGTCCAAACTTGATCAAATGATTCATATGAGTTTATAATGTTTATGTGGATAAAAAATTTCGAGGTTTGACTGTAAATTGGCCACAGTTGACTTTTTCCCCAATACAACTGATTTCTAGGTCAACTGTCCAATTGACTGGGCAAAAATTTGATTCAAGGCTTGAAACTTGGTAGAGGCAATCTTATAGGTCCAACATGAAGCATGAAAGTCACTTTGAGCATTGGAAATACAAAAATCCCTGTGCAAACTCAAACCCTAATTTAGGTCATCAATGCAAGGAGATGTCTTGAGTAGAGCAAAACCCTAATCCTGTCAAGGAGTCTGGTGAAGGGAAATCTTGATAAAATGAGAGGGAAAATTTTAGGGTACAACACCTACTATCCAGGTTCCTTCCCACAAGCCCTACTATCTAGGCTTTCATTTCGAAGTAACCCTACTATCCAGGTTCCTTCCCACAAGCCCTACTATCCAAGCTTTCATTTCGAAGTAACCCTACTATCCAGGTTCCTTCCCACAAGCCCTACTATCTAGGCTTTCATTTCGAAGTAACCCTACTATCCAGGTTCCTTCTCCTTTACCTCCAGACAACAGTTTACAACACTATAAGACCTGGACCCGGCCATATACGATCGATTTCACATTTCCCCAGCGAGTGGCTGTACAACATGGACCCTAACCAAGTATACGTTCTACTTTCACCTCCTCATTCAGAAGATAATTCCTTAGTAGAGTAATGGACAACCGAAGCTCTTAGACTTTACTTCTCAGTGCATAAGTCGACATTCCCCGGCAAAGTTCCCCCCTCGACAGCAGGTACATGAACTCTCATCCAGGAATCTCTTATGCAACCAATCTTTTCCGGATGGCATCTTTAAGCCCATCTCCTCTGATTTACTGTCGTCTTCCAAATGGAATCTGTAAGCCCATTCCCGACATCACCAATCAGTATTACTTCACGCGAGTGCAAATTTCTAGGCACTCTAGTGTTCAATCATCTTCCGCCTTCAGATCACGAAGGGCAGATCAGCCAATCTACATCCTCAGGCTTAAAAAGATTGAACAGGGGAAACTATTGTACCCCAAAATTTGCCCTCCCATTTCTCAAAGGATCATCCTGGACTCTCAGGTTTGTTTCTATCAAGTTCCAAGTCTTGAATTACAACTTTTCAAGAAAATCACTCACAAGGGCAAAATGGTCATTTGCACACCAAAGGAGTCAAACTATGACTTTTGAATAAAAAATCAAGTTCCAAGAATCATATTTCATTAAGGCATGAAATTGCTTCATCAAAAATCAAAAGTCAGAAGTTACTTTGAAAATCAAATTTTTCTAAACATTTAGAAAATTTTCTAAGTGT
This sequence comes from Vicia faba, assembly GCA_948472305.1. Classification (NCBI taxonomy): domain Eukaryota; kingdom Viridiplantae; phylum Streptophyta; class Magnoliopsida; order Fabales; family Fabaceae; genus Vicia; species Vicia faba. The sequence continues at coordinate 751,402,146 of OX451736.1, read as the reverse complement.
CTAGAGAATATGATACTTCAGAACTTCTGAGCCAGGCTCTATGCAAGTGCAGTCAGAAGTTGCAAACACAGTTCAGAACATGACGCTTCAATCAGAACATGCAGAAGCAATGCTCTTTGGTCAGAACATGATGCTTCATTCAGAACATGATTCTTCAACATATGGAGGCTATGTTCAATGCTTCGGTCAGAACATGCCCCTTCAGCATTTGGAGGTTATGTTTCTGATCTTCTAGCCAGATTATCACCGTAACATTCAGAAAATTCTGGATACTCTCAAGGCAGAGTTTGGTCAGAACTTTTGGGCAGGTTTTCACAAAGGATCAGTCAGAGTTTGCTAGGGTAATTCAAAGAGGGTTACAAGGCGTGCTGCAAGCTTCCCAGAAAGTCTGAGAGCTCCTTCAGAACATGCTGGAGCCAGAAGATACAAAGATTAGATGTTGGACGTTCACTCTAAATGATTCTGAAGCTGAACTTCTAACCCAGAATCAAACAATGAGGCAGAGTTTCACATGGCAGGATTTCTGATTTGATAAATCTCATCATCATTTAATGCTCACAACCACTTTTGAGTCTTTATCCAAAGGATTTCCCCACGTGTGGCATAAAAGTACCTTTGCTGTCCTTGAAAAGCAGATTTTTTACAAAGTATATGTTGGGCCCATGCTTCGCTTTTTCTTCTGAGGGTAATTTTCCTTGATTCATGCTTATAAATCCAGCTTAGGCACGGCTAAAAGCTGCTAACCACCTTACTTTGTGCCTTGAACCATACTTGTTTGAACTTGCTTCAAGAACAAGTCAGCGCCTAGCATATGATGGTTGTACCTTTGATTTCTCCAAGCTACTAAATCCTTTCCTATAAATTAAACTACATTTGCAACTATGAAAGGGTCGAAAATTTGAGAAAAGAAAAGCCTTGAACCCCTGCCAAAATTCCAAGAGTTCCAAAAACTGTAAACACAACATACAAAAACTGTTAACTTTTGATTCCTTGCATTCAAACTTCATTTATCCTCAAGTGCATCTTGACTGAAGCCATCCACACAGTTGCTGATTCATATATCAGAAGTTATCCTAAATTCTGTGTTCATGCTGCTATACACTCTCCATCCACCTCCACCTCAAAGAAATCAGAATATCACTTCTTTGCTATTCCAGAAGTTGAAAACTTCCAGCCTGCTGAGTACGTGAAGAAGCTGCTCAGAACATCATCAGAGTTGAGGTTAACTCCAGTTCACATAATCTCTTCCAGTTGCAAGGTAAGCTTCTACTGACTCTCACCACATTACTTAAGCATTACCAGATTTGCATGTTCAAAAATACAACGTAGATATCATGTTTCTGCTGTTGTACATATTCTGAGATCTCATGCATCTGCCTGCCTAAGTAGGTAATAAATCAGTTCATAACTTCTTGAAGAAATTAGAACTCAAAATTAGGATTAGCAAATTCATACTTGCCTCTGATTTATAGTTCAAATATTTCTTATTTCTGAAACACTCTGACATATGCTATAACTGTCATAAGCACATCTTCTGTTTTGTTGAGAAATGACCAAGTTGCAGATGTTCTGACTAGCATGGAGAGGGAGACCAAATTCTGCCAGTGGTATCAGAACTTCTGAAATCTACTTTATTGCCGGTGGTACCAGAACTTCTGAAAACTACCTCGTTCCCAGTGGACCCAGAACTTCTGACTTCATCCATTTTTTCACTAACAGGATATCTGTTTTGCAGCAGGCCAGAGTCAGAACTTCTGACCTCCTTTAGTCAGCAATACGCTGATTCTATTTTTCTTTTTTCTCACTATTTTTGCTATTACTTTCTTTTTCATTAATCAAAAAGACACCAAAAAACATTATTTTTATATTTTTTACTTGCTTTATTTTATTTCTTAAAACAAAAGATAAAAAATATTTGCTTAAAATAAAATAAGTCCAGTTTACATCTTTTGTACATTCTTATCCATTCGATATGGTTGTAATAATAATTTAGGATTTAATTTTATTTGCAATCCCCATTCGTAAATATGTACCCCCATGCCCCAAATATTGTAATAGCATAGGACTTTACATTTCTGCAATTTATCGCTTTCGAATATAAATGCTAGTAATTAGGATGTGTATGGCAAGATAAAATCAATAAATAGATCACCCTAATCAAGACTAAAATGCATGTAATCAAACACACTTGCACACTAGCACCCTTAAGGTTAACTCCACTTGTTGCCTAAAAGTGGTCATGTTACGCATGCGGGGTGTCTTAGCAAAACCAATCAAAATACAAGATCATAGTCCATCGATGACGCTATTCAAAGTTGCCTTACAAATGATCTTGGTCCCTAAAAGAAAAATGCTAAGATACCTTGCAACATTGCTTTCTATAACTATACAAAACGTCCCAACGTCCGTCCCTTCACATCCAGTAATGGAGCTTCTTACCAAATCAATGGTAAGATAGCCACATCTAAAGGAGGAGGAAAAGCACATCTAAGACCTTTTGAGTAGGTAGGTTCGCTCTCAGTTGCTCGCTTGCTCACAACAAAAACATTTTATACACCAACACTCTCACTTTAAAACATTTTTCAAAAGACAACACCTTGTACGCGTTCTTATAGAAACGAGAGCCATTACAAAGAAAACCTTTTTCAAAACCACTTTCAAAAACACCTCACAAACACCTCTTTGAACTATTTTCGAAACAAACACTTTATATGCATTCTTATAGAAACGAGAATCATTACAAAGTTACATTTTCAAAATACTTTCAAAACCCACACCACAAAGCACAATTTCAAACAAAAGCAAGTGATCTAGCAAGCAACTAAGAGCCCATGGAAAACCATGGATGAAAAAGGTGCTAATACATTCCCTTTTCATAATCTACCCCCCGAACTCAAGAAAACATCTCTAAAGGTCTTTCCTGTGCTTTTTCACATTTCCTTTTGGATAAAAGAAAAGTCGGTGGCGACTCTTGCTAAACCGCAACATTTGCGAACACAAACGCAAAACACTTAAGTTAGTTCTCCCACCGTATCACAATTCCCTATAAATAGAGGGTCATCCCTCATTCATTTCCTCAAGCTTGAACAACCAAAATCATCCTGCCAAACTTGCTCCATAACTCATTTTTCTGAAACTTCAAAATAAGTGTTCAAGCCTTTTTCAATCCAATTTTTCTATCAATTCACCGTCCTTGATCTTCCCTAAAGCTAACCTTACAATTAGCTTCAAGAATCGTGACCTATATTGATCAATAGAAGTCCAGTTTTAGAGCTCTGCAACTTAATTTCAATAGGTAGATTTCTCTATCAATTCTTCAAGACTTTGATATCATTGTGAAGCTCTCATTGCCCTGGTTCTAGTTGCAACACTTGCTTTTATCTGGAAACACGTTTTGACCATGAAATTTCAAATCCCTTTTCCAAACTTTCCTTCCAAATTGCTTGAGCTACAGTTTATATATATTTGTCGCGAAGGTATGGTTGTCTTTGTCTTGAAGAGACGAAGCGAGTGGCATAGGTCTCGTGCTCTAATTTTATAGATTGATCAACCTGGTTTTAGGACTGGCCAAAGGTTAAAGATGACCAACGTGTCATCTTCCAACCAATGATGGCGTGCCATTTGTATTTTTTCGAATTTCTGATTTTACATTTGATTCAGTGCTTTATTCACTAATGACCATGATATGCACAACGCGCCAGATCCTTTGGATTTAATTACTAATGCGTTTTGACTCTCATTCAATGGCCCACATATTTTTGACTTTATTTTTTATTTCTGATTTTTATATTTAATTGCTTTAAACTTCAAAAAATCATAGAAAATTCATTTTTAGTCCAAAAAATCTGAAATATATTTTTTATTTTTCTCTTTCTGATTTTTATTTTTTCATAATTTTATTTTGTGTTTTGATATTTTTTATAAATTTTAAATTTATTTGATTTGTTTTAAATGTTTAAAAATACTTTTATGCATTTTTAAATTCTGAAAAAATTACGGAATGATCCAATGATATTGTGACAAATATTTGTGACCTCATTTAATTTTTATTTTTGACTTTGTTATTTTTTTTATTATTTTTGGTTTATTTTACTCATTTCTTTCAATTTTTAAAAATAGTTTCTGACTTTAAAAAAAACCAAAATTTTATAAAATTATTTTAGTTAATTTCTGATTTTTCTATGGTCTTACTTAATATTTCTTGATTAATTTGAACATGGTTGATATTTTTCTCTTTTATTTCTATTTTAAAACATTTTAAAACCCTTTTTAATATATATATATATATATATATATATATATATATATATATATATATATATATATATATATATATATATATATATATATATATATATATATATATATATATATATATATATATATATATATATATATATATATATATATATATATATATATATATATATATATATATATATATATATATATATATATATATATATATATATATATATATATATATATATATATATATATATATATATATAATTTCAATATTATTTTGTTATTATTTTCTGGCTGATCTTGGATTGAATTTTTGATCATGAACTTTATTAACATCATTGGATCCATGGTGTTGAGTCTAACTCCATAAATATGGATGAATGATTTTAATAATAATTTGATTAAATTTTAATTCAAATGTGGTTTGTATCTTCTTTCCCACCCCTCTTCATCTTATCCCTTTCTTATTGCACTAAGTGTTATTGGAGCATGATCTCTATATCATGTCTCAAAATAAATGGTGTATAGATTGCTATTGACCGGCCTCAAAATAGGTGCGACTTCTATATAAGTCCACTTATGATTGCTTAACATAGCGCTAAATTTTGCTCCAATTCGAATAAATGATCATTCGTGGCCCAAACCTATGTTTGCAAGACCAATTATGTTGATTTGATCTCTTTGATCCAATAACCTTGAGATTCATTGTGTGGAGGCTTTGGTTCTACCAATCCTCTAATGGATCTACAACACTTTTGGTCAACACGATCACTTAAACATTGTTGATCATTAAATGGTACTTTCGAGGATCCCAAATGGACGATATACTTGAGAAAAAGAAAATGCAACTTGTTGTGTGGAGGCTTTGGTTCTACCAATCCTCTAATGAGTTCCAAATGCATGTTTCAAGATGGTAATCCAACTAACCACTAATTATTAAATTGTTTTTACTTTATGCTTTTATTTTTAAGCTTTATGTACCATTTACTTTAAGCATTACATTTCATGCCATTTTTATTTTGCTCACTTGAGCATTTATATTCTTGTTATTTTTATTTTGCTCACTTGAGCTTTTCTTTTCTTTTTTTAAGACACCTAATAATCAACATGAACTATAAAAAGCTTTAATGATATTTGGACTATTTGGTTACTATCCTTGGCATTATGGAGTATTGGACTTCTTGGACTTAGGATTAAAAATCTTAGCCTATGTTGGAGACCTTGTGATCTTAATTGATATTTTGTATGGAGTTCTTGAGGTTTACCTCAAGACATTGGGTTGTTTGTTTGTTTTGTGTGCATGTTATTGTGATTACATACTTTGTTTATAATCTGGAATTCACCCGTATACAGTCGTTACTCTACCCAATTTTTTTGAACACTTAATACATTTGAAGTTTGGTTCTCTCAAGAGATCTAGTATCTTTGCTTGCTTGGTTTGAATCCAAAGAATGAGAATTCTATCTTGACTCATAATGTCAAGTATTGGCTTCTTGTTGGTTAGATGGTTCTTATCCCTAGCTTTTACCTTATGCTTTAGGATAGTCTCTTCTCCTCCTCCCATATTCTTTAATTTCAAAAATCTTCTTCCTCCTTTTGAAAACAATTCTTGTTCTGAAACTTGAACCATTTTCATAATAAACTTGGACTTAGGTCCATGCATTTTCAAAACCTTTTCATAAATGAACTCTAATCAATTTAATAATACCTTGATATTTTTTGTGAGAAGACTAAAAGTCCATCAATCTCATTTAAACCATTTTTCTACTTTGGCTTTTTATTTTTAAACCCTTCTCAAAAGATTAGACTATTGTCAATCCTTGTAGTGATGCAAACAACTATACTTCTATAATATATAGTGAAGAGAGATATTTTCCACTTGGGTGTTGAGTGAGGCATTGTTGATTTTAAATCCAAGCCATATCCTCCATTTTGAGATGATGCAAATTATCCTTTCTCATGATTGTGGGTAGTAAGTATATTTTCCACATGGACAATGATGATGATGTCTTATCTCATAGAATTAACCTACACACTTGTGTTTTAAAATTTAAAAAAAAAAGGTGAACTACGTGTACCCTAATCCCATATTTCACGAAAAGTGGTACGTAGGCACTAAAGGTTCGCAACCGCGGCGGGTGGAAAAATCATAAAAATACTTCTTTTCTCACCTCCACCATCTATTTTACATACAACATTTTATAGACAAAATATACATATTTTTTCAAAGAGATTCATGCGGAGTACCGTAGATGTTTAAGGTGCTAATACCTTCCCTTTGCATAACCAATCCCCTTACCTTGAATATTTCCTCCTATTTTTGGGTTATTCGCTCTTTTCCCATTCCTTTGGGAACAATAAAGCACGGTGGTGATTTTTATTTTGATCTGTATAAGTCTAGTCAATTCAATGGCTTAGTTTTAAACATTTTTACAGCTACAGGAAAAATGGCGACTTCACTGGGGAAAGATTGACCTGGTTCCTCTTTCTGGATTTTCCTGGTTTTCAGGGTGCTTGGTGATTACTTATAAGTCATATACCCGGACTTGGGAAAACTTTAAGATAACACGGACGGTATAGTCATGTTAACTTTGAGGGAGTAATCCCAAAAAAGGAAGCATGAGATCCCCCACTCAGTGGAGGCCCCTTTAACTATAGTGTCGTTTACTGAGTAACCGGGAAGACGTGCTACTTTCGACCTGGGAGCCTGCTGAAGCTGAGGACCGTAGAATACCTAACCCATCTTGGCCTTTTAGGTGTAGTGCATAAGCTATGACGGAGTAATCCGGAAATAGTTGTCACGCGATACTACATTTGGACGAGTTTTTCTTGAGAATATTACTAATTATCGAGTTAATCGGGAAGTTGGTAATATCCGAAGGAAGGATGTAGACCCTGGGAACCTCTAGAACCTTGTTCGGCAGGTAATAACCTTTAGATCATACCTTATGGGTAGTACCTTTGACCTCATGCTCGTGACGTTGAACCTATGAACCCTATGTTTGTGAACTTGTGTGTGATTATTGCATCATGCATTCATGCACTCATAAGCATCTTTTGAAGAAATTTTATTTCAAGGGACTTAAAAGTTGACCATTTGCGAATATATCAGGTACCTTTTGACCATGGATTATCGAAAAAGAAATACCGGAAAATACAGTTTCAAAGATCCCAAGATAGATGAGTTGATCTGTCTAATTCCCGAGATTGAGTGTTTTACATATTTTTGGAAGAAGTATGGATCCATCATTCCTCTCATGTAGCTTAGGATGAAGGAGGGTATTCTCTCGACCTTGGTCCAGTTCTATGATCCGATGTATCATTACTTTACTTTCTCTGATTATCAGTTGATGCCTACACTAGAGGAGTATACTTATCTGTTGGATTTACCTGTTACCAATCGTGTTCCTTTTACTGGTTTGGAGGGTGAGCCAAAACCACATGAGGTTGCTGCTTTGATCCATCTGGGGAAGTCTGAGGTTGAAGCCCATATGACTACTAAAGGAGGGATTAGAGGATTACCAGCTCAGTTCTTATTGGATAAAGATCGTTACTTTTCCAGGATGAAGAGTACAGTCACTTTTGATGCCATCTTTGCTCTACTTGCTTACGGGTTGTTTTTATTTTCTAATGTGGACAAGTTTGTTGACGTTAATGCTATCAGGATCTTCATGATTGGAACCCCAGTTCCTACATTGTTGGGTGATGATTGTTACTCTATTCATCTTCGAAATTCTTATCATGGGGGGATGATTATCTGTTGCACGCCTATGTTGTACTGGTGGTTTATTTCTCATATGCCTCAGTCTGATGCTTTCTGGGATGTCAGGAAGGAAACCTGTTGGGCTACTAAGATCATGGCACTTACTCACTCAGATATTGATTGGTATTATAATACGGTGGGAGAACTGACTCGGGTCGTTTGCGTTTGATCGCAATTGTGCGGTTAGCAAGAGTCGCCACCGACTTTTCTTTTGTCCAAAAGGACATGTAAAAAAGCACAGGAAAGACCTTTCGAGAAAACTTCTCGGGTTCGGGGGGTAGATTATGAAAAGGGAAGGTATTAGCATCCTTTTCATCCATGGTTTTCCATGGGCTCTTAGTTACTCGCTAGATCACTTGATTTTGTTTGAGTGTGCTTGTGGTGTGGGTTTTGAAAGTATTTTGAAAATGTCTTTGCAATGGTTCTCGTCTCTATAAGAACGCATACAAAATGTTGTTTCTAATAATGGTTCAAAGAGGTGTTTGTGTATTGTTTCTTTTGAAGGTGATTTTGAAAATATGTTTTTGTAATGGTTCTCATCTCTATAAGAACGTATACAAAAAGTTTTTGTCTTTTGAAAAAAGGTTTTAATGTGAAAGTATTGGTGTAAAATGTTTGGTTGTGAGCAAGGGAGCAACTAAGAGCAAATCTATCTACTCGAAAGGTCTTAAATGTTCTTTTCTTCCTCCTTTAGATGTTGCTATCTTACCATTGATTTGGCAAGAAGCCCCATCGTTGGATGTGAAGGGACAAGCGCGAGACGTTTGTACAACCATAGAAGGAAACTTGTGAGACGCTTTAGCAATTTTCGTAAGGGACTAGATCGTTTTACCGAAGGCAACATCGAGGGACATCGAGGGACTACGATCTTATTTATAGAAGGGTCTTTGCTAAAGCGTTCCATATTCGAGGGACATGACTGTGTTTTCGAGGCAACGAGCGAGGTTACCCTAGGGGTGTGCGTGTGAAAAAGTGTGTTTGATTCAAGTTAATTTTTCTTTGATTAGGGTCGTCTAGCGATTGATTTTAATCTTGCCATACACGCCTAATTACTATACAATATAAAGAAAACAATAAATTGCAGAAACTAAAATGCTATGCTATTACAGAGTTTTCGGGAATGGGGGATATAAATTTACAAATGGGGATGAAGTAAAAGCCTAATTAAATTATTACAAACCGTAAACAATTACAATAATTGAAAGAATACGAAAATAGTAAAATATACGAAGAGAAGAAATGGGAAATTGTTTTTGTTGTTTTGGTGTGATGTATAGAGATGTAACTAGAAGTTATTTAAACCAAATTAAAATCTTAAGGTTAAAAAATTAAAAATTCTAAAGGTTATTAAATTAAATCTGAACTAAATAAAGTTGTTAAAATAATTCTAAACTAACTTTAAAATTCAAAGTTACTAAATTAAACCTAAACTAAGCTAATTATAAAAATACTAAATTAAATATAAACTAAATTATAAGGTTACTAAATTAAATCTAAACTAATTTAAATATGAACTAATTTAAATCTAAAATAATAAATTTACTAATTCTAAATTAATCTTGAGATCGATAATTTAAAACTAAAAATAAAAAATCTAAGTCTATTAAAATATTTCTAAACTAATTAAAAAAGGAAACTCAAGTTTTTTTAAAAAAAAATCAATACCAAAAATCTAAAATTATTAAATTAATCTAAATCAAATAAAAGGAGGATAATGTTATAATAGAAAATAGAGTGTAACAGTAGCAATCCGCGTGGGCTTAAAACAGTAGGCCCGACAACCTCTTTTTTTTAAAACTGAAAATGAACAAGCTGGGAATGTGGATTCAGATGGGCCTGGGGAAGATTCGTAGCACATGCCCAGTAGGGTTATTATTTATTTGTTGTAAAAAAAAGTATGTTGGGCTAACAAGAAAACGGACCGGGTTAAGCCCAATAGAAAGAGGAATTTGAAATGTTCCTTGAAACCCTAATTAGAGGGAAACCACGGCTGGCATAGGGAAGAGTGAAAGGTCAAAGTTAATGATGTTTTAATCCCAATTAAAACAAACAATTGAATCAGTCCCTCTCTTCCTAACCTCACGCTGTAATCCCACATCTCTCTCTGTTCTGATTTATATTCTTTTCTCTGTTCCCATCTTATTCTTCCACTTGCCTGCTTTCATCGCAAGATCGAAAACCTCTTCCCCTCAAACCCTTTCATAATTCCACCATAATCAAACATCTACACAAAAAATCAAACACACCAACTAATCCTTATTCCCAACTGAAACCATGTACCCCAATTCACTATGCTCGTAGAAGATTACAAAATACAAGGATTTTTCGAAGACGAAAAATGAGAGAAAACATGGAAATATCACAAACAGGATTCAAAAAAAGGTACGTTTTTTAAACCTGCTTTCTTCCTTTCTATCCCGATAGGAACTCACGGCGGATTGGCGATGAATGGAGATCTACAAATGATGGTGTTGAGCTTGAAGGATGATGTTCTGTGTACGGTTTCAAGGATGGGTGGTCTAAAGGTTATGAGTAAAGGAGAGAGGGTCTGATGAATACAGTTGAAGGTTGTTGCGAGATATTGAAGATGATGGGTTTGAAACTCATGGAAAGGATAACCAATGGATGAGCAGGTAACCAAGTGGTGGTGATGGATTGAACGATGAAAAAGGTTATTGAAGGGCAACGGTTTGTGAGTTGTAGATAGTGAAAGGCGATATAGTGAATAAGGAAAAGGTAAAGATTCTGTGTATATCGATGAAAGGAAGTTTGAGGTTGGTGATTTACGAGCAGAAAAGAAGAGGAATGAGGAATGTGAGATCTGTTTTTTCGTTTTCTCCTTTTTTCTCCTGATTGTCTCCTTCCTTTTTTTGTTTCTACTGTCTTATGGTTTTATAGTAGCATGTGGAGTTAAATTGGGAGGGAAAAATGAGATGAGTTTTGAACAATTTTGGCTACTGTTTTAATACTTTGTGACTGCAGTTTTTGTTTTGCCAACATTGTGTAAGTACTGGGCTATTTTGGACAGGTTTTGATGCAGGTTTAACAAAGCTATTGTGCAGCTGGTTTTGGACTGTTGTATAGGCTAGGTGATATCTTTCCGTCTCTTTCTCTTTTCATCTTTCCATGAAATAAAGCAATATTTATTTTTATACAATTTTCTGAAGGATTTGAACTCTTTTTCTTTTGGAAAATGATGACAGGGTTTTGCTACGTTTGATGGTTTTGGCCATTTGACCCGTGCTTGTTGTTTTGCATGTTTTACAGCTTGGCTGCAAGTTTGCTTTTGTTGGATGCTGTTTGGCAGCCTCTGCTGTTTTGCTGTTAATTGCTTCGCTATTTTTTGTGATGCTGGCTTTGCTATGTTGCTGCTACTGTGTTGCTGCTGCCATGTTGTTCTGTTTGTTAAAGATTTGTTAGCTTGTGCGTTTGGCATCATTTGGGAAGCTTGCTTGCTATGTTGCTGCTGTTTGACCTTGCTTAATAGAAAATATTTCCAAATTTCTTTTTACCCTTTTGTGAACCAAGAAGATCAAATTTTTGTGATTTGCAAAAGTAGGAGATAGACCATGAAAACAAAACCTTTGAAAATTCTAATTCCAAAGTGCGAATCCTAATGATGAAATTTCTCTTTTAAAAAATAATTCTTGTTTGGAATCTTTTCTCATGTTGATCATTGCTAACTTCTTCTTTTTTTTCTTTTGTTACATGAGCAAACGAAAATTGGGTGGCAAAGGCATGGTCGAAAGGTGAAGAAAAAGTAATGGCGAGGAGTTAGGACGAGTTGCTTGAAGATGAAGCAAGAAAAACTTTGAAGAACCAATATTTCCTTTCTTTATAAATAAGACAATGTAACTTGTGCTTCACTTGTAATCTATTTTGTAAATTTCCCACAAAAATGTAATTTGAATGATATTTCTTGAATGAATTTAATGAATTAGGAAGTTATTGTATGGAAATCATTCTTGAATCTTGATAAAAATGAAATTCCCTACTTGCATAATTTGAACATGTGTCTTGCTTCGTAACTTGAACTTCAAGAAAATCCAACGCCCTTGTAATTTGTATTTCAAATGAAACCCTGTGCCTTATCTTTTAAACTTCCAATCAAATTCTTGAACAAAACAATGCTTAAGAATTCAACTCCACTTGGTTTACTCGAACTCAAAACAAGTGGTTATCTAAATGATAGTCTTAATCTTCACCTCTTGTCCAAATCAAATTTGCACTCAAAATGAACTCGCACGCCGTGCTCGATTAAAACAGAACTTTATTGCCAAACAAAACATGCTTTAAGAACATTCACCAATCTTGTAGAATTAACCAACTTCAACATAAGAAACATAGTCCTGAGGAAATCAAATTGTGGTTAAGAATATTTGAAATCAAACTAATGACTTGCGACGATTCGATAACTTTCAAAGTCTTCCAAGTACAATTTTCTTTCAGTATTTGAAGATAAACTCGTGAGCGACATCACTTATGACCATATGCAAAGATAATCGTTGCAAGATCTTATAATTTGAGGAAATCACAATTCTTAGAAACTTGGCGACAATTACTTAAGATTTGGTCAAAATCCAAGAAGCGACTTCTAACGCATTCGAATTTTGGTGATTTTCTACAAGTAATCAGCTCTTGATTTGTGAAGAGAAATTGGAGATAACATCGGGGAGAGTTATACACAAGAAGAACCGCTCAAAAATATCGAATAATGAAGAAGTTACAGTCGCTTGAACTTGGTCTCGCAAAAGGTCAGCTTTTGGGTTAATGGAGTCATTTTCAGTCGTCTGAACCATTGACTGAGCAAACTTGTGACGCGAGGTTCGAAACTCGGCATGAACATCCTTGAGGAGACATGAAGATCTATGAAGACCATTTTAACCCTTGAAGAATCAATTTTATTTGAGAAACGTCAAACCCTAATCGTTGACTTACTACCTAGGAAGAGAATCTATTTGACCAAACTTCTGAGCCAAATTGAGTATTCGAGAAGACCTAGGATATCATCTTGAATAATAAATGAGAGGGAAAATTTTGGGGTACAACAGCTGCCCCTGTTCAATCTTCTTAAACTTGAAAAGTGAGATCGGCATGTTTGTCGTTCGTAGCTTGAAAGTGGAAGATGATTGAACACTAGAGTGCCCAGAAATTTGCACTCGGTGATGTGCTGGTTGACTGTGTAAGGAATGGGCTTAAAAGGTTCCATTTGGAGAGACAACAAAAAGTTGTTGGAAATGGCCTTAAAGATGCCATTCGAAGGTGGTTGTTGACAGAAATCAGACCAAGTCTAAGTTTGACTTCAACTAGGGAAATGTGAAATTGACCGTACCTGGTCGGGTCCAGGTCTTATAGGGTTGTAAACTGTTGTCTGGAGATAAGGGAGAAGGAACCTGGATAGTAGGATTGCTTCGAAAGGAAAGCCTGGATCTGAATGAGTACCAGGATGGCATCCGTATCTGAAGCGTATCTGAACTGTATCTGAAAGATGAATCTGAATGAGTATCAGAATAGCATCCGTGTCTGGAGCATATATGAACTGTATCTGAAGATTGAATCTGAATGAGTATCAGAATGGCATCTGTGTCTGGATCATATCTGAACTTAATCTGAAGATTGAATCTGAATGAGTATCAGAATGGCATCCGTATCTGGAGCGTATCTGAACTGTATCTGAAAACTGAGTCTGAATGAGTATCAGGATGGCATCCGTATCTGGAGCGTATCTGAAATGTATTTGAAAGCTGAGTCTGAATGAGTATCAGGATGGCATCCGTATCTGGAGCGTATCTGAACTGTATCTAAAATCTGAATCTGAATGAGTATCAGGATGACATCCGTATCTAGAGCGTATCTGAACTGTATCTGAAAGTTGAATCTGAATGAGTATCATGATGGCATCTGTATCTGGATCGTATCTGAACTGTATCTGAAAGTTCAACTGGTCGTGTAGCCAATTGTCCTCGGCCTGTTTCAGGTATTAATCTCTGATTTGTTGATGATAGCCATTAATTAATCTTATCCTGCAAGGGTAAAACATTAGCTGTATGCAATGTCATGATGTATGAAATGCATGGTATAATGAGATTGTGATATATGCATTCGTGTCATTGATGTTTATGATATATGGACGCAACTTATGCGTATGTGAGCCAAATTGCTGTAATGCTTAGGGAACAAATTCCCTGACTGCTGCTGGGAATGTAGAGTATAAGTCTTCATGTTTGTGAAGTTGAAGTGTTGATGACTTTCCGCTTAGAGAAATAAACTCTGTTGTAAGGGAAACACCTTGTATTGCTTGTGAAATCCTGTTGGGGAATCCCGAGAAATTTGGCGACTTCTACCGGGGGAGTGATAATTGGAAGTTTTGTTCCGTTGGGGATTAAACTGCACACTGTGGGGGATTTTACGGAGATAACTTAGAGATATTTCTTATCTCTTAAAGCCATTAGTGATTGTCTTTTTATTTTGTTCATTTGTAAACAGTAATTATGTTCAAATGCATATGTTCAAAAATAAATCATTGGACGTTTTTGCAAACAAAACACAAGAGTAAAGAAAACAGATAGTTTTGCACTTTCAAAGAGATATATTTATATTGACTTTGAATAAGTATTTTTGTATAATGAGACAAACATTCTAGTAAGAGAATTCCGTCGTAAAAAATGAAATTTGATACAAAGAAAAGATAGCTATGTGCAATAATCCCATAGGGTTCCCATTCCGCTATAGTCTTCGTGTCTCTGAGCATCTTGTCTATTTGTTGCCTTGTCCGAATCTGATGGAATTGATCAGAATCGTTAAATTTGTAGGTTGTCTGTAAGGTTATCCAATGGGACATAGTCATATGCTTTAATTCCCTAAATTTTGCCTGGACCGACCTTTTGGGTTTTCAGTCCACCGGGATACCCTTTTTTTACCCAAGTCTCCCTTTCGGGTTTTGAACTTGTCGGGTGTACAATTTTTTTTGGTTTTATCCCTAATTTTTGCCCGAACCTTTTTGATTCGCCGGGATGCCCTCTTTTTGCCTAGGTGTGTCAACCTAGCGGGTCTCTTTATGCGTAGTATCTTTTGACTATGTCTGCATTCACGGGGTGTGGCAGGTCGTCGCCATCCATGGTGGTTAAGATCATTGCTCCACCAGAGAGTATGCTTTTGATTATAAATGGTCATTCGTGTGTAGGAGTCCATTTTCCCCTAGGATCACCTTACGGCAGTATGATGCGCTTGATCACCAGATCCTCAACTTGATACACTTGTCGTCTGACCTTTTTGTTGAAAGCCTTGATCATTCGTTTTTGATACATTTGACCATGACAGACAACATTAAGCGTTTTCTCATAAATCAAGTCCAGTTGATCAAGTCGAGTGTGGATCTAATCGTCTTTGTTCAGCCCTGTATCCTTCATGATTCTCAGAGAGGGGATCTGGACCTCAATAGGTAAGACAACCTCCATGTTGTACACCAGAAAGTAGGGTGTTGCCCCAGTTGATGTGCGTGCCATGGTACGATACCCGTGGAGAGCAAATGGTAGCATCTCATGCCAGTCTTTGTATGTGACTGTCATTTTCTGTATGATCTTTTTGATATTTTTATTTGCGGCTTCGACAACACCATTCATCTTTGGCCTGTAAGGGGAATAATTATGATGCTGGATCTTGAATTGCTCGCATAGGGAGGTGATCATAATGTTGTTAAGATTTGTACCACCGTCTGTGATAATCCTCTCCGGGATACTATAACGACAAATGAGATTCTGCTTGATGAACCGGGCGACAACATTCTTTGTAACGGAAGCGAAGGAGGCTACTTCAACCCATATTATAAAATAATCAATGGCCACTAAGATGAAGCAGTGTCCATTAGAGGCCGTTGGTTTGATTTCCCTAATCATATCGATGCCATACATAGCAAAGGGACAAGGAGACGTCAAGACATTCAGAGGAACCGGAGGTACACGCACCTTGTCAGCATAGATCTGACACTTGTGGCAGGTTCGAGAGTGTTGATAGCAATCTGCTTCCATGGTAGACCAGTAATAGCCTGCCCGTAGGATCTTCTTTTCCATTGTATACCCACTGGAATGGGTGCCAAAAGTGCCCTCATGTAGATCAACCATGATCTTTTCCGCTTCAGCCTTGTCTATGCACCAAAGTAACATAGAGTCATGGTTGCGTTTGTAGAGAATGCCATTACTAAGGAAGAATTTAGCAGAGAACCTCCTTAAGAACTTCTTATCACTGACTGAAGCTCCTTCCGGATATTCTTGAGCCTCGAGATACCTCTTGACTTTGTGAAACCAAGGTTGGTCCACTACTTCTTCAGTATTAATCTCGTGACAGTGATACGGTTCATCCATTCGTTCAATGGTGACCTGGGGAGCCTCGTTATCCCATTTAAGTTTAAACATGAATGACATTGTGGTTAGTGCGTCCGCTAGCTGATTTTCTTCTCGCGAGAAATGCTCGAAGGTAATCTTCTCAAAATGTGGGATCAATGTCAACACACGTTCTTTGTATGGGATAAGGTTGGGGTGTTTGGTGTCTCATTCCCCTTTGATCTGGCTGATGACCAAAGCTGAATCTCCGAATACATTTAAGGATTTGATCCCCAAATCTATGGCAGCTTTAAGACCAAAAACGCACGCTTCGTATTTCGCCATGTTATTTATACAATTGAAGCAGAGTCTTGCAGTAAAGGGAGTATGGCATCCTTCAGGAGATATGAGTACAACACCAATACCATTTCCGAGTGCGTTGGACTCCCCATCAAAATCCAGGGTCCATCAGGATCTTTGTTCAGGTCCGTCATATGGCCTGAATTCTTCACAGTTGTTTACCATCATGATGTCTTCATCTGGGAATTCAAACTTCATGGACTGGTAGTCATCCACAGCTTGATGAGCAAGGTGATCAGCCAGTACACTGCCCTTTATTGCTTTCTGGGTAGTATACTGTATGTCATATTGTGTCAGGATCATCTTCCATCTTGCTATCCTCCCAGAGAGAGCAGGTTTCTCGAAGATGTACTTTATTGGATCCATTTTAGATATCAACAAGATAGTATGGGTCAGCATATACTGTATTAGCGGGCAAGCAGCCCATGCTAGAGCGCAACAAGTTTTCTCGAGCAGTGAATATCTTGTTTCACAGTCGGTAAACTTTTTGCTCAGGTAATAAATAACACGCTCTTTTCGTCCAGACTCGTCATGCTTCCCCAACACACACCCCATTGAATTTTCCAAAACAGTTAAATACATGATCAATGGTCTTCCCTCGACTTGTGGCATCAAAATAGGAGGCTCTTGCAGGTATTCTTTGATCTTGTCGAAAGTAGTTTGGAACTCGTCATTCCATTTGACTACTTGATCTTTCTTCAGTAATTTGAAGATTGGCTCACAAGTAGCTGTCAGGTGAGAAATGAATATGGAAATGTAGTTTAAACGTCCCAAGAATCCTCTGACTTCCTTCTCGGTACGAGGAGAAGGCATTTCTTGTATTTCTTTCACCTTGTAAGGATCCACCTCGATACCTTTATTGCTGATGACAAAACCTAGGAGTTTACCAGACCTCACCCCGAATGTGCATTTATTTGGATTCAACCTCAACTTGTACTTCTTTAGTCTCTCAAATAGTTTCTTTAAATGATCAAGATGCTCTTCTTCTGTTTGAGATCTGGCTATCATGTCGTCCACATAGACCTCTATTTTGTGATGTATCATGTCGTGAAATAGAGCTACCATGGGTTGCTGATAGGTTTCCCCAGCGTTCTTCAACCCGAATGGCATAACCTTGTAGCAGAATATGCCCCATTGTGTGACAAAGGTTGTTTTCTCCAAGTCCTCAGGCGCCATTTTGATTTGGTTGTAGCCCGAGAAACCGTCCATGAAGGAAAACACTTTGTGCTGTGCCGTATTATTAACTAGAATATCAATATGGGGAAGTGGGAAATCATCCTTAGGGCTTGCCCTATTCAAATATCTGTAGTCCATGCACATTCGTACCTTGCCGTCCTTTTTGGGCACAGGAACAACATTGGCTACCCATTATGGATAAGAGGTGACGGCCAAGAATCTGGCATTGAATTGCTTCATGACTTCTGCCTTAATCTTCTCTGACATATCTGGTCGTATACGACGGACCTTTTGTTTCACCAGAGGACAATCCTCTTTTGTAGGTAGACGATGTACTACGATATCTGCATCAAGTTCTGGCATGTATTCATACGACCAGGCAAAGACCTTAACATAATCGTGTAGCAACTGAACCAAACGCTCCTTGACACTGGGTTCTATATTGGCATCCACCTTGACTTCTCTTTTGTCTTCTTTGGTACCTAGGTTGATTGTGTCCACTGGTTTCTCGTGGGGTTGAATGGTCCTCTCTTCTTGCTGTAGTAACCTGGCGAGTTCCCCTGGCACTTCACAATCTTCCTCACCTTCATATTCGGCTTGGTAGATTAGATTTTCAGAGTCATAGAAGGCCATAGTAGAATCGTTACCCATGGGATCCTGAGTGGATGTAAACCTGCATTGTGAGTGTGAGTGTGTGTAAGAGTATAGCTATCTTTGAAAGAAATGAAAATGTAAGAAAGAAAAATAATGAGCACAAAGTTTGTATGCAAAATGTCCATGATTCATTGATGTCATATGGAAATGAGATAATAACCCTTACAAATGGGCCATTGTGCCTTGGGTAATACACAAGGTTTTAAGAGTCTAAAATGTTTTAACATTACAGATCCGACAAAATGTAAAGACAAATTACTGTGGGATAAAAGTGATCGGGACAAAATCTCTAGCCTCCCAGTTGCTGAGCCCTCCATTGACAGTTGGGAAAATCCAGTCCTCCAGGTTATAGTTGTCTTCATCATCCTCCACTGCATTGACTTGATGGTTGCTGATCTTCAAGGGTGGTCCTCCGACACGAGCATGACGTACAACCTTCTGGGCACCTGAAGTGAAACCCAGCCCAAATTTGTCAGATTTGTATGGGATATCTAGGAGTTGGCCCCAAATTGTGCATCCACCTTCTTCTATCACTGCCCTGGCATCCTTCAAATACGACATCTTGAGAGGAGGCCCTGTGATCTTGGGAACTTGAGACACATCCTTGGTTACTTCCACAGTCTGCGGGACTTCTTCAAAGTGCTAGAATGGAGTTTCAATAAATTCACCATCTATTTCCACATATCTGAAGGAATTTAGATGGCTGACCATATACTCTTCTTCTCCATGAGCGGTGATGATTTTCCCTTGAATTGGATATTTCAACATTTGATGCAACGTAGAGGTAACAACGCCAACATTGTGAATCCACGGTCGGCCTAATAAGCAGAAATATGAAGGGCGAATATCCATTACATAAAAAGTTGAATCAAATGTTTGGGTTCCAACTTTTATGGGGATGTCCACTTCCCCATGCACCATCCTTTTTGAGCCGTCGAAGTCCCTCACTACTATGTTGCTTGGTTTCAATGTCAATCCTTCACAGTCCAGCCTATCAAGAGCTTTTTTAGGCAACACATTCAGAGACGAACCAGTGTCAACCAAAACATGAGCCAAGGTCGTGCCCCTGCATTCGACTGAGACATGTAATGCCTCATTATGCTTCCTCCCCCTTAGCGTTAAATCAGCCTCTAAGAAATCTAAACCATTATCTGCAGTCAAGCTGGCTACACAGTCTTGGAATTGATCGACAGATGTTTCTTGGGGTACATGGGCAGTTTTAAGGAATTTTACCAAGGCCTTTGCATGAGCCTCTGAACATCGTAATAAAGCCAGCATGAAAATTTTTGATGGAATTTTCCCCAGTTTCTCAACTACATTGTAGTCGCTTCTTTTTATGATCTTTAGAATTTCCTCCATCTCTTTTCGGGAGGTCTCAGGGATAGCTACTGATTGTGCCTTCATCTGGACACGCTCAACCAGAATACCTTTACCTCAAGTCTCGGTTGACTCCACAGCATGAATGTCAGTAGGGGTGATAACTGGCATTGTAACAGTTTTGTCAACAGGAGTATTAGCAGAGATGATTATAGGACTGGGAATAACCTTTGGAGGAGCAACATGAATGATTACAGGTCCGAAAATAGCTTTTGGAGGAGAAATTTCTAGAGAGAATACCCTTCCACTTCGGGTTATCTTACTAGTCCTTGCAATGTTACTGATATCTGAGTCAACTTTCTCAGAACTTGAATTTTTAGCAGCTGGCCGATCTTGCTTGATACCGTGATAGTAGACATCACCTCCATAATTCCATGGGACGGTTTTGTCTGACGAATATGGGATTGGTCCAGGCATTGTAATTATCAACGGAACTACTTTAGGAACTGATATAATTCTAACGGGTCTTTTGGTGGAGACCCTGGAAGAATTGGCGGAAATGGTCACGATGGAAACATCATTATAAGAAACAGTTGGAATCAAATCCTTCTCGAACAAAATTTACTTGTTATCCATTAGGCATTGAACGCCTGCTTTTAACAAAGGATAGCTGGTTGGTGAGGACAAACAGAAATGACATCTTTCATTACAGCCTGGGAATACGCCGGCATTCAACAAGTTCTTTTTGATAGTCAGGAGTAGGGTCACAAGTTCATCAACTGAAGTAACAAACATATCTTCTTCAACGGCATTGACCTCACGGCCATGCTTGGGCATGGGGGCAGTAATGACATTGGGAATTTTTGGTGCATTGAATTCAATCTCTTTGGCTTCAAGAAGGTCTTGTACTTTGTTCTTCAGAGCCCAACAATTGTTAGTGTCATGGCCGAGACGCTCGGAATGGTATGCACAACGGACATTAGGATGATAGTGAGGAGAGGTTGTGTTGGGATTCTTTGGAGCTTCTTTCAAAGTCACTAGGTTGGATCTTAACAAATGTTGAAATACTTGAGATAGTTTTATATTAATTCGGGTGAATTGTTTGACTGGTCTCTCCATTATTGGATGGTTGCTTCTTTGCTGAGCAGGCGCAGGTTTAGGAATCATGACAGCCCCCACCATTGGACGGCGTTCAGCCCTATTTTAATTTCTCTGAGGATATACAACAACAACTTCTTTCTTTCCGGTGAATGGTTTCCTTACAGCAGCAGTGGATGCATTATTTTGAATCTTCCCATTCTTTATCCCGACTTCCACCCTTTCTCCGGTCAATATAAATTCAGTAAAACCTACCGAGGAACTCCCAATCAAGCGATTGAAGAAGGGACCAGACAGGGTGCCCAAAAACATATCTACTAATTCTATTTTAGATAGGGGAGGCTGGACTCTTCATGCTAAGTCCCTCCATTTTTGCGCATAGTCTTTAAAGCCTTCAATTGAAACCATGGCCATACTCTGGAGTTGAGTACGGGTGGGTGCAAGATCAGCATTGCATTGGTATTGTTTGTAAATGGCAGCGGCCAGATCTTCCCAGTTACAAACATTGGCTCTTTCTAACTGATAAAACCAATCAAGTTGAGTTCCAGACAGACTGTCTTGGAAGAAATGTACCCATAAATCCTTGTCAGCAGTATGAGGCTGGATTTTCCTCACATAGGACCGGAGATGCATTTTGGGACATGAAACTCCGTCGTATTTGGCGAACACAGTTGCTTTGAATTTTGGAGGAATGACAATCCCCGATACTAACCCCAACTCCTCAAAGTCCAATCCAGACACTTTTTGGATTTCCATTGCACTTAACCGTTCTTCTAGATACTTATACTTATCGTCGGATGGAGGATATTGTTCTTCAGAATAATCTTCTTCTTCCTCTTCCTCTTCTGACTCTGGCTGGACAACTGTTTCTTTGCCTTTCCCATCTTGATTGTATTTATCACCAGATGACGTTGCAAAGTATAAGGTCCTTCTTGTCTGCCCTTGAAATCTTCTTCCCATGTTTAGAACTTCGGTTATTTTCTTTGTGTTCTTCTTTTTCTTTTCAACCAGCAAGGTCTTCAACTCTTCTTGTCCTTTAGTTATAGTTAAGAACATCTGTTGAAACTGAACATTTTGTGGTTGGAGGTCCTTCACTGTCTGCTCGAGATCCATCTTACTGAAATAAACAGTAGAAAGATGAGAAGACTTGTTGCAAGAAACCTGCTTATGTTATGATGAATGGTAAATGCATATGCAATGATTTCAAGGATTTTAGAGATTCAAATTCGTTTTAGACAAAAAGGAAATACACTTTATATTAATAAATTAAAGCTTAAGTACATTAATACCTCTTTGGGCTTACACAGAAATTAAAAAAAAAACTCTAAGATAAAAAGGTTGTACGCATCCTCTTTTGTGCAATGTAGGCATTTAAAGTCCTCTCCTCATGCAGTTGCTTAGTGAGTTCCAAAACCTTCTTCTCGCTAGCATAGAATTAGGCCTCAAAAGTGTCTCGCTCTCCCTTGAGTTGTATCCAATCTCTTTGTAAGTATTCAAGAGAGGTGGGCATGTCAGGATGCAGGGTGGTGTACGGAACATCTCCTTCCATCACAGGCTCTATAATTATAGGGAGAATGGAGGGATAAGGCATCATAAGACTCTGGCACGAGATCATACCCATTTGAGGTAAGGCTCAAGAGGGATGGAATTTTTGTGCCCCAATGTCTTGTTATCTATCTTGTTCAACATCCTTCGTGCTCGGATAAACCTTTGGCGAACACCTTGATTGTCACTCTCGTAGTCAAATACCAAACCTTGAATGAGCATCTCATGTGGGCCATCCCTTCGGGCATAACCAAACTGTCTTAGAGCCAAACAGGGGTTATAGGTGATACCTCACCTAATGCCAAGTAAGGGGACATTAGGGAACTCTCCATAATGGTCGACGATGATAACATTCTCTATAGATCGGGAACACCAATGGATGTCTGAATGCTTGAGTGTCATCAACCTTGTGACCACCTTGAACCTTGCTCGTTCCTTAATACAGATTGGGGAAGATGCGAAATAAACCATCTTGCCAAGAGAGGAGTGCAACATATAAGGATACCTCTTTTCCTCATAGTGCGAGTGTGAAAAGAATGTAGGATGTCCCCTAGTAAAGTAGGCACCAGGTTGTGAGATATGAAGATTTTGATGGTGTTCACATCTATGAGTTGGTTAGGATTTGGAAACAAAACCATCCCATAGATGAGGAGACCCACAATTTCGTCAAAAGCTTGTAGATCCAAAGAGTTCCAACAGTTTTGGGCTTTCTCAAACAAGAACGTTGCTAGGAAACCCTTGACACCACTCCTTGTTTCCCAATGAGTTGTGACATCAGATGATTGCAAGTGTAGAGCTTGAGCAATATTTTCTGGACTTGGATCTCTTTCTGTACCGTTGAAAGGTAGTTGTTTGAGAATGGAAATCCTCAAGAGTAGGGAGAATTCTTCCAAAGTAGGCACGAGTTGATAATCAGGAAATGTGAAGCAATGGTGTAGAGGATCAAAGAATTAGAAGAGCACCTTCAACATATCTTCGTCAGTTTTGGAGGTGACCAAGTTTATTATCCGACCATGTCTCTCGGTGAATAGAGAGTTTTCAGGAATCTTTGAAGCTAGCTCTTTAAGTTGAGGGGGAATCCTTACAAGGTTGACTTGAATAGTTTTCCTACGAAGAGAATCCATATCCTACAAAACAGAAACAAAGATAAATCCCAGAACTCCTTGAAATGGTTAGTAAGTATGAGTATGATGTTATGATGTACATGATGTTATGTACAAGTAAATATACTAAAACAAGGAAAACAAGTCCTTTGGTTTAGGCTTGCATGGAGTCTCATAGGTAAGTACCCTCTTGGAGTTTAGTTGGATCAAACCTGTCCTAGTAATAGTAACCGGGTTCTAAGGAGCTCAATATCACTGGTTTGTTTCCTTGAGCATTGTTTCAGCACAAGCCTCTTTAATGGCGACCGAAATATCCCAAAAAACCAAACCTCAATGAGTGTAGTATCGAGTATCTACCAACTTCAGACTGCACCAAAGCCGGTCATCTCACTACGTCCTAATGGCCAAGTTGGTCAAGTAAAGGTTCTAAAAGTTCATTAGTGCTTCATGACATCACTCAGCGGCCCCGTATTATGCTTGACTACTCAAGGGCTACCGGTACCCACAAATATGTCGCACTAACGTAGCTATTACTTAGACCGTGTCGGTATACCCCGCACAGTTTCCATAATGTATTGCTACTTATCTATAAGGTATCCAAAATCCGGGTAGAGGATTCAAACCTAAACAAATAACCATAATGTAAAGCATACAAGTCAAACAATGAAAGCAAGTAAATGTGATCTAGCCCTAAGGTAACACACTTTTAGAATATTTCCCAGCAGAGTCACCAGTTCTGTGATATGGTGGGAGAACTGAGACGTTTGTACTGTCATATAAGGCAACTTGTGAGACGCTTTAGCAATTTTCATAAGGGACTAGATCATTTTACCAAAGGCAACATCGATGGACATCGAGGGACTACGATCTTTTTTATCAAAGGGTCTTTGGTAAAGCGTCCCATATTCGAGGGACACGACTGTGTTTTCGAGGCAACGAGCGAGGTTACCCTAGGGGTGCGTGTATGAAAAAGTGTGTTTGATTCAAGTTAATTTTTCTTTGATTATGGTCGTCTAGCGATTGATTTTAATCTTGCCATACACGGCTAATTACTATACAGTATAAAGAAAACAATAAATTGCGGAAATTAAAATTCTATGCTATTACAGAGTTTTCGGGAATGGGGGATACAAATTTACAAATGGGGATGAAGTAAAAGCCTAATTAAATTATTACAAACCGTAAACAATTACAATAATCGAAAGAATACGAAAATAGTAAAATATACGAAGAAAAGAAATGGGAAATTGTTTTTGTTGTTTTGGTGTGATGTATAGAGATGTAACTAGAAGTTATTTAAACCAAATTAAAATCCTAAGGTTAAAAAATTAAAAATTCTAAAGATTATTAAATTAAATCTGAACTAAATAAAGTTATTAAAATAATTCTAAATCAACTTTAAAATTCTAAGTTACTAAATTAAACCTAAACTAAGCTAATTATAAAAATACTAAATTAAATAAAAACTAAATTATAAGGTTACTAAATTAAATCTAAACTAATTTAAATATGAACTAATTTAAATCTAAAATATCAAATTTACTAATTCTAAATTAATCTTAAGATTGATAATTTAAAATTAAAAATAAAAAATCTAAGTCTATTAAAATAATTCTAAACTAATTAAAAAAAGAAACTCAAGTTTTTTTTTAAAAAAAATCTAAACCAAAATTCTAAAATTATTAAATTAATTTAAATCAAATAAAAGGAGGATAGTGTTAAAATAGAAAATAGAGTGTAACAGTAGCAATCCGCGTGGGCTTAAAACAGTAGGCCCAACAACCTCTTTTTTTTTAAAACTGAAAATGAACAAGCTGGGAATGTGGATTCGGATGGGCTTGGGGAAGATTCACAGCACAAGCCCCGTAGGGTTATTATTTATTTGTTGTAAAAAATTGTGATGGGCTAACAAGAAAACGGACCGGGTTAAGCCTAATAGAAAGAGGAATTTGAAATGTTCCTTGAAACCCTAATTAGAGGGAAACCACGGCTGGCATAGGGAAGAGGGAAAGGTCAAAGTTAATGATTTTGTAATCCCAATTAAAACAAACAATTGAAATAGTCTCTCTCTTTCTAACATCACGCTGTAATCTCACATCTCTATCTGTTATGATTCATATTCTTTTCTCTGTTCCCATCTTGTTCTTCCACTTTCCTGCTTTCATCGCAAGATCGAAAACCTCTTCCCCTCAAACCCTTTCACAATTCCACCATAGTCAAACATCTACACAAAAAATCAAACAAACCAACTAATCCTTATTCCCAACTGAAACCCTGAACCCCAATTCACAATGCTCATAGAAGATTACAAAATACAAGGATTTGTCGAAGACGAAAAATGCGAGAAAACCTGGAAATATCACAAACAGGATTAAAAAATAGGTACGTTTTTCAAACCTGCTTTCTTCCTTTCGGTCCCGATAGGAACTCACGATAGATTGGCGATGAATGGAGATCGACGAATGATATTGTTGAGCTTGAAGGGTGATGGTATGTGTACGGTTTCGAGGATGGGTGATCTAAAGGTTATGAGTAAAGGAGAGAGGGTCTGATGAATACAGTTGAAGGTTGTTGTGAGATATTGAAGATGATGGGTTTGAAACTCATGGAAAGGATAATCAATGGATGAGCAGGTAACCAAGTGGTGGTGATGGATTGAATAATGAAAAAGTTTATTGAAGGGCAACAGTTTATGAGTTGTAGATAGTGAAAGGCGATATCGTGAATAAGGAAAAGGTAAAGGTTCTGTGTATATCGATGAAAGGAAGTTTGAGGCCGGTGATTTACGAGCAGAAAAGAAGAGGAATGAGGAATGTGAGATCTATTTTTTCATTTTCTCCTTTTTTCTTCTGATTGTCTCCCTCCTTTTTTTGTTTCTACTGTGTTATGGTTTTAGAGCAGCATGAGGAGTTGAATTTGGAGGGAAAAATGAGATGAGTTTTGAATAATTTTGGCTACTGTTTTATTACTTTGTGGCTGCAGTTTTTGTTTTGCCAACTTTGTGCAAGTGCTGGGCTATTTTGGACAGGTTTTGATGCAGGTTTAACAAAGCTATTGTGTAGCTAGTTTTGGACTGTTGTATAGGCTAGGTGATATCTTTCTGTCTCTTTCTCTTTTCATCTTTCCATGAAATAAAGCAATATTGCTTTTTATACAATTTTCTGAAGGATTTGCACTCTTTTTCTTTTGGAAAATGATGACAGGGTTTTGCTACGTTTGATGCTTTTGGCCATTTGACATGTGCTTGTTGTTTTGCATGTTTTGCAGCTTGGCTGCAAGTTTGATTTTGTTGACTGCTGTTTGGCAGCCTCTGCTATTTTGCTGTTAATTGCTTTGCTGTTTTTTATGATGTTGCCTTTGCTATGTTGTTGCTACTGTGTTGCTGCTACCATGTTGTTCTGTTTGTTGCAGATTTGTTAGCTTGTGCGTTTGGCATCATTTGGGCAGCTTGCTTGCTATGTTGCTGTTGTTTGACCTTGCTTAATAGAAAATATTTGAAAATTTCTTTTTCCCTTTTGTGAACCAAGAAGATCAAATTTTTGTGATTTGCAAAAGTAGGAGATAGACCATGAAAACAAAACCTTTGAAAATTCTGATTCCAAAGTGCGAATCCTAATGATGAAATTTATTTTTTAACAAATAATTCTTGTTTGGAATCTTTTCTCATGTTGATCATTGATAACTTCTTCTTTTTTTCTTTTGTTATATGAGCAAACAAAAATTTGGTGGCAAAGGCATGGTCGAAAGGTGAAGAAAAAGTAATGGCGAGGAGTTAGGACGAGTTGCTTGAAGATGAAGCAAGAAAAACTTTGAAGAACCAATATTTCCTTTCTTTATAAACAAGACAATGTAACTTGTGCTTCACTTGTAATCTATTTTGTAAATTTCCCACAAAAATGTAATTTGAATAATATTTCTTGAATGAATTTTATGAATTAGGAATTTATTGTATGGAAACCATTCTTGAATATCGATAAAAATGAAATTCCCTACTTGTATGATTTGAACATGTGTCTTGCTTCAAAACTTGAACTTCAAGAAAATCCAACGCCCTTGTAATTTGTATTTCAAATGAAACCCTGCGCCTTATCTTTTAAACTTCCAATCAAATTCTTGAATAAAACAATGCTTAAGAATTCAATTCCACTTGGTTTACTCGAACTCAAAACAAGTAGTTATCTAAATGACAGTCTTAATCTTCACCTCTTGTCCAAATCAAATTTGCATCAAAATGAACTCGTACGCCGTGCTCGATTAAAACAGAACTTTATTGCCAAATAAAAAATGCTTTAAGAACATTCACCAATCTTGTAGAATTAACCAACTTCAACATGAGAAACATAGTCCTGAGGAAAACAAATTGTGGTTAAGAATATTCAAAATCAAACAAATGACTTGCGACGATTCGATAACTTTCAAAGTCTTCCAAGTACAATTTTCTTTCAATATTTGAAGATACACTCGTGAGCGACATCACTTATGACCATATGCGGAGGTAATCGTTCCAAGATCTTGTAATTTGAGGAAATCACAATTCTTAGAAACCAGGCGACAATTACTTAAGATTAGGTCAAAATCCAAGAAGAGACTTCTAACGCATTCGTATTTTGGTGATTTTCTACACGTAATCAGCTCTTGATTTGTGAAGAGAAATTGGAGATAACACCGGGGAGTCATATGCAAGAAGAACCGCTCAAAAATATTGAATAATGAAGAAGTTACAGTCGCTTGAACTTGGCCTCGCAAAAGGTCAGCTTTTGGGTTAATGGAGTCATTTTCAGTCGTCTGAACTATTGACTGAGCAAACTTGTGACGCGAGGTTCAAAACTCGGCATGAACATCCTTGAGGAGACATGAAGATCTATGAAGACCATTTGAACCCTTGAAGAATCAATTTTCTTTTAGAAACGTCAAACCCAAATCGTTGACTTACTGCCTAGGAAGAGAATCTATCCGACCAAACTTCTGAGCCAAATTGAGTATTCGAGAAGACCTAGGATATCATCTTGAATAAAAAATGAGAGGGAAAATTTTGGGGTACAACAGGTATCATCGGGCTTACCATGATGTAGAGATTGTCGACAGTTGTGGTAGTTTCCCCAATGTACCTCTTCTTGGTACAAAGGGAGGAATTA
Source organism: Vicia faba (assembly GCA_948472305.1). NCBI lineage: Eukaryota > Viridiplantae > Streptophyta > Magnoliopsida > Fabales > Fabaceae > Vicia > Vicia faba. The sequence continues at coordinate 751,373,429 of OX451736.1, read as the reverse complement.
ACTACAACCATGTTCTTGCACGATGATAACTTGGTTATCTGATGAGGGATAAACAAAACTGTATTCATTTGAGTAGTTTCTTTCTGAAGGAGGGAGAAGACCATAAGGAAGCTAGGGAGCAGATTGCGAAGGCCTGGCGTCACATTCATAGGAAGATTAGGAAAGACTTGGGACCTAGGGGGGCTGTTTCTTTGGAGCCTTATCTTCAGTGGGTCCAAATGAGAGCTATTCAGTTGAAGATACTGTATTCTCGGGAAGCACATATGCCTGATTTGTTTGTGAATACAACTCCTCCCTTATTGGATGACATGGAAGAGCTACAACTTGCTTTGGTCAGGATGCTTGGAAGAATAAGTGCCAAACTTTAGAGATTTCCTATAGAGAAGACTTGAAGGAGAAAGATGACTTGATTGAGATTCTTGAGAGTCGGGCGGTAGAGACCATGAAGAGACAAGGGGATTTATTTTCTCCTAAGCCTCAGTCAGGTGCTAGTTGCTCACTTCATGATTCAGGAGATTGGAAGAAGGTTGCCTCCAGATATGTGGAAGAAAACCAGAGGTTGAAGGCTTAGATTGTCGGGCTTACAGGAAAGCGCTAGCGTATAGAGTGATCTCCATCAACTTTACTTCTTGGGGTTTTAGACTTTATTTTCATCTTGTACTTGAGATTGTTGAAACCTGTAATCCATTTTGAAGTTATTATAATAAAAAAAAATTCTTCAGTATTTCAAATGTATTATTACTTCGATATTTGCAATGTGTCTATAAATCTTTAAGTCCCTTGAAATATTAATAAAATAAATCATGTGCATTGCATATCATGCATCATATTGCACATATTTCTTGCATTTGTTATGCATATCCAGGTGTCTTACCAAGCTTCTTTACTTCGTTCAACAAATTGTCTCACCACTATAACACTTGAGCTAATTTCAAAAGGAAGATGGACAATTAGAACAAGAGAATCGCGAGGAAGTTTCTGCTTTGAAGGCCGACATGGCCAATCTTACTGCTCTGATGGAATATCTGGTGGCTGCTCAGAATCAGCCACCGAGTGTTCAACCTTAACCAACAAGGGTTACTACTGAAGCTCCGACTGTTCCTGTGTCTGCTACTCCAGCTGTTATTCAGAATCACATGCCTCAAGGTTATCCATGGGGAATGCCAGAGAACTGTGTGCCTGAAGGTTTCAATCTTGGTCCTCAAGATACTCCAGTTGTTCAGACTACTACTACTCCTGCACCTCATGTGGTGCATGTTGCTCCTGCTACACCTCCTCCGGTGAATATGGTTCCATTTGCTAATGATGACATGTGTCGTCCTTTTCCTCCACCAAGTGAAGACTTGGGTCTCTATGATAGAATGGATGATTTTCAAGACCAGTTTGACAAGATGCAGAGGGAGATGAAGGACCTCAGGGGAAAGGAATTGTTCGGGCAGAATGTGAATGATTTATGCTTGGTCCCGAATGTCAAGATACCTGCGAAGTTTAAAGTCCCGGAATTCGAGATGTACAAGGGCAAAGCTTATCCCCGTGCTCATCTTGTGATGTATGTAAGAAGAATGTCTACCCGTACTAATGATTAGTGTCTGTTGATTCACTTTTTTCAGGATAGTTTGACTGGTGCTGCGCTAAAGTGGTATATGAGTTTGAACAACATTAATATCCATACTTTCAATGACTTGGGAGAAGCATTTATCAGACAATACAAATACAACATGGACATGGCGCCTGACCATGATCAACTCAGGGCCATGGTCTAGAAGGACATGGAATCATTCAAAGAATATGCAAAGAGATGGCGTGAGGTAGCCGCCCAAGTGATTCCTCCCATGGAAGAGAAGGAGATGACTAAGATTTTCTTGAAGACTCCGGGTGATTTCTACTACGAGAGGATGTTAGCGAGTGCGCCAAGTGACTTTACTAAAATGGTAGGCATGGGTATCCGCTTAGAAGAGGCTGTAAGAGAGGGTTGTTTAACAAAGAGTGAAAGTTTCGGAAGTACGAAGAAGCCATCTTATGGGTTTTCCAAAAAGAAGGAAGGAGATACAAACACTGTCATGCAAGAAAGGAGGGTTAATCCTCCTAGAAGAAATTATCAGCGTCATCAGCAAGTCGCCTCAGTTACTCTAGTTATTGGTGTAGCTCCAACCACCATTGCTTATCAGCGACCATCCCATCAGGGGAATCAAGGGTATAATCAGAGATGGGGGAGTTATGATCCTATCCCTATGAGCTATACAGAATTACTCCCAGCTGTAGCGGTAGAAATGTTCAAGACTAAGCCATTGGATTGACTAGACTTTATACAAATCAAAATAAAAATTGCCACCGCGCTTTATTGTTTCCAAAGGAATGGGAAAATATAGAATAACCCAAAAAGAGGGGGAAAGATTCAAGGTAAGGGGGTTGGTTATGCAAAGGGAAGGTATTAGCACCCTTAACATCTACGGTACTCCGCAGGAACCTCTTTGAAAAATCTGTATATTTTGGCTATAAAAAATGTGTTGTATATAAAATGGATGATGGATGTGAGAAAATAAATATTTCTATGATTTTTGCATCCGCCGCGGTTGCGAACCTTTAGTGCCTACGTACCACCTTTCATGCAATAGGGGATCAGGGTACACGTAGTTCCTCTTTGAAAATTTGAAACACAAGTGTGTTGGTTAATTTTATGAGATAAGACATCATCGTCATTGTCCGTGTGGAAAACATACTTACTACCCACAATCATGAGAAAGGAGAATTTGCATCATCTCAAAGTGGAGGATATGGCTTGGATCTTAAAATCAACAATGCCTCACTAAACACCCAAGTGGAAAATGTCTCACTTCACTACACATTGTAGAAGTATAGTTGTTTGCATCACTACAAGGATTGACAAGAGTCTAATCTTTTTGAGAAAAGTTTAAAGATAAAAATCCGAAGTGGCAAAATGGTTTGAAATGAGATTGATTGACTTTTAGTCTTCTCACAAAAAAATGTCAAGGTATTATTAAATTGATTGAAGTTTATTTATGAAAATGTTTTGAAAATGCATGGAAATAAGTCCAAGTTTATTATGAAAATGGTTCAAGTTTCAAAACAAGAAGAGTTTTCAAAAGGAGGGAGAAGATTTTTGAAATTAAAGAAGATGGGAGGAGATGAAGAGACTATCCTAAAGCATAAGGTAAAAGCTAGGGATAAGAACCATCTAACCAACAAGAAGCCAATACTTGACATTATGAGTTAATATAGAATTCTCATTCTTTGGATTGAAACCAAGCAAGCAAAGATACTAGACCTCTTGAGAGAACCAAACTTCAAGTGTATTAAGTCTTTGCAAAAATTGGGCAGAGTAACAGCTGTATACGGATGAATTCTAGATTACAAACAAAGTATGTAATCACAATAACCTGCACATAAAAAAAAACAACCCAATATCTTGAGGTAAACCTCAAGAACTCCAAACAAAATAATCAGATAAGATCACAAGGTCTCCAAGATAGGCCAAGATTTCTAATCCTAAGTCCAAGAAATAGTCACATGTTCCATAATGCCAAGGATAGTAACCAAATAGTCCAAGTACCATTAAAGATTTTTATGGTTCATGTTGATTATTAAGTGTCTTTAAAAGGAAAAGAAAAGCTCAAGTGAGCAAAATAAAAATGACATAAAAGTAAATGCTCAAGTGAGCGAAGATGAAAGTAGCATGAAATCTAAAATGCTAAAAGTAAATGGTACATAAAGCATAAAAATAAAAGCATAAAGTAAAGTCAATTGTTAGAAATTAGTTGTTAGTTGGATGACCATCTTGAAACTTGAATTTGGAACTCATTAGAGGATTGGTAGAACCAAAGCCTCCACACAACAAGTTTCATTTGCTTTTTGTCAAGTATATCATCCATTTGGAATTCTCAAAAGTAACATTTAATGATCAACGATGTTTAAGTGAACCGCGTTGACCAAAGGTGTTGTAGATCCATTAGAGGATTGATAGAACCAAAGCCTCCACACAATGAATCTTAAGGTTATTGGATCAAAGAGATAAAATTAACATACTTGGGCTTGCAATCATAAGTTTGGGCCACGAATGATCATTTATCCGAATCGGGACAAAATTTAGCGCTATGTTAAGCAATCGTAAGTGGACTTATGTAGAAGTCGCACCTATTTTGAGGTCGGTCAATAGCAATCTATGTACTTCATGTTTGGATAAATGATATAGAGATCACCATCCATTAACATGTAGCACAATTAAAAAAGAAAGGGATAAGATGAAGAGAGAGGGGAATGATAAGCTAATTTGGATTACCACCTCAAAATTCTTTCATCTTTAAATTCAACCACTCCTCTAGATGGATTAAAGCACTAAACATATCATTAATCCAAAGAACCAAAAATGAATTAAATAATTCACTCTTAGGTAGATTTGAATTGATTAACATTTATCCAACTTCATCTACATCACAAAGTCCATTGAGTTTAAAGAGAAATTGGACATTTAAAATTGCAATTCAAACCAACAATCAAAAGGAGTGAGTAGAAAAAGCATTTTGGATCAAAGCTGCCCTAAAACAAGGAAAAAAACACATTTTGTCCCTATGTAAATCGATTGTACTACTGTGTAAATCGATTTACATAGTACAATTTTCAAAAATCTGCGCGAAATTGCTTCTGTGCAATTGATTGCACTGTTACTGCAATCGGTTGCATGCTGTTACAGACAGCAAAACAACATTTTAAAAGGCCAAATTCTTGTTCAAACTTTCCATCAAATACTTTATGATCATGGATCCAATTGAGCACGAAAATTCCATCAAATTATGAGAAAATAACACCATTGGAATCACAAAATAATGCTCAATGAATCAAATCCAAAGATCAACAAGAGATCACATTGTGAAAGATGAATTATCCAACTTACCAAAGGTATATCAAGAGAATTATCAAAACAACTTCAAGAATTTACTTCAATTAAACCACAAGAATCAATTGCCAAGCTTGGATGTAGAGAATTGATGAAGAAAAAGTGTTTGGATGAAGATTTAGCTCAAAGACTAGTAAGCTTCAATACAAAGCTTACTAACTTTTTGGAAATGGAGCTTTGAGTGAATATGGTAGATGGAGAGAATTGAGAGATTTTTTAACAAGGTGGATTTGGCTATCAAAAGCTTAGAATTTGAAAGAAATGAGGACTCTATTTATAGAGTTTAGGATTGGGATTAGTGGTAATTTGGTAATTGATTCTTGGAGCCAAAATTTGAATTAATGATAATTCTTTCAAATATTAGAGCCAAAATTTGAATTAATGATAATTCTTCTTAAAAATGAAAGATTGGCACTAAAATTTGAATTAATGGTATATCTTTCAAAAATGAAGAAAAATTGGAGCCAAAATTTGACAAGCTTAAAATGCTGATTTTTTTTTCACATTTTCACGCTGTGCAATCGATTGCACTATAGTGCAAATCGATTTGCACAGTGTATTTTTTCAAAAATGGCGCAAAATGCACTATGTGCAATTGATTGCACTCTAAGAGCAATCGATTGCATCAGTGACAAAAATGAATTTTTGTTAATTTTTCCTTTGCAAATAGAGATTTTAGGAAAATAATACCAGAAATCCTTATTTGTCAGATGCTTCGACTTGGTACCTACAAAACAAAAATAAACAAAGAGAAAGACAAACATTTTTTTTTATTTTGATTAGAAGTTAGTCAACAACACATATACAAAATACATAACTAAGGTGCTTGGAGATTCCTCAAGAGCAAACTTAAAGATAGGAGATAGAAAAATAGGAAGAACCAACCCTAACGTGATCTTGTTATGATCGAGTTGATATGATATGATAGAGGAATCTTAGGGGGAAAAATTAGGGTACAACACCAGCGTTAATTCAGAAGAAGTTGGTTCAGACCAGACCACCTCCTGCTGTACCATCACCATTGCCTTGGTATTACAAGGCATACCAAACATGTGCTTTTCATCAGGGAACACCAAGACACAATGGTGAGAACTGATATCCTTTGAAAATTGAAGTATATAAATTGGTGAAGTCTGGTATCTTGTATTCCAAGGATGTGGGCCCTAATGTGAAAGATAATCCTCTGCCCAAGCACGGAGGGGAAAATGCTGTGAACAAGGTGGCCAGTTGTCCAGGTGACTTCCAGATTTTTGATATTAATTTGGTTAGAGGAGATTTGGTGAAAATGCATGCAGACCTCTGAATTTAGCTACTATACGCATGACCATGCCGGTTGTGCTATTTGCAGTACAGATATACAGGGTTGTGACAAGATAAAGGCTGATTTGCAGGAGATGATGGATGGGGGCCTCATCCACATAATCAGGCCTAGGGAAGAGTATGAAGAGGAAGTTAACATGGTTTCTGGATGTCCTGTAGAGTTCATAATCTTTGATGTGGAATATATGAATGAAGATCTTGTACAATTGCATGCTACTTTCTGCCACATGGCTGGTCAGGAAGAACATCAATATGGATCTTGCCGAATTTGCAGTCGGGACTCCCGGGGATGCTCAATTGTAAATAAAGGTGTTCAGTTGTTGTTGGATAATGGATCTATCAAGGTTACAGGCCAAAGGGATGCTTACCATGAATTTGATGTGATTAAGGTTTGTTTGGATGAAGAAGAGTCAGATGATGAGTATGCCTCTGCGGATGAGTACTTCTCCTCAGATGAAGATTTGTTTTCCAGAGATGACTCTGTAATGACTGATTATGTTGAAGAGGGTATAAATGTTATTATGTCTTGTTTTGGTGCACCCGCCTATTTTGAAGTTGAATATCATAGCAAGCCAACTATTACTCCATTGGTGATTAGTTTGTCGGGTCCTGTCCTCTACAAGTCAGGTAAGGTTGTACCCTACAAGTATAATGCTACAATTTTAGAGGATGGTGTGGAAGTTCCCATCCAGCCAATGCCTAATGTTTTAAATATTGCTGAGACTAGCAGGGTGACCCACAGTGGTCGTGTATTTGCACTAGTTGTTCATGGAGATGTTAGTACTGGAAAGAAAATTGTTGAAGATGTTGAACCCAAGAAGGCTACGAGTGAATCTAGTGGAGCTACGCTAGAAAAAGAGGTGGATGATATTTTGAAGATAATCAAGATGAGCGACTACAAAATTGTAGATCAGCTACTGCAGACTCCTTCAAAAATATATATCTTGGCTTTATTGATAAACTCCTCCGCTCACAGAGAATCTTTGATGAGGGTATTGGACCAAGCTTTCATGGAGAGTGACATGCCTGTAGACCAATTCAGCAGTGTAGTAGGGAACATTACATCATGTAATAACCTGAGTTTCTGCGGCGATGAACTGCCCGATGAAGGAAGGAATCACAACCTGGCCCTCCATATCTCTATGAACTGCAAAAAAGACTCATTATCCAATATGCTGATTGATAATGGATCTGCATTGAACATTATACCGAGGAGAACACTTATAAAGTTGAAATATCAAGGAACGCCCATGTGTCCAAGTGGCATTATTGTGAAAGCGTTTGATGGATCAAGGAAGTCTGTTATTGGTGAAGTGGACTTGCCTATTCATATAGGCTCACATTTGTTTCAGATTACTTTCCAGGTCATGGATATAGTACCCACTTATAGCTGCTTGCTGGGACGGTCGTGGATACATGAGGCAGGGGCTGTCACTTCGACTTTACACTAGAAGCTTAAGTTTGTACGTGAAGGAAAAATGGTAATTATAAATGGAGAACAGGCATTATTGATATCTCATTTGTCCTCTTTCAGCATTGTGGAGGAGGATGAAGCTGCTATTGGAACCCAATTCCAAGATTTATCCATTGATAATATAAGAGGAAATGAGAACTCCATGGCTTCATTTAAGGATGCACAACAGATTGTTGATCCAGCTGTGAACAAGAATAGAGCTGGCTTGGGGTTCTCTGTGAAGAATGATAAAGGTAAGAGCATGAAGTCGAAGACTACTGCAGGCAAGTATCAAGACATCTTTCATAACGGGGGTTATCTTCATCCAACTGTTTTCGGGATTAATGCCATTATGGAAGATGAAGCAGATCCAGAAATGCCAAATTATGTGACGCAGAGTTAAGGTTTAGAACTGGATCATCATTGATGTTCCCTCTTGCATACATGTTTCAAAGTAATTTATTTTGTTAATCTTTTTGAAAAGTTTTCACTATTCCCAAGGTGAAATCATTGATATTGTATAGGCTCATCATTTGCTTTGATTTATAAAATCAATAATAAAAGTTGTCTTTGTTTCTCAAATTGTGTCTTTATTTTTTTCTTTTTCTTGGAAAATGGTAATCAGAAAAAAAAACCTTTCAAAATAAATGATAACTGAAATTCAATCTGCATGATCACTTGTTATATGTGTCAGTTTCTAAAAGCAATCATAAATCATATGTGCAGATTAATTAAAAAACTCGTTGAATACAATGACCCTGCATCCTCTCCCAACTTTGAATGTCCTGTGTATGGGGCCGAAGAAGAAGACTATGATGAGATTCCAGAAGAGGTATCACAGTTACTTGAGCGCGAGGAAAATTCCATTCAGCCATATAAAGAGCCATTGGAAGTAATCAATTTGGTTTCAGAAGAAGATCCGAAGGAAGTCAATATTGGAGCATTGTTGCATCTTGATGCGAATAGCAGGCTAATTGAGATGTTGAAAGAGTATGTGGATATTTTTGCTTGGTCTTACCAAGATATTCCTGGTCTAGATACATATATTATAGGGCACCGTTTACCGTTGAAGCCAGAGTGTCTGTCAATCAAACAGAAGTTGCGAAGAACTCAGCCTGATATGGCAGTGAAGATCAAAGAGGAAGTTCCAAAGCAGATAAATGCCAATTTTCTTGTGACATCAGTGTACCCTCAGTGGATCAATGTTGTCCCAGTACCGAAGAAAGACAGAAAAGTTCGCATGTGCGTAGATTACAGAGATCTAAATAAAGCTAGTCCAAAAGATGATTTTCCATTGCCACACATTGATATGTTAGTGGATAGCACATCAAAATCCAAAGTTTTCTCGTTCATGGACAGATTTTCCGGGTATAATCAAATAAGGATGGCTCCTGAGGACATGGAAAAAACAACGTTTATCACACCCTGGGGAACATTCTGTTATAGAGTGATGCCCTTAGGGTTGAAGAACGTTGATGCAACATACCAGAGGGCTATGACAACCCTATTTCATGATCTGATGCACAAGGAAATTGAGGTATATGTTGATGATATGATTGCTAAATCCCAGACTGAAGAAGGGCATGTAGAAGATTTTGTTGAAGTTGTTTCAGTGTTTGAGGAAGTATCGTCTCCGCTTAAATCCAAATAAATGTACCTTCGGTGTTTGGTCAGGGAAATTGTTGGGTTTCATTATTAGCCAAAGAGGGATTGAAGTTGACCCTGATAAAGTCAAAGAAATTCAAGAAATGTCAACACCGAGAACTGAAAAGCAAGTCAGAGGGTTCCTCGGGCGTTTGAATTATATTTCCAGATTCATTTCCCACATGACTGCAACATGTGAACCGGTCTTTAAGGTGTTAAAGAAAGATCAAGGTTGTGTGTGGACAGATGACTGCCAAAGGGCATTTGAAAGTGTTGTACCCCAAAATTTGCCCTCCCATATTCTTCAAGATTTGCCAAGAGCATGCTTCAGAGTCTCTCAAGGGTTGCACAGTTCAAGGGCCTCCTAACAGTCAAAAACTAGGGTTTTGATTATGACAAAGAAGTTGAGGTTTCCAAGGGTCCAAACAAGTCCCACATGCCTATAAACATTGTCAAGCATCCTCGTGTCAAGTTTCAAGACTTACAGCACAAAATTGCACAGTCAAAAACCCTAATTGCCCTGCAGTCAACTGCAGGGGCAAAATGGTCATTTGACAGTCAAAAGTTCAAATGTTTGGTCAACATCTTATTTTGAAGCCACAAACATCATTTGATCAATTCTTGATCATGATTCTCAAGGCATGGCTCAAAAAGTCTCAAGATGCAAAAGTTTCCATATTTGACAGTTGAAAAAGTCAATTGTAACTTGACCAAGGCATAACTTCCACATGGTTTATCAGAAAAAATTCCATCCAAAGCTCATTTTGAAGAGAAAGACATTTCCTACAACTCCTCTTCACACTTCAAGTCCAAGAAATGCTCTCATAAAAAGTTATCAATCTCAACATTATAGGTCATTTTCAAAAGTCAACAAAAAGGCACTTTAAGTCAAAGACCATAACTTGAGATTGGTAAATCAAAATGACATGGGACGAAAGGTATTAGTTAGAGGACTTCAGACCTTTCCAAAATGTCCAAGAACATGATCAAAGCTTAAATATTGAGCAAGATATGCCTTGTGGAAGTTGGGAAATTTTTGGGAATTTTGAAAAGTCAACTTTGCTTCAAATACCTCAAAATTGCTAATGGGCCACATTTTCTTCCAAGAATCATTATCCAATGGCTATGCACGACCATTTGACCCAAAGGGGATTTATTTCATCATTTTTTATTATTTATTTGAATTTTTATCACCATTAATTCATTTAATTAAATAAAATATGACAAAAATACTAAACAAATGTTTTTGAATCCTTTTATGCAGCATATGCCCTCATTATTCGCTCAAGATCTCGTGCACATCAAAAAATGAAAGATTTTGTGCAAATTGGCATGTTCTTCATGAGGAAAAGATTGGAAAAGATTCCATGGAAATCAAATATTTGATTCATCAATGCAAAGGTTCATGGACTCAAATTCTTACCCTAATTCATTCCCATACATAAACAGAAGGCAACCCTAATGCATAGAACCTTAAAGCTGCGCTCAGAAGAACATACACACTTTGCATTTTTTGTGAAAAAAGTCAAAACTGAAAACACAGTTCCAGTGCGTTTCAAGGCAAGATAACTATTCCAATAGCTTGCCAAGGCCTCAAGGAAAGTTTCTGGATCAAAACCACAGCTTCTAACCCCAAGAAACGGTAGAACGAAACCGTCCTGTTCTTAATATTTCTCACATTCATGTTTTGATTTATACGTATCATCTATGCATTTTTCTTGTTGTTTCATACTAATTGAATCATTCTAAAGCTAACAGTATTATTCAATTGAGTTTTTAAGGCCTGTGCACGAATCCACCATGGGAGCCCTTTAGGGTTGCAGAGACTTTAAAAGAGGGCTTCGTTCCTCTGGAAAAATTAGGCTATAAGACCGGTACCATTGAATTCACGACATTCATACGAACACAACAAACGCATCGCGCCCTTTTTATATGCTTGTATGGCCTAATCGCTATTTTCCAGTTTCAGGATTAGTGGGGGTTTAAAACCCCCGCTATTTGCTTTATTTACAGGTACAACGTGAGGAAGACGCTGAGTTGTCTCAACGTGATAGGGCCATTCAAATTTCCAGCGCGTTTTTTCGTTGGACATCACTAACCCTTATTTTTTATCATATTAATTGTTATCCATTATTATTACAAAGTGGCTAAACAGCTCAGCTGGTGGAAAGCATTGTTGGCAAGCCTTGGGACCTGGGTTCGATTCCCAGGTCCCCTCCCTTTCTCAATATATTTTGTTTTAACCTGATTCCATGCAGTATACGCCCAGAAATCTACCATGCACCCTACGCTCAAGCTGGCCACGCGTCCAACAGTATCAATCCAAGGGTCAACACAAGATCTCCATCATACACCTCTGTTGACCATGCCACACGCGCGCTGAGAAAGTCAACCAAGGGCCTGAATATGGTGGGCCAAATTGCTCAATTTACCTCCAAAAGGGCCAACAAACCCCCCATGTTTGCATTTTTCTCTCTTTTTATTTTTTCTCTTATTTATTTTAATTACATTATTTGTTTTATTTTAATTCTTTAAATTAATTTTTTCTTTAATATAAAAATACCAAAAAAATCAGAAAGTCAAAAAATAAAAATATATTTTATTATTTAATTCACTAATGTTTTTATTTTGTAAATAAATGTAATAATTAATTTATTTCTAATTCTAGGTTTTAATTTTAATATTTTTGTAATAAACTAAAAAAGGTAGAAATTAGGGTTTTAAGCTTTTATTCTTTTTTTCCTTTTTCATCATATTTAATAATTAATTATTTTTTGTAAATAAACTTGCCATTAAATAATTAGGTTAAAACTAGGTTAAACTTAAACATTTTTTTAATAAATTAAAAATAGTTTAGAATTAGGGTTCCAATTTAATTTTCTCATCAGACTCCATAAATACAAAAATAACAAAAAATAAGTCTTTTTCTTTTATTTAACTTAATTAATTTATTAACTGTAATTTAATTTCTTTAAAAGGGTCCAACGCCCTCGCTTTCGATCATAATTTCGTTTCGCGCGTTTATTTTATTTCTTTTCTTATAAATTTCATGTAATTACTCCAAAGCCTTGTAATAGATTAATTAGGACATTTATTTTTCCGCATTTTATTTTATTTCAAATCGGGTCTTGGATTAATTTGGCGATGTAGACCCGCGCCTTTATAATAACGTAGGACTTTTAATTCCGCATCTTTTAAACTGTTAATAACTTGCAGGAAAGAATGAATGCCAAACATAAAAACAAAGCATAGATCACCAATGCATGAACAAGATAAACATAATTGAAAATGACACACAAATCACACACCACCCCTAGGGTACGCCTCACTGTTGCCTTGCCCCTCGAAAGGTGGTCGTCGAGTAGAGGATGTTTTAGTAAGTCCTCATGTCCATGAACATGGCATGAGGGTAGCTTCTAAGGTGTCTTCCCATTGCTCTGGTGACCATAATGTCCCGAACCCTCGAATTGACCCGAATACCTCCAACGGTGGTGCTACCTACCTCTCAATGGTGGGATGGCACTACTTCAAGGACATTTACACAGACAAATTCCTTAGGGTAGGTAGATGACTCGTAGATGCTTGCTCTAATTCAAAACAAATCAAAAGCTCTTTTCACACCGACACTTTTCAAAAAGATTTCAAAACAACTTTTTAAACACTCTTGAGGACTGATACAAGAGTCGAACTGAAATTTTCAAAGAAACTTTTTAAACCCACAGTTGAAAAGCAAACAAACAATTTTGAAAACACAAATGAGCAAGTATCTAAGAGCCCATGGATAACCATGGATAGAAAGGGTGCTAACACCTTCCCTTCCTATAAATCTACCTCCCGAACCGAGAGCAATCTCTATAAGGAATTTTTCTGATCTTTTGTCCTTTCCATTTGGAGAAAATAAAAGACGGTGGCGACTCTTGCTTCCGCGACATTTCGAGAACCAGCGTTAAACAGTCAATTCCAGATCCACCGATCACAGAAAGTATTAAAAAATATCTGCTTGAACCTCCTATCTTGCTCCCTCTTGTTGAAGGAAGACCATTGATTATATATCTGACAGTGTTAGATGATTCCATGGGCTGTATTCTGGGATAACTAGATGAAACAGGGAAGAAAGAGTGCCATTTATTATCTCAGTAAAAAGTTTACTGATTCTGAGTCGCGGTATTCCATGCTGGAAAAGACATGTTGTGCTCTGGCTTGGGCGGCAAAACGTTTGCGGCAGTATATGTTGAATCACACTACTTGGTTGATCTCCAAAATGGATCCAATCAAGTACATTTTTGAAAAGCCTGCTCTTATTGGGAGAATTTCCCGCTGGCAGATGTTGTTATCTGAATATGACATTGAATACTGCACTTAAAAAGCTATTAAAAGCAGCGTGTTGGTAAATTATCTTGCTCACCAACCAGTTGATGATTATCAGTCTGTGAAGTATGATTTCCCTGATGAGGATGTGATGTTTTTGAAAGTGAAAGATTATGATGAACCATTGCTTGAGGAAGGTTCTGACCCCAAATCTCGCTGGAGTATGATATTTGATGGAGTTGTGAATGCTTATGGTAAAGGAATTGGTGTTGTGATTGTCACTCCACATGGATCACACATTCCTTTTACTGCAAGGTTAACATTTGATTGTACTAATAATATGGCAGAATATGAGGCTTGCATCATGGGTCTCGAGGAAGCTATTGATCTCAGAACTAAAATTTTAGATGTGTATGGCGATTCAGCTTTGATAATAAATCAGATTAAAGGAGAGTGGGATAATCGTTACCTCGGCTTGATCCCTTACAAAAATTATGCTAGAAGATTGTTACCCTTCTTTAATAATGTAGAATTCCATCACATCCCCAAAGATGAAAATCAAATGGCGGATGCTCTGGCAACTCTGGCTTCTATGTATCAAGTGAATACTTGGAATGATATACCTCAAATTATAGCTCGGCGACTGGATAGGACCTCTCATGTGTTTACAACAGAAAATGTATCAAATTAGAAACCTTGGTATTATTATATCAAGCATTTTCTCTAGACTCAGGAATACCCGATTGGTGCATCGAATAAAGATAGAAAGACATTGAGAAGATTGGCTGGAAGCTTCTTCCTCGATGAAAATGTGTTGTACAAGAGAAATTATGACATGGTCTTGCTCAAATGCATGGATAGACATGAAGCAGACATGTTGATGCATGAGATTCATGAAGGTTCATTTGGCACTCATGCCAATGGACATTCAATGGCTAAAAAGATGCTAAGGGCAGGTTACTAAACTGACAATGGAATCTGACTGTTTTAGATTTGCAAAGAAGTGCCATAAATTCCAGATTTATACGGAATTCATGTGCCCCCTAGACTTCTCAATGTTATTTATTTCTCGCGGCCTTTCTCTATGTGGGGTATTGACATGATTGGAATGATAGAACCCAAAGCTTTGATAGGACACCATTTTATCTTGGTAGTAATTGATTACTTCACCAAATGGGTGGAAGCTGCTTCATATGCTAATGTTACTAAGCAGATGGTTGTGCGTTTCATTAAGAATAATCTCATATGTCGGTATGGTGTGCCGAGCAGAATCATCACCGACAATGGCTCAAATCTGAACAACAAGATGATGACAGAACTTTGTGAAGAATTCAATATTGTCCATCACAATTCATCTCTGTACAGGCCGAAGATGAATGGGGTTGTTGAAGCTGCTAATAAGAATATCAAGAAGATCATATAGAAGATGGTTGTTACTTATAAAGATTGGCATGAAATGCTCCCTTTTGATTTACATGGATATCAGACATCTGTCCGTACTTCAACAGGAGCAACCATGTTCTCCATTGTGTATGGAGTGGAAGCAGTGCTCCTAATCGAGGTGGAGATTCACTCTTTGCATGTGATAACAGAAACCAAGTTGTCAGAGGCTGAATGGGTCCAAAACAGGTTTGACTAATTGAATTTGATCGAAGAGAAGAGAATGACGGCTTTGTGTCATGGGCAGTTATATCAGAAAAGAATGAAGAAAGATTTTGATAAGAAGGTCAAACCTCGTGAGTTCAGAGAAGGCGACCTCGTGCTCAGGAAGATCATGTCTTTTAATGCTGATTCTAGGGGAAAGTGGACTCCCAATTTTGAAGGCCCATATGTTGTCAAGAAAGCCTTCTCTAGCGGTGCATTAATTCTTGAAACTATGGATGGAAAGGAGTTCCCACGTCCTATGAATGCTGATGCAGTCAAGAAATACTTCGCCTAAAGAAATAAAAGAAGAGCTCGCTAAGTTGAAAACTCGAAAGGGAGGCTTAGGCAAAAAAGAGCGTCTCGGTAGGCGGAAAACCCGAAAGGGCGGTCTAGGCAAAAATTAGAGACATAAACAGAATAAAATTTCCCGCTAAGTTGAAAACCCGCAAGGGAAGCTTAGGAAAAATTTAGGGACTTTCTTGGCAAGTAACTGCATCAAACAAGACTTGATCATTGAAGCAACAATCTTCTTGGGTCCTCATCATACTTCAACAGGAGCTGCTGCTCAGGATTTCAAAGTTGTTAGAGGGAATAGTGGTCATTGTATCTTAATGTATCTTTTCCATTATATATTACCATTTCTCAAACTTTGTAATTATCCATGGAGTCTCGCCATTCGTAGACTACCATTCTATCAATAAAATTTGAGCTTTTACCCAATTATTTGTAGTTCTTATTTTTATTCAGCTTACAAAGACTCCATTTATTATTGATAATAATTTTCAAAGCAAAAAGATTAAATAACAAAAAAAATTTCAAATAAAATTTACAACTTACTTTTACTTTAGATTTTGTGATTCAAGAGAAAAACAAAAGTGGTGATCCCAGGAATGGACGAACTCCAGTAAATTTTGGGAAGTGTTGTTTCCCCGGGAAGGTTTTCTCAGTTTGCTTTCGCTGGTTTGCATGATTTTCGTATATTGAAGACGATACCAATTGATGTAAAGTGCAGTATTGGGTTTGTAATCCCAATGTCCCCAGTCAAGTGTTGGTTCATTTTCTGATTTTTGGGTTTGCATGGTCTGAGGTCTCTATTCCAAATTCCCCGACGAAGTCTTCCCTCATATGACGAAAGGTCTTTTTCCCTTGATGTGCTGAGATGGAACTATTTGCAAAATGTCGCTCTTTCTGCAGTATTGGCATTATTGTTGGTATTTATTTCCCAGACAGCTAAACCAGGGCGGTATATTTTCTAATAAGTGTTGAGACAGTTATCAACCCTTTGGATTTTCACCCACCAAGTGCTGGGTTTAATTTAAAATCCACAGGCGTTTGACCTCTTTCTATAATGTTGATTTCTTGATTCCCCAAGAAGGCTATCCCAGGGCATATTTTGTTGGAATAAGTTTGCATGATATGAAGGTTCAATCCAGGGTTCCCCGGTGAAGGCCTCGCTATTTGATAGAAGTCTTTTCTCCCTGTGCATGCTGAGTTTTGACTCATTTACGAAGTTCCTCCCTCTCGGCAGTACTTGCAGTTTGTTTGATTGCCCGATAATCAGGCAAGGGCAGTATTTTATTTAAGAAATGTTGAATTGGTTATTAATTTTTTGGGTTTTCACTCACCAAGTGTTGGGTTTGATTTAAATACCCTATAAGATTGATTCCTTGCTATAATGTTTGACTTCTTAACTCTTCAAGTTGTTGTCCCCGTGAGATTTCATACTTTTCCCCCAGAGAAGTTGGTGCAATACTTACTCTCAATATTAAAGAATGTATCTCTGTTTTCCCCAGTGAAGAATGTATATGGATTTCCCCTCTTCGATGTGATGTTGGTATCTCCCCAATGAAGTCAGCACGAGGTCCCCCGATGATATTTCGATGATGCGGCACTATATCCCCTAGTGAAGTCTGTATGATATTTCTCCATTGAAGTGAGCTCGAAATCCTCAGTTGATGTTTTTCCGATATGGTGTCCATATGCCTTATTTGAAATCAGTATTGCAATCCCCAATAGAAGTGCGCACCGTGAAAACATTTATTTTCCCATTGAAGTCTGAGTGTTATTCCCTAGTGAAGCTTGGAGAAGGATGTTGTATCCCTGTATCTGTACTGTTTTGTCACTATGATTTGTTTACTTCCAGATTATGTTCCACCCCAGTGAAGTTAAGCCGCGAAATATGATTTTTCTTCCTCAGTTGGTGCTTATTTTTCTTATGGAATGTTCATCTTGGAGGCGATTTAGTCGAGTTTTGTTTGTGCCTGAGTTGGTTTTTCCTGGTTACTCCCAGTGTTATATCTCTCTTTTGTCAGCATATACATGATAGCACTCATACATTCATACATACGTTATACATAGTTAAATTTAGTAAATCATTTCTCATTCGCATTCATTAATATTTTATTGACATATTACCCGGTTTTTCATATTTGTGTTATCCTCTCTCCAATAGAGTGCCAGCCTTAAGCAGAAAGTGTATATTCTTTCAATTTCCCCACTAAGTTATCCCTCGTGGAATATTTTTGTTTTATCCTTCCTGTACAGCTCTTTGTCTGGATGATTTGGGTTTCCCTCTTGAGTTTATTTCTCAAAGAATGTATTTTTGGTATACTGTTTTACTGCAGTTTATCTCTGGTTTGAATCTTTGTTTCCCAGCAATATTATTACTTTGGATTTCTGCAAGCTTCGAGCCTTGGTTTGAGAATGTGCATTTATTTTGCACGAGAAGACTTTATCTCCTCAGCAGAAATATATTGGCATCTCCCCAGGAAGTCATATTTCATTCCCCATGAAGTCATATTTCTTTCCCCAGGAAGTCATATTTCTTTCCCCAGGAAGCCATATTGCTTTCCCTAGAAAGTCATTTTTACAATCCTTCCTATAACAGCAAGTAGAAGGTCTCTTTATTTGAGAAACTTATACTTCCATGTGAAAGTCGACGTTACTTTTTTTTGCTATCTTCTCTATGAGTGGATAGTTTGCAGTTCATTGTCAAATTACTCCAGTGGATGGAAATTCTTTTTGATATCGTAGAGACAATTCATTGTGAAATCTTTGCAAGTGGTAGTCTCTTTATTTGAGACAACTTATATATTACCCTTTCCAGGCGGAATACCTTGATTAAAGAAGAAGTTGAAACCCGTTCTAGGTGAAACGTTGCAATTCTGGGAAAACTTGTTATCTTTTTGCTACCCTCAGTGAACATTGGTAGTTCATCATTAGTGAATGACGATGTTATGATATTTCCTTCTACCTTTAGTGAAAGTTGGTAGATCACCATCAGTGAAAGTTGGTAGATCACCATCAGTGAAAGTTGGTGATTATTATCTTTTTGCTACCCTTAGTGAACGTTGGTAGTTCATCGTCAGTGAACAGCGATGCTATGGTATTTTTCCTTCTACCTTTAGTGAAAGTTGGTAGATCACCATCAGTGAAAGTTGTTGACTATTATCTTTTTTCTACCCTCAATGAGCGTTGGTAGTTCATCGTCAGTGAATGGCAATGCTATGATATTTTCCTTCTACCTTTAGTGAAAGTTGATATATCACCATCAGTGAAAGTTGGTGATTGTTATCTTTTTTCTACCCTCATTGAACGTTGGTAGTTCATCGTCAGTGAATAACGATTCTATGATATTTTCCTTCTACCTTCAGTGAAAGTTGGTAGATCACCATCAGTGAAAGTTGGTGATTGTTATATTTTTGCTACCCTCAGTGAACGTTGGTAGTTCATCGTCAGTGAACGGTGATGCTATGATATTTTCCTTCTACCTTCAGTGAAAGTTGGTAGATCACCATCAGTGAAAGTTGGTGATTGTTATCTTTTCGCTACCTTCAGTGAACGTTGGTAGTTCATCATCAGTGAACAACGATGCTATGATATCTTCCTTCTACCTTCAGTGAAAGTTGGTAGATCACCATCAGTGAAAGTTTGTGATTGTTATCTTTTTTCTACCCTCAGTGAATGTTGGTAGTTCATCGTTAGTGAACGGTGATGCTATGATATATTTTCTCTTACTACCTTCAGTGAAAGTTGGTAGTTCGCCATCAGTGAAAGTTGGTGATTGTTATCTTTTTGATACCCTCAGTGAACGTTGGTAGTTCATCGTCAGTGAATGGTGATGCTATGATATTTTATCTTACTACCTTCAGTGAAAGTTGGTAGGTCACCATCAGTGAAAGTTGGTGATTGTTATCTTTTTGCTACCCCCAGTGAAAGTTGGTAGTTCATTGTCAGTGAATGGCGGTGCTATGATATTTATTACCTTTCTACCATCAGTGAAAGTTGGTAGTTCATCGTCAGTGAACGTTGATGATTTTTCTCTCTACCTTCAGTAAACGTTGGTAGATCACCGTTAGTGAACGTCAGTGTTATTATTTCTTTTCTCTTTCTAACTTCAGTGAACGTTGGTAGTTTTGCCTTCAGTAAAAGTTGGTGTATCCTTTGACTTTTTACCATCCTCTAAGAGTCGGGTCTATTGTTCACCAGTGATTTATTTTCCTGGTCGGGCTTCTCTTTTGTTCCTTATTTCCTTTGCTACATCCCTAGTGGTGTTTTGCGTCCCTTTAAAGTTGTTCATATGCATTCATACTCATAAGCATTGCATGGAATCTTAGGGTCAAAAATAGGGTTTGTTTTATATTTAAGTATCCGCGATCACGTCGACATGAAGATTGTTAACCTTCGTATCTCCGGATAGAAGAAACTTAAATAAGGGCAGCTGTTGTAGCCCAATTTTTTCCCTTAAGATCCCTTCATCATACCATATTGATTGAATCACAACAAGGTCACATTAGGGCTTTTGGTTCTCCTCCTAATCTTTAGCTTTTCTCTTTGAGGAATCACCAAGCACCTTGACTTGTTTTTATTTTGTGATTATGCATGTTTTGTTTTGACTTTTACTTTTAATTAATAAAATACAATGTTGGTTTGTCTTACTTGTTAATAATGTAGGTAAAGGCAATGTGGCTTAGCAAGTTGATCCATGGGTTCATGAGTTTATTTACATGCCCTAGTCAATAAAGTTTGAGAAATTCAAACCTCACCATTGTGGTTGTTTTGGAAGAAATTTCATGGCAAGGTTTATCTTGGTTCACCACATTTCAAAGTTATCAAGATTGATTCAAAGGTACAAGGGGTTGATTGAAGAAGTTGTCATGTTTGGACAAGGCTTTGTTCCCATTGGTCACAAGTGCATATTTCTCTCAATTCTCAAGATATGAAAGTGGTTTTGGTTGCTATGAGTTCTCATTATCATCCTCAACAACTCCTATTTACAAAGCAAAAGTTTTGGTACAAGAAGGTTGTTCAAAATTGCCAAAGTTCCTCAAAGCATTTTCTTGATCTAAGAGCTAGGGTTTTGAACTTCAAAGAAGTATATCTTGCTCATCTTTTGGTATTTTTGGGTGATTCCAAAAGCATCCTTCTCTTCAACGATTTTTCATGTGGAAGAAGCTTGATGATCAAGAAAGATTACAAGTCCTTCAAATGAACCCCCAAGTTCTCATGTGTGACTTCAAATGATCTAACTTAGTCAATTTTTATCACCTTGAGCCCACTCTTTTTCCATAATGATCTTGAGGATGAGAACGGTATTCCTTCTTTTATGTGCAAAATGAGAAAATGGATGGAAGATGCCCTAAGGATACAAAAGATTATAGGTCATTTCATGATTTTTTTGGAAACTTCAACAATTCATAACTCTCTCAATTTTTGGAGATTTTGAATGGTTCAAGTCTCAAAATGTCATTAAACATGTCTATTTCATGCCATCTTTTTTGGTCAAGAGCAAATTCCAAGTGGAAGGCCATGTTTGGATGCAAAACATTTTAGGTCACTTTTGAAGAAAAAACTTGAAATATTTCTTAGTGTGGAAAGTCAACTTCTTTTTCTCAACTTTGACTCATTACAACTTTCAGCTCAAACATCCATTTGATTCCATTCTTTTCCCATTGCAAATCTTGTAATCTCATCTTTCTAAAGCATCAAGAATCAGGCCCTAAGACCCCTTGAGCTGAGAATGCCATTGTTTTGAACTTGGTAACTTGAAACTGAAGTTTCTTCAAAAGTCAGAATTTGAAATCCTTGATTTAGCTTCTAAACACTTTGTTTCTGCATGTTTTTGCTTCTAAACATGTTTAGTGAACTTCCAAAAGTGATTAGCATAGAAAAACACACGTTTTGGATGAGTTTTGATCAAAATAGAAGTCACACTTTTTTGTTTGCAACTTCACACAATTTCCCTCCAAACTTCATCACTTTACACGCTTGAACATTCCAATTGATTCCCTATAAATAAAGGGTCATCCCTCATTCATTTCCCCAAGCTTGAACAGCCAAATCACCCTGCCAAACTTGCTCCATAACTCATTTTTCTACAACTTCAAAATCAGTGTTCAAGCCTTTTTCAATCCAATTTTTCTATCAACTCACCTTCCTTGATCTTTCCTGAAGCTAACCATACAATTAACTTCAAGAATCATGACCTATATTGATCCATAGAAGTCCAGTTTCAGAGCTCTGTAACTCAACTTCAATAGATAGATTTCTCCATCAATTCTTCAAAACTTTGATATCATTGTGAAGCTCTCATTGCCCTGGTTCTAGATGCAACACTTGCTTTTATCTGGAAACACATTTTGAACATGAAATTTCAAATCCCTTTTCAAAACTTTCCTTCCAAATTGTTTGAGCTATAATTTATATAAATTTGTCGCGAATGTATGGTTGTTCTCGTCTTGAAGAGACAAAGCGAATGGCATAGGTCTCGTGCTCTAATTTTACAGATTAAGCAACCTGGTTTTGGGAATGGCTGGAGGTTGGAGATGACCAACATGTCATCTTCCAACCAATGATGGCGTGCCATTTGTATTTTTTTGAATTTCTGATTTTACATTTGATTCAGTGCTTTATTCACTAATGACCATGATATGCACAACGCGCCAGATCCCTTGGATTTGATTACTAACATGTTTTGACTCTCATCCAATGGTCCACATATTTTTGACTTTATTTTTTATTTCTAATTTTTTTATTGAATTGCTTTAAACTTCAAAAAATCATAGAAAATTCATTTTTAGTCCAAAAAATCTGAAAAAATTAAGAAAAATATTTTTGACTTTTCTCTTTCTGATTTTTATTTTTTCACAATTTTATTTTGTGTTTTGATATTTTTTATAAATTTTCACTTTATTTGATTTGTTTTAAATGTTTAAAAATACTTTTATGCATTTTTAAATTCTGAAAAAATTATGGAATGATCCAATGATATTTTGACAAATATTGGTGACCTCATTTATTTTTTATTTCTGAATTTGTTATTTTTTATCTTTTTTGATTTATTTTACTCATTTCTTTTAATTTTTAAAAATAGTTTCTGACTTTAAAAAAATACCAAAAATTTTATAAAATTATTTTAGTTCATTTCTGATTTTTCTATGGTCTTACTTAATATTTCTTGATTAATTTGAACATGGTTTATATTTTTCTCTTTTATTTCTATTTTAAAACATTTTAAAACCCTTTTTAATATATATATATATATTAAATGCAATATTATTTTGTGATTATTTTCTGGCTGATCTTGGGTTGAATTTTTTATCACGAACTTTATTAACATCATTGGATCCACGGTGTTGAGTCTAACCCCATAAAAATGGATGAATGATTTTAATAATAGTTTGATTAAATTTTAATTCAAATGTGGTTTGTATATTCTTTCCCACCCCTCTTCATCTTATCCCTTTCTTATTGCACTAAGTGTTATTGGAGCATGATCTCTATACCATGTCTCAAAATAAATGGTGCATAGATTGCTATTGATCGGCCTAAGAATAGGTGCGACTTTTATATAAGTTCACTTATGATTGCTTAACATATCGCTAAAATTTATCCCGATTCAAATAAATGATCATTCGTGGCCCAAACCTATATTTGCAAGCCCGAGTATGTTAATTTGATCTCTTTGGTCCAATAACCTTGAGATTCATTGTGTGGAGGCTTTGGTTCTACCAATCCTCTAATGGATCTATAACATTTTCTGTCAACGCGGATCACTTAAACATTGTTGATCATTAAATGGTACTTTTGAGGATTCCAAATGGATGATATACTTGACAAAAAGAAAATGTGTCTTGTTGTGTGGAGGCTTTGGTTCTACCAATCCTCTAATGAATTTCAAATGCAAGTTTCAAGATGGTCATCCAACTAATCACTAATTATTAAATTGTTTTTACCTTATGATTTTATTTTTATGCTTTATGTACCATTTACTTTAAGCATTACATTTCATGTCATTTTTTTCTTCTCACTTGAGCATTTATATTCTTGTTATTTTTATTTTGCTCACTTGAGCTTTTCTTTTATTTTTTTAAGACACCTAATAATCAACATGAACTATAAAAAGCTTTAATGATATTTGGACTATTTGGTAACTATCCTTGGCATTATGGAGTATTGGACTTCTTGGACTTAGGATTAGAAATCTTGGCCTATATTGGAGACCTTGTGATCTTATTGATATTTTGTCTGGAGTTCTTGAGGTTTGCCTAAAGACATTGGGTTGTTTGTTTGTTTTGTGTGCAGGTTATTGTGATTACATACTTTGTTTGTAATCTGGAATTCACCCGTATACAGCCGTTACTCTTCCTAATTTTTGTGAAGACTTAATACATTTGAAGTTTGGTTCACTAAAGAGATCTGGTATCTTTGCTTGTTTGGTTTCAATCCAAAGAGTGGGAATTCCATCTTGACTCATAATGTCAAGTATTGGCTTCTTGTTGGTTAGATGGTTCTTATCCCTAGCTTTTACCTTATGCTTTAGGATAGTCTCTTCTTCTCCTCCCATCTTCTTTAATTTCAAAAATATTCTTCCTCCTTTTGAAAACTCTTCTTGTTTTGAAACTTGAACCATTTTCATAATAAACTTGGACTTAGGTCCATGCATTTTCAAAACCTTTTCATAAATAAACTCTAATCAATTTAATAATACCTTGACATTTTTTGTGAGAAGACTAAAAGTCCATCAATCTCATTTAAAACCATTTTGCCACTTTGGCTTTTTATTTATAAACCTTTCTCAAAAGATTAAACTCTTGTCAATCCTTGTAGTGATGTAAACAACTATACTTCTACAATATGTAGTGAAGAGAGATATTTTCCACTTAGCTGTTGAGTGAGGCATTGTTGATTTTAAAATCCAAGCCATATCCTCCATTATGAGATGATGCAAATTCTCCTTTCTCATGATTGTGGGTAGTATGTATGTTTTCCACACGGATAATGACGATGATGTCTTATCTCATAAAATTAACTTACACACTTGTGTTTTAAAATTTAAAAAAAAAGGTGAACTACGTGTACCCTGATCCCCTATTGCATGAAAGGTGGTACGTAGGCACTAAAGGTTCGCAACCGCGGCGGGTGCAAAAATCATAAAAAATACTTCTTTTCTCACCTCTACCATCTATTTTACATACAACATTTTATAGCCAAAATATACAGATTTTTTCAAAAAGGTTCATGCGGAGTATTGTAGATGTTTAGGATACTAATACCTTCCCTTTGCATAACCAACCCCCTTACCTTGAATCTTTCCCCGTCTTTTTGGGCTATTCGCTCTTTTCCCATTCCTTTGGAAACAATAAAGTGCGGTGGCAATTTTTATTTTTATATGTATAAGTCTAGTCAATCCAATGGCTTAGTCTTAAACATTTCTACCGCTACACTTCCAACGCGCTTTGTAATGGAATCGGTGTTGTGATTATCTCTCCCAGGGGTTTCCGTACGCCCTTCACTGCCAGGTTATATTTTGATTGTACCAATAACATGGCCAAGTACGAAGCATGTTTCATGGGTATCAAAGCTTCCATAAATATGAGAATTAAATTCTTGAATGTATATGGGGACTCAGCCCTAGTGATCAGTCATATTAAGGGAGAATGGTATACAAAGCATCCAAATCTCATTCCTTATCGAGAGCATGTGTTGACATTAATTTCGTACTTCGAGGAAATCACTTTTGAACATATTCAATGAGAAGAAAATCAATTGGTAGATGCATTAGCTACCATGTCATCTATGTTCAAAGTCAGATGGGATAATGAAGCTCCTTGAATTACTATTGAGAGACTAGACGAATTGGCGCATTGCTATAAAGTTGATACTGATGGAGTAGAGGAAAAGCCTCGGTACCACGAAGTAAAAAGATACCTCGAAACTCAATAATATTTGGAAGGAGAATCTATAAATGATATGAAATTTCTAAGGAGGTTATCTGCCAAGTTCTTTCTGAGTAACAGAATCCTGTACAAGCGCAACCACGATTTGAATTTGCTTCGTTGTGTAGACAAGAAGGAGGATGAGAAAATTATGGAAGATATGCATGAATGAGTATTTGGTACTCACTCCAGTAGGCATATAATGGCTAAGAAGATTATGAGAGTGGGTTATTATTGGTCTACTATGGAAATGATTGCCATCATCATTCCAGAATTTGCCATAAATGCCAGATTTATGCTGACAAAGTACATGTGCCTTTGATTCCTTTGAATGTCTTGACTGCTCCTTGGCCGTTTTCAATGTGGGAAATTGATATGATTGGAGAGATTATGCCTACTGCTTCTAATGGGCATCGTTTCATCCTGGTCGCTATTGATTACTTCACGAAGTAGGTTAAAGCAACCTTTTTTGCTTCTGTAACCAAGAATGTTGTGGCTTGGTTCATTAAATACAACCTTATTTGTCAGTATGGAATCCATGAAAGGATCATCATAGACAATGGTACCAATTTTAACAATACTATGATCACAGAACTCTACACGCAGTTCAGTATTAAGCATTACAATTCTTCTCCGTATGGACCAAAGATGAATGGTGTAGTGGATCTTGCAGAAGATGACAATGACATACAAAGATTGGAATGAGATATTCCTATTTTCTCTTCATGTTTATCGCACTTCATTATGTACATCAGCTGGAGCAACCTCGTTCTCTCTAGTCTACGGTATAGAGATTGTCTTACCTATTAAAGTCTAGATTCCTTCCCTAAGGATTATGAAAGATGCAGGTTTAGATGAAGACGAATAGACTCAGACTCGACGAAACCAAATAAATTTGATCAATGAAAAAAGGCTTGCGACTATTTGTCATGGTCAGATGTATCAGAAATACATAATCAAAGCCTTTAACAGGAAAGTCAAACACCGGGTATACCAGGCAGGTGATTTGGTAATAAAGCGTATTAGCCTACAACAAGGTGATCCCAGAGGTAAATGGACTCCCACATACGAAGGGCCATTTATGATAAAAAAAGATATTTTTTGGTGGTGCTATGATACTTACTACCATGGACAATGAAGATTTTACACACCCTGTGAACGTGGACATAGTAAAAAAAATACTACGTATAAAAGAGACCCGCTAGGTTGATAGGCCTAGTAAAAAGTAAGGACATCCCAGTGAACCAAAAGGGCTCGGGCAAAAATTAGGGAATATATAAAAAATTGTATATCTGGCAAGTCGAAAACCTAAAAAGGCTGATTGGGCAAAAAAGGATATCCCGGTGGACTAAAAACCCGAAAGGGCAGTCCAGGCAAAAGTTAGGGATTAAAGCATACGACTATGTCTCGTTGGATCACCCATCTACTTACAACCAGCTTCATTACTAGCGTCAAGTTCAAATGGTACAGAACAATTCCATCATCTTCTTCCAATAACAAGTGATGAGATGCTTGAAGACATAAGGGCAATAGCAGAGTTGAAACTTGATAGGATTGCTTCAACATAATTGTTTTTTCCTTTTTTTCTTTGTACCCTTTCTTCTTTCTTACGATGATTTCCTCTTACTAGGATTTCTGTCTCTTTGTATAAAACCGTCTGCTTATAGGCAAATTTTCAGAATCAATGCAATTAGATTTCAAAGTTCAAAATTGTTTTTCTTTCTTTGTTTTGTTTGCAAAAATGTCAAATGATTATATTGAATGAACAAATGCATTTGAACATGATTAATGTTAACAAAATATATGCATAAAAATAGGATTAGAATTTACTAAAGAATCTATGAGTTGGGATAATGTTCAAGTCATCCATAAATCTCCACAGAGAAATCTCCATGAAACTAACTCTACAGAGCTATCATAACAAGCCCATCCCCAACAGAGATATATTCACTTGAAAATCTAATATGTCATCAGAAATAAATTGGGGCATCTTTCAGCGGTTCACCTCTATATCCCTGATGGATAGCTCGACATGATCATCTTCCCTAAAAGGCCCCCTAGAGAATAAGGAAGTTTTATCATTTCCCTAGCATATGGTGGAACTTCCTCAGCGCGTCCTATGAAATCCTGATCCCCATCAGAGATTATTTCCTTAACACAGTCTACAAGATTTATTTCTCCAACTGAGTTTATTTCTACGATATTGCAATTCCCCAACAAGATTCTCTTCCCCGGCCAGATGTCATTCAACTTTGTCCTCCCAAGAAGAGTTGACTTCCATATCTGAAACTTGGTCAAACAACACATTAGAGGATTATCCATCTCTTTTGTCCCCAGTCAGGGTACATAAGAATCAAATCCTTCAAAAGAACGATGAAAGACTAATTTTACTGGAATTCTTCTATCCTCAAGCAGAAGTCAAATGTCCCCAGCAGAGTGTCCTCAAACAGAAAGCGAGAATCCCCAACAAAGATGTTATAAAAAAAATTGAGAAACTACTGGTTTATCCCTAGCAACAATCAGAGATTTATTTCCCCAACCAAAAATGTTATACAAAGCTACCGATACGTTCCAGCGACATATTGCATCCATACATCATTTACAGAATATCATAACATATGGATACAAAACACATATAGTATTCTCATTTATTTTGAGAGCATCATTATACATTGAATTTCATGCATCATGATATTTCATAAAACTAACTTTGTCTTTTCAGGTTAAGTTCCTGAAAAGACGAATATTATCAGCCATCTATTGACAAGTTGTAGAGCTATCCTCGAAATAGGACATGGCAACTATCTATATGACCAGATAATTTAGAGATTCATTCTGAAAAGCATTCCCCTCATAAACTAAATCTAACGAGCCTTTCCTTCAGAGACTAGTTCTGACGAGCATTTCCTTCAGAGATTCATTCTGAAAAGCATTTCCTTCAGAGATTTATTCTAAAAAGCACTTCCTTCAGAGATTTATTCTGAAGAGCACCTCCCTTAGAGACTAAATCTGGCGAGTAGTTCCTTCAGAGCATTATTCTGAAAAGAATTTCCTTCAGAGATTCATTATGAAAAGAATTTCCCTCAGATAGGATCGGATAGATTCATTCTGAAAATCATTCTTTAGATAAATTCAAGCGTAGACTCATTATAATACTCATATAAACAGTTACTTTGGATACCATCTATAAGCCCATCTTAGATGGCACTCTATCACCTCTTCGAATGGAATCTTTAAGCCCATACAAGCAATACAATCAACCAACAGTGTTACTTCGTGCACATGTGAGTACAAATTTCTGGGCACTTAAGTGTCCAATCCTCTTCCACCTTCAAATCACGAATGGCGAGCATGCCAATCTAACTCTTCAGGTTTAAGAAGATTAAACAGGGTAAGTTGTTGTACCCAAAAAATTTCCCTTCAATTATTCAAGACAAATTATTTCAGTAGGTCTCTGCATACTCCTAGGATTCTCAATTACTCAAGACTACTCAAGGATTGATCAGACAAACCTCCTCCTAAGCAGTTGACCTATAACTAGGGTTTTTCCTTCTCTCAAGGAAAATTGGACTTCTAATGTCTCGAGTGGATTTCATGGGTTCTCATGTGTCTGAAATAATCCTCATGCCAAATTTCAAGCCTTACATCACAATTTTGCTCAGTCAATTAGTCAAATGATTGAAAATCAACTGTAATGGGCAAAAAGTCAACTTTGACCAATTTACGGTCAAACTTCGAGATTTTGGTCAACATAAACATTTTGACATTCATCATTTGATCAAGGGTTGATCATGATTCATCAAGAAAACTCAAGATTCATTAAAAGTCAAAAGTTACTAAATTAGGGTTTTCTTTAGAAGAAGTCAACTGAACTTTGACCAAGCGTAACTTTCACATACTTCATCAGAAATTTCTCAACCAAAGATTTCTTTTGAAGGAAATCCAATTCTCTACAACTTTGTCTCTCAAAGCTAAAGGCCAAAAATGCTTCATTTGATAGATATGAGCCAAAACATTACAAGTCATTTTAAAAGTCAACAAAAAGATACTTTTTGTCAAAGCAATTTACATCAAGATAAAGGTTTCAAATGAAAAAATGACAAACATGAAAATTATAGGGTATATCTTGAGCTTTCCAAAGAGTCCAAAATCAACTTCATATGATAAAAATTGAGTGAGATATGATTTTTTCAAGTTGGGCAATTTTGAGAAAATGCATGAAATCCAAATTAAGCAAATTTGAATTTTCGGGCTAATGGGCCTATCTTTTAAGGTCCAAACGTATTCCTGACCTTATAATAGACTCCTAAATCCATTCATTTATTTTTGTGGTTTTTATTTCTTTTGATTTTTGATTTTATTCAATTAAAAGCAAAATAAATCAAATAAAATACCAAGTGAATGAATCAAGGCATGAAGATCTATTTTTGAATCAAATCATAAGTCTAAAAAACTGGTGACAACTTGAAAAAAACGTGTATAGATTGATTGGTACATGATTGTCTAAAAAATAATGATTTCATGAGAAACATCAATCAAAGATTTGATCGTGAAATACAAAAGATTGATTTCACTTTTGTTGACCTAAATCTTCCATTATAAATAGAGAACACAATCAGACCAAGGGACACACAAAAATTGCCTCAAGAACACCCTCTCAAAAAATCTCAATTTTTGTCGAAACTAGAGTGTTGTACCCCAAAATTTTCACTCCATGTTATTAAAGACATTCTCTTAGGATTCCAAATGTTCAAGGGTGTTCAAGAATTGATCAGACAAACTCTCCTCCTAAGCAATTGACCTACAACTAGGGTTTTGCGTTTCTTCAGGAAGATTGGGTTTCTAAGGTCTCAAGTGGATTTTATGGTCCCTTATATGCCTCCAAGAATGCTCATACCAAGTTTCACGCTTTGCATCATAAGTTTGCTCAGTCAATGGCTCAAATGACTGAAAATCAACTGTATTGAGAAAAAAGTCAAATGTGGTCAACATATAGTCAAACTTCAAGATTTTTGGTTAACATCAAGATTTTGAAGTCATATTCATCATTTGATCAAGGATTGATCATGATTCATAAAAGAAAAATCTCAAATCATCAAAAGTCAAAAGTTGCCAAATTAGGGTTTTCCTAAGGAGAAGTCAACTGAACTTTGACCAAACATAACTTTCACATGCTTCATCATATTTTCCTTATCCAAATCTATTATGAAGGAAATTCAATTCTCTACAACTTTATCTGTCTAAGCTCAAGTCCAAAAATTGCTTCATTTGAGAGATATGGGCCAATACATTATAAGACATTTCAAAAGTCAACAAAAAGACACTTTTTGTCAAGGTAACTCACATCAAGATAAGGTACTCAAATGCAAAAATGATCATAAGAGGACTTGTAGAGGACATATTGAGCTTTCCAAAAAGTCAAAGATCACCTTCAAATGATGAAAATTTAGAGAGTTATAATTCATGCAAGTTGGGAAATTTGGAGCAAATGCATGAAACCCAAATTGAGCAAACTTGGAATTTTGGACTAATGGGATTTTGTTTCAAAGTCCAAACATGTTTTGCAGATCATAGTACACCTCAAAACTTGTTCATACACCTCCCTTTGGTTTATTATATTAACTTTTGATTTTTTATTTATTTTAAAAGTCAAAATAAAATAAAATAAGACCAAGCTTATTACACAAGTCTAAGCCCACTATATGTTGACCTAATTCTCTTCTATATATTGCATGTATTCAGACAAAACCAACCACGAAAACTTGTGCTAAAAACCACTTCGAAAAATCACAAAAAATTATCAAACTAGGGAAACTCGAAACCCTAGCTTGCAACTGTTTCCAAGGCGTTCAAACTTGCGCATTCACTTCCAGTAACCCTACAGAGTAAGAATGGATCAAACACAATGATCCAAAACTCCCAAAACCTGCACGCATACATGGTCGTTTCATTTTTTTTTTGCAAAACTCATATTTTTATTTTCTTCATGTTTCATTACAAACTAACTATATTAATGTGTTTTAGAGGTATGTTAGTGCAAGAAAAGTAGATCGCATGACCTCCATGCTATCAAAATCACGATTTTCCATACCTGTACTAATCCATGTTGCTTTGGTTGTACCTCACAAACCATTATATTTCAGTCCAAAATAATGACTCCACTGAATTTGCAAGCCTTGATTTAGGAGGGTAGGGTCCCTCTGGACCTCTAATGCTTATTTTTTTACAGGTTTGAAGAAAAGGAGCCACCAGAGAAGATGACTGGAGTTGTGGCTCCGGTGCCTCTCCGGTTCATGCATTGTTTTTATATTATATACGCTTTGTTTTGTTTTAGACAATGGATGTATCACCACCCCAATTTTTAAATGCGCGCTAAAGGCTTTACTATGCAAGGGCACGGGTTCGATCCATGCTTTTGGCATTTTAAAGTTTTTTTCAACATTTTCCATGTTTAGGAGGACAATGTACATAGCGCGTTGGGTTCCCTTCTCAAACACAGGCGCGCGCCTGGCTAGGTGGTGAAGGTCTTGTGGGAAAGAGCAAAGGGCATGGGTTCAACACCCACCCTTAACAGTATTCTTTTAAAACGTTGTTTTTCTTCATATTTTCCTTAATTTTGCATTTACAAACCCTAAATTCATCAAACCAAAAACCTTTTAACAAACCTAATTTTTTTCAAAACCTTTTTACAAACCCTAATCAAATTAGGGTTTAGGTTTTTAATTTAATTAATAAATTTATTTATTTTTAATTTAAATTAATTAGGTTTTTTTAGGTTGATCATTAAAACCTTTTATAAAAAAAATCATCAAAAACCCTTTCGCTTTCCTTTTTCATATTTTTACATTTTGCATGGTTTATTATTCTCGCACTTTTTTCGATTATTGTAATTGCTTCTCGGTTTGTAATAGTAATTAGGGTTTTACTTTCCGTACTTTATTATTTATGTACCTCTCCTAAAGCATTGTAATAATATTAGGTTTACTTTTCGTCTTTTTACTTTCCGCACATTCACTGCTTTACTATTTTACTCTATACCTGTTAGTAATCAATCTTGTATGGAAAAATTAAAAGCAAATGATAGCAACCCTAATTGCAAGATTAAAATAATTTAAAACAAATCACCTCGCACTCTCGCACCTCTAGGGTAACCTCCCTTGTTGCCTTGAAAAAAACAGTCATGTCCCTCAAACATGGGGACGCTTTAGCAAAGTCCCTCAAAAACATAGATCATAGTTCCTCGATGACCCTCTCGACGTTGCCTTTGGTAAATGATCTAGTCCCTTAACGATAATTGCTAAAGCATCCTTACCAGTTGCCTTCGATGACTGTACGACGGCCCACGTCTGTCCCTTCACATTCAACGATAGGGATTCCTACTAACTAACGGTAGGATAGCTTTATCTAAAGGATGAGGAAAGTACAATAAAGACCTTGAGTAGGTAGACCGCTGTTAATCGCTTGCTCACAAACATTTAAAAACAAAAACATCTTTCACAAACACCTTTTCAAAAATATTTTCAAACAAACATTTTGTACGCATTCTCGAGGACAAATACAAGAATCATTAAAAAGTCTTTCCTTACATTGGCATTCAAAATTTTTTCAAACACGCAATACAAAGCAATTTTCAAAACAAAGTGAGCTAGTGATTAAGAGCCCGTAGATAACTACAGATGAAAAGGGTGCTAACACCTTCCCTTTTCATAACCTACCCCCGAACTCAAAAATCTCGAAGGTCTTTCCTGTTCTTTTCACCCTTTCCTTATTGGATAAAATAAAATTCGATGGCGACTCTTGCTATCCGCAACATTTGTGATAAAATGCAAAACCAAGTCAGTTCTCCCACCGTATTACAGAACTGGCGACTCTGCTGGGGAGACACTTAAAAGTGGGGTTACCTTAGAGTTAGATCACTTTTTTGCTCTGCTTGAATTGGTTGCTTTACATTTGAGGGTTGCTCGGGTTTTACTTTCTTGCAAAGATCCTATACCCGAATTTGGGGACCCTAGGTAAGTAGTTATAGATCATGGAAACTGTACAACATAAATCGATATGGTTAAAGTGATGGCTATGTTAGTGCGACACATTGGTTTGTACTGGTGTTCCTTGATTCATTCAAGGATAACACTATGCTTCTGCGTGGTGTCATAAGTACTAACTAACCTTTAGGACCTTAATTAACCCAACTTAGGCATTAGAAGGTAGTGAGATGGCCGACTTTGGTGCAGTCTAAAGTTGGTTGATACTCGACACTACACTCATTGAGATCAGACTCTCAGGATATTTTGGTGGCAAGTCAGTTGCACTGCTGAAACAATGCATGGGAGAAAGATCAGTGATATGAGACTCCTAGAACCTAGTTACTATTCTTAGGATAGGTTGAGCTAACTTAAAATTCAAGAGGGTACTTACCTACGAACCCCATGCAAGCCTTAAACCTAAGGCTCTTGTGTGCTTTGTTTGTGTTTGTTATCTGTTCAAACATGACATCATGACATTGTAACATCATACCATATCATTTTCAATGATCATTTCAAGGATCTCAAGGGCCTGTGATGCGGGTTGTCCTGAACCAAATGTCTAGCAAGGACAAGGGGATTTATTTTCCTCTAACCAAATGTCGTCAAAGATTGAAGTACATTATCTTGAGTCAAAGGCTAGGACCCACTTAACATGGTGAGCTTGATTCTCATAAAAGGACGTTCAACAACCCAAAGTTCTTTAGTCAAAGCTGCAACCAGACTCAACTTCTAAACATTTTATTTTGTTTATCCCGTGAGATCCTTGAAAACATTGCATCCACGTATCATGCATGTCATTACATAACAGGTATTTTCCAATACATGCTTTCTCATCTTCTTACTATTTATTTCAGTAAAAGATAGCCCTATAACAAACTATGAAAGAACTTCAAGCTGAGAACGCGGAGTTTCAGCAAATGTTCCTGGACTTAGCTAAGGGACAAGATGAGCTGAAAACCCTCATCATAAAAGGGAATAAAAAGAAGACTAAGGAGCCAGCAGTCTTCCTTAATATGGGCAGAAGATTCAAAGGTCCAGTCAAAAGGGCTCTAGATTCTGAGATCCCATCAAATGAAGACGATAAGCAAGAAGCAGATGACAAGAGTGTGAAAGCTGAAGAGAATAACAACCTTGGTTCTGGACAAGATTCTGATGAAGACTATTTTGTTAAACAATATCCTCCCGCTAATGATATATATAAGAAGCTGGAAGATCGACTTAATGCTATGGAGATCCAGAAAGTGTATGGGCTAGATTTTGAAGGTCTAGGGCTTGTCTCAGGGATTATCATCTCTCATAAGTTCAAGGTCTCCATATTTTCCAAATATGATGGTGTGTCTTGTCCTAAGCTTCATCTGCGGTCTTATGTTTGAAAGATCCAACCCCATACTGCCGACACAAAATTATGGGTTCACTTCTTTCAAGAGAGCTTATCTGGGACACAACTAGAATGGTTCTATCATCTGGAAGGAACCAACATCCGCACTTGAGAAGACATGGATGCTACTTTTTATAAGCAATATCAATACAGTGCTGACCTTGCACCAACTCGTCTGCAACTACAAAGTATCAATATGGGCTCGAATGAAGGGTTTAAAGAATATGCCCAGAAATGGAGAGATCTTGCTGGAAGAGTGCAACCTCCTTTATCTGACAGGGAGCTGGTTGATTTGTTCATGGGCAATTTAACAGGGCCTTTCTTTAATCATCTGATCGGAAGTTCTTCTTCTGGTTTTATCGAATTGATATTAATAGGTGAGCATGTCAAAAGTGGTATTCGAAGCGGAAAGATTCAAGTGGATGTGTCTTCGAGTACTGTAAAGAAGACATTAAGCGGTAAGAAGGAAATAAATGATGTGTATGGCCAGAAGGGTCATACTAGAAATGATCGTAATCAATCTGTGGGAGCAGTGCTAATTTCTAATCCTGCACATGTGCAACAACAACAACAAAACAATCAGTGTAGGTCAGATACACCTAGAATATAGTTTACAAAGATCAACATGTCGTTGTCTCAAGCATTACAACACTTACTGAAAGTAGAGCTGATTACACTGAGGGATCCTTCTCAGAATCCCAACACTTCCTCTCCTCTTTATAATCCTAATGTGAAGTGTGCCTACGATTCTAATAGCCCCGGACACGACACTAATAGTTGTTGGGCTTTAAAGAATAAAATTCAGGATATGATTGACAACAAAGATATTGAGTTTGATCCACTCGAGACCCCCAACGTGAATACTGCACCAATGCCCAAGCACGACAAAGGCATTAATGCTATTGATGATGTTCTTTATGTTTCTACTATAAGTGATTTGGATACTCCCCTCCCGATTATCAAGAAGAATCCATTGCATGCCGGTTTATTTCCAAGTTGTATTGAAAGATGTTACTGCTGCGCAACTCAACCCAATGGCTGGAAGTTGCTGGAAGAAGGTATTCAACGTCTAATGGACAATCACCTAGTTCTGGTTGAGAAGATTTCGTCTGTTGAGAATTTTTTGCAAGACTTTAAATTGAAAGAGGTATCTGTAATATCCGACACTCCTATCAGGATCAATTCCAAGGGTCCTGTAAGGATCACTACTAAACCCAAAGCTGCTCCTCTGATAATTACCACACCCGTACCAATTCCATATTCCTTGGACAAAGCTATCCCGTGGAATTATGGAACCGACATCTACTACCATGGCGTCAAGCAAGAACTATCAACTACTGAACATGAAGACACTGAAGTTACTAATTCCAACATTGACAATATTGTTGGGAACAGTAAGGTTACTAGAAGTGGAAGGTTTTTTCTCCAGAAATTTCCCCGAAGACTATCGCCACCCCAGTTCGTGTTACCGCTGCCAAGACAACTACTGAGGCTCGGGGAAAAGATCAAATGACGGAGCCTTCCCAGACGGAGGCACCTAAAGAAGTTACCACTGAAGATACCTCCAGGCAAGAGTTGGAGGAGATGTTGAAAATCATTAGGAAAAGTGATTACAAGATTGTTGAACAGCTGGGGGTAAACCCCCTCTAAAATCTCCATGTTATCCCTATTATTGTGTTATGAATCCCATGCACATGCTTTAGTAAAGTTATTAAAGTTTTCTCACGTGCCACAAGAAATCTCCGTCGATCACTTTGGAAGTTATGTTTCTAGTCTAACTACTGATAATGGGCTAGGCTTTTCCGATGCAGATTTGAACCCGGGAGGAAGGAACCACAACAAGGACCTGCATATCTCTATTGAATGCAAGGGCACTACTTTGGCGCATGTATTGATTGATACGGGTTCCTCGTTGAATGTATTGCCAAAGGGTGATCTCGACAGGCTTGACTGTGAAGGGGTTGAGCTGAAACCCAATGATATTATAGTTCGATCCTTTGACAGTTCAACGAGGATGGTACACGGAGAAGTGGATCTTCCAATTAAGGTAGGTTCGTAGGTCTTCGAATCTACCTTCTAAGAAGATCATTCAGAAGATGTTTATTACATATAAGGATTGGCATGAAATGATCCCTTTTGATTTACATTGGTATCGTACATACATCCGCACTTCAACAGGGGAACCCCTTTCTCTAATGTTTATGGCATGGAAGCAGTGCTCCCCGTCGAGGTTGAGATTCCCTCTTTGCATGTTATAATGGAAACCAAGTTGTCAGAGGCTGAATGGGTCCAAAACATGTTTGACCAATTGAATTTGATTGAAGAAAAGAGAATTACTACTTTGTGTCATGGTCATTCTCTTGTGAATTCAGAGAAGACGACCTCATGCTCAGAAATATCTTCTTTTAATGCTAATTTTAGGGGCAAGTGGAATCTTAATTATGAAGTCTCATATGTTGTCAAGAAAGCCTTCTTTGGAGGTGCATTGATTCTTGAAACAATGGATGGTGAGGAGTTCCCACATTATGTGAATGAGAATGCAGTTAAGAAATACTTTTCCTAAAGATATAAAAGAATAACTCGCTAAGTTGAAAACCCAAAAGGGCGACTTAGGAAAAAATGAGCATCTCGGTGGGCTATAAACACGAAAGGGGGTTCCAGGCAAAAATTAGAGACATAAATAGAATAAGTAATCCCGGTAGATTGAAAACCCGCAAGGGAAGTCTAGGAAAAAGTTAGGGATTCATGGCAAGTAACTGCATCAGACAAGACTTAATCGTTGAAGCAACAATATTCCTCAGACTCTGTCCCTCTTCCAATGAAGCCTAAAAATGAGAGTTCAAAGTTGTTAGGGAGAATAATGGTCATTGTATTTCAATGTACATTTTCCACGTATTACCATTTTTCAAACTTTGTAATCATCTATTGGATCACACCATTTGCAAATTTCCATTCTATTAATAAAGTTTGAGCCTTTATCCATCCTTTGAAATTCTTATTTTATTGCATTTGCAAAAAATTCATTTATTATTAATATTAAATTTTGAAAAAAAGATTTAAATAGTAAAACATGTTTTTGAAAATTTTCAAAATGTTTTACTTCGATTTGTGAATCAAAATAGTAAAAGAGGTCACTCTGAGGATGGACAAATCTTAAAGCGTGAAGTGCATCTTTCTCCTGTTTATTTGAAGAACCTCCTTTGGTTATTCTTCAGCAGATTGTTGGCACACTGTTGCATTTTAATGTGGTATTTATTTCCCCCTAAAGTTTCTTGGCCTAGAGCGTGTCAACAATTCGTCGCTCTTCAAAAAACATAGAACCTATTTGTAATTTCATCTCAGCAGAGGTGGTATCATCTTCTCCAGCGAGGTCCATTTGTTATTTCCCAAAGAAGCTTATAGAACGTTTGGTGTTATCCCTGCAACTTTGTGGATTGTTCTTATAGGATTGTCTTTTTTTATTCTTAAGCAACATCTCTTTTCCCAGAGAACTTAAGCCTTGAAGTATGATGTTGTTTCCTCAGTTGTTTGATTACTCTCCTGTGGGATTTTCATCTTAGATGTTATTTAGCCGAGTGCTGTCTATACCCACGTTTGGTTTGTCTAGTTATCCTCAATATATCATGTTTTTCTTGTCAGTATACGCATCATTATAACATTCATATATTACTCATACATCATGCATAACCGAATTTAGATTCGTATACATTTGAAATCTTTGGTGTTTTTAAACTAACTTGTCGTAACCGACAAAAAAAAGAGAGTCTCCACCACTAATTTTTATCCTAAAGACGGGAAATGAATGAAAAACCCTAATTTATTTAAAGATTATTAGATTTGCAAGATAATTAGATAAAGGGAAGGTGTTAGGCACCCTTTATCTCCCTTTTACTCAAGGGGACCCTCTTTAACTTTAGGACTTTAATGGGAATATTTTCTATTTAATCATCTTATTAGGCATACAAAACAAGGGAAAAGGTTTAGTTTTTTAGTTAGTGGACTCGCCTTGGTTTTTGAACCATGTGCCTATATATCCTCTTGCAAAGAAATCAGAGTCCTTCGTAGTTTGAAATGTTTGGTTAGTATTTTTTATAGATTGTATTAAGTTGCCTTCTAATAGTTTTGAACTTGCATGGGTTTGAAAGTTGTGTGATGGTAGACGAAGTTTTTTAATCCAAGTAGAAAGAAACCACATGATTTTTTATTGAAAATAGTCTTGAATTTTAATTAGGTTAGTAAAAAAAAGGTTTGTAATTGGTTAGCTATTTTGAATTTAATTTGATTTTTGAAATTGAAAAGGTTTGATAATTAAAAAAAAAGCATGGCTATATGTTAAATAAAATAATTTGAAGTTACAAAAAAAATAATGGTTAAATTAGTATTTATAAAAATTAGGGTTAATAGAAATATTTTAAAGTTGTAAAAGCAAATTAACAAAACTATGGTAAAAATTAGTGTTTTAACTAATAGTAAAAATTATAAAATATTACAAAGAAACTAAATTTATTATTTTATTGCATAAAAAAATAGGATAACGGGTTGAAGTCCAGTTAGCCAAGGTGTGGGAGGAACATGGTGTTACGGTGTACCAGAAGGGTGTGTAATGTTTGATTTTGATTAAAGGGGTCCCAAAAGTTGTTCCTAAGACGTTGAACAAAAGTATACCAAACAGAGGGCTCAGGTCATGTGTTGACTAAAGTGCATCGTGAGGGAGCGAGCATAGCGAATGGTCAACAATCTCCAAATCGTGTGGCCAGTGAATGTCCACACGCCGCTCAGCCAATGAACCAACATGGGAGTACTTATATGAAATCACTTCACAAAAATTATTTTTCCATTTCTTTATTTCTCTCTCTTATTATACGCTTTCCCCCTTTCTCTATCCTCTCTCCAAATAAACTTAACCCACCATCGGCCAAAAATTGCTTATGCTGGTGGCTTTGTCCCAACCTCTACCATAATTCCTAGTTCCTGGTTGAGATTCAACTGGAGAACTCAATCAAACCCAAAAACCTCAACATACCCCATGAACCCTAACCCTGGCTGTCGTGGGTGGTCGTTGAGGCCACCGTACCAGATGAGAGTTTACCGGGAACTTCATCCAAAACTAAGAAACCCCAAAAACCCTAGAAATTTAGGAACCTTAACCAAGAACCCTAGCCCGGAAAAGATGAAAGTGATGAAACCTAATCCTAATTTAAAGAACCATAACCCTAACAATAAACCCTAACGCCTAATTTTCCAGAAATCGACCAACACAACAACAATCATAGCAATAACCTAAGCAAAGTGTGTTTGTGTTTACCTCTCCTTCCATTAAACTTTTCGTATATTGGACTCCTTTGATCTTGATCGGTTTTCTCCTCTTCTAATCCCTCTTTTTTTCTTCTGATTGCAGGTACAAGGACTGGTGAATTTGCAACAAGGAATCAAGGACTTGAGCTCTCTTCTCCAAATCTGCTTTCAAATCCTCCGTCCTTTTCTTAGGTTTAGGTTTAGTAAATTATAGACTTAGGGTTAGATTAGATTAGAAAATTAGATTAGAAAATTAGTTTAATTTTGATTGTTGCTACAAGTTTGATTGAGATTTGATTAAATCTGTAATTTTAAATTAGGATAGATTTAGTTAGAATTAGAAATTAGGGTTTTGATTGATACATGTATCTGGACTGTAATCTTGTATAAATTCAATAAACTATCAATAAAATCTTTTCCAATTATCTTAATTCGAATTGATTTGTTGCACAATCTGGATTGTGGGTTTTTTTGGATAACTTAGGGAAGAAGAACATGGAAAGGGTGTCGCTTGTTAGTTTAGGGTTTACAAACCCTTTGTTGACCTTGATCAACCTTTCTCAAATTTAATAAAAATAAACATATAATATTTTTTTTTAAATGACATGGATATGAAGATGTTGACCTTCGGTCAACCAAAACAATAATAATAAAAAAATGTTTGTAATTGAAATAATAAAAATAAAATAAAAACTAAATAAAATATGAAAAAGAATGTTAACCTCTGCGTCAACCTTATTAAAAAAATGTAAATTTAAATAAAAAATAATATGAAATACAAATTATTTTCTAAGGTTGACTTTTAGCCAACTAAAATTTAAAATTAATTTATTATATACTAAATAAAAATATAGTTTATAGTTAACCATTGGTTAACAATATATATATATATATATATATATATATATATATATATATATATATATATATATATATATATATATATATATATATATATATATATATATATATATATATATATATATATATATATATATATATATATATATATATATATATATATATATATATATATATATATATATATATATATATATATAAAATTTACAAATATATATATAAACAAATAAATAATACATACAAAAATGGGTTTATAAATAAAGAATTTTTATTAAAATAGCTAGTAATCTATGATTATTTATTTAGAATAAATACCCGTTAATTCAATTATGACTAACGAAAACATTTAAAATAACGAGTTAGTGTAAATTATATTTTTAAAAGCCCACTAAAAAAAGAGAAATAAATTGACAATGCATAACTATAAGACCCAAAATGTTAAGGTACATGACCCAAGAAAATTTATAAAACTCAACTTTCAACATTTTAACTGATAAGGCGGGTAAATTTGGGGTATGACAACTGCCCCTATTTAATTACTCTTCGATTGAAGGGTGCAAGAATACAAATTTCTCACACGTTCGGATCAGAGGGTTATTAAATAATTAAAGACTCCAAATTTTAACCAAAGACTCCTTTTTTTTTTAAATTACTTTTTAAAATAGCTTGAACAACTAAAACAAGTAAAATAAAAGGACAACGATGACACAGATAACTCATCAATGTCAGGAGCATGGATTAACCTATTTACCTTCGTCAAGGGACTAAACCAATAATTATGAAAAAGGATGCCATCGCAGATTTTGCATTCCTACCATAACCTAGGGGGTTGGTAACACGGGTATCAACTCTATTTATGCCAAGGGACTAAACCAATAGAGTCAAAAAAGGTTTGAAAACAACTTGCTAACACTTCGGGACTAACCTAGTAAGTTGTATCCAGATCTTGCATATTTATCACAACCTAGGGGATAAATGATGCAGTGTCAATCTTATCTTTGACAAGGCACTAAACCAACAAGATCAAATTTTTTGGGAAAATAAGTTATCATTGCTCAGGGACCCAAATGAATAGCTATATCCAACTTGCACATCTACAACAACATAGGGGGTAGATAAGGCGAGTATCAACTCTATTTATGTCAAGGGACTAAACCATTAGAGTTGAAAAGGTTTGAAAACAACTTACTAACGCTTCAGGACTAACATAGTAAGTTGTATGATAGATTTTGCATATTTATCACAACCTAGGGGATAAATAATGTGGGTTCAACATTTGATATTTGAATTTGAAATTTGATAGTTCGAAAATTTGAATAACTAGGCCATGGATATGAATCATAGATTTACCGCCTAGTGTAATTTTGGTCAGTAGCCCCTCTGATTGTTACGTCTGTTCTTAACCGAGGTATCTATTTTTAATAGTGAGAAAATGGCTAAGGTTGAAATTTGTGATTTGTGCAAGTGACTTAGCTGGTAAATAGGCCTTGAGATTTTTTCGAAGTGTTCATGGCCCTGTATGATTGAATGCAATGCGTGGTTAGAATGATTATGCTTTGATATGGTTATGCTTGATGATAATGCTTTTGAATTGATTTTTGTATGCTAGATGTAATTATGATAATGCCATGAGTGTGATGTGATTAATTAACGATGATGACTTATGCGATAAATGATCAATGCAATGCACATGTTATTTGAAGTTGAACTATTGACTTAAAGGTAGGCTACCTGATGGGAACTGGATTTTGAAATGATTTTTGAAACAAACATCAGTAGGGTTACTAGATCAAAAACACAGTAAGGACATTAGCGTCGGTAGGGTTACCGGAAAGCAATCATGATATTAAGGTTACTAACATCGGTAGGGTTACCAAGATACATCAATCAAGTGATTGGGAAAATGAACCAACAGTAAGGTTATTGGCATCAGTAGGGTTACCAGGAAACATCAATCAGGTGATTAGAAAAATGAACAACAGTAAGGTTACTGGCATCG
This sequence comes from Vicia faba, assembly GCA_948472305.1. Taxonomy (NCBI): domain Eukaryota; kingdom Viridiplantae; phylum Streptophyta; class Magnoliopsida; order Fabales; family Fabaceae; genus Vicia; species Vicia faba. Next base: position 751,330,374 of record OX451736.1, on the reverse strand, counting down.
ATAGGATTACCGAGAAATATCAATCGGGTGATTGGAAAAATAAACAACAGTAAGGTTACTAGCATTGGTAAGGTTACCAAGAGAAGTCAATCAAGTGATTGGATTAGGGATTTATGCTATGTGTTGTGATTTTAATGTGCATTTTGATTGTTGCGTGAAATTTAATGATTGATCAGTGCATGTAATGAGTAACTTGGATATGTATCAATGTATGTTGGAAATGTCAATGACAAATTTGCTTTGGAATAAACGTCAAGTGAAATTGGGCTTTTGTGGTAAATGAAAAGTGAGATTGGGCTTTTGTAAGGTTGTAAGATTAATGTTATAGGAATATATAATATGGATGAGATGATATGTATGGCTCGGTGCTAGAGTGAAGCGACCTAATGAATGCATGACAATGATTTATGATTACTTGGATGTTTTCGTCTGGTGCCCCTATAATGGGTCGTGGATGGTTAAGGCGTAGAGAAATTTCTTATGTAACAAGAATACTTGTCACACTATGGTAGGGTGTTATGACAACATAATTTCCCGACAATCGTTTTAAACTCGAAGATTGTTGATGCAGGAAAGGGATTCACTAGGGATTGTGAAAATATGAAGAGAGCTTGCCCATTTGTGGTCTGTCTTGCCCTTGTCTGTTGGTAGGGTCTTTGAAAAGATTCACCTCAATATGAGTTTGGAAGTAGTTCAGACGTACTGTGCACTTGAGGTTTCCGATCCCACTAACTCGAACTTTGAAATATTATGCCCTTGATTAATTGACTTTTGGAATGATTTTCCCTTGATGAACCTATTTTTTTTGAAGCAGTTTCTTTGGGATTAAGCCTCGCAACGGTTTTCCCCAACATTTGAATTTTGAGAGGTATGCCTCAATCTTTAGAGTCTGAAAGAATGTATTTAGAAGGAACTTGGATCTCACCATGAAGTAATATGAATTTGATATGGATTTCTCTAAGTATCTGAATCTCGAAAGGTACGCCCCTGATTAATTGGTGCTTTGATATGTGACCCAAGTTGACCAAATCTTATAATGATTCTCCCTAGCCAATAGGATCCTCATGTGATATGCCCCTATGATCATTTAGGATTTTCCCCTAATTATATGGGTCCTCTTAGATGCTTTGCCCCTTCTTAAGAACTTCTTGAAATGGATCGCCTTTGATCAAATCATTCTTGAGACTTCCTTGATGCTAAGTATTGATTCACACATAAAATTATATGTTTTGAAAAAGTAATTCTAACATGATGCACATGCAAGTTTTGAAATAGAAATTGGTCATGGAATAGAAATGGATGGTAAGAGATGAAGATGTGAAAAACAATATGGTTAGCAATAAATTAACAAACATTCAGAGTCATTTTAACACAAATTTTGCTGAGAATGCTTTCATAGTGAACCTAACTTCAATTAGGACTTTTGAAGGTTGTAACGTGGCCCTGTTCACAGTTTAAGAAACAAAGATATAAGGCTCAAATATTATTAATGAAATTCTGGTATTTAGATCTCAGATGTCCTAAGAGATGTCGAGACACTGAGCTCTGAACTTAAACATAATGACAAGGTATAATAATCAAACAGTGCAGAAAGTAAAGGAATACACAAAATTGTTAACCCAGTTCGGTGTGCAAAAACACCTATATCTAAGGGCTACCAAGCCAAGAAGGAAATCCACTAGATAGTATCAATTCAAAGCTAAAATATCTCGTTTACAACTTCTCACTTAATCACTACTTGTGTTATACTTCTGCCTAAGACACGCCTAGGCACGAGACCCCTCTCACTTCCCCTCAATCCCACAACCTGTGATAAAAAAACAAGGCAATCCAACTCAAGTAGACAAAATCCACTCTTTCTTAAAAGCTTATGAGTGATTCACAATTACAAATCAACTAATAGTCCAACTCAAGTATCAAACAATACAAGAGTGGCTCACAATAAACAATGAACAGACAAAGCCCTAATAATTTACACTTTTACATATGTGGCTTGTATCTTATTTAGGTTTAGAGTCTTCCTTTTATAAGCAACATCTGGCTGGATTTGGGCTTCAAAAATGCAGCAGGGCAGTTGTCAAAAATCTGCATAATTTTCTGCATAAAGATAGGACTTCTATAATATGTTTTCTGAAATGTATCAACATTTAGACAAACAAATTAATCTTCTAAATCCATATATAGTCTCTGATTCCTCAGTCTTGGATGCCAAATATAATATCCAATATTCCCAGAATATTCAGGACCTGTTAAAACTAAATAAATCCAAGAGTACAACAGTAACAAACAAGATGTCAGATAAACTGGATAGGACATCGTGTCCAACATATTTTATCTTCAAGTTTACAACATCCTATTTAATATGTTGATACCAAATTAGTTTTACCAAAATTAATGCCAATCATAAAATAGAGAATTAACAATCTCCCCCTTTGGCAAATTTGGGCTAAAACAAATAAATAAATTACGATTCAGATTTCAGTAACCAAAAAAAACATAAGCCTAGCAAAGATCATACAGTCACCAGAAACAACATACAATTTGAGACATTAGCAGTAGAAATAAATATCAGAGAGTTAGTCTACAGAAGCTACTAAACACAATAATCTAGAGAAATAACATTCTTAGTCTGATTGATGTCAGGTCATCATGTCTGACATCTCTCTAGAGTAGTCCAACCAATTCCATTACAACACAGTAGACCCAGGATAAAAGAAGAAGAAAGTCCTGAAGTCATTTGGTGTACATGAGGAAGAAGACAACTGACACTCCCCCTCAACCCAGGAATCTTTACTTGCAAGAGAGGGACAAATCTTCCTCTTAGGGGGCATACGAGAACCCTTAAGAAGCAACCAAACACCAACCTGAACTATTCAGATGAAGACTTAGGGTTATAGATTCCAGCTCCGAGTAACTCAGAACACAAGACACAATTGTATTCTTTACTCATATCACAAGACACAAAAAAACTCAGAACAAGGCAGACTCAGATACGAGTATCCTATCCAACATCCTTGGAAAACAACTGCGAACAGACTCCAGACTCAAAAGAAGAACAAAAACAGAAACAGAACCACAGAAACATAACCTTTCTCCCCCTTTTTAGCCAAAAATTGATAAAAATATCCACCATAAAACCATACCCAAACCTGGACAAAATCCATCAAAACTATTTTGAAGGTAACCAAACACAAGATGATGGAAAAGAAGAAATTATTTCTTTAAATATCTGAGCTGTAATTATGAATTAATGAATCTCGACTATAACAATGGTCTTGTTTAATGAGAATGTTATTTGAAGAAGATAACTGCACCAAAAATTAAGTGTGAACCGTCTAAGTCAATTTTGAATGCCTTTATTGACTCTGGACAGATTCTCTTGGAAATGATAATTCCAATAAATGTGCATGCATAGTCAAAAACACGTTAAACACTTCCTCCTGACATGTACTTGATTACACTGTCCAAAATACTCCCTTGTTAGTCTCAAAAGAAACAAGTCCTGAACAATGTCCTGACATCCAATCAGACATTTTCTATTATCCCTTGTCTCCTCAAAATAGATCAAAACATCTTCACCAATAAGTAGGGGATGTTTCACAAAGTTGTCCAGTAATCAACTAGAGAGACACATGTTTTGAAGCATAATCACAACACCTTCCACTGGACTCTAAGCATACCAAGATATCAATCCATCATGTGTGACATTTCTCATTCATCAACCAAAACATCCATTGAGTCTTACCTAACTATGCAGAGGAAGATTAATTATACACATGATTCAACCAATCACCTGCGCATGGCTAAAACCATTCATATCATGTAAAGGATAAGCAGTGCTCCTGCCAAAGACACACACTCAAGCTCCAGATGAAATCTTATGGAGGATTTTCATACTCGCATAGTGTAGGGCAACAATTTTACACTCCTGGTTCAACACACATGTTGAACATATTCACACACTTCAAAAGTCATCCCTGATTCTCACAGATCCAGATACCCTAGCTCCTTGAGAATACATTCAAGCACCCTGAATTATTCACTCAACAAAGACCTATCTGATAATTGGCCTAACAAATCCACACAAGTTATCATGAATCTTAAGATAGGAAAAATGTCATGCTAGCTTGTTTTGACATTACACACATACTCCAGAACATAAATTCTCAGTTTGCTTGCTTCACACGATCCAAACTGGCACGATCTCTTCTAGTGTTACTTACAACATAAGAAACCACCTCCCCACAAGCATTATTGACCAAATCACACTATTTGATACTCTTCCCATACACCCAGTAGTCAAGAATTCACCACACACACCATTGTAGACATGGTTAGAAGCTTCACATCCTACTTTACTATAGTTAAGAATGCCACTTCTAAATATAATGTTGAGCATCAACCTTCACATCCATAATCCCAAGCATCTTCCAAAGATAACCATCAGCAAGCATGATGTTACAACATCATTTAGGACAACAACTTCTTACATCATTCACTTTAATTCTTGATATACCATCCATAGGACTTATTATTTTCATATAAGTCTTTCTTTTATTTGATACAAGAAGATCTCAACAGGACATAGTTTCTATAGCTTATTCAGGTTATCAGAAATACCAGAGTACCATGGAGAGAAATAAACTCTCATACACTTTATGAAGCATAGTGTTCAGACATCCTGCCTAGCATTATAGAGTCAGTAGCCATCTTAGAATACCTAAAGAGGATATTTCCTCTAGCAGATACCAGATTAACTAGCGTCAATCACCAAGGGATATGCAGACTTCTGAGCAGGATCTTCTTCCCCTTAGCTCTTCAATCATCACTTCTCCAAGACTCCACAATGCATTGACTTCCTTTAGGTACAAAACTCTATTCCTTGCAATAACTAGTGTTCTATCACCACATAACTCGATCCTAAGCTTAAGGAGAACCTCCCTTGAGTATACACACATAACTATGGTTATTTGACATACCTTCCTCAAAAATTGTCATTCATAGTTCCTTTATCAAGAACTATGATCCGTTGGTTCCCCATAAGACTTGAACAACAAACTTCTTCTTACTCCAGACAAAATTCTAGAATGCTCATCCCAAACAGTATAGATGACACTCCAAAGAAAATATACAAACATCAATCAATTGATAATTCCTTTGAGTATCAACCACTAAATGATTATCATAAGTTGAGACAGACTTTAGATTCCCATAGACACCTATGAGTTAATATTTCAAATGAACATTAACTTATCTCAATATGATATAGCTCCATTGTACATAACTCTTTAGAGATAACAAACTTTAAGACATTTGATTGTTAATAATAACTCCACTAGCCATCAACTCTGCCTAATACAATCTTGGAGATCTATTATTTAGACTTCTATAAATCATCCTACCTTGGATGTATTTTCCACTATAATAGAACAATATTTACATGTTCTCATAAACTTGATAATGATATTGTTGTACCCCAAAATTTTCGCTCCCATTTTTCTTCAAGACATTCTCAAAAGGTCCACAAATGCTCAAGGTGGCTCAAGAATTGATCAGACAAATTCTCCTCCTAAGCAATGGGTACACAACTAGGGTTTGGTATTTATCAAGTAATATTGGGTTTCCAAGGTCTCAAGTGGTTTTCATGGTTCCTCACATGTATTCAAGAATGCTCTTACTAAGTTTCAAGCCTTGCATTAAAATTTTGCTCGATCATTGGCTCATATGACTGAAAATCAACTATATTGGGTAAAAAGTCAATTGTGGTCAACATACAGTTAAACTTCAAGTTTTTTGGTCAACATCAATATTTTGGAGTCACATTCATCATTTGATCAAGGGTTGATCATGATTCCTCAAGAAAAGCCCTCAAATCATCAAAAGTCAAAAGTTGTCAAATTAGGATTTCCTTAGTAGAAGTCAACTGGACTTTGACCAAGCATAACTTCCACATGCTTCATCATCTTTTCCCAAACCAAAGCCCATTTTGAAGAAAATTCAATTATCTAAAACTTTGTCTCTCTAAGCTCAAGTTCAAAAAATGCATCATTTAAGAGATATAAGCCAATACAATACAGGACATTTCCAAAGTCAACAAAAAGACACTTTTTATCAAGGCAACTTACATCAAGATAAAGTCTTCAAAAGCAAAAATTATCAATATAGAGCTTGTATGTGACATATTGATCCTTCCAAAAGTCCAAGATCACCTTCAAAAGATAAAAATTGAGTGAGTTATGACCATTGCAAGTTGGAAAATTTTGAGCAAATGCATGAAGTTCAAAATGAGCAAGCTTGATATTTTTGGCTATTGGGACATGGTTTAAGAGTCCAAATGTGTATTATACTCTTCATACGCCTCAAACCTTGTTCTCACATCCCTCGATCCTTTTTATTTTAATTATTTTAATTATTTTTGATTTAACTCATTAATAATACAAAATAAATAAGATAAAATCACATCTTAGTACACAAGGTCCAAGTCCATTTGTTTTTGCCCTAATTTTCTCTATATATTCAGACATCAAGACAAGAACCCTTGCACACGAATCCTTGCCTCATAATTTTTCCAAAAATATCAAACTTTTATCAAGAACCCTAAAGTTTTCAAACCCTATTTTCTAGCCCTTTCACCACAAAGCTTTCATTTCATTCTCTTCCAGCAAGCATATAAAGTAAGCTTGGACCAAATTTGATGGTCCAAAACATGTGAAATCACATTGCAAGCATCACGATTTAATCCATGTTTGAAATTTTGTATTTCTTATTTTACTGCATTCTAATGCTTACTAATGTTTGCTATGTGTTCATGAGATTCAATAACGCATGATAGAAAAATCGAAGAGGTCTCATGCATGCTAAATTACAAATGGCCATATTTGATCGGATTTGCTTTACTTGCTTCGTAACTCAATCTACAAGGACGTATAGCCAAAACTAAGCCCGTATTTTGATTCAGGAGGGTCGAATTAGGGGGCTAGGACATTTTGGATCACTAACGCTTTGAATTTGCAGGTTTTGAATAATACAGGACGCCAAAGAAGATGACCGAAGCTAGGGCTCTGGCGCCTCTCCGGTCAATATATTCGTTTGTATAATATATATCTATTGTTTCAATTATGTTAACAGGCGTATAGCTTCCCCAGCGGTAGAAGCGAGCATGACTAAAGCGTTAGTATACCAGGGCACGAGTTCGATCCCTGCCCCTGGTATATTTATTTTCACATATTTTCTTGTTTGCAGATTCTACGAGAGCCAGTGCAATGCGGTCACCATGTGCCTCACCTCATCACCATCAGATCTCCACGAGATCAAATCTGACGCCCCAAATCTGCTGGTCCATGTTGAACCCTCAATGGAGAGCCACACTGAATCTGTTACAGGCGCATGGGCTTGTTGTTTAGGCCTAGTGAACTTCTCTCCATACACCCCCGGTTTGTGATATAACAAGCCCAATCCCATTTTATTTTTTTATTTATTTTAATTAACCTTTTTTTAACATAATTTTAGTTAACTTTTTTTTTTTAAATTAACATTAATTTAGACTTAGGTGATTTATTTAAATTCTTTTTTAATTAATTAAATTAAATCAACATAGATTTTTTAGGGATTAATTAATTAAAATCAACATAGATTTTTAGGGTTTTGTTTAATTTAGCTAACTAATTAACTTCTTTTTTAATTAAAACTAATTATTTTTAGGTTATTTTTTAGGTTATCAAAACAATCACAAAGCGATTTTCAATCTTTTTTTTATTTTCGTCTTATTTTACAGTCTTCGCGTACCTTTATTATTTTCGTATTAGTTTTTCACAATTATGTAACTGTTAATGGGATGTAATAGCTTAAATTAGGGTTTACTTTCTTTCTCCCCCTATTTTTATGGTTTTGTATCCCCTTTCCCGAAGCCTTGTAATAGTTTAGGTTTACTTTCTGCACCTTTACTTTCCGCAATTTACTGCTTTCCTTATAACTAGTAATTAGGGTTTGTATGACAAGATAAAAATGAATGATAGAAAACCCTAATTGCAAGACTAAGTAACTGAAAAAAACACACCTCACACACTCACTCCTCTAGGGTAACCTCCCCTGTTGCCTTTTGGGAAACAGTCATGTCCCTCGAACGTGGGGACACTTTAGCAAAGTCCCTCTGATACAAAATATCATAGTCCCTCAATGACCCTTCGATGCTGCCTTCGGTAAATGATCTTAGTCCCTTACAATAAATTTCTAAAGTGCTCCGACAAGTTGCCTTTATGACTGTACGATGACCCTCGCCTCTCCTTTCACATCCAATTATAGGGCTTCCTACTAACTAATGGTAGGATAACATTATCTAAGGAGGAGGAAAATAACACGAAAGACTTTTGAGTAGGTAGATAACTCGTAATCGCTTGCTCACAAAAAATATATTTTACACAAAACACTTTTCTCTTAAATATTTTCAAAAAAACACACACTTTGTACGTATTCTTAACTTATACAAGAATCATTACAAACTTTCGCTGCACTTAGGAATTTTTAAAATATTTTCAAACACACAAACACAAAGCATTTCAAACAAAGTGGGCTAAGCGATTAAGAGCCCGTAGATAGCTACGGATGAAAAGGGTGCTAACACCTTCCCTTTTTATAACCTACCCCCCGAACTCAAGAAAATTCTCGAAGGTCTTTCTTGTTCTTTTCACCGTTTCCTTATTGGATAAAATAAAATTTGGTGGCGACTCTTGCTATTCGCACATTTGCGATAAAATGTAAAACCAAGTTAGTTCTCCCACTGTATTATATAACTGGCGACTCTGCTGGGGAGACACTCTAAAAAGTGGGGTTACCTTAGAGTTAGATCACTTTTAAATTCTTTCCTTGTTTGATTTGTCTGCTTTATTTTTAAAAGGGTGTTTGGGTCTAATTTCTTGCAAAGATCCTATACCCGGATTTGGGGAACATTTTAGGTAAGTAGCAATGGATCATGGAAACTACACGACGTATACCAATATGGTTGAAGTGATGGCTATGTTTGTGCGACACATTGGTTTGTACTGGCATCCCTCGAGTTAGACAGGGAGCATACTAGGAGGTCGCGTGGTTTCATAAGCATTAACTGACCTTAGAACCTTAATTAACCCAACTTAGCCATTAGAAGGTAGTGAGATAGCTGGATTTGGTGCAGTCTGAAGTTGGTTGATACTCGATATTGAGAATCGACTATCGAGTTTTGTTTGGTGGAAAGTCAATTTCCATGCTAGACTAAACTTGTGGGAAAAATCAGTGATATTGAGATCCCTAAAACCCGGTTACTTCTTTAGGACAGGTTGAGCCAACTAAACTTCAAGAGGGTACTTACCTACAAACACCATGCAAGCCCTAAACCTAAGGCCTTTGTATGCTTTTCTTATGTTTGATTATTTATTTGAACATGATATCATGACATCATAACATCATAACATCATAGCATCATGACTAACCATTTTAAGGATCTAGGGGATTTATCTTTGTTCTGTGTTGCAGGGTCATGGCTTCCAGTCGTAGGAATACCATTCGGATCAACTTTGTAAGGATAACTTCTCAGCTTAAGGAATTAGTCTCAAAAGTTCCTGACAATTCTCAATTCACCAAGAGACATGGTCATCTAGTCAGTTTGGTTACCATTGGCTTTCAGGAATACATGACGAGCGTTCTTTTCCATTTCTTTGATCATCTAGTCATTGTTTTACCTTCCCGAATTATTAGTTGGTACCCACAATGGAAGAATTCTCTAAGTTACTCGAAGTGCCTATTCTTGATCAGATACCTTTCACCAGTTTAGAGCAAGCTCTGAAACCTGAAGACGTTGCAGTAGCCTTACATCTGAAATGACCGGACATTGTATCTAATTGGGAAACAAGGAATGGAGTCAAGGGTTTCTCTCCTAAATTCCTAATAAAGAAGGCTCAAGGATTTCTAGACTCCATGAATTTTCGTACTCTTGAGGACACGTTGGCTTTGTTGATTTATAGGTTGGTACTATTCCCTAATTCAGACCAATTCATAGATGTGAACGCCATCAAAATATTTCTCACTCATAATTCGGTACCTACTTTTCTTAGAGATGTCCTGCATTCCCTTCACACTCGTACTATGAAGAAGCATGAAACTCTTATGTGTTGCACACCTCTACTATCCAGGTGGTTTATTTCGCACCTACCCTGATCAGTGATAAAGAACGAACAAGGTTTGAGGTGGTCTTAAAGATTGATATCACTCACTCATGCAGATATCCATTGGTGTTCTCGATCTTAGGCAGATGTCACTATTATTGATTGTTATGGAGAATTCCCTAATGTACCACTCCTTGGTATAAGAGGGGGCATCACTTACAATTATTCTCTAGCTATGCATAAATTTGGTTATGCTCAAAGGGACGGTTATCATGATATGCTCATCTAGGGTATTGTATTCGACTATGAGAACAATCTTCAAAATTACCAACAAAGGTTTATACGTGCTTGTGGCACAGTCAACAAGATTGATAGCAAGACATTAGGACACAAGAATTCTATTCCTCTAGAGCCTTACCTCATATGGGTGCGGTCCCGTACTCAAAATCTTAAAATGCCATTTCTTGCTATCTTACCAGTGATCGTAGAGCCTGTTGTTGAATGGGATGTTTCTCATACTATTCTTCATCCTGATATGCCCAGCGACCTCGAAGAGCTACAAAAGTCCTGGACCTAACTAAAGGAAGAAAGAGATACATTTGAAGCTCAGTTCTATGCTAGTGAGAACAAAGTACTGGAGCTAATAAAACGACTCCATGAAGAATAAAGCCTTAACACATATGTCAACACAAAGAGGAAGCGTCCATGGGAGACTTGAATTTATATTTGGCTATTTTGTAACTATTTTCATTAAAAGAAATTATAATTCGAGCTAGTTACTAAAAATTCTTTTGTTTCCTTTTGTTTAAAAAAATCTAAATCTCACAAAGATCCTTGAAAACATTGCATCTACATATCATGCATCATTACATAACTTGTTTTCCCATACAGGTTTTCTCATTGATGTTTATTTCAGTAAAAGATGGCTCTTGAGCATACTGTTAAGGAACTCCAAGCACAGAATGCCCAATTCCAGGATACCCTCATGAACCTAGCTCAAGGACATAAAGATATGATGGCGCTCATCGCTAAAAATAAGAAGACTCAGAAGCTAATTGCTATCCTCAACATGGTAAGAAGCCCTGACAAGTCTATTCTTTAACTGTCTGATTGGAAGTTCCTCATCTGGTTTTACTGATTTGATTCTAACTGGAGAACGAGTTGAAAGTGGTATTAAGAGAGGAAAAATTCAAGTGGCTGCATCTTCGAGTGTTGTGAAGAAAACGTTCAGTGTTAAGAAGGAGACCATTATTGTTTATGGCCAGAAAGGTCGTGGTAAAAATAACCGCAATCAGTTTATGGGAGCGGTATTGATTTCTAATCTTGCACCTGTTTAACAACAACAACGCAATAGGAATAGGTCATACGCTCTGGGATGGCAGTTTACCAAGATTAACATGCCATTCTCTTAGGCATTACAACATTTACTAAAAGTGGAACTGATTACGCTAAGGGATCCTCCTCAGAATCCCAACACCTCCTCTTCTAAGTATAATCCGAACGCGAGATGTGCCTAGCATTCTAACAGTCATGGGCACAACACCAACAACTGTTGGACCCTGGAAAACAAAATTTAGGACATGATTGACAACAAGGAAATTAAGTTTGATCCTCCAGAGACCCTGGATGTATTTACTGCACCTATGACGAAGCATAAAAAAGGCGTAAGTGCAATTGACGATGTTCTTTATGTGGCTACTGTAAGTGAATGGGTTACTCCTCTACCAATAATTAAGAAGAATCTGTTACAAGCCGGTTTATTTCTGGTCTGTATTGAAAAATGCTACTGTTGTGCAGCCTAACCCAATGGTTGCAAATTACTGAAGGAAGGAATTCAATGCCTAATGGACAATCATATAATTCTGATCGAGAAGGTTTCGTCGCTGAGAATCTGTGTCAAGACTTATCCGTAATTTTTGGCCCTCCTGTCAGGATCACCTCCAAAGGTCCTGTAAGGATTACTGCCAACCCGAAAGTTTCTCCCCTGATCATCACTACACCTGGACTCATCCCATATTCTTTGGATAAAGCTATTCCTTGGAACTATGGATATGACGTTTACTACCATAGCGTCAAACAAGAACTACCGAATGTTAAATATGAAGTTACTGAAGTTGTTGATTATGGCATTGACAATATTGTTGGAACTAGTAAGGTTACTAGAAGCGGAAGGGTTTTCTCTTCGAAAATTTCTATGAATACTATTTCTACAGCTGTCAGAGTTACATCGACGGAGTCAACTGCTGAGGCTCGGGGTAAAGAGAAAATAACAGAGCCTATCCGCAAAAGTGATTATAAAATTGTTGAACAGCTGGGGCAGACCCCATCCAAAATCCCTATGTTATCCCTGCTATTGTATTCTGAAGCCCATGCATAGGCTTTAGTGAAATTCTTAAAGACTTCTCACGTACCACAAGAGATTTCTGCCGAACAATTTGGAAGCTATGTTGCTAGCTTAACGATCGAAAATAGATTAGGTTTCTATGATGCTGATCTAACTTCTGAGGGAAGAAACCACAACAAAGCCATGTATGTCTCCATTGAATACATGGGCACTACTTTGGCTCATATATTGGTTGATACTGGTTTTTTATTGAATGTGCTAATGAAAGGCCCTCTGGACAGACTCGATTGCGAAGGGGTCGTACTGAAACCCAGTGATATTGTAGTTCGAGCCTTTGATGGGTCAAAAAGGATGGTACACGGAAAAGTGGATCTTCCGATCAAAGTGGGTTCGCAGATCTTTGAATCTACCTTCTATGTAATGGACATTCAGCTAGCTTATTCCTGCTTACTGGGACGCCTTTGGATCCATGGGGCAGATGCTGTTACCTCAACCCTGCACCAGAAGTTAAAATATCCTATGAACGGAAAGATTGTTACTGTCTACGGTGAAGAGTATATGGTTAGGCACTTGAACTCTTTTCGATATGTAGAGATGGACGGCGAATTCATCGAGACTCCCTGTCAAACTTTTGAAGTCATCCCTTCTTCCGCTACTGAAGATGTTACTGCCATTCCCAAAGTTACTAGGGTTTTGCCCAGAATGGATTTATTGAAAGATGCTAAAGCCACTGTAGAAGAATATGGTTGTACTATTTGGGGTCATCTTCTTGACATCCTCTATAAATCTGATAAGTTTGGTTTGGGTTTCACTGCAGAGGGTCAAAGGGCCGTTCGTCACGCTCGAGCTGGAAGGCTACCATTCTGCATCAGCAACAACGGAGTTAACGTAATAGAAGATGCTGACAGTGATTATGACCTTGACATCTGGATCTTTCCTACCATTGGCAATGGGCTCAGAAACTGGAAGGCGGAAGACGTTATCTCTGTCTCCTTTAGTCAGGAGTAATGTCTGCATTTATATTTTTTTATTACTTTCAAGTTTTGGCTTTGTAATATTTGAACAATGACTTTAAGCCTTATGCCTTACCCGGGGCTCAACGTTCATTTGTTAAGGGTTATGATTTCATAAACATATGTTCATTTAATAAAAGCATTGGACATTTAAATTTAAATTTTGTGCTCTCTGTCTTTCTTTTTACTTTTATCACTTTCAAATAGCTATGTGTTCTTATGCACACCCACACAATACATTGCAGATCCACATCCACTTTGGATCCCATTAGTAACGGTTCGGCTATTGCCACTTATGACTTTGAAAATCCGATCTACCGAGCCGAGGATGAAGGTGAGGAAGATTATGAAATACCTAGAGAACTAGCCAAACTGTTAATACAAGAATAAAAAGCTATACAACTGCATGAAGATCCAATTGAAGTGGTAAACTTGGGTTTCGAGTCAGACAAGAAGGAAGTCAATATAGGTGCCAATCTAGAGGGCAGTGTCAAGAACAGGTTGATACAAATGTTGCATGAATATTTTGAGATTTTCGCTTGGTCATAGGAAGACATGCCAAAGCTTGATACCGATATTATGGTTCACCGTCTATCGATGAAAGAAGGTTGTTCTCTAATTAAGAAGAAGGTTCGTCGGATGCGTCCCGAGATGTCAGAGAAGATCAAGGTTGCGATTATGAAATAATTCAACGCATGGGTTCTTAGCAGTGACATCCTATCCTCAATGGGTTGTAAATATGGTTCCAGTACCGAAGAAAGACAACAAGGTACGTATGTGTGTAGACTACAAGGATATGAACAGGGCGATCCCTAAAGACGACTTCCTGCTTCCACATATTGATGTTTTGGTCGACAACACCGCTTAGCACAAGGTGTTCTCCTTCATGGATGGTTTCTCAGGGTATAATCAGATCAAGATGGCACCTGAAGACATGGAAAAGACTACTTTTGTTACACAGTGGGGCACATTCCGCTACAAGGTTATGCCTTTTGGGATGAAGAATGTCGGTGCAACATATCAGTATGCTATGGTAGCTTTGTTCTATGACATGATCCATAACGAGATAGAGGTATATGTCGATGATATGATAGCCAGATCACATACTGAAGAAGAGCATCTGGGCCATTTACATAATTTGTTTGAGAGGCCGAACAAGTTCACCTTTAGAGTGAGATCTGGTAAACTCCTGGGTTTTATTGTCAGCGGTAAAGGAATTGAGATTGATCCCGCTAAAGTCAAAGTTATTCAAGAAATTCCTCCTCCCTGTACCGAGAAGGAAGTCAGTGGTTTCTTGGGACGGCTGAATTACATTGCCAGATTTATTTCTCATTTGACCTCTACTTGTGAGTCGATCTTTAAGTTGCTGAAGAAAGATCAGATAATGAAATGGAACGACGATAGTCAGATAGCCTTTAACAAATCAAGGAGTACCTACAAAAACCTCCAATTATGATGCCACCAGTTGAAAGAAGACCTATGATCATGTATTTAACAGTGTTAGAGAACTCAATAGGGTGTGTACTGGGGCAGCATGGCGGGTCTGGTCCAAAAGAGCATGCAATATACTACCTTAGTAAAAAGTTTACGGACTATGAAACAAGATACTCACTGCTCGAGAAAACTTGCTGCACTTTGGCATGGGCTGTGTTGTACCCCAAAATTTTCCCTCTATTTTCTTAAGACATTTCTCACAAGATCTTCAAATAGCTCCAGCTTGCACAAGGATTGATTAGATCAAGCCATCTCCTCAACACTGATGCCTCAAATTAGGGTTTGAGTTTTCATAAGGACAATTGGACTTTTAATGCCTCAATAGACTTTCATGGATCATTATGGACCTCCAAGAATGCTCATGACAAGTTTCAAGCATTGGATCACAAAATTGCTCAGTCAATTAATCAGATGACCTAAAATTATTTGTATTGATGAAAAAGTCAACTGTAACACCAAAAGTCAAACTTTGACTTTTTGGTCAACATTAATTTTCAAATATCGAAATTCATTAAGACATTCAATAATATCAAGCTTGATCATCAAGAAATAAAGAAAGTCATCCTGAAGTAGCCCTACCCAGGCACCTTCTCATATATCTCCAAATGCAGTTTCACACGGACTCATCCTGAAGCAGCCCTACCCAGGCTTCTTCTCATATATCTCTAGATGCAGTTTCACACGGGCTCATCCTGAAGCAGCACTACCCAGGCTCCTTCTCATATATTTGCAGATGAAGTTTCACATGGACTCATCTTGAAGCAGCCCTACCCAGGCTAATTCTCATATATCTCCAGATGCAGTTTCACATGGACTCATCCCGAAGCATCCCTACACAGGCTCCTTCTCATGAATTTCCAGATACAGTTTCACACGAGTTCATCCTGAAGCAATCTTACACGGATTCCTTCTAATACATTTCCAAACATGGCATAACACGGGTCTGTTCCAGCATATCATTTAGAATTAAATCGACCAAAGATTTATTCTGATACTTCTCCTAGTTACAGTCAAGCTTAGACTTAGTCTAATTTCTATCAACAATCAACTTTGGATGGAATCTATAAGCCTGTCTCTGATAACTCTCCATCATCTCTCCAAATGGTATATTTAAGCCCATTCCCTACACAATCAACTAACACTTAGTTGAGTGTGAATTTCTGGGCACTCTAGTGTTCAATCATCTTCCACCTTCAAGTCACGAATGGCGGATCCACCAATCTAACTCTTCAGGTTTAAGAAGATTGAACGGGGGCGGCTGTTGTACCCCAAAATTTTCCCTCTCTTTTCTTAACACATTTCTCACAAGATCTTCAAATAGCCCCAGCTTGCACAAGGATTTATTGTATCAAGCCATCTCCTCAATACTGATGCCTCAAATTAGGGTTTGAGTTTTCGTAAGGACAATTGGACTTTTAATGCCTCAAAAGACTTTCATGGATCATTATGGACCTCCAAGAATGCTCATGACAAGTTTCAAGCATTAGATCACAAAATTGCTCATTCAATTGATCAGATGACCTAAAATCAGCTGTATTGATGAAAAAGTTAATTGTAGTACCAAAAGTCAAACTTTAACTTTTTTGTCAACATTAAGTTTCAAAGATCGAAATTCATCAAGACATTCAATAATATCAAGCTTGATCATCAAGAAATCAAGAAAGTCAAAAGTCAATGTGAAAAGTCAAACTTTTCAAGGCTTAGAAAATTTTTCCAAGTGTTTTTTATACATGATAATCTCATTACTTTGTGCCAAATTTTCACCATGATGCAAGATGATTCAAGGAAAACTTCCAACATGAAAGTTGTAGATCACAATGAGACCTAAAAAATTGTAGGGTAGGAATTTTTCTAAAAATGCTTGGATTTTAAGTTATAAATTCAGGAAGTCATGGCATTTTTGATTAAACACAGGGAACTTTTCAGCAGGTTTGGTCATGTTTTTATCCCAACTTCTTGGCCAATTTTCATCAAGTTCAAGTTTTATTAAATAAAAGTGGAAAACATGAAAGTTGTAGAGTATGTTTCAAGATTTCCAAAAACATCCAAGAGTATGAATTTACCATAATTGAGCTAGGAGATTGAAGGACCTAAAGTTGGGCTTTCATTCTTGATTCACAAGGCAGATTTGTGATGAACAAGGAACCAAAATCTTAGTTATGCTGCATAATCTTCACTTTACAGAACTCAAACTTGTATATCACTCCTTAATTGAATGCTTACACAGCTGGTTAAACTATGATCCAAGTGTTTGAGCCTATGTCCAAGTGATCATTCCATTTTTGGAAGAAAGCAACATATCCATTCTTGAAAAGTTCACTTTAATCACAAAGTCAATTTCTTGAGCCTCTAACTTGTTTTTCTAATAACACTCAATTTCTGCAAGTCAAAACAAACATGTTTAAAGTGAATAACCACTTTAGATAGCTTGGTACAAGCATTGTAAACATGTCCTTCATGCTTGATTCAAAAACAAGCAAGATAGTCATAACATGTGATTCAAAAATATGAGTTGTTTGATGTATCAAACCTTCTCTATAAATAGAGAGGCCAATTGTAAGAGAAAGAGGTCAGAAAATAGAGAGAAAGGCAAGAAGTTCTATTGTGTAGAAGCCCTCAAAAATCCCCGCACTCTCAAAAAACCATAATTGTCCACAAAACCCCCATTGTTGAGTGTTGAAGTCCAAATCCTTGAACCTCTCACTCCTTGCAAGTTTTGTCCAAACAAACTATCCAAACACTCCACATACATCATATAGAAGTTGTTCAAACACAAGAACAACTTCTGTAACATCCCTATCATCACTTCCCAAGCTCAACGACAACCCATACAACAACTAAAACTCAAAACACAAATTTCAGTTTCAAGGTAAGTTTTTTTGACTTTGAACTCTTCATACAAGCATCATTAATGGTTAATTTGTGAAGATAAAATGTAGATATCATTTCCTTGAAGCTAACCATATGCTTTCTTTTCATTTTCACTGACCATGTGTCGAGAACTAACTTTTACATGTAGCAAAACAGTGATAAAAGCAAAAAAAACAACAGTATGAGTCGACATGAAAAGCTATGAGTCGACACATATTATGTTCAAAACAGGTTATGAGTCGACACGAAACATAAATGAGTCGATATGAAACGAGTATGCATCGACTCATACTGAGTTATTTTGACTTCCAGGAGCAAGAAATGATTATGAGCCAATACACGAGCCAATACGAAACAAATATGAGCCAATACATAAGCTCATGTATCAATACATAAAACAATTTTTTATCTTTTTTTATTTTTATTTTTATTTTTTCTTTATATTTTTATTATTATTATTTTCATATGAAAAATTCAAAAATATATTTTTTTTAAAATATGTATGCATACACTTTTGTTTTATTTCTTTTTCTAAATTAAAAAAAGACAAAAACACTTTCTTATTAAAATCAATTTCTTTTCTTAAAATTAATTTAATATTTAGACTTAGGTTTTATTTCAATTTGTTTCTTTTGATTAAATTAATTTATACATTAGGATTTTAATTAATTTATTTTTTCAAATCAATTAGATTAATTAAAACCTTTTTCATAAAAAAAACATAAAACAATTTCTCTTCTCTTTATATTTCTTTGTACATTTTATTATTTCGCACTATAATTATGTAATTGTCAAAGTCTTGTAATAGTAAATTAGGTTTATTTTCTTTCATTTTCCCATTTGTAAATTTGTATCCCCATCCCCAAATGATGTAATAGCGTAGGACTTTACATTTCCGCAATTTATCGCTTTCAAATATAAATCCTAATAATTAGGGTTTGTATGGCAAGATAAAATCAATATTAGAAAACCCTAATCTCAAGACAAATAATGCATGCAATCAATACACTTTGCACACTTGCACCTCTAGGGTATACCCACATTTGTTGCCTCGAATAAAAATAGTCATGTCCCTCAAACGTGGGATACTTTAGCAATGACCCTCGAATACACGATCGTAGTCCCTCGATGACCCTTCAATGTTGCCTTCGGTAAACAATCTTAGACCCTTACGAAAAATTACTAAGGTATCCTAGAATGTTGTCTTCTATGACTATCTGATGACCCACGCCCATCCCTTCACATCCAAAGATAGGGATTCTTACCAATCAATGGTAAGATAGCAATGTCAAAGGAAGAGAGAAATGAACAAAGACTTTTGAGTAGGTAGAACGTTCTTAGTTGCTTGCCCACAATTCATCTTCAAAAACTAACATCTTTTCAAACACACCAAACATTTTCAAAACATGAAATATTTTCAAAAGTCCAACACTTTGTATGCATTCTTATAGAGACGAGAATCATTACAAAGTTTGCCTAAACGAAGGCGCTTTCCAAAAATACTTTCAAAAACCACCACAAACACATTTCAAACAAAGCAATTTCGAAAGTGATCTAGAAATCAACTAAGAGCCCATAGATAACTATGGATGAAAAGGGTGATAACACCTTCCATTTTCATAATCTACCCCCCGAACTCAAGAAAATATCTCAAAGGTTTTTCCTTTTCACCCTTTCCTTATTGGATAAAATGAAAGTTGGTGGCGACTTTTGTTATCTGCAACAATTGCGATCAAACACAAAACACACAAGTCAGTTCTCCCACTGTATTACAGGATGCTCGCCGACTAAGACAATATATGTTGACTCATACTACCTTATTGATCTCTAAAATGGATCCCATCAAGTATATATTCGAGAAACCCGCTCTCTCCGAAAGAATAGCCCGATGGAAAATGGTCTTAACGGAATACGATATTCAGTACACCACTCAGAAAGAAATCAAAGGAAGTGTACTGACAGATCATTTGGCGCATCAAGCTGTAGATGAATACCAATCTATGAACTTAGAATTCTCGGATGAGAATATTATGCTAGTTACAGATTGCGAGAACCTGGACCGTATGAAGGACCTGAGCTAGGATCCCGATGGACTATGGTTCTCGACGAAGCTTCTAATGCGCTTGGAAACGAAATTGGTGCTATAATTATCTCTCCTCATGGTTGCCATACACCCTTCACTGCCATATTATGCTTTTACTGTACCAATAATATGGCTGAATATAAAGCTTGCATCATGGGCATCAAAGCTGCTATTGACCTGAGAATCAAGTTCTTGAATGTATACGGAGACTCAGCCCTGGTAATCAACCAAATCAAGGTAGAATGGGACACTTAGCATCTGAATCTCATTTCGTACCAAGATCATGTGTTGACCTTAATCTCGTACTTCGAGGAGATCACTTTTGAGAATATCCCACGAAAAAAGAATCAGTTGGCAAACGCGTTGGCTACCATGTCGTCTATGTTCAAATTCATATGGGATAACGAGGCTCCCAGAATTACCATTGAAAGGCTAAACGAACCTGCACACTGCTACGAAGAAAACTCTGACGGAGTAGAAGAGAAACCTTGGTTTCATGAAGTGAAAAGAAATCTTGAGGCTCAAGAGTATCCTAAAGGAGCATCCATCAATGACAAGAAATTCCTATGGATATTCTCAGCTAAGTTCTTCATGAGCAATAAAATTCTGTACAGATTCAACCATGATTCGACTCTGCTTCATTGTGTAGACAAGAAAGAGGCATATAAGATTATGGTAGATATGTATTAAGGTATCTTTGGTACTTATTCCAGTGGACATACTATGGCTAAGAAAATTCTGATAGCGGATTACTAATGGTCAACTATGGAAACTGACTGCCATCACCACTCGAGAACTTGTCACAAGTGCTAAATCTATGCTGACAAACTACATATGCCTCCAGTACCTTTGAATATATTGATTTCTCCTTGGTCTTTTGCAATGTGGGGCATTGATATGATCGTAGAGATCAAACCTACTGCTTCTAATAGACATCGATTCATCCTCGTCTCCATTTATTACTTCACAAAGTGGGTTGAAGCAGCCTCGTTTACCTCTGTTACTAAGAATGTGGTTTCCCGGTTCATTAAGCATAACTTTATTTGTCGGTATGGCATCCCCGAAAATATTATCACTGACAATGGTTCCAATCTCAACAACACTATGATCACGAAACTCTGCATGCAGTTCAAGATCAAGCACCACAACTCTTCTCCATATCGACCAAAGATGAATGGCGCAGTGGAAGCCGCCAATAAGAATATTAAGGAGATTGTGCAGAAAAATGGTTGTGACCTACAAAGACTGGCATGAGATGCTTCCATTTTCTCTTCATGGTTATCGCACTTCAACACAAACATCAACTAGGGCAACCCCGTTCTCTCTAATTTATGATATGAAAGTTGTCCTACCTGTCAAAGTTCAGATTCCCCCCCTGAAGATCATGAAAGAGGCAGATTTAGACAAAGATGAATGGATTCAGACTAGGCTTGATCATTTGAATTTGATTAACGAGAAGAGGCTTGTGGCCATTTGTCACGGTCAGATATAGCAAAAGCATATGATCAAAGCCTTCAATAAGAAAATCAAGCATTGGGTATATCAGGATGGTAAATTGGTAATAAAGTGTATCATCATATCTCAAGGTGATCCCAGGGGAAAATGGACTCCCACCTACGAAGGGCCATTTGTAATCAATAGGATATTTTTGGGTGGTGCTATGATACTTACCACCATGGACGGTGAAGATCTTCCATACCCTGTGAACGCGAACATAGTTAAAAAATACTACGCATAAAAACGACCTGCTAGGTAGACTGGCCTAGGCAAAAATAAGGGAATTCTGACAAACCAAAAGGGTTCAGGCAAAAATCAGGGATATATATATATATATATATATATATATATATATATATATATATATATATATATATATATATATATATATATATATATATATATATATATATGACTGTACACCCGACAAGTCGAAAACCTAAAAAGGCGGCTTGGGCAAAAAAGAGTATCCCTATAGACTGAAAACCCGAAAGGATGGTCCAGGCAAAAATTAGGGATTAAAGCGTACAACTATGTCCCGCTGGGTCACTTACAGTCAGCTTCAGGCAAAAATCATGGATATATATATATATATATATATATATATATATATATATATATATATATATATATATATATATATATATATATATATATATATATATATATATATATATATATATATATATACCAGATAAGTCGAAAACCTAAAAAGGCGACTTAGGCAAAAAAGGGTATCCCTGTGGACTAAAAACCCAAAAGGATAGTCTAGGCAAAAATTAGGGATTAAAGCGTACAACTATGTCCCGTTGGATCACTTACAGTCATCTTTATTACCAACGTCATGTTCAAATGGTGTCGATCAATTCAATCAACTTCTTTCGACAAGCGAGGGATGAGATGCTCGAAGACATATGGGCAATAGCAGAGTTGGAACCCGACGAGATTATTTATACATAGCTATATATTTTTTTCACTATGTACTCTCTTCATTTCACGACGATTTCCTCTTATTAGGATTTCTATCTCTTTGTACAACATTCGTCTATTTATAGGCAAACTATCAATATAAACACAATTTCAAAATTCAAATTTTGTTTTACTTTTCTTGTTTTATTTAAACGTCCAATGACTAAATTGAATGAACATATGCATATGAACATGATTACTATTAAATACATGCATAAAAAAAGGAATAAGCAGTTACTCAGGACTCTAGGAGTTGGGATAACGTCTAAGTCATCCACAAATCCCAACGAAACAACCTCAATGGAATAATCCCCACAGAGCAGTTTACATAATATTATCCCCCCTAGAATCATCTTCACAAAACTTGACGCATACCCCGCAAGTCTCAAATACCCTAATCATAGTCACCAACAGATTTCCCTAGCAGACAAAGGAGTATGATTTTTTCCCCGACAATGTCACCAACCTATGAAGTCCCAATACTCATCAGAAAGTATGTCTTTAGCACAACTCACAGGAATTCTCTTCCCCGGCTGAGTTTATTTTTCCAACACAATAAAATCCCCGGAAAAACATTTCGCGAACGCATGGTTAAGATCGTCTTGATGAGACACTTCTAATGATACCGGCCTCATGAGCAATGGTTACTTATTTTTGAAATATGAATTTGCCCTAGTTGTAGGTGGTTGGAGGTTGAAATAACCAACGTGTCATCCTTAACCAATGAAAGTGTGTTATCTAAAATAATTTTTGATTGGTGTGACTTTTTTTGGATCTGGTGCGCGTGTTTTAACTTGTAGTCACCATACATCATCACCTTTCATCTGTTTGATGTGCCAGTGTGTTTAAGTGACTTAGGTCCAACGTCTCAACATTTTTCAGATTTGTTTTTATTTTACAAAATTGTTTTTAAATTCATTTTGTCTTAAAAAAATTCATAACTCCTTTTTTTATCCAAAAATATGAAAAATTACACAAAAATACTTTGAATTATTTCTTATTTTATGGATATTTTTACAGATTTTTATTTTTGATGTTTGCTATTTTTATAATTTTGTAATTATTTGCTTTGTTTTAATTAGTTTAAATATGTTGTTATCACTTTTTAAATCCTGGAAAAAAATTGTATGGTCCAATGATGGTTTCTAATCTATGGTAATTCTATTTGTTTTTTATTTTTCGCTTTCATATTTTTTATCCTTTTTTGATCTTCCTGCTTAATTTTTAATAGTTTAAAAATAGTTTCTGATTTCCAAAACTGATGAAACTATGTTCTAAAAATATCATGGACCATTTTTAATTTTTCTATGGTCTTTGTTGATTTTTATTGGATATTTTGGATATAGTATGGCATTTAACTTTTTATTTCCATTTTAAAACCATTTTTAAAAATCACTTTAATATTTTATTTTATTTATTTTGGAAATTTAAATTTTGTATATTCTGGTTGGCTTAGATCTCGATTAATTAGGTCATAAATTTCATCAACATCAATGGAACTTGGGTGTTGATAGATTGAAAGACCAAATCCACCAAAATAGATGATTGATTTTGATCAAGTTAGACCTAATTCATGATCCAATTCGGATTTCTATTTTTGTCTGATTCACTTTACCTTTGCTCCATTTCTTTCTTTTTTGGATCAATTGGACGATTGATGATTCATCTTATTCATTTGTGTAAGTGTTTAGTTATTGGCATGTATTTTTGGTAAAACCAGGTGTGTGAATGTCATGACTGATGTCATAACATTCTGGATTATTAGGTACTTTATGCAGAAAAAGAATGGCATACAGTAGCTGCTATTTATGAGTGTGTATCTGAGCATTTTGCAAAGATCACATTTATTACTTTCTACCATGTTGTACCCCAAAATTTGCCCTCCCATTTTCTCAACATTGCTCATCACAAAACCCTTGGAGATCAAGATTCAGTTAGGGTTTCATCTACTCAAGACTTCTCCTTGCACTGTTGACCCAAATTAGGGTTTGTGTTTGCACAAAGATGTTTTGACCTGAATTGCCTAAGATGACTTTCTTGCTTCATATTGGACTCCCAAGTTTATCCATATCAAGTTTCAAGTCTTGATTCCAAGTTTTGCCCAGTCAATTGGACAGTTGACCTAGAAATCAGCTGTATTGGGGAAAAAGTCAACTGTGACCAATTGACAGTCAAACCCCATGAAAATTGACCCATATCAACATCATGAACTCACATGGATCATTTGATCAAGTTTGAATCACAATTCCACAAGAAATTTGATCAGATCACCAAAAGGGCAAAATGGTCATTTTTAGGGTTTTGAGTGTACAAAGGCAATTTTTGACTGTTTGACCTAGCCAATGGAAAACCAAGCTCACATATGGACTCAAGGACCCCATGGAATTATCTTGACATGCTCAACAAGTTCAAAGGATCCCAAATGCACAAGATTGACAGTTGAATTTCCCAGTCAATTGATCAATTTTGACTGTATACTGAAAAGTCAAACTTTGACTTTTTGGTCAAAATCAAGAGTCAAGATTCATTTTTCATCAAAACATGCCAAATCATGAAACTTTTTCATCAAGAAATCAAAAATTGCAAATTAGGGTTTGAAATGAGAATTTTTCATAACTTAGAATTTTTCTAAGTTATGAAAAACCCTAATTTTTTCCCAACTTTGCCCCACTTTCTCACCAAGATTCATTTGGATTCAAGCAAAAGTCAAAACATGAAAGTTGTAGCTTGTTGCATAATCTACAACTTTGATTCACAAAGTTTTCCCAAAAGAGGCTTGTATCTCAAGTTACAATTTTTGGAATAAGGGTACTAAACCATTCTTAACTTAGTGAAAATTTGACCTATTTTGGCAAGGTTTTCTACCTAACTTCAAGACCATTTTCCATACATTTCCACTTGGAATTTCAATTTTCACTTCAAATATGGATTGTAGTACACATTCCAAGCTTTCCAAAATGTCCAAGAACTCATCAAACAACCTCATAACTTGAGAGATTCGAATTTTGCAATATGGCAAAAAGTCACTTTGATTCATGGCCATGTACATGTTCATAACTTGTGCAAATTTCTCAAACCAGCATGCCACTTGATTACAGGCCCTTAAACCATCCAACACTCAATAATTTAATGCATGTTCATTGTGTTAAGGCCTTGTTTCTTGAGTTTAAGCATTACATGTTGGATTAGGCCATAAATGGAAAAAGTGAAATAGCCATTTTTGCAAAAGCAAGCTTTATGTCAAAGTTGCAAATCCACAAGTACAGATCAAATCACTTTGGCACAAGATTATGAGTAAAACACACTGATCAAGACAAGGTTAGCAACATGTTTAGGGGGCCTCTACCTTCCTAGAAACTCAAGTGGCCTTTGTTTGCTTAAGTGTTAAGAAACTTAGCATAACCCAACACAACTTTGATCTCAGCATTAGAACACTTAAGCAAATATTGTATACACTTTCTAATCATCAAGCACAAGCTAGAACACAAGCAAACAAGGTCCCAAACACTCCCATTCCAAAAATCACTCTCAAACTGCAGAAATAGGGTAGGGTCTGCAGATTGAATCCCATCTCTCATTCCTTTCATGATTTCTTGCCCAAAGCTCATCAAACACATTCCCTAGCATCACTTGAAGCTAACCAAAACACAAAACACGACCTGTAATTCCTCTAACCAGTTCCACCATTTTCACTTTCTTGTTTTACAGTTAGAAGTCCATAGCTCGATTCAAGGTGTTTCAAAGCAAAGTAAGCATTGGAATAGCATCACCACACTTCAGGCAAGCTATACAGATCATCATCTTGCTCTGAAAGCTCCCCCGTTGCCAGATAGAACTTCAACTGAACAGGTATCTTTGTGAACTTCTAACTCTTAGTGTAGGCATCATTAGCTCTAGGTTTGTGAATAAGAAGTGTTCTACTCATGCCCCTGAATCTGTACATGCTTTTACTTTTCATTTATTTTGCTTGAGCTGTGAGAATTTAAGGTTTGAATATGGAAGAAAAGTTAGGTCAGGATTTGGGAATGTCAAAATTCTCTCTCATTTCTGAGAGTTAGGATGAGTTCTTTATATATTTAGAATCGTGATTCAATGCTTAACATTTTTTATGTTGTAAGTTTGTGCAAAAGATCAAAGAATCCAGGTGTTTGAATGGAGGTTCAGGCGCGCGTTTTTTGAACGTTTTTGGCTGAAGGTTGAAGAAGAAGCTTCATGGGCTGGGCCTGTTGTGTTCTTTCTTTTCACACCTTGTTTTTGGTTTCATATCCCCTGAGCCCATTATGTTTATTTTCATGATTTTTGACTTTTCTTTTTTTCATTTTGGCTTATTTATTTTTTCCCATAATATTAAAAACATGAAAAAATATTTTTTACACCATTTTTATATTTTTTAAGTATTTATTTGTTTATATGGACATTTGTACCTAAATATATATATATATATATATATATATATATATATATATATATATATATATATATATATATATATATATATATATATATATATATATATATATATATATATATATATATATATATTAATTTCTAAACATGTATTATATATTTACTACTATATTTAGGTTAAAATACAAAAATACCTATATTTTTTATTTTATTAATATTTGACCTCAAAAAAATACTTTTTATAAATATACTTCATTTTATTTTATTATTTGTACATAATAAATAAATACTTGTATAAATTAAATAAGATATATATTTACTTAATAAAAATTAGGGTTTTACCCTTAAAACATAAAAAACTCCAAAAAATAATACTTTTTTTATTCTTATTTATTTGACATAAATAATACTTTTTTCATACATATAAAAACCCTTTTTTTTGCATTTTTGCATCTTTATTTTTATTTTCCATTTAATTTATGTAATTAATTATCTTGTAAATATTCCAAAATTGATGTAATAGCTAGGTTTAATTTCCTTGTCTAAATATCCCCCTATTTGAACATTTGTACCCCCCTTCCCATATTGTGTTGTAATAGTGTAGGAATTTTACTTTTCGCACTTTAACGCTTTCTAAATATACCATGCTAGAATTAGGGTTTGTATGCGAATAAAAAGAACAAAATAGTTTGACCTAATTTCAAGATAATCAAGCATGAAAATGGACAACACATATCACACTTGCACCCCTAGGGTATTCCACTTGTTGCCTTCAATAAATGGGCCATATTGTATGTTAGGTCTCTTTGGGTAAAACAAACACAATTCAAATGATCATAGTCCCTCAATGACGCTTTCGAAAAGTTGCCTAAAATGATCAAGTCCCTTTCAAAGAAAAATTGCCCAAAGATACTTAGCACTATTGCAATTATGGTCTAAACGATGACCCGCGTCCGTCCCTTTCACCTCCTAACACAAGATTGTCCACCAAATGCAATGGTGGAACAAAATTGTTAAAAGGATTAAAACATAACAAAAATCTTTGAGAACTTTAGGGTAGATAACTCTTAAGTACTTGTCGACTTGCAAAATAAAACACTTGCCTATTTTCAAACCACACTTCACAAACACTTTCAAAACAAACTTTCAAAAACCCTTGAAACATCTTTTCAAAAAGACAAAACACCTTTTGTAAAACATTCGAGTAAAGAATTGTTACAAGGGTAGCCTAGACAAAGGCATCTTTTTCAAAACATTTTCAAAAGCCACACACAAAGCACCATTTCAAACAATTGAAAACCAAGGCAAGTTGATCTAAGCAAGTACCTAAGAGCCCATGGATAACCATGGATAGAAAGGGTGCTAATACCTTCCCTTTCTATAATCTACTTCCCGAACCCAAGAAAAATCTCAAAGGTTTTTACTGTGCTTTTTAAACCTTTCCTTAGGATAAAATAAAAAGTCGGTGGCGACTCTTGCTCAACCGAAACATTTGCGAAAACAAACGCAAAACCCTAGTCAGTTCTCCCACAGTATCACAGAATTGGCGACTCTGCTGGGGAGAATTTTAAAAGTGGAGTAACCTTAGGGCTTAGATCACCCTATTGCATGACTAATTATTTGAATTGTTTGCTTTATATCTTGGCTCTATTGTTTGGGTTTGCAATCCTACACCCGGATTTTGGGAAACATTCATAGATAGCAATACGTTGTGGAAACTGTGCGGGGTATACCGACACGGTCGAAGCAATAGTTATATTAGTGCGACATATTTGTGAGTACCGGTAACCCTTGAGTTCAATCAAGGAGAGTACGGGGCCGCTGAGTGATGTCACAAAGCACTAATAACCTAGAACCTTACTTGACCATTTTGGCCTTTTATTAGGGGTAGTGAGATGACCGGCTTTGGTGCAGTCCGAAGTTGGTAGATACTCGATACTACACTCATTGAGGGTTGTTTTCTTGGAATATTTTGGTCGCTAGTTAAGTGGCTAAACCAAAACAATGAACGATGAAAACAATCCAATGATATTGAGCTCCTTAGAACCCGGTTACTATTTATAGGACAGGTTTTTAAGCCAACTACACTCAAGAGGGTACTTACCTATGAAACCCCATGCAAGCCTGAAACTAGGATTTGGTGTGATTTGCTTGTACATATGTTTTGTGCATACATCATAAACATCATAAAACATCATATGCATTCACTAACCATTTCAAGGGTTTGGATCTTCATCTTTGTTCTTGTTTTGTAGGTCATGGAAATTCCTCGCAGAAATACCATCCAAGTCAACCTTGTGAGAATTTCTCCTCAACTTAAGGAGCTCACCTCAAGAATTCCGAAAAGCTCATCCTTCAGTGAAAGACATGGCAGACTGCTCAGCCTAGTCAACACCAACATTGAAGAAGACATGATGAAAGTGCTATTCCAGTTCTTTGACCCTCTTCACCACTGTTTCACTTTCTCTGATTACCAGTTGGTGCCCACTTTGGAAGAGTTTTCTCAACTCCTGAGAATCCCTATCCTTAATCAACTACCCTTCAACGGTACGGAAAAGGAACCAAAGCCGGAAGATGTTGCTCGAGCATTACATCTACAACCATCCGACATCAAGGGGCATTGGGAAACCAGAAGCGGCGTCAAAGGATTCTTAGCAAAATTCTTGTTTGAGAAGGCACAAGAATGTTGGAACTCATTGGACCTACAAGCCTTTGAAGAGATTGTGGCACTCCTTATCTATGGGTTGGTCTTGTTCCCAAATCCTGACCAATTGGTAGATGTCAACGCCGTCAAAATCTTCTTGTCCAGAAATCCAATACCAACATTGCTTGGGGACATTCTTCACTCATTTTACACACGAACAATGAGAAAGAGGGGTGTTCTCATGTGCTGTACTCCTCTCCTTGCAAGGTGGTTTATTTCGCACCTTCCACAATCTGTCTTGAAGAATGACCAAGGCTCAAGGTGGTCCCAACGGTTGATGACTCTTACTCACTCTGATGTACATTGGTGTTCTCGGTCCAGAGAAAATGTCATCATCGTCGATCGTTTTGGAGAGTTTCCTAATGTTCCTTTACTTGGAATCAGAGGAGGTATCACCTACAACCCTTGCCTAGCTTTGAGGCAATTTGGATACGCACGGAGGGATGGCCCTCATGACATGTTGATTCCTGACCTAGTTTTTGACTTCGACAACGATGCGCAAGGACTTCGCCAAAGATTCATCAGAGCTTGGGGAAGACCCAACAAGGTTGATAGCAAGACTCTGGGACACAAGAACTCCATCCCTCTTGAGCCTTATCTCAAGTGGGTACGAGCCCGAGCCCAAAGTCTGATGATGCCTTATCCTCATGTTCTCCCTGTGATTAAAGAGCCCGTCAATGAAGGAGAGGTTCCCTACACCATCCTACATCCTGACATGCCTACATCGTGGGAGGAAATGCAGAAAAGTTGGATTCAGCTCAAGGAGGAATGGAACACTTTTGAAGCCAGCTTCTACGCCAGTGAGAAGAAGGTTCTAGAGCTTACCCGCCGACTCCATGAGCAAGAGGCCCTCAATACCTACATCGCACCAAAGAGGATGCGCAATGTCTTTTTGCCTTGAGAAGTGATTTTGTAATATTTGGCCCATGGGGCATTTATGTACTAACAAATTTCTTCTTATTAATATGACGTGCGTTCTTCTTTGTCTGAAACAATTTTGAATGTCCTAAATCCTTGAATGCATTGCATACATAAGCATACCATTCATCATGTGCATAAGCAGGTCTCACTCCAGGTTTCCTTATCTGTCTGCTGTTTATTTCAGTAGGATGGATCTCGAGCAAACAGTCAAAGACCTGCAAGCTCAGAATGCACAGTTCCAGCAACTCCTGACAACCTTGGCTAAAGGTCAGGAGGATCTCAAGACCTTGCTGGGGAATAAAGATCCAGTGAAAAAGAAGAAAAAGAGACTCGGGGGGCTACCTTGGGGAGAAGATTTGACGGAGAAGCTCGGCGAGTGCTTGAATTTCCTCCTACTTCTGATGAAGGAACCGGCAAAGGAGGTGGGGCTGCGGTACCTTCCGAGTCCGATGTGGAAGAAGAAGAGGTCGAAGAGGATGAAGATTATTCTGATCAACAATACCCTCCAGCTGATGATAAATACAAAGGTTTAGAAGATAGGTTGGCCGCCATGGAACTACAAAGAGTACCGGATTTGGACTTTGAAGACTTGGGTTTGATTGTCGGGATTGTGATTCCCCCAAAGTTCAAGGTGCCAGTGTTTGTGAGGTATGATGGGCTGTCCTATCCAAAAATGAATCTCAGGTCCTACATGAGAAATATTCAACCCTATACGGCAGATAAAAACCTTTGGATTCATTTCTTTCAAGACAGCCTTTCTGGAGCTCAGTTGGAGTGGTTTTATCAGCTAGAGGGAACCAGCGTCCGAAATTAGGAAGACTTGGCCACCGCCTTCTACAAACAATACCAGTATAATTCTGACCTTGCTCCTACTCGTACCCAACTTCAGGGTTTGTCGTTAGGAACAGGCGAAGGATTCAAAGAATATGCACAAAAATGGAGGGATTTGGCTGGCAGGGTGCAGCCTCCTTTAACCGACCGCGAACTTGTTGATATGTTTCTTGGGACCCTATCTGGGCAATTTTTCAATCATCTGATTGGTAACTCTTCCGCGGGGTTTACCGATTTGATCTTAACAGGCGAAAGAATAGAAGCTGGCATCAAGTCAGGAAAGATTCAGAAGGGTGTTGCTGCAAGTGTTGAGAAGAATCCTTTTAAGAAGGAAACAGATGTGGTTTATTCTCAGAGAAGAGCAGGGAAGACTGAGCGCCGGCCGACCGTGGGGGTCGTAATGATTCAAAATCCTTCAAGTGAGCAGCCTCGCTATACCCAATCCAGACCAAATCAACAACGAGTGGAACGGCCACAACGGCAGTTCACCCGTATTAATATGACTCCAGCGCAAGTGCTTCCCCATCTGTTAAAGTTGAATCTCTCCACCATCAAGGAGGCACCAAAGAATGTGAATACGTCCTCTCCGCATTATCATCCTAATGCTAAATGCGCCTACCATTCTGACAGTGTCGGGCACGACACCAATGATTGTTGGGCACTCAAGCATAAAATCCAAGACCTGATAGAGGCAAAGGAGGTGGAGTTTGACGCTCCAGAGAAGCCTAATGTGATATCTTCTCCCATGCCGAAGCACGGCCGAAATGTCAACGCCATTGAAGAAGATTTATATGTTGCTGATGTCAATGATATGGTAACTCCATTGCTAACCATCAAGTTGAATTTCTTAAGGGCCGGGATCTTCCCGGGATGTAAAGAAGACTGCTATTGTTGTTACTCTTTGCCGTTTGATTGTCCGTTACTGAAGAAAGGCATCCAAGGCCTTATGGATAATCGACAAATTTTGTTTGAAAAAGTTTCTGCTGTTCCAACCCATACTGAAGATTTCTCAATCATAACCATTCACGCCAATCTTTCCAAGGCCGTCAAAAAGCCTGTTAAGATTACACCGGCTACGAAATCTGTTCCTTTGAAGATAACAATGCCAGGGCCTGTCCCCTATGTTTCTGAGAAGTCGATACCATGGAACTATGGCGGTGACGTCTACTACCATGGTATTAAACAAATCAAAATAATTGAAGAAAGTTCGGATGATGAAGAAGCCAGCATTGGCAACATTGCAGGCACGAGTAAAATCACTAGGAGCGGGAGAATATTTTCTCCAGAGATTTCCCCTCCAAGAGCAATCTTTGGACCCTCATCAGCTGACAAAGTCATCCCTGCACCAATAAAACTCTCTGCTAGAACCCCTTTGATTGAAGATGTTGTTGTTCCTAGTACTGTCCCTCCTACCACTGCTGACAAAGGTAAGGGAATCCAAGATGAGCTCGTCAGGACGAGGGCTCAACCCTTGGTCATATCGGAAACCTCCAAGAAGGAAATGGATGAGATTTTGAGGATAATCAAAAGGAGTGATTACGATGTGGTAGAACAGCTGGGGTAAACCCCCTCAAAGATCTCCATGCTGGCACTGCTACTTTGCTCGGAAGCGCACGCTAAAGCTCTGATAAAATTCCTGAAGGCAGCCCATGTGCCCTAGGAAACCTCTGCAGATCAGTTTCAAAATTGCGTGGCTAGCCTGACTGCGGACAATGGATTAGGTTTCTCTAATGCCGACTTAACTCCTAAAGGTAGAAACCACAATGATGCTTTGCACATTTCAGTCGAGTGTCGAGGAACCACTCTCGCACATGTCTTGGTTGACATTGGTTCGTCGCTGAATGTACTGCCTAAGAAGGCCTTGGACCGACTAGATTGCGAAGGGTTGGAGCTGAAACCGAGTGATATTGTTGTCAGAGCTTTCGATGGTTCAAAGAGAATGGTCCATGGGGAGGTTGAAATTCCCATCAAGATAGGCACTGAGGTGTTTAAATCCACTTTCTATGTGATGGACATCCGTCCGTCATACTCTTGCTTGTTGGGTAGGCCTTGGATACACCATGCTGGGGCAGTCACCTCCTCCTTACATCAGATGTTGAAGTATCCTGTCAAGGGAAAGATCATTACTGTCCATGGTGAAGAAGAGTACATGATTAGCCACTTGAATTCCTTCCGATATGTGGAGGTAGAAGGGGAGTTCATTGAAACGCCTTTTCAGCATTTCAAAGAAGTCCTCCCTGAAATAGCAGTAGCAAAGTTGGCAGCTGAGACACCGAGGCAGATGGCCAGGATGGCATCTCTGGAGGACGCAAGGGCCGCAATAAAGGAAGGGAAGAATTCAGCATGGGGGCAGTTACCTGACATTCCACATAAGACAGACAAATTTGGATTAGGGTTCACTACCGCAGGCCAGAAAGCGATGCGCCGTTCGAAGATTGAAAGAGCGCCGGTCAAAATTTCTCCCTATGGAATCAACACTTTGGAGGACGAGGACAAAGAGAGCAACATCGAAGAGTGGATTTATCCAACTGTCAAAGGAGGATTGAGCAACTGGGAGGCAAAAGACTTTGTCCTCATCACTTTTATTCATCAGTAATTTATCTGTTAAACATTTCCTATTTGGTCTGTAATATTTACTTTCAAACAATCCGTACACTATCTTTTCACCTCATGCCTTGCCCGGGGCATGTAGGTCCATTTGTAAGGGTTTTGATTATTTTTCATATCCATATGCCATGTTTAATGATTCATTGGACGTTTTTCATTTGATAAAACTGTTTGTGTTCATTTTCTTTCCTTTTGCATTTTTGTTTAAGGATGGCTATCCCTTACACACACCCACACTCACAAATGCAGGTACCCATCCACTCCGGATTCCATGGGTGACTATTCTGCTGTATCCTTCAATAACTCTGAAGATCTGGTCAATCAAGCCGAGTACGAAGATGACGAAGGTTGTGAAGTACCAGGGGAACTAGCCAGACTTCTACAGCAAGAGGAAAGGGCCATCTTACCGCACGAAGAGTCATTGGAAACTGTCAACTTAGGGACCGAGGAAGACCGGAAGGAGGTACAAGTGGGTGCCAATCTGGAATCAAGTGTCAAGGAACGCTTGATACAGTTGTTAAATGAGTATGTTGAAATCTTCGCTTGGTCTTATGAGGACATGCCAGGTTTAGACACAAACATCGTGGTTCACCGTCTCCCCACAAGAGAGGATTGTCCACCGATCAAGCAAAAAGTCCGCCGAATGAGGCCTGACATGTCTGAAAAGATCAAAGCAGAAGTGATGAAGCAATTCGACGCTGGCTTTCTGGCTGTTACGTCCTATCCTCAATGGGTCGCTAACATCGTGCCAGTACCTAAGAAAGATGGCGAAGTCAGGATGTGTGTGGATTATCGGGATTTGAATAGGGCCAGCCCCAAAGATGATTTTCCACTTCCACACATTGACATTTTGATCGACAATACAGCTCAGCATAAAGTGTTTTCCTTCATGGATGGATTCTCGGGCTACAATCAAATCAAAATGGCCCCCGAGGATATGGAGAAAACAACTTTTGTCACACAATGGGGCACTTTCTGTTATAAGGTGATGCCGTTCGGGCTGAAGAACGCAGGGGCAACCTATCAACGCGCCATGGTGGCTTTATTTCATGATATGATACATCATGAGATTGAAGTTTACGTAGATGATATGATAGCTCGGTCACAAACAGAGGAGGAGCACCTTGAACATCTAGAAAAGCTGTTTGCTAGGTTGAAAGAATACAAGCTCAGGTTGAATCCAAGTAAATGCACTTTTGGAGTTAGGTCTGGTAAACTCCTGGGATTCATTGTAAGCAACAAATGCATTGAAGTCGATCCAGCAAAAGTGAAAGCAATACAAGAGATGCTTGCTCCCCGTACTGAAAAGGAGGTTAGAGGGTTCTTGGGGCGCTTGAACTATATTTCCAGATTCATCTCTCATCTGACTTCTACCTGTGAGCCAATTTTCAAACTCTTAAAGAAAGATCAGGTAGTCGAATGGAACGACGATTGCCAAGCTGCTTTTGATAAAATCAAGGAGTATTTGCTAGAACCTCCTATTCTGATGCCACCCGTCGAAGGAAGACCATTGATCATGTATCTGACCGTCTTGGATAACTCAATGGGGTGTGTTTTGGGCCAGCATAACGAGTCTGGTCGAAAAGAGCATGCTATTTATTACCTTAGCAAAAAGTTTACCGACTGTGAGACTCGCTACTCACTGCTCGAGAAAACTTGCTGCGCTTTGGTATGGGCTGCTCGCCGACTAAGACAGTATATGTTGACTCATACTACCTTGTTGATTTCCAAAATGGATCCTATCAAGTATATCTTCGAAAAGCCCGCTTTATCTGGAAGAATAGCCAGATGGCAGATGATCCTAACTGAGTATGACATCCAGTACACCACCCAAAAAGCTATAAAAGGGAGTGTACTAGCTGACCATCTGGCTCATCAAGCTATCGAAGATTATCAACCCATGAGATTTGACTTCCCGGACGAGGACATCATGAATTTGGACAGCATTGAAGGTAACGGACCGTATGACGGACCCGAAAAGGGATCCCGATGGACCCTGTACTTTGATGGTGCTTCAAATGCATTTGGAAACGGTATCGGCGCGGTACTCATTTCTCCGGAAGGCTGTCACACACCTTTCACGGCCCGACTTTGCTTCAGCTGCACAAACAACATGGCTGAGTATGAAGCTTGCATCTTTGGTCTCAAGGCTGCTATAGACTTGGGGATCAAATCTTTGATCGTATTTGGGGACTCGGCTTTGGTTATCAGTCAAATCAAAGGAGAGTGGGATACCAAGCGTCCTAATCTTATCCCATACAAAGAACATGTCCTGACATTGTTGCCTCATTTCGAGCAAATTACCTTCGAGCATTTCCCGCGAGAAGAGAATCAGCTAGCAGATGCTCTAGCCACAATGTCCTCCATGTTTAAACTCAACTGGGATAACGAGGCTCCCCAAATCACCATCGAGCGAATGGATGAACCTGCTCATTGTCACGAGATTAATACCTAAGAAGTAGTGGAACAACCCTGGTTCCATGAAATCAAAAGGTATCTCGAGACTAGAGATTATCCTGAAGGAGCTTCCGTAAATGATAAGAAGTTCTTAAGGAAATTTGCTGCTAAGTTCTTCCTGAGCAACAACATCCTTTATAAATGAAGCCATGATTGTGTATTACTCCGATGCGTAGACAAAGCTGAAGCAGAGTTGATCATGACTGATATACACAGCGGCACATTTGGCACTCACTTGAGCGGGCATACAATGGCTAAGAAGATCCTAAGGGCAGGCTATTACTGGTCTACCATGGAAGCTGATTGCCATCAACATTCCCGTACTTGCCACAAATGCCAAGTCTACGCTGACAAAGTTCATATCCCTCCGGTTCCTCTCAACGTTCTGACTGCTCCTTGGCCATTTTCAATATGGGGCATTGACATGATTGGAGAGATCAAGCCCACGGCTTCCAATGGACATCGCTTCATCCTGGTCGCCATTGACTATTTCACCAAATGGGTCGAAGCAGCTTCCTTCGCCTCTGTTACTAAAAATGTGGTTGCCCGCTTTATCAAGCAAAATCTCATATGCTGGTATGGTGTTCCAGACAGGATCATCACAGACAACGGTACAAATCTGAATAACACAATGATCACCGCCTTGTGCGAACAGTTCAAGATTTATCATCACAATTCATCTCCCTATCGGCCGAAGATGAACGGTGATGTTGAAGCTGCGAACAAAAACATTAAGAAGATCATTCAGAAAATGACAGTCACCTACAAAGACTGGCATGAGATGTTACCGTTTGCTCTGCATGGATACCGCACGACGGCACGTACTTCAACCGGGGTAACCCCATTTTCATTGGTATATGGCATGGAAGCTGTCCTGCCTATGGAAGTTCAGATTCCTTCTCTAAGGATCATGAAGGACGCAGGTTTGAATGAAGATGATTGGATGCGGACCCGACTTGATCATTTCAATCTGATCGACGAAAAGCGACTCGCTGCTATATGCCATGGTCAGACGTATCAAAAGCGGATGATCAAGGCCTTCAATAAGAAAGTCAGACGTCAAGTGTATCAAGTCGGAGATCTCGTAATCAAGCGGATTATCTTACCGCAAAGTGATCCCAGGGGCAAATGGACTCCTACATATGAAGGACCATTTGTGATCAAGAGCATATTTTCTGGTGGTGCAAATGATTCTGACCACCATGGACGGCGACGATTTGTTGCACCCTGCGAACGCAGACATAGTCAAAAGATACTACGCATAAAATAACCCGACAAGTCGAAAACCCGAAAGGGAGGCTTGGGCAAAAATGGGCATCCCGGTGAACCGAAAACCCGAAAGGGCGGTTCAGGCAAAAGTTAGGGATAAAAATAAAAAAATTTGTACACCCGGCAAGTCGAAAACCCGAAAGGGCGGCTTGGGCAAAAAGGGGTTTCCCGGTGGATCGAAAACCCGAAAGGGCGATTCGGGAAAAAGTTAGGGAATTAAAGCGTACGACTATGTCTCGTCGGATCACTTCAAAGACAATCTCTTCATCAACCAGTTCCAGGCTTCTGATCAATCCAGTCATCGGCAAACGAAGCATTGAATGGACAGATATTCAGAGTTGTGAAGGCTATGTAGGAATGGAATCCCATGGAATTATTTCACATAGCCATCATTTATTTTGTATAAATCTTTCAATATTTACGACAAACTCCTCTTACTAGGATGATTGTCTCCTTTGTACAAATATACTCATAAAAAGTCAATACAAATACTTTTCCCAGAAATTTGTGTCGTTCCCTTTTCTTTTCTCTTGCACTATTTGTTTTATTTTGAGAAACGTCCAATGTTTTGTTAAATAGGCATATGCATTTGAATATAATCATTTCCTTACGAATCAAGAAAGAGGATTACTGATAAGTTGAAGATACAGTTGGATATCTTGATACCCTTTCAAAGGAAACCCCCCGGAGATTTGGAACCCATATCCCCAGCAAGCCCTGAAGCTTATCCCCAGCCAGAGAATCCTCCGGAATTCAATTCCCCTCAGAGTTTAAGTTTCAGTATCCCCAGCCGAGCTAAGGTTTCAAATTATCACTCCCCAGCGGAGCCAGACTAATGAACCTTCTCCCCACAGAATTTTGGAAGGACAAATCTTGAGTTCCCCCAGTGAAGTCGCCAGAGATACTTCCCACCAAACTGAAGATTCTCAGTCTTACCTCCCCAGCATGAGTCTATTAGTTTGGAACTCCCCAGTAGAAGTCATCAGGAATTCCCTAGAAGATTGGTATACAACCCAAGCTCCTTATTCTCCAGCAACAACCAGGAATTGTTCTTCCCGACAGCAGTCAAGATACTTTTATCTTCAGCCATCTCGGATTCATCTATCCTTTGCAAGACAGCTCTCCAGCTTACATGCGCATCCATTTACATTCATATCACATAACATACATTGTATCATGCATCATGACATTGCATATAACTAACTCTTTACCTTTTCAGGTAAAATCAGTCAAAAGATTAAAATTATTATCTTCCGAGATTCTTTCCAGGAATAGTTCGGATGTGACCCAGACACGGCAACATTCTAATGCTTATTCCAGATCTATCCGGATGCAGTTTTACACGAGCTCGTCATCAGGGAACCCTACACCGGTTCTTCCTCCAAATTCAAGATCTCTGAAAACAGTTCACGGGTTCTCCAAGTAACGGATGTTAACCTATCACTTGTTCAGTTTCTTCTCAAGACTTCTGAAAACAGTTTATGGATTCTTCCCAACAACGGATGTGAATCTATCACTTGTTCAGATGCAACGTTTGAAAACAGTTTACGGACGCTTCCCAACAACGGATGCTACTCTATTGCTTATTCAACTTCAAGATTTCTGAAAACAGTTCACGGGTTCTCCAAGTAACGGATGTTAACGTATCACTTGTTCAGTTTCTTCTCAAGACTTCTGAAAACAGTTTATGGATTCTTCCCAACAACGGATATCAATCTATCAACTTGTTCAGATGCAATTTTTGAAAACAGTTTATGGATTCTTCCCAACAATGGATATCAATCTATCAACTTGTTCAGATGCAATTTTTGAAAACAGTTTACGGATTCCTCCCAACAACGGATGTCAATCTATTGCTTATTCAGACCCCCCAGTTCAGAGATGGTCCCAAGCATGGACACCTTTCTGATACTCATTCCAGATGGCATCTTTAAGCCCATCCCCGACAAGTTTCTGTCATTCTTCCAGATGGCATCGTTAAGCCCATCTCCAAATGGCATCTCTAAGCCCATTCCCACATCCCTTGCTTTGACGAGCGCAAATTTAAGGGCACTCTAGTGTCCAATCTCCTTTTACCCTCGAGTCACGAAAGGCAAACTGGCCAATCCAACTCTTCAGGTTCAAGAAGATTGAACAGGGGCAACTGTTGTACCCCAAAATTTTCCCTCCCATTTTCTCAACATTGCTCATCACAAAACCCTTGGAGATCAAGATTCAGTTAGGGTTTCATCTACTCAAGACTTCTCCTTGCACTGTTGACCCAAATTAGGGTTTGTGTTTGCACAAAGATGTTTTGACCTGAATTGCATAAGATGACTTTCTTGCTTCATATTGGACTCCCAAGTTTATCCATATCAAGTTTCAAGTCTTGATTCCAAGTTTTGCCCAGTCAATTGGACAGTTGACCTAGAAATCAGCTGTATTGGGGAAAAAGTCAACTCTGACCAATTGACAGTCAAACCTCATGAAAATTGACCCACATCAACATCATGAACTCACATGGATCATTTGATCAAGTTTGGATCACAATTCCACAAGAAATTTGATCAGATCACCAAAAGGGAAAAATGGTCATTTTTAGGGTTTTGACTGTACAAAGGCAATTTTTGACTATTTGACCTAGCCAATGGCAAACCAAGCTCACATATGGACTCAAGGACCCCATGGAATTATCTTGACATGCTCAACAAGTTCAAAGGATCCCAAATGCACAAGATTGACAGTTGAATTTCCCAGTCAATTGATCAATTTTGACTGTATACTGAAAAGTCAAACTTTGACTTTTTGGTAAAAATCAAGAGTCAAGATTCATTTTTCATCAAAACATGCCAAATCATGAAACTTGTTCATCAAGAAATCAAAAATTGCAAATTAGGGTTTGAAATGAGAATTTTTCATAACTTAGAACTTTTCTAAGTTATGAAAAACCCTAATTTTTTCCCAACTTTGCCCCACTTTCTCACCAAGATTCATTTGGATTCAAGCAAAAGTCAAAACATGAAAGTTGTAGCTTGTTTCATAATCTACAACTTTGATTCACAAAGTTTTCCCAAAAGAGGCTTGTATCTCAAGTTACAATTTTTAGAATAAGGATACTAAACCATTCTTAACTTAGTGAAAATTTGACCTATTTTGGCAAGGTTTTCTACCTAACTTCAAGACCATTTTCCATACATTTCCACTTGGAATTTCAATTTGCACTTCAAATATGGATTGTAGTACACATTACAAGCTTTCCAAAATGTCCAAGAACTCATCAAACAACCTCATAACTTGAGAGATTCGAATTTTGCAATATGGCAAAAAGTCACTTTGATTCATGGCCATGTACATGTTCATAACTTGTGCAAATTTCTCAAACCAGCATGCCACTTGATTACAGGCCCTTAAACCATCTGTTGCACCCCAAAATTTGCCCTCCCATATTCTTCAAGAAATTGCTAAGCCAAGTCACAAAATTCCCCAAGGGTTGTGCAGTTCAACTGTCTCCTATACAGTCAAAACTAGGGTTTAAGTCCTGATCAAGAAAATGAAGATTTCAAAGGCCCAATCAAGTCTCATATGCCTACAAAGATGGTCAAGTATCCTCATATCAAGCTTCAAGGCATTCAGCTCAAAATTGCACAGTCAAAACCCTAAATTGCACTACAGTCAACTGTAGGGGCAAAATGGTCATTTGACAGTCAAAAGTTCAAATTTTTGGTCAACATATCATTTTGAAGCCACAAACATCATTTGATCAATGCTTGATCATGATTCTCAAAATTTGGCTCAGAAATCATCAAAGATGCAAAAGTTGCTATATTTGGACAGCTGAAAAAGTCAACTAAAATTGACCAGGGCATAACTTTCACATGGATTATCAGAAAAATTCCATCCAAAGCTCATTTTGAAGAGAAAGACATTTCCTACAACTCATCTTCATACTTCAAGTCCAAGAAATGCTCTCACAAAAAGTTATCAATTTCAACATTATAGGTCATTTTCAAAAGTCAACAAAAAGGGACTTTAAGTCAAAGGCCATAACTTGAGATTGGTAAATCAAAATGACATGGGACCAAAGGCATTGGTTAAAGGACTCAAAGACCTTTCCAAAATGTCCAAGAACATGTGAAAAGCTTAAAAATTGAGCAAGTTATGCCTTGTGGAAGTTGGGAAATTTTTGGAAATTTTTGAAAGTCAACTTTACTTCAAATGATCCAAAAATGCTAATGGGCCCATTTTTCTTCCAAGTTTCTTCATGCCAAGCCTATGCACGACCATTAAGCCCAAAGGGAAGTTTTTCTCCATTTTTATTTATTTATTTGGATTTTTTATCATTTATAATTCATTTAATTAAATAAAATGCATGAAAAATATAAACCTAATGAAAACAAATCTTTTTATGCATGTTTGACACTCAATATTTCGTGTAAATGCAAAGGGGGAAAGATTTGGAGCTGATTGGCATAATTGAGAGCAAATACACTTGAAAAAGATATGGAAAAGATATGAAGAAATCAAATATGTGAAATCATCAATGCCATGGATTTTGTTCAGTTTTCTTGACCTAATCATATCACTACATAACCCTGATCACAAACCTAATTGCAAAGGACTCTCAGCTGCGCTCAGAAGCAAAACACAAACTTGAAAAATTGTCCAAAAAATTGAAAATTGATTTCAAGGTTATAGGTGGATCCAAGCCTCCATTCCTTTTCCAATAGCTTCCTTGGGTAATTCTGAACGTGTGCCAATCCCTAACATCAATTCAAACGCAAAGAATCGGTACATTGAACGTGAACTGCATCCAGAAAATTGCCTAATCGTATTTT
Source organism: Vicia faba (assembly GCA_948472305.1). Classification (NCBI taxonomy): domain Eukaryota; kingdom Viridiplantae; phylum Streptophyta; class Magnoliopsida; order Fabales; family Fabaceae; genus Vicia; species Vicia faba. Next base: position 751,287,957 of record OX451736.1, on the reverse strand, counting down.
GGTTTTGAAGCATGATCATTGCATTTTAATTGCATATTCATGTTCCTTACAAAGTTTTAGAACTAACCATTATATTTAATTGGATTTTCATGCTGTATACAAGGTTTTGCCATGTCCATATTCTAGGGTTTGCAGGTTTTAAGATTGGGGTTTTTGCAATCAAGAAAAATTAGAGGCTAGGACTAAGACCACTAAGTTCAACGCGTCTGGACGATGAGAATGGTGTATTCGCGATGAATTTATGATCAATAGATTCCTATTCGCTATTTTTTGATAGGGCCTCTATGGCAACGGGTTAAAACCGTTGCTTTCTGTTTTTATGTTTCAGAAAATAAAAGAGAGAACGAAGAAGAAGGACTCGTGGCAGCCAGTGATACGTCCATTTGAAATTTCGCGTGTTCCCTCCACTACGCGTTGGTTTTGATTTTTGTTATTTATTAACCATAATATATTAATTGAAATGCAGTGGCTCAGTTGGTAACACGTGATATGGTTAATCCTCAAGACCTGGGTTCAAGTCCCAGGTCTGGCAAATTTCAGTAATATTTTTCAATACTCGTTCCTATGCAGGCACGCTCTTAAGGACCACCATACGCCCTCCTCATCTATCCATCCACGTGCATGTTTAGAACCAATTCAAAGGCAAGGATGCAAGGAACACGCTGTACCATAGTCAACAAATCACATGCTGTGCAAAAAGTCAAACGAATCAAAGCTTGTTGGGCCTGAATTGCTAGGCCTGAACCTCACATTTGGGACTACACCCCCACCCTGGTTTGACTTTATTATTTGTTTTTTTATTCTTGTTTTAATTGTGAGTTTTATTTTAATTACTATTTATTTGGTTAATTATTTTTTAACAAAATATAAAAACTCCATTAAAAATCAGAAAAAGACAAAAATAATAAATATTTTTATTGTAACTATTTTCATAAATAAATTACATGTAATTATTTAGTTTAATTAGGTTTTTAACTTTAATTCCTTTTTAATAAAAATCCAAAAATATAGAATTAGGTTAATTAATATTTTTTATACCTTTTAATTTTCCCTTTTTTATCACAATATTATTTATTTATTTATTTTATTTTTATAATTAAATGTACATAAATAAAAATTAGGGTTTAATTTAGGTTAATATAATATTTTCACAATAAACTTAAAAAACAATAGAATTAGGGTTAGTCAATTATAATTACTTCCTTCTTTTTTTCTTTTGAATCTAAAAAACACAAAATACCAAAAACATTTTTTTATTTTTTTTAATTTTAATTCTCATTAACTTTTAATATCTTGCAAAAGGGTCCAACGCCCGTCGCTTTAATTATTTTAATTTGCGCATTTATTTTATGTCATTTATTATAATTTTGTATCTCTCCCAAAGCATTGTAATTTAAATTTCTCGCACTTTTATTTATTTGCTTTATTTATTTTCCGCTAAATCGGGTCCGGTTTAATTTTGGCGATGTGGACCCGCGCCTTTGTAATAGCCTTAGATTTATTTTTTCCGCAAACTTTATAACTGTTAAATAAGCATGAAAGAATGTATGGCAATAATTAAAATCAAGCGTAGAACACAAATAAACATGACAAGACAAATAACTGAAACATGACACACAATTCACACACACCACCCCTAGGGTACGCCTCACTGTTGCCTTTCGAAAGGTGATCGTCGAGTAGAGGATGTCTTAGTAAGTCCTCATGATCCGGGAACCTGGCATGAGGGTAGCTTCTAAGGTGTCTTCCTATTGCTCTGGTGATCATCATGTCCCAAACCTCGAATTGACCCGAACACCTCCAACGGTGGTGCTACCTACCTCTCAATGGTGGGATGGCACTACTTTAAAGGACATTTACACAGACGAATTCCTTAGGGTAGGTAGGTTCTCAAGGATACTTGCTCTAATTTCAAAAACAAATCAAAAAATACTTTTCACACCAACACTTTTCAAAAGCTTTCAAAGCAAACTTTTCAAACACTCTGACGTACGAGTCGAACTGAAATTTTTCAAAGAAACTTTTTAAAACCCACATTGAAAAGCAAACAAAACAATTTTGAAAACACATTGAGCAAGTATCTAAGAGCCCATGGATAACCATGGATAGAAAGGGTGCTAACACCTTCCCTTTCTATAACCTACCTCCCGAACCGAGAGCAATCTCTTTAAAGGAATTTTTCTGTGCTTTTGTCCTTTCCAATTGGAGAAAATAAAAGACGGTGGCGACTCTTGCTTCTGCGACATTTCGCGAACCAGCGTTAAACAGTCAGTTCCAGATCCACCGATCACAGAACTGGCGACTCTGCTGGGGATAAAACTTAAAGTGAGGTGTACCTTAGGGCTAGCTTATAACTATGTTTTCAATTGTTTTCCTTGTGTGCTCTAAATTGTGGGTTGCTTGGGAGTTCTATAGATCCTAAACCCGGATCTGGGGGATACCTTTCTTAGAAGGTAGCAACAAGGCTGTGAGGGAACTGTGCGGGGTATACCGACATGGTTGAAACAGTCTACTACGTTGATGTGGCACTTTGGTGTGTACCGGTAACCCTTGAGTTCAGTCAAGGAGAGTACGGGGCCTCCGCGTGGTGTCGTGAAACATCAACAGACCTTAGGAACCTTAATTGAACTATCTTGGCCTCCTTAGGGTAGTGAGATAACTGACTTTGGTGCAGTCCGAGGTTGGTTGATACTCGATACTACGCTCAATTGAGGGTTGCTTTCCTGGAATATTTCGGTCGCCAGTTCAGTGGCTAAATCGAAACGATGAACAATGAAAGCAATCCCGTGATATTGGGAACCTTAGAACCCGGTTACTTTGATTAGGACAGGTTGAACCCACCAACTTCAAGAGGGTAGTACCTAGACCTCATGCTGGCCTGAACCCTAAGGGCTCTTTTGTGTGACTTGTGTGCCTTCGTACTTGACTACTTGCATGCTTGTTATCTGACCCTTGATGTCTTGCAGGTTTTGTTCATAGTCCTTAATTGGGACTTATAACAGGGTGTACTAACCACTTGCAGGTTCTGTTTATAGTCCTTAATTGGGACTCATGACAGGTTTCACTTAGGTTTCTTGCAGGTTCTGTTTATAGTCCTTAATTGGGACTCATAACAGAGTATACTAAATTTCTTGCAGGTCTTGTTTATAGTCCTTAATTGGGACTCAGAACAGGGTACTAAATTTCTTGCAGGGTTGGTTATAGTCCTTAATTGGGACTCACAACAGGGTACCAAATTTCTTGCAGGGTTGTTTATAGTCCTTAATCGGGACTCATAACAGAGTTACTCACATTACCCCATGCATAGCATAACATCATACCATTGCATACATCCTAACCCATTTCAAGGATCTCGAGGGCTTGTGATGCAGGTCATGATGAACCAACTGTCCAGCAAGGGGCAAAGAGGATTTATTTTCCTCTAGCCAAGGGTGTCAGGGGCTATGACCCACTGGATATGGTGAGCCTTTGACCCTTGAAGAAGGACTCTTACCGGTTCTCAACTCTAACAGTTTCTCTGTTTACCCCGCGAGGTCCTTGAAAACATTACATGCATGTCATACATCTCATTGCATTGCAGGTATCCCTTTGACAGGTTGCTTACCCTTCTCCGCTGTTTATTTCAGCCGATCGTCATGAATCCTGAATCATCAGCCGAGCAGACTATCAAGGACCTTCAGGCTCAGAACGCCCAGTTCCAAGAGCTGATAATGAATTTGACCCAGGGGCAACAAGACCTGAAGGCTCTGCTTCTGAAGAAGGACAAGAAGAAGAAGAGGACTGTCTTGTTCAGCCCTAGGCGCAGATCTGGGAATACACCGCAGATTGAAACCGAGAGGACAACTCCATCTGTGGGGAAGAGCAGTCATCCAGAGGAAAGGGTGCCCAGTCCAGTGGTCTCTGACAATGAAACAGATTTCGACGACGAACAGTACCCTCCGGCTGAGGACAAGTACAAACAGTTGGAGGATAGGTTGAAGGCTATGGAGGTTCAACAGGTACCTGGGCTGGATTTCGGAGATCTGGGTTTGTCAACTGGTGTGTTTATTCCTCGGAAGTTCAAAGTACCACCCTTCTCTAAGTATGACGGGGCGTCTTGTCCCAAGCTGCATCTAAGGTCCTATGTTCGGAAGATCCAACCATATACGGTGGACAAAAACTTGTGGATCCACTTCTTCCAGGAAAGTCTTTCAGGGACTCACCTCGAATGGTTCTATCAACTGGATGGAACCAAAGTTCGTAACTAGGAGGAGTTGGCAACTGCTTTCTATAAGCAGTACCAGTACAATGCCGACCTTGCCCCCACGCGTACTCAACTCCAGGGTATGTCGTTAGGCGCAAGCGAAGGTTTTAAGGAGTACGCTCAGAAATGGAGGGATCTTGCTGGAAGGGTACAACCACCTCTGACTGATCGGGAACTTGTTGATATGTTCTTGGGGACCTTGTCTGGTCCATTTTATAACCACCTGATTGGGAATTCATCTGCTGGATTCACAGATCTTATCTTGACTGGAGAGCGAATAGAAGCTGGTATCCGGTCTGGGAAAATTCAAGAGGCTGCGCCGTCTGATAAAAAGCCTCATCATGGAAAGAAAGAATCCAATGCTGTGCATGGTAAAAAGAGCCGTCATGAGACTGGGGCAATCCAAATCTCCAATCCCGGACCTGATCAACAAGGACAGGGGCAGCAGCGCAAAGAGAAACGGCAGTACACCAAACTCAACATGTCGTTGGATCAAGCACTACAACAAATGTTGAAGGCGGGGTTGATCACCCTAAGGGCTCCTCTCCGGAACCCGAACACTTCTGCACCCAATTATCATCCCAATGATAGGTGCGCATATCATTCAGATAGCCCGGGGCATACTACAGACAACTGCTGGCCTCTCAAAAACAAGATTCAAGATATGATCGACGCTGGGGAGATTCAGTTCGAAGGGCCAGAGACTCCGAACATAATCATTGCTCCATTGCCCAATCATTGAAGCCTTTTGTTTATTCGAATTTTGAGTTGTATTTTTCATTGCTTATACAAACAATTAATGTCATAGCAAACTCTTTTATGTTATCAATGCATCGCATACGTCTGTTTTGAGAATTAATACAATTGTTTTCATTATATTCAAATTCCTTTTCATATTTTTTCTGATGATCAACTCTTGGTTAATAATTCTGAGCCTCTTGAGGGAGGATGACGAAAACGATACCATAATCTACAGTATGCTTTTGAACAGACCCCGCTGATGAGGTACAGGCATTATTTCAATCCCTAAACACTGGAGTTATAAGGAAGATAATCCCTCGTCAACCCATCAGAGCCAAAGAAGTAGGAGTTTTCATTTTCGAAAATCAAAACCCTTAATCATAACCTGGGGCAGGGTAGTTCTCTCAGTTGATCTGAGTGCATAACGAATGGCACCAAGGAGATCTTTACAAAATGAAGAAAGACAATGATGGTTCCGAACAATCATAAGGACAGGCAGTCATCATCAAAATCATAAAAGTCTAAACCTACAAAGGGGACTTATGAAACTGGGGCATCCCGCTGACTGTGATTCCAGAAAAGGAAACAGTTCAGGCAAAAAAGAAAGGGATAACAAAAATCAAGAAGGAGGTCTTATAAACCCTCGACAAAAAATGACTGCCTATTCAAATAAACGTTCAATGTACGAATCATTACTAGTATATCAAAGCAAAGACTCAAACAAGGTCTAACGTATGATCAACTGAGTTTAGGTTTGGAGAACATCACGAAGAGCGGGTGGGTACAAATAATTTGAGCCTTTATCCTTTGTTTCTTAAGCCGTGAACCAAGCCACGTTATAACCCTTAAAAGTCCTAGCTGAAGCATGGGTTAGTTCGAAAGCATACTGTCACGAAAGGTATCCTGACTCCTGGAGGCCTACGGCAAATACGGAGTTGACATCATGTTTTACAAACATTCACTTGTTTTATGAAAAGATGCATTTTCAAAATCTTCAAGACAGACATAAGCTTTGCATTTTTAACATAACTTTGTTTGCATATGACCTTTTGTTTGAACAGCAGGAAAATTCGCACGATGAATACCTATTGAACAAAAGCATTTCCAATCAAGGGGCATGGCATGACTATTGTCCATCATCTGGGGCAGTTAAGTCAAGATCCAGAGAATCTCTCAAAAGGCCAAAAAGCCTGGGGCAAATCTCTGCCTGAGTCACTTGGGGCACTCCAGCAACGAATCTTGCACGATCAGACACCTTCTGGTAATATGGCAACACAAGCAGCCAGGGGCACCTACCTGCATTCTAAGAGCGTGGACATAGTCGAAAAATACTACGCAAAGTCAAAGACCCGCTAGGTTGACATACCTAGGCAAAAATAAGGGCTTCCCGGCGAACCAAAAGGGTTCGGGCAAAATGAAGGGAAAATAAAAAAATCTGTACACCCGGCAAGTCGAAAACCTGAAAAGGCGACTTGGGCAAAAATGGGTATCCCGGTGGACTGAAAACCCGAAAGGGCGGTCCAGGCAAAAGTTAGGGATTAATGCGTACGACTATGTCCTGCCATCTGCCTACCAGAAGAAGGTTTGACCCTCAACAATTATCAGCATCCCACATGTGCCTCCACCACTGAAACAGGGGCAATAAAGAGTGGTCTAAGCAATCTGATTGTTCTATCCTCCAAGGTATCAGGGCAGGTTCCGTGGAAGAACATAACCAATACAGTTCAAAACTTCCCAAGAGAGTCCAATCCAGTTTCCCCAAGAAAATTGGAATCCATATCCCCAAGCAGTAAGTGTATCCCCAGTAAATTCTGGAAGCCTATCACTCGCAGAGCACGAACGCGCCATCCGGCTTGATTTAAAGAGTTATTTCCTTAACAGGATATAACTGGGTTATCCTCAGCCAAAAGCCACGGAAAGAGCGTCGTCGACAGAATCTTCCTATCCCCAGCGAAATCCATTCATACTTCCAATACAGCAAGGTATCCTCAGTGAGTCATCCTCAACAAATCAGCAAAAGCATCTCCCCACAGAGTATTTCTTCCCAACATGGTCGCTAGAATATCTTTTTCTCCCCGCAGAATTATTCATTCGCCAAGTTTATTCCTCAACGGAGTCATCTTCTCCTACCGGTATACTTGCAACTATCAACCCCAGCGGAAGCAAAAGTTATTCTTCCGCATCAGCCCAGGATACGGCTTCCCGGCACCCGTCAAGGATTTATTTTCTTAGACAAACATACATTCATAAAACGTCACATACCTCATTATAGCATGCATATGCATCATACTACACAAATCTCATTGATTTTGAAGACATACAGTTCATGCATCATGATTTTGCATCCAATTATGTCTCGCCTTTGCAGGAAAAAGATCAATACAAAAATGACTACTATCAACTAATCGCAATTCATTCTAGATATAGTTTCAGATGTAAACCCAGCGATGGTGACGTTCTGATACTGCTTCCAGAATTCCCTTCTAGATATAGTTTCAGATGTAAACCCAGCGATGGTGACGTTCTGATACTGCTTCCAGAATTCCTTCTAGATATAGTTTCAGATGTAAACCCAGCGATGGTGACGTTCTGATACTGCTTCCAGATTCCCTTCTAAATATAGTTTCAGATGTAAACCCAGCGATGGTGACGTTCTGATACTGCTTCCAGAATTCCTTCTAGATATAGTCTCAGATGTAAACCCAGCGATGGTGACGTTCTGATACTGCTTCCAGAAATCCTTCTAGATATAGTTTCAGATGTAAACCCAACGATGGTGACGTTCTGATACTGCTTCCAGAATTCCCTTCTAGATAAAGTTTCAGATGTAAACCCAGCGATGGTGACGTTCTGATACTGCTTCCAGAATTCCTTCTAGATATAGTTTCAGATGTAAACCCAGCGATGGTGACGTTCTGATACTGCTTCCAGATTCCCTTCTAGATATAGTTTCAGATGTAAACCCAGCGATGGTGACGTTCTGATACTGCTTCCAGAATTCCTTCTAGATATAGTCTCAGATGTAAACCCAGCGATGGTGACGTTCTGATACTGCTTCCAGAAATCCTTCTAGATATAGTTTCAGATGTAAACCCAGCGATGGTGACGTTCTGATACTGCTTCCAGATTTCCTTCTAGATATAGTTCCAGATGTAAACCCAGCGATGGTGACGTTCTGATACTGCTTCCAGATTTCCTTCCAGATATAGTTTCAGATGTAAACCAGATATGGTGACGTTCTGATACTGCTTCCAGAAGTCCTCTTCAGATGTTTCCCTCTCCGACGATGAGTGTGAGGTGATATTCTCCCCATGTTTCCCTCTCCGACGATGAGTGTGAGGTGATATTCTCCTATGGTTCCCTCTCCAACGGTGTGTGAGGTGGTAATTCCTTTTTCAGATGTTCCCCTCTCCGACGGTGTGTGAGGTGACAATTCCTTTCCTGTGTTTCCCTCTCCGACGTTGAGTGAGGTGATCATTCCTTTCAGATTATAATTTTCTATGGTTCTCTTCCCGATATTGCAAAGATGGTAGTTCCCGCCAAGATTTTTCTCAACGAGCATTGTTGAAGTTAAAATCATCCAAGGTTCTCTTATCATTCATGCTAAGGTAGTAACCATCTCTGGTTCATTCATCAGCGTTTGAAGCTCCAGACTCAGCTCCTGTAACCAGTCAGGACACATCTATACCAAGCATCTAAAATCAGCTCCTGCAACGTGTCAGGTACTCATTTTCTCTTTTGCAGGTATGCAGGTTCTCGCTAAGGAATCTCCTACGCGATCAACATCCAGATGGCATCTATAAAGCCCATCACCCTATCCAGCAATCTCCAAATGGCATCCATAAGCCCATTCCCCCATCACTGTTACTATGTGAGCGCAAATTTCTGGGCACTCTAGTGTCCAATCATCTTCTACCCTCGGATTATGAAAGACATGTCAGCCAATCTGCATCCTCAGGTCTAAGAAGATTGAACAGGGGCAACTGTTGCACCCCAAAATTTGCCCTCCCATATTCTTCAAGAAATTGCTAAGCCAAGTCACAAAATTCCCCAAGGGTTGTGCAGTTCAACTGTCTCCTATACAGTCAAAACTAGGGTTTAAGTCCTGATCAAGAAAATGAAGATTTCAAAGGCCCAATCAAGTCTCATATGCCTACAAAGATGGTCAAGTATCCTCATATCAAGCTTCAAGGCATTCAGCTCAAAATTGCACAGTCAAAACCCTAAATTGCACTACAGTCAACTGTAGGGGCAAAATGGTCATTTGACAGTCAAAAGTTCAAATTTTTGGTCAACATATCATTTTGAAGCCACAAACATCATTTGATCAATGCTTGATCATGATTCTCAAAATTTGGCTCAGAAATCATCAAAGATGCAAAAGTTGCTATATTTGGACAGTTGAAAAAGTCAACTGAAATTGACCAGGGCATAACTTTCACATGGATTATCAGAAAAATTCCATCCAAAGCTCATTTTGAAGAGAAAGACATTTCCTACAACTCATCTTCATACTTCAAGTCCAAGAAATGCTCTCACAAAAAGTTATCAATTTCAACATTATAGGTCATTTTCAAAAGTCAACAAAAAGGGACTTTAAGTCAAAGGCCATAACTTGAGATTGGTAAATCAAAATGACATGGGACCAAAGGCATTGGTTAAAGGACTCAAAGACCTTTCCAAAATGTCCAAGAACATGTGAAAAGCTTAAAAATTGAGCAAGTTATGCCTTGTGGAAGTTGGGAAATTTTTGGAAATTTTTGAAAGTCAACTTTACTTCAAATGATCCAAAAATGCTAATGGGCCCATTTTTCTTCCAAGTTTCTTCATGCCAAGCCTATGCACGACCATTAAGCCCAAAAGGAAGTTTTTCTCCATTTTTATTTATTTATTTGGATTTTTTATCATTTATAATTCATTTAATTAAATAAAATGCATGAAAAATATAAACCTAATGAAAACAAATCTTTTTATGCATGTTTGACACTCAATATTTCGTGTAAATGCAAAGGGGGAAAGATTTGGAGCTGATTGGCATAATTGAGAGCAAATACACTTGAAAAAGATATGGAAAAGATATGAAGAAATCAAATATGTGAAATCATCAATGCCATGGATTTTGTTCAGTTTTCTTGACCTAATCATATCACTACATAACCCTGATCACAAACCTAATTGCAAAGGACTCTCAGCTGCGCTCAGAAGCAAAACACAAACTTGAAAAATTGTCCAAAAAATTGAAAACTGATTTCAAGGTTATAGGTGGATCCAAGCCTCCATTCCTTTTCCAATAGCTTCCTTGGGTAATTCTGAACGTGTGCCAATCCCTAACATCAATTCAAACGCAAAGAATCGGTACATTGAACGTGAACTGCATCCAGAAAATTGCCTAATCGTATTTTGGTTTTGAAGCATGATCATTGCATTTTAATTGCATATTCATGTTCCTTACAAAGTTTTAGAACTAACCATTATATTTAATTGGATTTTCATGCTGTATACAAGGTTTTGCCATGTCCATATTCTAGGGTTTGCAGGTTTTAAGATTGGGGTTTTTGCAATCAAGAAAAATTAGAGGCTAGGACTAAGACCACTAAGTTCAACGCGTCTGGACGATGAGAATGGTGTATTCACGATGAATTTATGATCAATAGATTCCTATTCGCTATTTTTTGATAGGGCCTCTATGGCAACGGGTTAAAACCGTTGCTTTCTGTTTTTATGTTTCAGAAAATAAAAGAGAGAACGAAGAAGAAGGACTCGTGGCAGCCAGTGATACGTCCATTTGAAATTTCGCGCGTTCCCTCCACTACGCGTTGGTTTTGATTTTTGTTATTTATTAACCATAATATATTAATTGAAATGCAGTGGCTCAGTTGGTAACACGTGATATGGTTAATCCTCAAGACCTGGGTTCAAGTCCCAGGTCTGGCAAATTTCAGTAATATTTTTCAATACTCGTTCCTATGCAGGCACGCTCTTAAGGACCACCATACGCCCTCCTCATCTATCCATCCACGTGCATGTTTAGAACCAATTCAAAGGCAAGGATGCAAGGAACACGCTGTACCATAGTCAACAAATCACATGCTGTGCAAAAAGTCAAACGAATCAAAGCTTGTTGGGCCTGAATTGCTAGGCCTGAACCTCACATTTGGGACTACACCCCCACCCTGGTTTGACTTTATTATTTGTTTTTTATTCTTGTTTTAATTGTGAGTTTTATTTTAATTACTATTTATTTGGTTAATTATTTTTTAACAAAATATAAAAACTCCATTAAAAATCAGAAAAAGACAAAAATAATAAATATTTTTATTGTAACTATTTTCATAAATAAATTACATGTAATTATTTAGTTTAATTAGGTTTTTAACTTTAATTCCTTTTTAATAAAAATCCAAAAATATAGAATTAGGTTAATTAATATTTTTTATACCTTTTAATTTTCCCTTTTTTATCACAATATTATTTATTTATTTATTTTATTTTTATAATTAAATGTACATAAATAAAAATTAGGGTTTAATTTAGGTTAATATAATATTTTCACAATAAACTTAAAAAACAATAGAATTAGGGTTAGTCAATTATAATTACTTCCTTCTTTTTTTCTTTTGAATCTAAAAAACACAAAATACCAAAAACATTTTTTTATTTTTTTTAATTTTAATTCTCATTAACTTTTAATATCTTGCAAAAGGGTCCAACGCCCGTCGCTTTAATTATTTTAATTTGCGCATTTATTTTATGTCATTTATTATAATTTTGTATCTCTCCCAAAGCATTGTAATTTAAATTTCTCGCACTTTTATTTATTCGCTTTATTTATTTTCCGCTAAATCGGGTCCGGTTTAATTTTGGCGATGTGGACCCGCGCCTTTGTAATAGCCTTAGATTTATTTTTTCCGCAAACTTTATAACTGTTAAATAAGCATGAAAGAATGTATGGCAATAATTAAAATCAAGCGTAGAACACAAATAAACATGACAAGACAAATAACTGAAACATGACACACAATTCACACACACCACCCCTAGGGTACGCCTCACTGTTGCCTTTCGAAAGGTGATCGTCGAGTAGAGGATGTCTTAGTAAGTCCTCATGATCCGGGAACCTGGCATGAGGGTAGCTTCTAAGGTGTCTTCCTATTGCTCTGGTGATCATCATGTCCCAAACCTCGAATTGACCCGAACACCTCCAACGGTGGTGCTACCTACCTCTCAATGGTGGGATGGCACTACTTTAAAGGACATTTACACAGACGAATTCCTTAGGGTAGGTAGGTTCTCAAGGATACTTGCTCTAATTTCAAAAACAAATCAAAAAATACTTTTCACACCAACACTTTTCAAAAGCTTTCAAAGCAAACTTTTCAAACACTCTGACGTACGAGTCGAACTGAAATTTTTCAAAGAAACTTTTTAAAACCCACATTGAAAAGCAAACAAAACAATTTTGAAAACACATTGAGCAAGTATCTAAGAGCCCATGGATAACCATGGATAGAAAGGGTGCTAACACCTTCCCTTTCTATAACCTACCTCCCGAACCGAGAGCAATCTCTTTAAAGGAATTTTTCTGTGCTTTTGTCCTTTCCAATTGGAGAAAATAAAAGACGGTGGCGACTCTTGCTTCCGCGACATTTCGCGAACCAGCGTTAAACAGTCAGTTCCAGATCCACCGATCACACCATCCAACACTCAATAATTTAATGCATGTTCATTATGCTAAGGCCTTGTTTCTTGAGTTTAAGCATTACATGTTGGATTAGGCCATAAATGGAAAAAGTGAAATAGCCATTTTTGCAAAAGCAAGCTTTATGTCAAAGTTGCAAATCCACAAGTACAGATCAAATCACTTTGGCACAAGATTATGAGCAAAACACACTGATCAAGGCAAGGTTAGCAGCATGTTTAGGGGGCCTCTACCTGCCTAGAAACTCAAGTGGCCTTTGTTTGCTTAAGTGTTAAGAAACTTAGCATAACCCAACACAACTTTGATCTCAGCATTAGAACACTTAAGCAAATATTGTATACACTTTCTAATCATCAAGCACAAGCTAGAACACGAGCAAACAAGGTCCCAAACACTCCCATTCCCAAAATCACTCTCAAACTGCAGAAACAGGGCAGGGTCTGCAGATTGAATCCCATCTCTCATTCCTTTCATGATTTCTTGCCCAAAGCTCATCAAACACATTCCCTAGCATCACTTGAAGCTAACCAAAACACAAAACACGACCTGTAACCCTCTAACCAGTTCCACCATTTTCACTTTCTTGTTTTACAGTTGGAAGTCCATAGCTCGATTCAAGGTGTTTCAAATCAAAGTAAGCATTAGAATAGCATCACCACACTTCAGGCAAGCTATACAGATCATCATCTTGCTCTGAAAGCTCCCCCATTGCCAGATAGAACTTCAACTGAACAGGTATCTTTGTGAACTTCTAACTCTTAGTGTAGGCATCATTAGCTCTAGGTTTGTGAATAAGAAGTGTTCTACTCATGCCCCTGAATCTGTACATGCTTTTACTTTTCATTTATTTTGCTTGAGCTGTGAGAATTTAAGGTTTGAATATGGAAGAAAAGTTAGGTCAGGATTTGGGAATGTCAAAATTCTCTCTCATTTCTGAGAGTTAGGATGAGTTCTTTATATATTTAGAATCGTGATTCAATGCTTAACATTTCTTATGTTGTAAGTTTGTGAAAAAGATCAAAGAATACAGGTGTTTGAATGGAGGTTCAGGCGCGCGTTTTTTGAACGTTTTTGGCTGAAGGTTGAAGAAGAAGCTTCATGGGCTGGGCCTGTTGTGTTCTTTCTTTTCACACCTTATTTTTGGTTTCATACCCCCTGAGCCCATTATGTTTATTTTCATGATTTTTGACTTTTCTTTTTTTCATTTTGGCTTATTTATTTTTTCCCATAATATTAAAAACATGAAAAAATATTTTTTACACCATTTTTATATTTTTTAAGTATTTATTTGTTTATATGGACATTTGTACCTATATATATATATATATATATATATATATATATATATATATATATATATATATATATATATATATATATATATATATATATATATATATATATATATATATATATATATACTATTATTTAGAAAAAAAACTAGAAAAACAATGTAAATATATTTCATTTTTGATTTTTATTTCATCTTTCTTTTGAAAATATTTTATGCAAAATATACCTTTTTATAAATATTAAATATTATTATTTTTATATATATAATACATGTTTAGAAATTAATATAAAAATACAAAAATACCTACATTTTTTATTTTATTAATATTTGACCTCAAAAAAATACTTTTTATAAATATACTTCATTTTATTTTATTATTTGTACATAATAAATAAATACTTGTATAAATTAAATAAGATATATATTTACTTAATAAAAATTAGGGTTTTACCCTTAAAACATAAAAAACTCCAAAAAAATAATACTTTTTTTATTCTTATTTATTTGACATAAATAATACTTTTTTCATACATATAAAAACCCTTTTTTTTTGCATTTTTGCATCTTTATTTTTATTTTCCATTTAATTTATGTAATTAATTATCTTGTAAATATTCCAAAATTGCTGTAATAGCTAGGTTTAATTTCCTTGTCTAAATATCCCCCTATTTGAACATTTGTACCCCCCTTCCCATATTGTGTTGTAATAGTGTAGGAATTTTACTTTTCGCACTTTAACGCTTTCTAAATATACCATGCTAGAATTAGGGTTTGTATGCGAATAAAAAGAACAAAATAGTTTGACCTAATTTCAAGATAATCAAGCATGAAAATGGACAACACATATCACACTTGCACCCCTAGGGTATTCCACTTGTTGCCTTCAATAAATGGGCCATATTGTATGTTAGGTCTCTTTGGGTAAAACAAACATAATTCAAATGATCATAGTCCCTCAATGACGCTTTCGAAAAGTTGCCTAAAGTGATCAAGTCCCTTTCAAAGAAAAATTGCCCAAAGATACTTAGCACTATTACAATTATGGTCTAAACGATGACCAGCATCCGTCCCTTTCACCTCCTAACACAAGATTGTCCACCAAATGCAATGGT
Organism: Vicia faba; assembly: GCA_948472305.1. Lineage (NCBI taxonomy): Eukaryota > Viridiplantae > Streptophyta > Magnoliopsida > Fabales > Fabaceae > Vicia > Vicia faba. The sequence continues at coordinate 751,272,868 of OX451736.1, read as the reverse complement.
GGAACAAAATTGTTAAAAGGATTAAAACATAACAAAAATCTTTGAGAACTTTAGGGTAGATAGCTCTTAAGTACTTGTCAACTTGCAAAATAAAACACTTGCCTATTTTCAAACCACACTTCACAAACACTTTCAAAACAAACTTTCAAAAACCCTTGAAACATCTTTTCAAAAAGACAAAACACCTTTTGTAAAACATTCGAGTAAAGAATTGTTACAAGGGTAGCCTAGACAAAGGCATCTTTTTCAAAACATTTTCAAAAGCCACACACAAAGCACCATTTCAAACAATTGAAAACCAAGGCAAGTTGATCTAAGCAAGTACCTAAGAGCCCATGGATAACCATGGATAGAAAGGGTGCTAATACCTTCCCTTTCTATAATCTACTCCCCGAACCCAAGAAAAATCTCAAAGGTTTTTCCTGTGCTTTTTAAATCTTTCCTTGGGATAAAATAAAAAGTCGGTGGCGACTCTTGCTCAACCGAAACATTTGCGAAAACAAACGCAAAACCCTAGTCAGTTCTCCCACCGTATCACATACCAAAATCAGTAAACAGGATTTATGTTGTCATAACAAATGTTAAGACATCATGTACTGATCTATCAGTTATGCAGTTTGGTTAATTCTGAGATTTTTCAGGAATTTGGTTCTTACATTCCATAACAGAATCTCACGTGGACTTTAGGTTAACCTAGCTCAACCCTAATCTGGTTGATAAAGTCTTGTGACCAAGTCTTGAGGTTAACCCTAATTAACCGTAGCTTTTCGTGGAAGCCCTAACTGAAGAAACAGCTGCATATATATTCAACAGGAAAGCTGATTGGAATTTAACTCTTTGACAGAAGAACAACTTGGGGCTGTATAGTTTTAACTACTGTAATCCAAGCAAGTATCATTGTGATAAGTGACTTGGAATAGGTTTTGATTGTAAGGGTTGTGTATCACTCAAAGCTTTGAAGCAAGAGTGTTTGTGTCTCTTGATTAAAGCTTTGAAGCAAGGTCAAGTTAGGTTTATGTATCACTCAAAGCTTTGAAGCAAGAGTGTTTGTGTTACTTGATTAAAAGCTGTGAAGCAAAATCAAGTTTATGTTCTGAAGAGTGTCTTCATTATTTCATTAGTCAATTGTTTAAGTATCACTGCTGTGATTGAGGGGGAGTGAGTAGGAACTCAGGTTTAAGTTGAACTTAGATTGAAGTTGCATTGGGTAGGTCTTAAGTGAAGGAGATAAACTGGTTGGTTTACTCCTGAATTAATATCTCTTATAGTGGATTTCCTCCCTGGCTTGGTAGCCCCCAGAGTAGGTGTTGTTTCACACTGAACTGGGTAAACAATTGACTGTGTTCTTTACTGTTTTTTTATTTACTGTCTTATAGAAGTCAGATACGGTGTCATAACATTCACTGTGACATTAAGTATCTGCTGCCAGAATTTCAATTGGTATCAGAGCATGCACCCTGCCTGTCTTATTGGGTGAGATCTAGGGATATCACTTTCTGGCGCTATAGACAAAGAAGGAGTTTTTGGAAACAGACCACCCATTCTGGATGGATCAAATTATGACTACTGGAAACCTCGTATTATTTCCTTCTTAAAATCACTGGACAAAAAGGCTTGGAGAGCTGCTGACAAAGGATGGAACCATCCCACCATAACTGAGAAAGATGGGACAATCAGTCTGAAGCCTGAGGAAGAATGGAGCAAAGAAGAAGATGAGTTAGCCCTGGGTAACTCCAAAGCTTTAAATGCCTTGTTTAATGGAATTGATAGAAACATATTCAGACTAGTACATCAATGTGAACTGGCCAAGGAAGTTTGGGACACTCTCAAAACTACTCATGAGGGCACATCCAAAGTAAAAATGTCAAGGCTTCAGATGCTGACTACCAAGTTTGAGAACCTAAGGATGATGGAAGTAGAAACCATTCATGAGTTTCACATGAACATCTTGGAGATTGCCAACACCTCAGGAGCATTGGGAGAAAAGATGTCAGAAGAAAAACTGGTGAGAAAGATTCTCAGATCCTTGCCTAAAAGATTTGCAATGAAGGTAACTTCTATAGAGGAATCCCAAGATATCAGCAAGTTGAAGGTGGATGAACTCATTGGGTCTCTTCAGACTTTTGAGATGGGGATCAGTGAAAATGTTGACAAGAAGAACAAGAGCGTAGCACTTGTATCCAACACTGAAGATGAAAACAAGGAGGATGAAGAAGAAAATATTTCAGAAGCTATAGCCATGCTTGGAAGACAATTCAACAAACTCATCAAGAGAATGGATCCAAAGTCAAGGTCAAATGTTAAGAACATTCCTTCTGACATTAACAGATCTTATGACTCCAGCATAAGACCAAGGTCTGAAGAAAAGGGAAATCAAAGCAGAGGAATTCAATGCCATGGATGTGAAGGATATGGGCACATTCGAGTTGAATGTCCTACCTTTCTTAAGAAACAAAAGAAAGGAATGTCTGTTACCTGGTCTGACTGTAATTCAGAAAGTAATTCTGAAGAAGAATCTGCCAAACTAGTTACTGCACTAACTGGTGTTTGTACCTCTGAAAGTGACACCAGTGATGAGGAAGTGACATTTGAAGAACTGGCTGATACCTACAAGAAATTATGTATCAGAAGTGCTGAAGTCTGTCTGCAAAATGAGAGACAAACAAAACTCATAATAAAGTTGGAGGCTAAAAAAAGGGCAGACATTGAAACTATAAGTCATCTAGAAGGGGAAGTTCAAATGCTGAACTCAAAACTGAACCAGATGACCAAATCTGTCAAGATGCTGACAAATGGAACGGACAAATTGGAAGAAATCCTTCAGGTTGGACAAAATGTGGGAAACAAGTCTGGTCTAGGATTTGTGGCAGCAAAGAAATCTGGTGCAGACTAGAAGATCAGGCCTGATAAACAAATGTCAAAGCAGATGTCACAACACAGCACTCAACATCGGGAACAGAGAAATATGAAGAAAAAATACCAAAGATGGAGATGTCATCATTGTGGGAGGTTTGGTCACATAAAGCCATGCTGCTTCAGATTGTATGGATACCCTAATCAGAACCCATGTGTCAAACCTAAGTCTAACAAGGTACCACATACTCCACAGTGGAAGAAAAAGGCTACTGCCCTGATAGCCCACACTTCCCTTAGAGTCTCTGCTAAGGAAGACTGGTACTTTGACAGTGGGTGTTCTAAGCACATGACCGGAATCAAGAACCTTCTCAATAATGTTAAACCTCACACCACTAGTTATGTGACCTTTGGAGATGGTGCTAGAGGAGAAATCAAAGGAGTTGGTAATTTGGACTGCCCTGGAGTTCCAAATCTAAATGAAGTACTATTGGTAAAAGGCCTGACTGCTAATCTCATTAGTATCAGTCAATTATGTGATCTAGGATTCAAGGTCAACTTCTCAAAATCCGAATGTCTTGTAACTAATGAAAAACAAGAAGTTGTAATGAAAGGAGTCAGATCTAAAGACAACTGTTACTTGTGGGAGCCTGAGAACACTAATTACTCCACTGTGTGTTCTATTGCCAAAGAAGAAAAAGAGGTGAAATTGTGGCACCAAAAACTTGGCCATCTTCATCTAAGAGGAATGAAAAGGATTATATCCATGGAGGCAGTCAGAGGGATTCCAAGACTGCAAATTGATTAAGGGAGAGTTTGTGGTGAATGTCAGGTTGGTAAGCAAACTAGGATGTCACATCCAAAGTCAAGACATCTGACCACCTCTAAGGTTCTAGAACTTCTACATATGGATCTGATGGGACCAATGCAGGTGGAAAGTCTTGGTGGAAAAAGATATCCCTATATGGTTGTGGATGATTTTTCCAGATTCACCTGGATTAACTTCATTAAGGAAAAATCTGATGTATTTGAAGTTTTTAAAGAACTGTGCAAAAGAATTCAAAGAGAAAAAGAAGGGTGTATTGTCAGAATCAGAAGTGATCATGGCAAGGAATTTGAAAACAGTAAGTTCAATGAGTTCTGTTCCTCAGAAGGAATTAGTCATGAATTCTCTTCTCCTATAACTCCTCAACAAAATGGAGTTGTAGAAAGGAAAAATAGGACCATACATGAATCTGCCAGACCTATGATACATGCCAAAAGACTTCCTATTCATTTTTGGGCTGAAGTTATGAATACAGCCTATTATGTCCATAACAGAGTCACTTTGAGAGGAACCTCATCCACCATTTATGAACTCTAGAAAGGAAGAAAGCCAACTGTGAAGTACTTCCATGTATTTGGTAGCAAATGCTATATTCTGGCAGATCATGAACAAAGGAGAAAGCTAGACCCTAAAAGTGATGAAGGTATATTTCTAGGATACTCCTCCAACGGCAGAGCTTATAGGGTATTCAATTTCAGGATCAAAGTCATGATGGAATCAATAAATGTCATAGTTGATGATTATCATGAAGAAACAGATGTCCCTTGTAATGTTGAGACATTCTTTGAGACTTCAACTCAACAGAATGACCTACCTAACACCACTACAGCAGACTCTGAATCCAAGGAAGCTAGCAAAATCCCTTCCATCAGAATTCAGAAATATCATCCTAAAGAACTCATCATAGGGGATCCTAACAGTGGAGTCATTACAAGATCTAGAGAAATAATCTCAAACTCTTGCTTTGTGTCTAAAATTGAACCAAGAAATGTTAAGGAGGCTTTAACTGATGAATACTGGATTGGTGCAATGCAAGATGAATTGAACCAATTTAAGCAACATGAAGTTTGGGAGTTAGTTCCTAGACCAGAGGGAACAAACATCATTGGCACAAAATGGATATACAAGAACAATTCAGATGTTGAAGGAGTTGTCACTAGGAATAAGGAAAGACTTGTTGCCCAAGGATACACTCAAGTTGAAGGGGTTGATTTTGATGAGACCTTTGCCCCTGTAGCCAGACTGGAATCTATCAGACTCCTATTGGGAATTGCTTGTCTCCTGAAGTTCAAGTTATTTCATATGGATGTAAAAAGTGCCTTCCTAAATGGGTACTTAAATGAGGAAGTTTATGTGGAACAGCCTAATGGTTTTGTGGATCCAAACCACCCTGATCATGTCTACAAATTGAGGAAAGCACTGTATGGCCTGAAACAAGATCCTAGAGCATGGTATGACAGGTTAACAAAATTTCTCTCAGACAAAGGATACAGAAAAGGAGGCTTGGATAAAACCCTCTTTGTCAAAAATGAAGGAGGGAAGTTAATGGTAGCTCAAATATATGTTGATGACATAGTGTTTGGGGGAATGTCAGAACAAATGGTTAAACATTTTGCTGACCAGATGCAGGCTGAATTCGAAATGAGTCTCATGGGAGAACTGACTTATTTTCTTGGACTGCAAGTCTCACAGATGGAGGACTCAATTTTTCTATCTCAAAGCAAGTATGCAAAGAACATTGTCAAGAAGTTTGGTATGGAGAATTCCAGTCACAAAAGGACTCCTGCACCTACTCATTTAAAGCTATCCAAAGATTCAAGTGGGGTTAAGGTGGACCAAAGCCTGTACAGAAGCATGATAGGAAGTTTGTTGTACTTAACAGCCAGCATACCTGACATTGCTTTTGCAGATGGAGTTTGTGCAAGATACCAAGCTGATCCTAAAGTCAGTCATATCAACCAAGTGAAGAGAATTTTCAAGTATGTAAGTGGAACTTACAACTATGGCTTGATGTACTCTCATGGTTGTGACCCAACTCTGACTGGTTATTGTGATGCTGATTGGGCTGGAATTGCTGATGATAGAAAAAGCACCTCTGAAGGATGTTTCTTCTTAGGAAATAATCTGGTCTCCTGGTTCAGCAAGAAACAGAACTGTATGTCTCTCTCTGCTGCTGAAGCTAAATACATTGCAGCTGGTAGTAGCTGTTCTCAAATGATCTGGATGAAACAGATGCTTACTGAGTATAATGTCACATAAGATGTTATGACATTGTACTATGACAATCTGAGTACAATCAACATTTCCAAGAATCCTATTCAGCATAGCAGGACCAAGCATATTGACATTAGACATCACTTTATCAGAGACCTTGTAGAGGAGAAGACGATTAAACTGGAACATGTTGCCACTGAGCTACAGCTGGCTGACATTTTTACCAAGGCTCTTGATGCAAATCAATTTGAAAATTTGAGGGGCAAGTTGGGTATTTGCCAACATGAGGAATTGTAGCAATTAATTTTGCTTAAAACAAGGGTTGAAGGAGTTGTTTTTGTTAAGTCTATTTTGATTGGGTTAATCATATGTTTTCCCATTTCTTTCAAAATTATTAAGAAGTTGAATAGACACTCATTTACCTCCTTCCTCTCTCGACTTTGCAACAAATCCCATTCTCTAAATTAAAGTTTTCTCTCTAGTTGCTATTGGTTTTCTAAGACTATCAAAATGTCTCAAACATCATCCTCATCCAAGACGACTGTTTAATCCTCATCCTCTGATCGAGATTCTCGGGCAATCACATCATGCATGGATTCTGAAGTCCTGGAGATTACTCCTCTTAGAGAAATGGCAACTAACCCATCCAAGGTCAAAAAGCTGAGAACAAGGCATGCAGGAAGGTCTCAAGCTACTTCATCCGGTAATCCCTCTCAACCTTCATCTTCTGTTCCAAATAGGGAAGGCTCAGCTTATGTTCATCAAGCAATAGCTAGGCTTGTTACAAGAATTCTGAGTGAGAACCACTCTGTACCTGGGATTTCTGTTCCATTAAATCAAGAATCAGCAAGCCCAAATGTTGAAGCAAATCCAGATGTCTCTGAGAATGTTGAGACACCAAATGACAACATTCAGAAATCATCTGAAAATCTTGATGATATCCAGAACCCTTCAGAGAAGAATGATGAACCACCGGTTATTGATGTGGATGAAGAATACTCAGACAATGACCTAATTGCAAATATCAACCCTAGCATAGCTAGGAGAATGATGAACAGAAAAGGTAATCAGGATGCTGCAAAATGTCTGACCAAAGAGAAGACTGCTGATGTTACTCACAAGAAAACCAAGTCTGAAGGCAAGACTGGTGTAGAAACTGTGAAGACTGGACTGTCCAAAGGGAAGGTGAAAACCCGAGTACATGCTGGGAGTCTCTCAAAGCCTGTGAGACAACCAATAGAAAAGAAGAGGAAAGAGCCTGAACCTTCTGATTCTGATGAGGAATCAGAATTTGAAAGTGATGCTGAAGACATTCCTCTCAGAAGGAAACTCCCTTCCAGCAAAATGGCTAAAGTTCCTGAAGTCCCCACTGACAACATTTCATTTCACCACCCTGAAAATGCCAACAGATGGAAGTATGTTTGCTTGAAGAGAATAGCCTTGGAAAGAGAACTGAACAATGGTGCCATGGATTGTAAGGAAATCATGGACCTAATCAAAGCTGCTGGACTAATGAAGACTGTGGTAAAGTTTACCAAATGCTATGAAAATCTTGTCAAGGAATTCATAGTGAATTTGTCTGATGAATGTGCTGATGGAAGGTCAGCTGACTTTGAATGTGTCTATGTGAGAGGAAGAAAGGTTAATTTCTCTCCCTCTGAAATTAACAAATTCCTTGGAAGATCAAATGAGGTTTGCCCTGAAATAGAGGTTACTGACAATGAAGTATGCCAAACCATCACTGCAAGACAAGTCAAGTGATGGCCCTTGAAAGGCAAGCTGAATGCTAGCAAGCTAAGCATGAAATTTGCTATCCTGCACAAGATTGGTGCAGCCAACTGGGTTCCTACCAACCACAAATCAACCATCTCCACAGGATTGGGGAGATTCATTTATGCTGTTGGAACCAGGACTGAATTTGACTATGGCAGGTATATCTTTGATCAAACTCTAAAACATGCTGGAAGCTATGCTGTTAAAGGCCCTATTGCCTTTCCCTCCCTCATATGTGGTATTGTCCTTGCTCAGTATCCAGACATTCTGGTGGAAAGAGATACTGTATGCAAAAGAGCCCCTGCTCTTGGGTTGCACTATAAGCTATTCCAGGGATCTCATGTTCTTGACATTGTCATGATATCAGCTGAGACATCAATTGTAAAAACTCAGTCCAAGACATCTGATGTTATAGCTCTGCTGAAGGAAACCTGCAAAGAGCTGGAGACAAGTAAAAAGACTCTTGAGAACCTAATTTCCAGATTAGAACAGGAGGAGACTGAAGGACAAAGAAGGGAAGAGGATGCTGCTGAAGATCAGCTCAATGCTGAAGAAAGTGCCTCCTCTGAAGATGACAGTGCTTAAAGTTTGGTGGAGTTGTCAAGCTTGATGCTGGTTCCTGTTGCTGCAAGTGATTTCAGATTTTTTGTTGTTTTTATTACTCATTTTGGATAATTGTCTAACATATAAGTACATGTATCTTTGGCCTATTTGTGGCTAAAGAGGGGGAGATATTTTGTGTTAATTACTTGGTAGACATTATTTTTTTCTACAGACATATTCATTCTGCTGCTCTCTATTCTCTTATTGCTTAGGGGTTTTAGCCAAAAATCTGCCAAAGGGGGAGTTTGCAAGTGTTTAGTTATTGGCATGTATTTTTGGTAAAACCAGGTGTGTGAATGTCATGACTGATGTCATAACATTCTGGATTATTAGGTACTTTATGCAGAAAAAGAATGGCATACAGTAGCTGCTATTTATGAGTGTGTATCTGAGCATTTTGCAAAGATCACATTTATTACTTTCTACCAAAATCAGTAAACAGGATTTATGTTGTCATAACAAATGTTAAGACATCCTGTACTGATCTATCAGTTATGCAGTTTGGTTAATTCTGAGATTTTTCAGGAATTTGGTTCTTACATTCCAGAACAGAATCTCACGTGGACTTTAGGTTAACCTAGCTCAACCCTAATCTGGTTGATAAAGTCTTGTGACCAAGTCTTGAGGTTAACCCTAATTAACCCTAGCTTTTAGTGGAAGCCCTAACTGAAGAAACAGCTGCATATATATTCAACAGGAAAGCTGATTGGAATTTAACTCTTTGACAGAAGAATAACTTGGGGTTGTATAGTTTTAACTACTGTAATCCAAGCAAGTATCATTGTGATAAGTGACTTGGAATAGGTTTTGATTATAAGGGTTGTGTATCACTCAAAGCTTTGAAGCAAGAGTGTTTGTGTCTCTTGACTAAAGCTTTGAAGCAAGGTCAAGTTAGGTTTATGTATCACTCAAAGCTTTGAAGCAAGAGTGTTTGTGTTACTTGATTAAAAGCTGTAAAGCAAAATCAAGTGTATGTTCTGAAGAGTGTCTTCACTATTTCATTAGTCAATTGTTTAAGTATCACTGCTGTGATTGAGGGGGAGTGAGTAGGAACTCAGGTTTAAGTTGAACTTAGATTGAAGTTGCATTGGGTAGGTCTTAAGTGAAGGAGATAAACTGGTTGGTTTATTCCTGAATAAATATATCTTATAGTGGATTTCCTCCCTGGCTTGGTAGCCCCCAGAGTAGGTGTTGTTTCACACTGAACTGGGTAAACAATTGACTGTGTTCTTTACTGTTTTTTTATTTACTGTCTTATAGAAAGTCAGATACGGTGTCATAACATTCACTGTGACATTAAGTATCTGCTGCCAGAATTTCAATTGGTATCAGAGCAGGCACCCTGCCTGTCTTACTGGGTGAGATCTAGGGATATCACTTTCTGGCGCTATGGACAAAGAAGGAGTTTTTGGAAACAGACCACCCATTCTGGATGGATCAAATTATGACTACTGGAAACCTCGTATGATTTCCTTCTTAAAATCACTGGACAAAAAGGCTTGGAGAGCTGCTGACAAAGGATGGAACCATCCCACCATAACTGAGAAAGATGGGACAATCAGTCTGAAGCCTGAGGAAGAATGGAGCAAAGAAGAAGATGAGTTAGCCCTGGGTAACTCCAAAGCTTTAAATGCCTTGTTCAATGGAATTGATAGAAACATATTTAGACTAGTACATCAATGTGAACTGGCCAAGGAAGTTTGGGACACTCTCAAAACTACTCATGAGGGCACATCCAAAGTAAAAATGTCAAGGCTTCAGATGCTGACTACCAAGTTTGAGAACCTAAGGATGATGGAAGTAGAAACCATTCATGAGTTTCACATGAACATCTTGGAGATTTCCAACACCTCAGGAGCATTGGGAGAAAAGATGTCAGAAGAAAAACTGGTGAGAAAGATTCTCAGATCCTTGCCTAAAAGATTTGCAATGAAGGTAACTGCTATAGAGGAAGCCCAAGATATCAGCAAGTTGAAGGTGGATGAACTCATTGGGTCTCTTCAGACTTTTGAGATGGGGATCAGTGAAAATGTTGACAAGAAGAACAAGAGCGTAGCACTTGTATCCAACACTGAAGATGAAAACAAGGAGGATGAAGAAGAAAATATTTCAGAAGCTATAGCCATGCTTGGAAGACAATTCAACAAACTCATCAAGAGAATGGATCCAAAGTCAAGGTCAAATGTTAAGAACATTCCTTCTGACATTAACAGATCTTATGACTCCAGCAGAAGACCAAGGTCTGAAGAAAAGGGAAATCAAAGCAGAGGAATTCAATGCCATGGATGTGAAGGATATGGGCACATTCGAGCTGAATGTCCTACCTTTCTTAAGAAACAAAAGAAAGGAATGTCTGTTACCTGGTCTGACTGTAATTCAGAAAGTAATTCTGAAGAAGAATCTGCCAAACTAGTTACTGCACTAACTGGTGTTTGTACCTCTGAAAGTGACACCAGTGATGAGGAAGTGACATTTGAAGAACTGGCTGATACCTACAAGAAATTATGTATCAGAAGTGCTGAAGTCTGTCTGCAAAATGAGAGACAAACAAAACTCATAATAAAGTTGGAGGCTAAAAAAAGGGCAGACATTGAAACTATAAGTCATCTAGAAGGGGAAGTTCAAATGCTGAACTCAAAACTGAACCAGATGACCAAATCTGTCAAGATGCTGACAAATGGAACTGACAAATTGGAAGAAATCCTTCAGGTTGGACAAAATGTGGGAAACAAGTCTGGTCTAGGATTTGTGGCAGCAAAGAAATCTGGTGCAGACAAGAAGATCGGGCCTGATAAACAAATGTCAAAGCAGATGTCACAACACAGCACTCAACATCGGGAACAGAGAAATATGAAGAAAAAATACCAAAGATGGAGATGTCATCATTGTGGGAGGTTTGGTCACATAAAGCCATTCTGCTTCAGATTGTATGGATACCCTAATCAGAACCCATGTGTCAAACCTAAGTCTAACAAGGTACCACATACTCCACAGTGGAAGAAAAAGGCTATTGCCCTGATAGCCCACACTTCCCTTAGAGTCTATGCTAAGGAAGACTGGTACTTTGACAGTGGGTGTTCTAAGCACATGACTGGAATCAAGAACCTTCTCAATAATGTTAAACCTCACACCACTAGTTATGTGACCTTTGGAGATGGTGCTAGAGGAGAAATCAAAGCAGTTGGTAATTTGGACTGCCCTGGAGTTCCAAATCTAAATGAAGTACTATTGGTAAAAGGCCTGACTGCTAATCTCATTAGTATCAGTCAATTATGTGATCTAGGATTCAAGGTCAACTTCTCAAAATCCGAATGTCTTGTAACTAATGAAAAATAAGAAGTTGTAATGAAAGGAGTCAGATCTAAAGACAACTGTTACTTGTGGGAGCCTAAGAACACTAATTACTCCACTGTGTGTTCTATTGCCAAAGAAGAAAAAGAGGTGAAATTGTGGCACCAAAAACTTGGCCATCTTCATCTAAGAGGAATGAAAAGGATTATATCCATGGAGGCAGTCAGAGGGATTCCAAGACTACAAATTGATGAAGGGAGAGTTTGTGGTGAATGTCAGGTTGGTAAGCAAACTAGGATGTGACATTCAAAGTCAAGACATCTGACCACCTCTAAGGTTCTAGAACTTCTACATATGGATCTGATGGGACCAATGCAGGTGGAAAGTCTTGGTGGAAAAAGATATCCCTATATGGTTGTGGATGATTTTTCCAGATTCACCTGGATTAACTTCATTAAGGAAAAATCTGATGTATTTGAAGTTTTTAAAGAACTGTGCAAAAGAATTCAAAGAGAAAAAGAAGGGTGTATTGTCAGAATCAGAAGTGATCATGGCAAGGAATTTGAAAACAGTAAGTTCAATGAGTTCTGTTCCTCAGAAGGAATTAGTCATGAATTCTCTTCTCCTATAACTCCTCAACAAAATGGAGTTGTAGAAAGGAAAAATAGGACCATACAGGAATCTGCCAGAGCTATGATACATGCCAAAAGACTTCTTATTCATTTTTGGGCTGAAGTTATGAATACAACCTATTATGTCAATAACAGAGTCACTTTGAGAGGAATCTCATCCACCATTTATGAACTCTGGAAAGGAAGAAAGCCAATTGTGAAGTACTTCCATGTATTTGGTAGCAAATGCTATATTCTGGCAGATCATGAACAAAGGAGAAAGCTAGACCCTAAAAGTGATGAAGGTATATTTCTAGGATACTCCTCCAACGGCAGAGCTTATAGGGTATTCAATTTCAGGATCAAAGTCATGATGGAATCAATAAATGTCATAGTTGATGATTATCATGAAGAAACAGATGTCCCTTGTAATGTTGAGACATTCTTTGAGACTTCAACTCAACAGAATGACCTATCTAACACCACTACAGCAGACTCTGAATCCAAGGAAGCTAGCAAAATCCCTTCCATCAGAATTCAGAAATATCATCCTAAAGAACTCATCATAGGGGATCCTAACAGTGGAGTCATTACAAGATCTAGAGAAATAATCTCAAACTCTTGCTTTGTGTCTAAAATTGAACCAAGAAATGTTAAGGAGGCTTTAACTGATGAATACTGGATTGGTGCAATGCAAGATGAATTGAACCAATTTAAGCAACATGAAGTTTGGGAGTTAGTTCCTAGACCAGAGGGAACAAACATCATTGGCACAAAATGGATATACAAGAACAAATCAGATGTTGAAGGAGTTGTCACTAGGAATAAGGCAAGACTTGTTGCCCAAGGATACACTCAAGTTGAAGGGGTTGATTTTGATGAGACCTTTGCCCCTGTAGCCAGACTGGAATCTATCAGACTCCTATTGGGAATTGCTTGTCTCCTGAAGTTCAAGTTATTTCATATGGATGTAAAAAGTGCCTTCCTAAATGGGTACTTAAATGAGGAAGTTTATGTGGAACAGCCTAATGGTTTTGTGGATCCAAACCACCCTGATCATGTCTACAAATTGAGGAAAGCACTGTATGGCCTGAAACAAGATCCTAGAGCATGGTATGACAGGTTAACAAAATTTCTCTCAGACAAAGGATACAGAAAAGGAGGCTTGGATAAAACCCTCTTTGTCAAAAATGAAGGAGGGAAGTTAATGGTAGCTCAAATATATGTTGATGACATAGTGTTTGGGGGAATGTCAGAACAAATGGTTAAACATTTTGCTGACCAGATGCAGGCTGAATTCGAAATGAGTCTCATGGGAGAACTGACTTATTTTCTTGGACTGCAAGTCTCACAGATGAAGGACTCAACTTTTCTATCTCAAAGCAAGTATGCAAAGAACATTGTCAAGAAGTTTGGTATGGAGAATGCCAGTCACAAAAGGACTCGTGCACCTACTCATTTAAAGCTATCCAAAGATTCAAGTGGGGTTAAGGTGGACCAAAGCCTGTACAGAAGCATGATAGGAAGTTTGTTGTACTTAACAGCCAGCAGACCTGACATTGCTTTTGCAGTTGGAGTTTGTGCAAGATACCAAGCTGATCCTAAAGTCAGTAATATCAACCAAGTGAAGAGAATTTTGAAGTATGTAAGTGGAACTTACAACTATGGCTTGATGTACTCTCATGGTTGTGACCCAACTCTGACTGGTTATTGTGATGCTGATTGGGCTGGAAGTGCTGATGATAGAAAAAACACCTCTGAAGGATGTTTCTTCTTAGGAAATAATCTGGTCTCCTGGTTCAGCAAGAAACAGAACTGTATGTCTCTCTCTACTGCTGAAGCTGAATACATTGTAGCTGGTAGTAGCTGTTCTCAAATGATCTGGATGAAACAGATGCTTACTGAGTATAATGTCACACAAGATGTTATGACATTGTACTTTGACAATCTGAGTACAATCAACATTTCCAAGAATCCTATTCAGCATAGCAGGACCAAGCATATTGACATTAGACATCACTTTATCAGAGACCTTGTAGAGGAGAAGACGATTAAACTGGAACATGTTGCCACTGAGCTACAGCTGGCTGACATTTTTACCAAGGCTCTTGATGAAAATCAATTTGAAAATTTGAGGGGCAAGTTGGGTATTTGCCAACATGAGGAATTGTAGCAATTAATTTTGCTTAAAACAAGGGTTGAAGGAGTTGTTTTTGTTAAGTCTATTTTGATTGGGTTAATCATATGTTTTCCCATTTCTTTCAAAATTATTAAGAAGTTGAATAGACACTCATTTACCTCCTTCCTCTCTCGACTCTGCAACAAATCCCATTCTCTAAATCAAAGTTTTCTCTCTAGTTGCTATTGGTTTTCTAAGACTATCAAAATGTCTCAAACATCATCCTCATCCAAGACGACTGTTTCATCCTCATCCTCTGATCGAGATTCTCGGGAAATCACATCATGCATGGATTCTGAAGTCCTGGAGATTACTCCTCTTAGAGAAATGGCAACTAACCCATCCAAGGTCAAAAAGCTGAGAACAAGGCATGCAGGAAGGTCTCAAGCTACTTCATCCGGTAATCCCTCTCAACCTTCATCTTCTGTTCCAAATAGGGAAGGCTCAGCTTATGTTCATCAAGCAATAGCTAGGCTTGTTACAAGAATTCTGAGTGAGAACCACTTTGTACCTGGGATTTCTGTTCCATTAAATCAAGAATCAGCAAGCCCAAATGTTGAAGCAAATCCAGATGTCTCTGAGAATGTTGAGACACCAAATGACAACATTCAGAAATCATCTGAAAATCTTGATGATATCCAGAACCCTTCAGAGAAGAATGATGAACCACCGGTTATTGATGTGGATGAAGAATACTCAGACAATGACCTAATTGCAAATATCAACCCTAGCATAGCTAGGAGAATGATGAACAGAAAAGGTAATCAGGATGCTGCAAAATGTCTGACCAAAGAGAAGACTGCTGATGTTATTCACAAGAAAACCAAGTCTGAAGGCAAGACTGGTGTAGAAACTGTGAAGACTGGACTGTCCAAAGGGAAGGTGAAAACCCGAGTACATGCTGGGAGTCTCTCAAAGCCTGTGAGACAACCAATAGCAAAGAAGAGGAAAGAGCCTGAACCTTCTGATTCTGATGAGGAATCAGAATTTGAAAGTGATGCTGAAGACATTCCTCTCAGAAGGAAACTCCCTTCCAGCAAAATGGCTAAAGTTCCTGAAGTCCCCACTGACAATATTTCATTTCACCACCCTGAAAATGCCAACAGATGGAGGTATGTTTGCTTGAAGAGAATAGCCTTGGAAAGAGAACTGAACAATGGTGCCATGGATTGTAAGGAAATCATGGACCTAATCAAAGCTGCTGGACTAATGAAGACTGTAGTAAAGTTTACCAAATGCTATGAAAATCTTGTCAAGGAATTCATAGTGAATTTGTCTGATGAATGTGCTGATGGAAGGTCAGCTGACTTTGAATGTGTCTATGTGAGAGGAAGAAAGGTTAATTTCTCTCCCTCTGAAATTAACAAATTCCTTGGAAGATCAAATGAGGTTTGCCCTGAACTAGAGGTTACTGACAATCAAGTATGCCAAACCATCACTGCAAGACAAGTCAAGTGCTGGCCCTTGAAAGGCAAGCTGAATGCTAGCAAGCTAAGCATGAAATTTGCTATCCTGCACAAGATTGGTGCAGCCAACTGGGTTCCTACCAACCACAAATCAACCATCTCCACAGGATTAGGGAGATTCATTTATGCTGTTGGAACCAGGACTGAATTTGACTATGGCAGGTATATCTTTGATCAAACTCTAAAACATGCTGGAAGCTATGCTGTTAAAGGCCCTATTGCCTTTCCCTCCCTCATATGTGGTATTGTCCTTGCTCAGTATCCAGACATTCTGGTGGAAAGAGATACTGTATGCAAAAGAGCCCCTGCTCTTGGGTTGCACTATAAGTTATTCCAGGGATCTCATGTTCTTGACATTGTCATGATATCAGCTGAGACATCAACTGTAAAAACTCAGTCCAAGACATCTGATGTTATAGCTCTGCTGAAGGAAACCTGCAAAGAGCTGGAGACAAGTAAAAAGACTCTTGAGAACCTAATTGCCAGATTAGAACAGGAGGAGACTGAAGGACAAAGAAGGGAAGAGGATGCTGCTGAAGATCAGCTCAATGCTGAAGAAAGTGCCTCCTCTGAAGATGACAGTGCTTAAAGTTTGGTGGAGTTGTCAAGCTTGATGCTGGTTCCTGTTGCTGCAAGTGATTTCAGATGTTTTGTTGTTTTTATTACTCATTTTGGATAATTGTCTAACATATAAGTACATGTATCTTTGGCCTATTTGTGGCTAAAGAGGGGGAGATATTTTGTGTTAATTACTTGGTAGACATTATTTTTTTCTACAGACATATTCATTCTGCTGCTCTCTATTCTCTTATTGCTTAGGGGTTTTAGCCAAAAATCTGCCAAAGGGGGAGTTTGCAAGTGTTTAGTTATTGGCATGTATTTTTGGTAAAACCAGGTGTGTGAATGTCATGACTGATATCATAACATTCTGGATTATTAGGTACTTTATGCAGAAAAAGAATGGCATACAGTAGCTGCTATTTATGAGTGTGTATCTGAGCATTTTGCAAAGATCGCATTTATTACTTTCTACCAAAATCAGTAAACATGATTTATGTTGTCATAACAAATGTTAAGACATCCTGTACTGATCTATCAGTTATGCAGTTTGGTTAATTCTGAGATTTTTCAGGAATTTGGTTCTTACATTCCAGAACAGAATCTCACGTGGACTTTAGGTTAACCTAGCTCAACCCTAATCTGGTTGATAAAGTCTTGTGACCAAGTCTTGAGGTTAACCCTAATTAACCCTAGCTTTTCGTGGAAGCCCTAACTGAAGAAACAGCTGCATATATATTCAACAGGAAAGCTGATTGGAATTTAACTCTTTGACAGAAGAATAACTTGGGGCTGTATAGTTTTAACTACTGTAATCCAAGCAAGTATCATTGTGATAAGTGACTTGGAATAGGTTTTGATTATAAGGGTTGTGTATCACTCAAAGCTTTGAAGCAAGAGTGTTTGTGTCTCTTGACTAAAGCTTTGAAGCAAGGTCAAGTTAGGTTTATGTATCACTCAAAGCTTTGAAGCAAGAGTGTTTGTGTTACTTGATTAAAAGCTGTAAAGCAAAATCAAGTGTATGTTCTGAAGAGTGTCTTCACTATTTCATTAGTCAATTGTTTAAGTATCACTGCTGTGATTGAGGGGGAGTGAGTAGGAACTCAGGTTTAAGTTGAACTTAGATTGAAGTTGCATTGGGTAGGTCTTAAGTGAAGGAGATAAACTGGTTGGTTTATTCCTGAATTAATATCTCTTATAGTGGATTTCCTCCCTGGCTTGGTAGCCCCCAGAGTAGGTGTTGTTTCACACTGAACTGGGTAAACAATTGACTGTGTTCTTTACTGTTTTTTTATTTACTGTCTTATAGAAAGTCAGATACGGTGTCATAACATTCACTGTGACATTAAGTATCTGCTGCCAGAATTTCAATTGGTATCAGAGCAGGCACCCTGCCTGTCTTACTGGGTGAGATCTAGGGATATCACTTTCTGGCGCTATGGACAAAGAAGGAGTTTTTGGAAACAGACCACCCATTCTGGATGGATCAAATTATGACTACTGGAAACCTCGTATGATTTCCTTCTTAAAATCACTGGACAAAAAGGCTTGGAGAGCTGCTGACAAAGGATGGAACCATCCCACCATAACTGAGAAAGATGGGACAATCAGTCTGAAGCCTGAGGAAGAATGGAGCAAAGAAGAAGATGAGTTAGCCCTGGGTAACTCCAAAGCTTTAAATGCCTTGTTCAATGGAATTGATAGAAACATATTTAGACTAGTACATCAATGTGAACTGGCCAAGGAAGTTTGGGACACTCTCAAAACTACTCATGAGGGCACATCCAAAGTAAAAATGTCAAGGCTTCAGATGCTGACTACCAAGTTTGAGAACCTAAGGATGATGGAAGTAGAAACCATTCATGAGTTTCACATGAACATCTTGGAGATTTCCAACACCTCAGGAGCATTGGGAGAAAAGATGTCAGAAGAAAAACTAGTGAGAAAGATTCTCAGATCCTTGCCTAAAAGATTTGCAATGAAGGTAACTGCTATAGAGGAAGCCCAAGATATCAGCAAGTTGAAGGTGGATGAACTCATTGGGTCTCTTCAGACTTTTGAGATGGGGATCAGTGAAAATGTTGACAAGAAGAACAAGAGCGTAGCACTTGTATCCAACACTGAAGATGAAAACAAGGAGGATGAAGAAGAAAATATTTCAGAAGCTATAGCCATGCTTGGAAGACAATTCAACAAACTCATCAAGAGAATGGATCCAAAGTCAAGGTCAAATGTTAAGAACATTCCTTCTGACATTAACAGATCTTATGACTCCAGCAGAAGACCAAGGTCTGAAGAAAAGGGAAATCAAAGCAGAGGAATTCAATGCCATGGATGTGAAGGATATGGGCACATTCGAGTTGAATGTCCTACCTTTCTTAAGAAACAAAAGAAAGGAATGTCTGTTACCTGGTCTGACTGTAATTCAGAAAGTAATTTTGAAGAAGAATCTGCCAAACTAGTTACTGCACTAACTGGTGTTTGTACCTCTGAAAGTGACACCAGTGATGAGGAAGTGACATTTGAAGAACTGGCTGATACCTACAAGAAATTATGTATCAGAAATGCTGAAGTCTGTCTGCAAAATGAGAGACAAACAAAACTCATAATAAAGTTGGAGGCTAAAAAAAGGGCAGACATTGAAACTATAAGTCATCTAGAAGGGGAAGTTCAAATGCTGAACTCAAAACTGAACCAGATGACCAAATCTGTCAAGATGCTGACAAATGGAATTGACAAATTGGAAGAAATCCTTCAGGTTGGACAAAATGTGGGAAACAAGTCTGGTCTAGGATTTGTGGCAGCAAAGAAATCTGGTGCAGACAAGAAGATCAGGCCTGATAAACAAATGTTAAAGCATATGTCACAATACAACACTCAACATCGGGAACAGAGAAATATGAAGAAAAAATACCAAAGATGGAGATGTCATCATTTTGGGAGGTTTGGTCACATAAAGCCATTCTGCTTCAGATTGTATGGATACCCTAATCAGAACCCATGTGTCAAACCTAAGTCTAACAAGGTACCACATACTCCACAGTGGAAGAAAAAGGCTACTGCCCTGATAGCCCACACTTCCCTTAGAGTCTCTGCTAAGGAAGACTAGTACTTTGACAGTGGGTGTTCTAAGCATATGACTGGAATCAAGAACCTTCTCAATAATGTTAAACCTCACACCACTAGTTATGTGACCTTTGGAGATGGTGCTAGAGGAGAAATCAAAGGAGTTGGTAATTTGGACTGCCCTGGAGTTCCAAATCTAAATGAAGTACTATTGGTAAAAGGCCTGACTGCTAATCTCATTAGTATCAGTCAATTATGTGATCTAGGATTCAAGGTCAACTTCTCAAAATCCGAATGTCTTGTAACTAATGAAAAACAAGAAGTTGTAATGAAAGGAGTCAGATCTAAAGACAACTGTTACTTGTGGGAGCCTGAGAACACTTATTACTCCACTGCGTGTTCTATTGCCAAAGAAGAAAAAGAGGTGAAATTGTGGCACCAAAAACTTGGCCATCTTCATCTAAGAGGAATGAAAAGGATTATATCCATGGAGGCAGTCAGAGGGATTCCAAGACTACAAATTTATGAAGGGAGAGTTTGTGGTGAATGTCAGGTTGGTAAGCAAACTAGGATGTCACATCCAAAGTCAAGACATCTGACCACCTCTAAGGTTCTAGAACTTCTACATATGGATCTGATGGGACCAATGCAGGTGGAAAGTCTTGGTGGAAAAAGATATCCCTATATGGTTGTGGATGATTTTTCCAGATTCACCTGGATTAACTTCATTAAGGAAAAATCTGATGTATTTGAAGTTTTTAAAGAACTGTGCAAAAGAATTCAAAGAGAAAAAGAAGGGTGTATTGTCAGAATCAGAAGTGATCATAGCAAGGAATTTGAAAACAGTAAGTTCAATAAGTTATGTTCCTCAGAAGGAATTAGTCATGAATTCTCTTCTCCTATAACTCCTCAACAAAATGGAGTTGTAGAAAGGAAAAATAGGACCATACAGGAATCTTCCAGAGCTATGATACATGCCAAAAGACTTCCTATTCATTTTTGGGCTGAAGTTATGAATACAGCCTATTATGTCCATAACAGAGTCACTTTGAGAGGAACCTCATCCACCATTTATGAACTCTGGAAAGGAAGAAATCCAACTGTGAAGTACTTCCATGTATTTGGTAGCAAATGCTATATTCTGGCATATCATGAACAAAGGAGAAAGCTATACCCTAAAAGTGATGAAGGTATATTTCTAGGATACTCCTCCAACGGCAGAGCTTATAGGGTATTCAATTTCAGGACCAAAGTCATGATGGAATCAATAAATGTCATAGTTGATGATTATCATGAAGAAACATATGTCCCTTGTAATGTTGAGACATTCTTTGAGACTTCAACTCAACAGAATGACCTACCTAACACCACTACAGCAGACTCTGAATCCAAGGAAGCTAGCAAAATCCCTTCCATCAGAATTCATAAATATCATCCTAAAGAACTCATCATAGGGGATCCTAACAGTGGAGTCATTACAAGATCTAGAGAAATAATCTCAAACTCTTGCTTTGTGTCTAAAATTGAACCAAGAAATGTTAAGGAGGCTTTAACTGATGAATACTGGATTGGTGCAATGCAAGATGAATTGAACCAATTTAAGCAACATGAAGTTTGGGAGTTAGTTCCTAGACCAGAGGGAACAAACATCATTGGCACAAAATGGATATACAAGAACAAATCAGATGCTGAAGGAGTTGTCACTAGGAATAAGGCAAGACTTGTTGCCCGAGGATACACTCAAGTTGAAGGGATTGATTTTGATGAGACCTTTGCCCTGTAGCCAGACTGGAATCTATCAGACTCCTATTGGGAATTGCTTGTCTCCTGAAGTTCCAGTTATTTCAGATGGATGTAAAAAGTGCCTTCCTAAATGGGTACTTAAATGAGGAAGTTTATGTGGAACAGCCTAATGGTTTTGTGGATCCAAACCACCCTGATCATGTCTACAAATTGAGGAAAGCACTGTATGGCCTGAAACAAGATCCTAGAGCATGGTATGACAGGTTAACAAAATTTCTCTCAGACAAAGGATACAGAAAAGGAGGCTTGGATAAAACCCTCTTTGTCAAAAATGAAGGAGGGAAGTTAATGGTAGCTCAAATATATGTTGATGACATAGTGTTTGGGGGAATGTCAGAACAAATGGTTAAACATTTTGCTGACCAGATGCAGGCTGAATTCGAAATGAGTCTCATGGGAGAACTGACTTATTTTCTTGGACTGCAAGTCTCACAGATGGAGGACTCAATTTTTCTATCTCAAAGCAAGTATGCAAAGAACATTGTCAAGAAGTTTGGTATGGAGAATGCCAGTCACAAAAGGACTCCTGCACCTACTCATTTAAAGCTATCCAAAGGTTCAAGTGGGGTTAAGGTGGACCAAAGCCTGTACAGAAGCATGATAGGAAGTTTGTTGTACTTAACAGCCAGCAGACCTGACATTGCTTTTGCAGTTGGAGTTTGTGCAAGATACCAAGTTGATCCTAAAGTCAGTCATATCAACCAAGTGAAGAGAATTTTGAAGTATGTAAGTGGAACTTACAACTATGGCTTGCTGTACTCTCATGGTTGTGACCCAACTCTGACTGGTTAATGTGATGCTGATTAGGCTGGAAGTGCTGATGATAGAAAAAGCACCTCTGAAGGATGTTTCTTCTTAGGAAATAATCTGGTCTCCTGGTTCAGCAAGAAACAGAACTGTGTGTCTCTCTCTACTGCTGAAGTTGAATACATTGCAGCTGGTAGTAGCTGTTCTCAAATGATCTGGATGAAACAGATGCTTACTGAGTATAATGTCACACAAGATGTTATGACATTATACTGTGACAATCTGAGTACAATCAACATTTCCAAGAATCCTATTCAGCATAGCAGGACCAAGCATATTGACATTAGACATCACTTTATCAGAGACTTGTAGAGGAGAAGACGATTAAACTGGAACATGTTGCCACTGAGCTACAGCTGGCTGACATTTTTACCAAGGCTCTTGATGCAAATCAATTTGAAAATTTGAGGGGCAAGTTGGGTATTTGCCAACATGAGGAATTGTAGCAATTAATTTTGCTTAAAACAAGGGTTGAAGGAGTTGTTTTTGTTAAGTCTATTTTGATTGGGTTAATCATATGTTTTCCCATTTATTTCAAAATTATTAAGAAGTTGAATAGACACTCATTTACCTCCTTCCTCTCTCGACTCTGCAACAAATCCCATTCTCTAAATCAAAGTTTTCTCTCTAGTTGCTACTGGTTTTCTAAGACTATCAAAATGTCTCAAACATCATCCTCATCCAAGACGACTGTTTCATCCTCATCCTCTGATCGAGATTCTCGGGAAATCACATCATGCATGGATTATGAAGTCCTGGAGATTACTCCTCTTAGAGAAATGGCAACTAACCCATCCAAGGTCAAAAAGGTGAGAACAAGGCATGCAGGAAGGTCTCAAGCTACTTCATCCGGTAATCCCTCTCAACCTTCATCTTCTGTTCCAAATAGGGAAGGCTCAACTTATGTTCATCAAGCAATAGCTAGGCTTGTTACAAGAATTCTGAGTGAGAACCACTCTGTACCTGGGATTTCTGTTCCATTAAATCAAGAATCAGCAAGCCCAAATGTTGAAGCAAATCCAGATGTCTCTGAGAATGTTGAGACACCAAATGACAACATTCAGAAATCATCTGAAAATCTTGATGATATCTAGAACCCTTCAGAGAAGAATGATGAACCACCGGTTATTGATGTGGATGAAGAATACTCAGACAATGACCTAATTGCAAATATCAACCCTAGCATAGCTAGGAGAATGATGAACAGAAAAGGTAATCAGGATGCTGCAAAATGTCTGACCAAAGAGAAGACTGCTGATGTTACTCACAAGAAAACCAAGTCTGAAGGCAAGACTGGTGTAGAAACTGTGAAGACTGGACTGTCCAAAGGGAAGGTGAAAACCCGAGTACATGCTGGGAGTCTCTCAAAGCCTGTGAGACAACCAATAGCAAAGAAGAGGAAAGAGCCTGAACCTTCTGATTCTGATGAGGAATCAGAATTTGAAAGTGATGCTGAAGACATTCCTCTCAGAAGGAAACTCCCTTCCAGCAAAATGGCTAAAGTTCCTGAAGTCCCCACTGACAACATTTCATTTCACCACCCTGAAAATGCCAACAGATGGAAGTATGTTTGCTTGAAGAGAATAGCCTTGGAAAGAGAACTGAACAATGGTGCCATGGATTGTAAGGAAATCATGGACCTAATCAAAGCTGCTGGACTAATGAAGACTGTGGTAAAGTTTACCAAATGCTATGAAAATCTTGTCAAGGAATTCATAGTGAATTTGTCTGATGAATGTGCTGATGGAAGGTCAGCTGACTTTGAATGTGTCTATGTGAGAGGAAGAAAGGTTAATTTCTCTCCCTCTGAAATTAACAAATTCCTTGGAAGATCAAATGAGGTTTTCCCTGAACTAGAGGTTACTGACAATGAAGTATGCCAAACCATCACTGCAAGACAAGTCAAGTGCTGGCCCTTGAAAGGCAAGCTGAATGCTAGCAAGCTAAGCATGAAATTTGCTATCCTGCACAAGATTGGTGCAGCCAACTGGGTTCCTACCAACCACAAATCAACCATCTCCACAGGATTGGGGAGATTCATTTATGCTGTTGGAACCAGGACTGAATTTGACTATGGAAGGTATATCTTTGATCAAACTCTAAAACATGTTGGAAGCTATGCTGTTAAAGGCCCTATTGCCTTTCCCTCCCTCATATGTGGTATTGTCCTTGCTCAGTATCCAGACATTCTGGTGGAAAGAGATACTGTATGCAAAAGAGCCCCTGCTCTTGGGTTGCACTATAAGCTATTCCAGGGATCTCATGTTCTTGACATTGTCATGATATCAGCTGAGACATCAACTGTAAAAACTCAGTCCAAGACATCTGATGTTATAGCTCTGCTGAAGGAAACCTGCAAAGAGCTGGAGACAAGGAAAAAGACTCTTGAGAACCTAATTGCCAGATTAGAACAGGAGGAGACTGAAGGACAAAGAAGGGAAGAGGATGCTGCTGAAGATCAGCTCAATGCTGAAGAAAGTGCCTCCTCTGAAGATGACAGTGCTTAAAGTTTGGTGGAGTTGTCAAGCTTGATGCTGGTTCCTGTTGCTGCAAGTGATTTCAGATTTTTTGTTGTTTTTATTACTCATTTTGGATAATTGTCTAACATATAAGTACATGTATCTTTGGCCTATTTGTGGCTAAAGAGGGGGAGATATTTTGTGTTAATTACTTGGTAGACATTATTTTTTTCTGCACACATATTCGTTCTGCTGCTCTCTATTCTCTTATTGCTTAGGGGTTTTAGCCAAAAATCTGCCAAAGGGGGAGTTTGCAAGTGTTTAGTTATTGACATGTATTTTTGGTAAAACCAGGTGTGTGAATGTCATGACTGGTGTCATAACATTCTGGATTATTAGGTACTTTATGCAGAAAAAGAATGGCATACAGTAGCTTCTATTTATGAGTGTGTATCTGAGCATTTTGCAAAGATCACATTTATTACTTTCTACCAAAATCAGTAAACAGGATTTATGTTGTCATAACAAATGTTAAGACATCCTGTACTGATCTATCAGTTATGCAGTTTGGTTAATTCTGAGATTTTTCAGGAATTTGGTTCATACAGAATCTCACGTGGACTTTAGGTTAACCTAGCTCAACCCTAATCTGGTTGATAAAGTCTTGTGACCAAGTCTTGAGGTTAACCCTAATTAACCCTAGCTTTTCGTGGAAGCCCTAACTGAAGAAACAGCTGCATATATATTCAACAGGAAAGCTGATTGGAATTTAACTCTTTGACAGAAGAACAACTTGGGGCTGTATAGTTTTAACTACTGTAATCCAAGCAAGTATCATTGTGATAAGTGACTTGGAATAGGTTTTGATTGTAAGGGTTGTGTATCACTCAAAGCTTTGAAGCAAGAGTGTTTGTGTCTCTTGACTAAAGCTTTGAAGTAAGGTCAAGTTAGGTTTATGTATCACTCAAAGCTTTGAAGCAAGAGTGTTTGTGTTACTTGATTAAAAGCTGTGAAGCAAAATCAAGTGTATGTTCTGAAGAGTGTCTTCACTATTTCATTAGTCAATTGTTTAAGTATCACTGCTGTGATTGAGGGGGAGCGAGTAGGAACTCAGGTTTAAGTTGAACTTAGATTGAAGTTGCATTGGGTAGGTCTTAAGTGAAGGAGATAAACTGGTTGGTTTATTCCTGAATTAATATCTCTTATAGTGGATTTCCTCCCTGGCTTGGTAGCCCCCAGAGTAGGTGTTGTTTCACACTGAACTGGGTAAACAATTGATTGTGTTCTTTACTGTTTTTTTATTTACTGTCTTATAGAAAGTTAGATACGGTGTCATAACATTCACTGTGACATTAAGTATTTGCTGCCAGAATTTCAATTTGAATCTATATTGGTACTTGATGAACTTTCATCATTTCAAATCTATCTCTAAGTAATCAATTGATCATAAAAGGTACTTTAGATTAATGGTAAGTTTGTCCTAAGGTATCATGAAGGATTTGATTGATGTAATGATCTCATCTTATTGACTTAGGTCTTGACACCTTTTCTTTTAAACCATAATGTGCATTAAATGCAATACACCTACATTATTTTGGCCCGTACTCAGATAGGTGCAACTTCTATATAAGTTTGCTTACGATTGCTTAACATAACGCCAAATTATCCCGAATCGGAAAACTAACATACTAACTCTAATAACTATTGTACTAAATTTTACTTTAATGCAATTTAAGTTTCTCGTAGTTTACTTTATGTCATTTAATTTTAGCATCTTTATCATTCATGTCATATATCTTTTTTCTCTTTATTTTATGCCATTTTCTCTTTGCCCACTTGGACTTTTATTTTATGTCATTTTTCGTTTTTCCACTTGAACATATGTTTATGCACTTTTTCCTTTGTCCACTTGGAATTTTATTTTGTTCTTAAGTAATTAATAATCAACTTGAACATTAAAAGACTTAAGACTCTTTGTGGACTATGATTACTATCCCTTGGCATATTAGAGCATTTGAACCTTTGGACTTAGGATAAGACCTTGTTGTTATTTTGTCTTTATTGTGAACTTTTCTGTGTGTAAGTGTTACTTTAAAATTTCATCTGATGCAAGAATAATTCATCTGATACATGTCAAGTCATGTTCCTTATTTAATCCATCTGATACAAGCTTGCACCTGAGGCACTTCTTATTCATCTGATGCTTATTGCTTCATTGTGTGTGGCTTTAATCCAAAGGATGAGAATGTTATGTTAAATTTATTATGTCAAGTGTTGGAATCTTGTTTGGTTAGATCTTTCATACCTTAGCTTTTACTTTATGGTTTAGGATAGTCCCTTCATCTCTTGCCCATCTTCTTTAATTTCAAAATCATCTCCCTCATTTTAAAAAATTATTCTTGTTTTCAAACTTGAATCCTTTCATAATAAACTTGGAATTACGTCCATGCATTTTCAAAATCTTTTCTTGATCAAATTTTAATTAACTTAACCAAAGTCTAACTCTTTTCTTCAAAGACTAAAAAATACAAAACCTCACTTCAAACCTTTTGCCATTTGGCTTTTGATTTTATAACTTTTTTCATAAAGATTAGATGTGAGTCATATCTATGGTTGAGATATAATTCTCCCACGTCCATAACCTTGATTGATATAATGTTGAATCTTTTCCACTTAAATGGGTTAGTGCCATACTTGTTCAGATATCCAGGTTGAAGCCCTCCTTTCACTTGTGAATCAAAGGTCCATCATTCACATGTTTATGTATATTTGGTTGAGTATTCTCCCTAAGATGACCAAATGTCTCTTCTCTAAAAATTAACCAATACACAACTTGGTTCTTTTTTAGAAGAACTATGTGGTTCTGATTTCATCATTACACATTGGTGATATGTAGACACATGGGTCATTGAAGTCTTGCCGAATAAAAATTGTAAAAATCATTTTTTTCTCATCTCTCCATTCATTTCTCAAACAACCATTTTTAGCCAAATACACAGACTTTCAAAGAGGTTTATGCAGAGTACTGTAGATCTTTAGAGTGCAAATACCATCCCTTTTCATGATCAACCCTCTTACATAGATCTTTGTTTTTATTAGTTTTTTAATTTTAAAAACTTCTTTGGATTTTATTCTCTCTTTTCCCATTTCCTTTGGAAACAATAAAGTGTGGTGGCGACTTTTACTCTGTGAGTTAAGTCAATCAATGGCTTAATCTCAACTTTTCACTGCTACAATATTATTAAACCCACATCCGTATATATATATATATATATATATATATATATATATATATATATATATATATATATATATATATATATATATATATATATATATATATATATATATATATATATAGTTGAATATCCAATTATTTTAACTGCAGATATCATTAAACTATACGCCCCGTACCCATGATGGATTTTATCCGCAAATAACTTCTGATACAGTTTTATTTTTCCATCCCTAGCCATGATAGATATATTTGATTTATCATCCTTCATCTAACCATCACCATCATAAAACTGAAGCCTTTTCCAGTGAGTAGCAACCTTCATTTTCTTTGCAATTAAACAACCACATGGAAGACCGTACATCTTCCTAAGTGTACAACCACATGTTGAACCATTTGGTTTTGTTTTCTCTGCTCACTTGGCTTTGGGATTAATGAAACTCAATCCTAACCAATAGATGTTACCAACCAACTGTGAATAATGGATGATGTCTTTTAATAGGTGTTCTAATACAATAACTTTCCGATCAAAAGATGTTTGTATCTCATTATGTTGATTTTATATCATTTAATTGACAGAGTTCTAACCACTACAAAAATCACCTTTGCAGTTTCCCAATCAATTATTAAGTATAAAATGTGTAAATTTAACTCTGTTAGTTGTTATATTACCAAAATGCCTAGCTTGATCAGTCTAAGCACAAACAATCTTCTTCTGCACCTAGTCTAAAATTGTGCTCTCAACATATTTTAGGAAACTTTGATATATTGCACTTAGACTCCTGAACTGTATGACAAATTCTGCATATAACTCTTTCGTGGAATTATTTATAACCCCATTCCAGGCATCCATTATTTTTTCCACTCCCACACCAAGTTTAACCATTTTCTCATTTTCACCTTTGGTTTGTTTGGTCCCTACTGCAGGTTTAAGTTTGTTTCTCACATTTTAGGTTATGTGATACCTAGAAAGTAATGCATATGATGTAAGAAGCAACTTTTCAACGGAATTCATTAGTGTGGTATCATGATCGATTACAATGACCTTTAGCATATTTTATTGGTCCTTCAACGTATTCTCGCACACTTCTAAAGCCAGATAACATTGTCCTCCTTTTCGCTTTCCAAAAATGCAAAATCCATCAAAAAGTCATATCCGTCGAAGTAATACCAACAATTTCCAAAGAGGAATCCTGACAGTTACCTATTTTTGGGCCCTGATATTCGACCCATAAGAGGAACTAATGGTCAAGCTCTAGGGACACTATAAACACCCTCACACTTATGAGGGTCATGTATTCAACTCTTGTCATACCCCAAATTTGCCCGTCCTTTATTACTACAATCAAAAATATTTTAAACATTGTTTTTATAATATTATTTGATTTTTATAAAATATTCGTTCTAAAGTCCAGTTAAAAATATAATAATTTATTTTAAATTATTTGTAATTTTAAATAACAAATACTTGCTCGTCTTCATGTACTTTCAATTGGCTTTTTAGTTCAAATAAATAAATAGCATAATTTGTAAGGAATGAAGCTTGTAAATATAAGGTCGCGAGTTTGAATCTTGTGTGTTGCATTTTTAACATTTTTTTATTTCTTTTTTGTTGCTAATTTTCTTTCATTTTGTGGATATCAAACTTTGGACTTCTCATTGGACTTATGGATAACTTAGTCTCTAAGTCTTTTTTTAACCTAATTCACTCTATAAATAGGACCTTAGTTTATCCTAATTTTTCACACACAATTCATCAACGATCTACAAATCCACCATTCATTAACAATTTCATCTCCAAATTTACTATCTCTCCAAACTCTTAGAATTCTTGTTTTTTTGACAGTTTTGTTGTTTTTTAATTTATTCGTTGTTTTCACCGTATGATAAAATTGGCTGATGGTACCTCTTTTAAAATTATGATATTTCAAATAGATTTTTTTGGTTTTCTTAATTTATTTTAATTACATGATGATATTATCTGATGATTAGTTTCTTAAATCATATTCTCATAATTGATAATTTTTTTCCAAATTCCTGAGGAGGTCAATTTAGTTACACAGAAACCCTTTTCTTATCACCAAAAAACCTTGCGTGCATATTGTACTGCACTTATTTTCCTGAACATAGTTTCTAAGATGACTATCACATATTTTCCAATTCTTGCTCATGAATACTTCTTACACACGTTTCTACACAAGAGACATCATGATACCCTCAATTTTCTAACATAACACTACCACAATATCATATACTAGTCTTTAACCAAATCAAACCTTTGCTTTTGTCAAAATAATTTCTCTTTAACAATGCACACACGGTTCACACATAAAATCTATTCCTTTTCAAGTTACTATAATAACAAATTTTTCCAACCATTGCTATCCACATTGATACTAACAATTAACCAATTTCTTGTTTATTCACATCTACATATACATATTCATAATACATATATACACATTAGAAAGTTTTTTTACAAAACTTTGGCTTTTCTTGTTTAATCAAAATCAGTACTGATACAACTTTCTATCCTTACACGCCTCTTTATCCCCTCCAATTTGATGCAGCCCGGCGTTTACCGTTGTTGTCTGCACCGGAGAGCAACGAAACCTGTACATAGACCATATAAAATCAACCCAGATGCCACTCAATATTGTTCTTCTTCATTCTCGTTTTTGGATATATGGTACATGTATTTTTTTGCAGGGAAAAAGGAAAAGAGAAGAAAAACGTCAAGGTATTCTAAGTCAAAATCATCACGTGGTACCTACCATTTTCCATTGATGTTGTCATTGTCGTTCCACCGTGAGTTTCATCTGACCCGCCGCGACCCACCGGGAATACGACATCACAGCCCGTGAAGCTTCCGTCT
Organism: Vicia faba; assembly: GCA_948472305.1. NCBI lineage: Eukaryota > Viridiplantae > Streptophyta > Magnoliopsida > Fabales > Fabaceae > Vicia > Vicia faba. Next base: position 751,242,249 of record OX451736.1, on the reverse strand, counting down.
GATGACAACATAGATCCACACTGCTTCGGCCCTCCTCTGATCCCGCACGAGCAAATCCCAACACCAACACCATCCAGCTTCATACTTCACGACCATCCTACGCATCCTAACGCCACCACAACCACCTCCGCCATCAGAGCTTTGACAAGAAAATGGAAGAAAAATGTTGTATTGATTTTTGGAGAAAGATACTGGAACAATGAAGAGGAAAAATGGTTGGTTTTTTCTTTCTGATTTAATCCAGAACTTGGTGTCATGAGTTTTGGCCTTTATGGGTTTTATTTTTATTTTTTTTTATGAAATGTCACGTGTCATATAAATATTGGGGTTGAGTTTGTTGGAAAAGTCAAAAACCAAGATAAACACTCAGGAAAGTGTCGTCTCCCTCTTTATGCACTATCTTCTACATTTTTTTTATTATATTTAATTAGGTTATTAGGGTTTTAGTAATTGAGCTCTTGAGCTATATATTTCTACCACTTTACTAAACCTATACCGTACTTCTAACTTAGCACCCCATAGTTTTTTGTTTTATTTAGTTACTATTAATTTAATTAATAATTTTAGTTAATTAATTAATTATGAAGAATAGTTAATTTTGTTTCATTAAAAATACAAAAAAACATATTTTATTAGGTTTTTTATAGATTAATTAGACTTATTAATTTTTAAATACATTTAAATCTATGATTAATTAATGTGTACATAACCATAAATCAATCACTTTTTTAAATATAATTAATTCAAATATGTTATAAATAATAGGATGTCCATATTTAAGTAATTAAATTTATTGACATATCGTCTACCGGTTTATTATTCAAAATCAAACAATTAAAATCTACGCAATTCACCCAATTCATCATCCGCGAATGACATGTGGCCAATATCTGGCCACGTGATGAGGAGACTATATCAGACTCCCCTCCTATAAATAATAGGATGTCCATATTTGAGTAATTAAATTTATTGACACATCGTCTACCGGTTTATTATTCAAAATCAAACAATTAAAATCTACGCAACTCACCCAATTCATCATCCGCGAATGACATGTGGCCAATATTTGGCCACGTGATGGGGAGACTATATCCGACTCCCCTGCTATACGTCCTAAAACAGCTAACCAACAACATCAAATCATTTTCAACTAACATAACCAAAAACCCAAGATATTTTAGAAAAAAGGATTAAGGAGAATTATTTTCAAATTAACTGCAAACTGTGTACGATCACTCAACTTACAACCCAGACAAGGTTCGAGGATAATTCGAAAGCAAATTCTATGCAATCCATAAAAAACACCAACCAAACCCGTGAACTATGAAATAAGACTCTGATTCCTCCTAAGAGGATACGTAGGCATACGATCAAAATTGTGGCGAGTCCCCCTAATTAAAAAACAAACCCTTTTCCCCTAATAAAAATAAAAAAACCATATTTCCTTAAAAACCGCGCTTCTAAACCTAGTATCCTTGTGAATAAGATAGATGAGGGGTGCCTAACAACTTCCCTTCGTCTAGAACCGAGTCAACAACCTAGAACCTCTAATTTTTAGGGTTATCCTTTATATTCCCTTCCTTAGAATAAAAATTAAGGGTGGGGAATCTTATTTTAAAATCGGTTACAACAACTCTTAATACCTTGTTTCTCTCAGGTATCTCTGCACTCTTATTTACTTGAGCATTAGAGTGCCTTGTAGGTACACACACTCCTTCTTTATGATTTCAGCACTACGGGCGGAGTTACTGGCCCATTAAATATTCTGATCAATGGTAAGATCAGTGACGCCATCTATGGGAAAATTGTTTCCCTATCTTTTCTATCTTTGAAATCAAAAGATCAAAACAAACTTCCAAGATTCCATCATGGCCAGTTAAGATGATGACAACCTTGCTCACAGAACCGTCATCTCGCCCATCTGAAAAACTGACAACGACGGAGAAATGTCACTTTTCGAAGAAACTATTCTCGTAAGAGATACGACCACATTGCATCTCATTCCTCCGAAGAGGCGAAGGATGATGATGTCCAGTTCATGGAAACATTCAAAATTAAGAAAGCTCAAGAAATAGAATCAGAGAGCTTTCAGCCAAACCTGGTACCATCCAACGTTGACCCGACTATGGTGGCCCTACTCGCAACGTTCAACCAGACAACCACTATGATCCTCCAGTAGAGTGATAGGAACGGGGCATTGGAGAAAGGACATAGTTCAAGATCTCTTCCGCAGAGACACCAACGATATGGATCTCGCAGCCCATCGCCACAGCAACCAGTTGTTGCTTAGCGCCGGAAAAACTAGAGGTTTTGTTGGTCAAGAAACACAACCACAATCCACTCTGTAAGAACCGATGCTCCTCAGTTACCAAGAAAACCAAAGTTAATTAACGATCAGAGAAACATCATTCACCTCCGCCCAAGCGAAAGGGCCGGCTAAGAATCCCATATCCTTGTCAAGATGATAGTCCCTGGCGAGGAAAGAACAACTATTCTCCATGCAGTCACCAGGCTAGAGCGACGAGGATAACCCTCGCGGTCGGTTATTTAGGGAAATCATGGATACTCCCCTCCTTGTAGAGCTAGAAAAGCCTCCAAACTTGGGGACATATGACGGGACAACTGACCCGACGAACACATTGAGAACATTAATGCCCTGCTCGACTACCAGAGCATCAGGGGCGCTATCAATTGCAGGATATTCCCCACTACACCGAGGAAAGGGGCCATGTTGTGGTACAAGAGCCTCCTTGACGAATCCATCACCTCTTGAAAAAATCTTGGGAAGAAGTTCTTTAGGCACTTTACAGCCTATCGTCGCCACCTAAAGTATGAAGCATCGCTCAAAGCGATCATACAGGGGAAAGGAAAATCCCTTTAAGCATACATCAAAAAGTTCAATTGTGAAGCTATCCAGGTCTCTACGATATGAAAAAGTATCTACTTGAGGGAGGATTGCGTCCCTGCAATGATTTCTCCAAGGAAGTTGGCATTAAAACGCTCGCAGCGCTAGACACCTTCCTCTTCAAAGCCCAAGCCTACTTTGAGTACGAGGAGTAGGAGGCCGCCAACAATACATGGGACTCACGACACCAAGAAAATTCATGAGTTTTGAAGCACGATGATTCCTAAACACCTCACCAAGGAGTGGATAAGAGAAAATAAGACATACCTCGCGAGTCCCGAGAGTATAAAGGGCCTGCTGGCCACTTCCACGAGTACACGTCGTTGACCACTTCTCGCAAGCACATCTTGTACGAATCTGTAAACTCAGAATTCCGCTAGGCTAGGGCCCACTATTCCAGGAAAACACCATCCAAGCCTAATACAGACAAGACCAAGTACTTCCGGTTCCATAAAATCCACATGTACGTCACCAAAGATTGCATCCATCTCAAGGAAGCAATCGAGATCCTCATCAAGGACAAGCATCTGAAATAGTACACAAAGAAAAAGGAAGCACTTTGATAGGACGCCCAAGAATCGAAGAATGTTGAGGAGGAAAAGCCGTCCTAGGACAATGCCAATCTGCATGTTTCCATGTGCATGTCACAACTAGAGGACTTCTAAGTCCCCGATGGTGTCAGCTACCCCCTTTACTTCACAACACACAGCCCCTAGGAGACTTTCCCCTCATCCATGGTCATATCTGGTGGAGGATTGAACAAACTCATCGTAGGGTCGGTGAGAAGAAAATTTGAGCACTTGGTCGACTTAAGCTCGAGCCAAAATTCCACCCTAGATAGATTTTGAGGAAGCCCAATCCCTATTACATTCTACCGCGAGGAGCTCTACGACGGGTCCCTCAACCCCAGTATCCCTTTGCTCGTGAGAGCACGTATGGCTAACTTGGACGTTCGTCGCATTCTGGTCGACCAGGGAAGTTCAGTCAACATTATATAATCCCAGTTGTTCTCCATGTTACAACTCAATGAAACGCATTTGACGCCCTACGTGGGCTAAGATCTACAGAGCTTCAATGGCGTGATCACGAAACTGTGGGGGCTATGTCAAGATAATCGTTACTTTCGGGATAGCCAAAACTGCTAGAGCCGTCAAAGTTCAGTTCCTGCTAATAGACTATCCATCCCTATACCAATGCATCCTGGGAAGACCAACTCTAGCCGAGCTGATCAGCATGCCCTCCATCTTTCATTTTAAATGAAAATATTACATGCCTAAAGGACTCGTCGCCACCCTTCATAGGGACATAGAAGCAGCAAGAAGATGCTTCGAATCATCCTTAAAGGGAATCAACACTATCAACGTGTCACCCAAAACTACCAACAAACCAGCGTGATCCACCAGCTCGGAGAAGTCGAAGCCACTGCCTCACATTGACTCGGTTGACCTCGATAGCCACATTACCAAGGATGACTAAAAGAGTAGAAGAAGAAAGAGAGGGGAGCCAAACTAACAACCAATAGCTCCTTGTCACCAACTGATGACGAGGAACCTATCTATCTCAGGTGCCCCATTCCAGACGACGAATTCTAGATCATTCTCTTCAGCAGCGATCCAAACAAAGGAGTGAAGATTGGCACTGGCCTCCTCGACCTCGCTAGGAAGCAACTGAAAGCATGCTTAAGGGAAAATATTGACTTGTTCTCTTGGAGTGTTGTTGAGATGCCCAGATTAGACCCTGAAGTAGCGTGTCACTAGCTGAACATAGATCCCGCTAATAGGGTTATAGCCCAATGTAGGCGCAAGCAGTCTCCCAAGAAAACAGAGGTTGCTGAAAAAGCTATAAAATACCTTTAAGAGGCCAATTTTATTTCAGAAGCCCAGTACACAACTTGGATTTCAAACATTGTACTTGTTAAAAAATCTAATGGACAATGGAGAATGTGCGTTGATTATATTGATCTCAATAGGGCTTTCCCTAAAGATGCTAATCGTTGGCCTAAAATAGATAGACTAGTTGATAATTCTGCTAGATTTAAATTATTGTCTTTTATAGATGCATATTCTGGGTACAATCAAATAACCATGGTGAAGGGGGACAAAAAGTACACGGCCTTCATAACCAACTTAGGAAACTACTACTACAACGTAATTCCCTTCGGCCTGAAAAGCGTTAGCGCTACATACCAAATGATGATGAAAAAAGTCTCCTGAGGCGATATTGGACACATGTTTGAGGTCTACATGGACGATATGATCATGAAATCTCAAGAGGAATCCGACCATACTCTCCACTTAAAGAGAGTCTTAGACCAAGCGAGGAATTGCAAGATGCAGTTCAATCCAGAGACGTGCACCTTTGGGGTACGAGCAGGCAAGTTCCTCAACTTCTATCTGATAGAACGAAGAGTTAAAGCAAACCCTTACAAATACAGAGCCTTATAAGAAATCCTGATGTAGAACTCGAAAAAATACATCCAATCCCTAAATGGGATGCTTATCTTATTATCCCACTTTGTAGTTAAATTTTCCTAGCACGTACTTCCACTTTTCAAGCTTCTCTGCAAGGAAGCAGCATTTGAGTGGACCGAGCAGTGCGAACATGCCATCTTCCATCTCAAACAAGCATTGTTGCAACCATCGGTCCTATCGCGACCAAATAATGTAGAAACTCTCTACCTTTATCTCACTGTTGCATCTGAGGCCGTCAATGCAGCCCTTATACAGGAAACCTCTAAAGGCGAGAAACCCATACAATTCACTATAAAGGCCTTACAAGGCCCAAAACATAGATACCAACAAATCGAGAAAGTGGAACTAGCCCTTATCAACGTGACGATAAGATTGAGACACGACTTTCTGGCTCATAAAATCATAGTGCAAACGGATCATCCCATGAAGCATCTGCTCGGCTGTCCTGATATGGCGGGAAAAATGCTCAAATAGTCGTTGTAACTCTCTTAGTCCGACATATGATACAGGAGAAGAAATACTCTTAAAGCCCAAGTACTAGCTGACTTCGTCTTTGAACTGACCATTATGGCCTCCTTGAAAAACGGAGCTCGAAAATGGACCATCTTCATGGACGGAGCATCTAGCTCGACAGGGAACGAAGCGGGTATTATCCTGGAGAACGAGGAGGGAATCATGATCAAAGTCTCCCTAACTTTTTCCTTCCCAACCTCAAGTAACCAGGAAGAGTATGATTCCTTCCTCACGAGACCACATCTGGCTGAAGAAATAAAAATATTCACTGACTCCTAACTCGCGGCCTCTCAGGTACTGGGGGAATATCAAATCAAAAAAGACAATCTCTGAGTAATTAGCCCTGGTTTGAGAAAGAATAACAAAATTTGAATCTTCTAAGTAAAACACGTTCCTCGTGAACACAACACACGAGTAGACATCCTGTCAAAACCCCACGAGCATAAAGAGGAAAGGCGAAAACAAGCATGTCATCCAAGAGATACTTCCCCGACCAATCATAAAAAAACCTTCTGCAACGCTTGACATAAACGCCATCAGCGACAATGATTGTTGGATGACCCCGGTGTGATACGGTGGGAGAACTGACTTGAGGTTTTGTGTTTGTGTTTGCAAATGTTGCGGTTTAGCAAGAGTCGCCACCGACTTTTCTTTTATCCAAAAGGAAAGGTGAAAAAGCACAGGAAAGACCTTTAGAGATGTTTCTTGGGTTCGGGGGGTAGATTATGAAAAGGGAAGGTATTAGCACCCTTTTCATCCATGGTTTTCCATGGGCTCTTAGTTACTTACTAGATCACTTTCTTTTGTTTGAATGTGTGCTTGTGGTGGTGATTTTTGAAAGTATTTTGAAAATGGAACTTCGTAATGGTTCTCGTTTCTATAAGAACGCCTACAAAGTGTTTGTTTCGAAAATAGTTCAAAGGTGTGTTTGGGAGATGTGTTTTTGAAAGTATTTTGAAAATGTAACTTCGTAACGATTTTCGTTTCTATAAGAATGCATACAAAGTGTTCGTTTCGAAAATAGTTCAAAGATGAGAGTGCGGGTGTATAAAAATGTTTTTGTTGTGAGCAAGCGAGTAACTAGGAGCGAATCTACCTACTCGAAAAGTCTTAAATGTGCTTTTCCTTATCCTTTAGATGTGGCTATCTTACCATTGATTTGGTAAGAAGCCCTATCGTTGGATGTGAAGGGACGGGCGTTGGGACGTTTGTATAGTCATAGAAGGCAACATATGGGACGTTTTAGCAATGTCGTTTTAGGGACTAGATCATTTACCGAAGGCAACATCAAGGGTCATTGAGGGACTACGATCTTTTATCGAGGGTCTTTGCTAAAACGACCATGCTCGAGGGACATGACTACTTTCCGAAAGGCAACAAGTGAGATTATCCTAGGGGTGCATGTGTGAATAGTATGTTTGATTGCATGCATTTTGTCTTGTATTTGAAAGTCATCTATTTATTGATTTTATCTTGTCATACATCCTATTTACTAACAATATATGAAAAGCAAGTAAAATGCGGAAAATAAAACCTAAGCTATTACATCGCTTTAGGGGGATGGGAGTACAAATTTACAATGGGGATGAAGTGGAAACTGAAATATTACAACCCTATCGAATGATAATGAAAACAATATAAAAATAGTGTAAAATAAAAGGAAAATTGCATTTTGAACTGCTATGTGTCGACCCTTGCCGCTATGCATCGACACATAGCCTTTCCTTGCTCATGTAAAACAAAATCTACTCAGTATGAGTCGACACATAATGGGATGTGTCGACTCATGCACCTTCTTGCATCGACGCGAAACGCGTATGTGTCGACCCGTAGTCTTTTCCCACTTCTGTTTTGTAACCTGAAATCAATATGAGTCGATGCATGGGGGTTATGTGTCGACTCATGCACCTTCTTGCATGGACGCGAAACGCGTATGTGTCGACCCATAGTCTTTTCCCACTTCTGTTTTGTAACCTGAAATCAGTATGAGTCGATGCATGGGGGTTATGTGTTGACTCATGCACCTTCTTGCATCGATGCGAAACGCGTATGTGTCGACCCATAGTCTTTTCCCACTTCTGTTTTGTAACCTGAAATCAGTATGAGTCGATGCATGGGGGTTATGTGTCGACTCATACCCTGTTTTTTTCAATAGGATGAGTCGACACATGAGGACATGTGTCGATACATGCTGCATTTTCCTGTCTTAAACATTGTTTTACTGACTATACAGATTAGTTTATGGCGTATGATGGATAAACATGAATAATAAATGATTGAATAAACCTAAACCTTAAGTAAATGACTAGTTCGACAGGATAACAAAGTACTACATCTTGTCTTCAAAGAACAACAACTTGTTAATGATGTAATGACAAGATATCAAGTCAAGAGGACTTACCTTTGGGTTTCACTGGTTGTTTTAGATCTGAATGCTTTTCCAAATGATGTGATAACCTTGTGAGTCTTCAGGAAGCTGCTCTGGACTGCTAGAACCGAGTTGGACTGTACTGTAATATTTTTGGTATTTTTGATGATGAAGGTGAGTAGCACTACAAGGACTATTTTTTTGGTTATATTTGGACAGTCTTTGAGGGAGAGTTTGTATGGTGGAGCAGTGGGTTGGGTTTTCTATTTTGAACAAGAGCAGTTTTTGCTTTTGAAAATGAGTCAAAGTTGCACAAAATATTGTTTTTTTCTGCTCAACAAAACTCTCTATCTTCTCTCTAGAAATTTTTTTAACTCTCTTCCAAATCCAACCTCTTTGTCTTATGAGACAATCCTCTTTTGTAGACCCCTTGACTGTGGTTTAGGGGGGAAAACAAATAAGTCATTTTGAATTGTTTTTTCATACTTCTTTGATACTTTCTGCACACAATTTTCTTTTGCCATTTTGGTGTAATTTTGGGGTTGTCATGGTGCAGGCTTGAGCTGACTGCATATAGCAGTTTTTGACTGTATTGGATAGCATGCATACTTTGGATATAGCATGGCACAAGCTTTCTTGCAGGGCAGCATGGGGTGTTGTGGCAATGTGATATATCATATTTTCTTCAACTTTGGACAAAATAGTTTGTAGCATGTCACAAATTTAGTTTTGTGCACATTATGTCAAAGGAAAAAATATTGTGACAAGGTTTTAATCAAGACATAGTTTTAGAATTTGTAATTTTGAAAAATGTCACTTTGTAATAACTTGAATTACTTGCATCATCTTGAATTATTTGGAGTTGTAGTAAAATGCCATGAAGCAAATGAAATTAACAAAGTATAGAAAATACTTAGAAAAATCTCAAAGTCTTGCAAAGTTGGATTTTTGATTCTCTTGACTTCTTAATGATCAAGCTTAATATTTTTGAATGTATTGATAAAATTTGATCTTTGGGTTGTAATGTTGACCAAAAAAAAGTCAAAGTTTGACTTTCCAGTATGCTATTGACCATTTTTCCCTTGTGCCAATTTCAAGCCTAAATTGATGTATCAGTGCTGCAAACTTGACGTCTTAGAATATATTGTGAGCAACTACTTGACAAATGAGAGGGAAAATTTTGGGGTACAACAGTTGCCTCTGTTCAATCTTCTTACACCTGAAGAGTTAGATTGGTAAATCTGCCATTCGTGACTTGAAGGTGGAAGATGATTGAACACTAGAGTGCCCAGAAAATTTGCACTCGAAGATGTGTTAGTTGATTATGTAGGGAATGGGATTAAAGATGCCATTTAGAGAGGTAATGGATAGTTGTTGGAGATGGGCTTAAAGATGCCATCCAGAAATGATTGCTGGGCTATATCTGTAAGCTGGAACTGAATGATTGTCAGAATTGCGTCCGTATCTGGAGCGTATCTGAACTGTATCGGAAGGTTGTCTTTGAATGAGTATCAGGATGGCATCCGTAATTGGAGCGTATCTGAACATTATCTGAAAGCTATCTTTGAATGAGTATCAGGATGGCATCCGTATCTGGTGCGTATCTGAACTGTATCTGAAAGCTGTCTTTGAATGAGTATCAGGATGGCATCCGTAATTGGAGCATATCTGAACTGTTTCTGAAAGCTGTCTTTGAATGAGTATCAGTATGGCATCCGTATCTGGTGCGTATCTGAACTGTATCTGAAAGCTGAATCTGAATGAGTATCAGGATGGCATCCATATCTGGTGCGTATCTGAACTGTATCTGAAAGCTGAATCTGAATGAGTATCAGGATGGCATCCGTATCTGGAGCGTATCTGAAATGTATCAGAAAGTTGAATCTAAATGAGTATCAGGATGGCATCCGTATATGGTGCGTATCTGAACTGTATCTAGAAGCTGAATCTGAATGAGTGTCAGGATGGCATCCGTATCTGGAGCGTATCTGAATTATATCAAAAGGTTGGATCTGAATGAGTATCAGGATGGCATCCATATCCGGTGCGTATATGAACTGTATCTGAAAGCCGAATCTGAATGAGTATCAGGATGGCATCCATATCTGGTGCATCTAAACTGTATCTGAAAGCTGAATCTGAATGAGTATCAGGATGGCATCCGTATATGGAGCGTATTTGAACTGTATCTAGAAGCTGAATCTGAATGAGTATCAGGATGGCATCCATATCTGGTGTGTATCTGAACTGTATCTGAAAGCTGAATCTGAATGAGTATCAGGATGGCATCCGTATCTGGAGCGTATCTGAACTGTATCAGGAGGTTGAATTGTTTGAGTGGGTCGAGTAGATATTTGTCCTGTCTGGTTTCAGGTATTAATCTTTGACCTGAGAAAGAAAGATAGTTTTCCTGGCTTGCTACAGGTATTAATCTTCAATCTCTTCATGTAGATAGTTTTCTTGGCTTGTTACAGGTATTAATCTACAATCAGTCGTCCACAGATAGTTTTCCTGGCTTGCTACAGGTATTAATCTGGAACTTGAAAAGGTTGGTCGACGAGATAGTTGTCCTGTCTGGTTTCAGGTATTAATCTCTGACCTGAGAAAGAAAGATAGTTTTCCTGGCTTGCTACAGGTATTAATCTTCAATCTCTTCATGTAGATAGTTTTCCTAGCTTGTTATAGGTATTAATCTACAATCAGTCGTCCACAAATAGTTTTCCTGGCTTGCTACAAGTATTAATCTGGAACTTTGAAAAGGTTGATGGTAGCCATCTATTGATTGACCTTTTCCTGAAAAGGTAAAACGTTAGTTGTATGCAATGTCATTATGCATGAAATGCATAATGTCATCATGTTCTCAAAATAAATGAGATTGTGTCGTATGAACTTTATCATGTATGTAAATAGGAGGTATGAAATGTGAAATGTTTAAGAATGTATTTTTGTATGGGAAAATAAATCCTTGACAAATGTCGGGGAGTTTGTTAAATCCTGAACTGCTGTTGAAGAGTATGTGTGTCTTCAAACTTTGCTTAGAATGTTTCCACTGGGGATTCCTATTTGTTTGAGGAGAACTCTGCTGGGGAATATTGAAAACTCTGTGGGGAGAATGTTTATTCCTGCTCGAGAAAAGAGTTCAGGAGTCTCGGTTGTCCGTTGCTCTACTGGGGAGTCGAAGTTGAACTGATATCTAGTCGGGTCCAGGTTTCACAGTAACTTGTTGGGGATCGTAGAGTAGTCTACTGGGGAAGAGGAGTTGTGGTCCTTTGATTTGTAGTAGTCGGAGAGGCCACCTCAAGCTGGAGAATCTGCAGTTTGTTGGAGATATACACCCTGTTACCGGTCTGCTTGAGAGGTGACGACTTTGTTGGGGGAAGTCCTCGAGGATTCTTGAGGTTGTTTCAGCTGGGAAAGGTGTTCAGAGATTAAACTCTTGTCGGGGAATCATCCTATGAGAAGGACTTTGGGGAGATTTTCCACTGCCCCTAGTAGCGAGTGTTTGTGGCACTGCTTGGAAATGTTTGACTGTTCGTAACCCTTCGTCGGGATTAACGTTCAATGCCCCAAGTGACGCAGATGGAGACTTGCCCCTGGTTACTCTGCAATTCTTGAGAGATTTATTGGAATCTCGACTGGACTGCCCCAGGTGTGCTGGATAGTGACATGTCATGCCCCCTTGTTGATAGGAGATTTTTCAATGGAAGTGTCATCCTTCTTGAAGTGATTTTGTTCACTGAGAGAGCTTTCGTTCATCGGATATTCGTTGTGAATTTCTCCGCTGTCAAATAAATAGCCAAATGCAAACAGTGATATTCAAGTAATGCAAAGTTTATGCTTGTCTTGAAACTTTGAAAATGCGTTTTTTAGCAAGAAATTTTTGTAAGAAAAATTCAACTCAGGATTTTGAGTAAAGCCTTACAGGAGTCAGGATATCTTTTGTAACAGTATGCTTTCGAACTAACCCATGCTTCAATTAGGACTTTTGAAGGGTTGTAACGTGGCTTGGTTCACAGTTTAAGAAACAAAGGATAAAGGTTCAAATGTATTTGTACCCACCCATTCTTCGTGATGTTCTTCAGTCCTAAGCTCAGTTAATTATACGTTTGAACTCCAATTGAGTCTGGAATGACGTTTTGGTGATGGTTCAGACAAGTTTAAATTTGTCGGAAGGCAGTCATTTTTGCAACATTTTTTCACGTTGTCGAGGATTTGTAGTGACCCCTTTCTTTTGATTTGTTATCCCTAATTTTTGCCTGACTGTTCCTGTTTTAAGATTACAATTAGCAGGATGCCCCAGTTTTCTTAAGTCTCCTTTGTAGGTTTTGACTTAGTGAGCTTTTCTTTTTGAGAGATAATGATTTCCTATGTGACAGGGAACCATCATCGTCTTTTGATTCCAGAGGAATGTTTCTTGACGTCATTTGCTGTATTACGAGATGAGAGTTTACGGCTAAACGCGCGTTTGAATTAACTGAGAGACTACCCTGCCCCGGGTTTTGTTTAAAGGTTTTAATTTTGTGAAAAAGAAAAACTTCTACTTCTTTGGCCAAGAGGGGTTGACTTGGGATTATCTTCCTTATAACTCCAGTGTTTAGGATTTGAAAGAATGCCTGTACATTGTCAGAAAGGTCTGTTCAAAAGCATACTGTATAAGATTATGGCATTGTTTTCGTCATCCTCCCTCTAAAGGTTTGTAACTTTTAGCACGAGTTAAATGTCATAAGAAGAATAAAAAGCATAGTTTAAATATAGTGAAAATGAAAGGATGAATTTAAGACAAACATATGCAATGCATTAATGAAACAAAGTTTGACATTAATAGATAATTGTTTGAATAACAAAAGAAATTACAACTTGAAAATTCAAATGAACAGAAGCCTCTTTGTCTGAACTTGTCATTTTAGGTGGAGAGTGTGATACAGTGGGAGAACTAACTTGAGGTTTTGCGTTTGTGTTCGCAAATGTTTCGGTTTAGCAAGAGTCGCCACCGACTTTTTATTTTATCCAAAGGAAAGGTCAAAAAGAAAAGGAAAGACCTTTGAGATGTTTTCTTGGGTTCGGGGAGTAGATTATGAAAAGGGAAGGTGCAAGCACCCTTTTCATCCATGGTTATCCATGGGCTCTTAGTTACTTGTTTAGATCACTTGCTTTGCTTTTCCAATTGTTTGAAATAGTGCTTTGTGTGTGGTTTTGAAAGATGTTTTTGAAAAGAGGCCATCGTTGTGGCAACCTTTGTAATGATTCTTGTTTGAAGGTATACAAAGGGGTTTTTGTCTTTTGAAAAGATATCAATGTTTTGAAAGTTTGTTTTAGGAAATGTGTGGTGAAGTGTGTTTGAAAATAGCAAGGATGTTTTGCAAACTTTTGATCAAGTAACTAAGAGCTATCTACCCTATTTTACTCAAAGATCCTTCCTAATGTTTTTAACCCTTTTGACATTGTTGTTTCACCATTGCATTTGGTGAACAACCTTGTGTTAGGATGTTAAACGGGACAGGCGCGGGTCATCGTATAGACCATGATAGCAATTGTGTTAAGTATTTTTGGCAATTTTCTTGAGGGACTTGATCATTTTTGTTTAGGCAACTCAGATAGCGTTAATCCTAACTCTCAAGGACCAGAGAGAATTTCTCTAGCCCTAAAATCTAACCTAGTTTTTTCAGCATGTTCATGGATGAAATTCTCCTAGCACACTTAATATAAGTGAAAATTGAGCATATGTATGGCTTCCTAGCATTGAATACTACATTTTTTATTCATAAACCTAAAGCTAAATGTTCCTAAATAGAGAGATAGAAAGTGAAGAAAAACCTGTTTCAGTTGGATTCGTGTAGGGCATTGCGGTGCTTCTCAACAAGTTTTGAGGTGTCTGGTAGCTTGCCTGAACTTCACTTGATCTTTTCCAATAGCTAGCTTGCCTCGAATGTCCCTGAATCAGCCTATAGAACTCAACCCGCACAAGCTTGAAATGAAAATGGTGAACACTGTAAATGGAGTTACAGTTGGCAATGGAGGTTTAGGATAGCTTGAGTGAGTTGAATGGAAGGTGTTTGAAGCAAAAAGGGGCAAAACGCACGAGCCAAATGAGCTATGGCACTCAAGTTGCAGCACCTGCCCTGTTTTTCCAAAGAAGTGTGATTTCTGGTTATGGGAGGTTTTGGGGCTCAAGCGCTCGTGTTTCTTGCTCAAAGGGTTGTGTGAAAGTTGTCTGAAATCTTTGTGTAAGTTCACAATGGCTGGTTTTTAAGTTGTGAGGATTTTGACAAGTTGCTTGTTTTTGAAGTAAGAATGGGAAGTTTTGTTTTCAGGCCTGTACAAGCCATCAAATATGCTGCATACAATCCCCTTGATCCCTGCAATTTGTGGATTTTATTTGGCTTCTAAGGTCTTGGCCCTATGCTCAAAGATCATGGTTTGACATAAAGCACACTTTTGCAAAAATGGAAATGTGCCTTTTACCATTTAGGGATTAGTTTTGTGTACAATGTCCAAATGACCAAGATAATGTATTATCCTAATGGATTTGAATTAAATTAAGGAGTTTGAAGTGGTTTAGATGCCTGCAAACTAGTACAAGGAATGCTGGTTTGGAAATGCCACTTGAGTGAACATGAATTTGCCATGGATACAAAGTGAGTTTTTGCCAACTTCAAGCATTCGATTCTCCCTAACCACAAATGTGTTTGAGGAGTTATTGGACAATTTGGAAAGCTTGAAACATGCAATATAATCCATATTTGAAATGAAACTTGAGATTCCAAGTGGAACTATGTGAAAAATGGCCAAGAAGATGGGTCAAATCCTGCCTAAACTAGGGCAAAATTTCACTAAGTTAAAAGTTTTAGGGACCCTTGTTCAAAAACTCATAACTTGAGATCCAAGCTTCTTTTGGAAAAACTTTGTGAATAAAAGTTGTAGACTTTGTGGAGGACTACAACTTTCATGTTGTAAGTTTTGTTTGAATCCAATTGCATCATGGTGAAAATGTGGGACAAAGTTAGGAAAAATTAAGAAAATTTCATAACTTAGAAAAATTCGAAGTTATGAAAATTTTCAATTTCAAACCCTAATTTGCAATTTTGGGTTTCTTGATGAACAAGTTTCACAATTTGACATATCACGATGAAAAATGACCCTTGGCACTTGATTTTGACCAAAAAGTCAAAGTTTGACTTTTCAGTGTACAGTCAAATTTTGATCAGTTGACTGAAAAATTCATCTGTCAATCCCATGCATTTGAGATATTTTGAACTTGTTGAATAGGTCAAGATGATGCCATTGAGTCCTTGAGTCCATGGTTGAACCTAATTTTCCATTGGTTAGGTCAAAAAGTCAGAAATTGCCTTTGTACAGTCAAAACCCTAAAAATGACTATTTTGCCCTTTTGGTGATCTGATCAAATTTCTTGTGGAATTGTGGTCCAAACTTGATCAAATGGTCCATATGAGTTCATAATGTTGATGTGGGTCAAAATTCATGAGTTTTGACTGTAAATTGGCCACAGTTGACTTTTTCCCCAATACAGTTGATTTCTAGGTCAACTGTCCAATTGACTGGGCAAAAATTTGATTCAAGGCTTGAAACTTGGTATGGACAAACTTATGAGTCCAAAAAGAAGTATTAAAGTCAATTTGAGCATTGAAGGTCCAAAAATCCCTGTGCAAACTCAAACCCTAGTTTAGGTCATCAGTGCAAGGAGATGTCTTGAGCAGAGCAAACCCTAGCTTGATCTTGAGTTCCAAGAGCCTTGTGATGAGAAATGTTGATAAAATGAGAGGGAAAATTTTGGTGTACAACAGAGAGCCTTTGGTAGAAGAATTCAGTCTGGCCATCTTGTGTGAACTCCAACATTCCTTCTTCAATCAGATCTTGAATTTTTATTTCTCAATGTCCAACAGTTATTGGTGTCATGTCCAGGACTGTTGGAGTGGTACGCACATATTGCATTTGGATTGTACCTTGGGGAGACTGTGTTAGGATTCTGAGGAGGGTCCCTTAATACAACCAGCTTGGCTTCCAACATGTGTTGTAGTGCTTGAGATAATGACATGTTGATTTCGGTGGAGCTTCTTTCAGATGTATTCCGCCTACGCCGATTACCCTGTTGTTGGAGAGATTGCTCTCGTGATGCGGAAGTAAATTGGAAAGGTGAACTTTCGGCTCCTTGTCTCATGGGAGGTTGAATGATGATCTGATCCCCAATCCTAGGTGTTTGCCCCATTTGGTTACATTCATACCGACAAAGCTTGTTGATGAGGACCCTTAGCTCTTCTTGCCCTTGTGCCAGATTTTGGATAAGAGCCATCTGGCCCACCAGTTGTCCCATCATTTGGACCTTCATTATGGCTATCTAGGTTTGTAGCCATTCCAAGTGGTCATCTTTGTCGTCCCCAGGATTTCCCATGATCATGCCCCTGGCGAGGAGCGCCTTGACTTCTTCTTGCCCCTTAGATAGGTTCAAGAACATCTCTTGAAGTTGAGCATTTTGAGCCTGGATGTCCTTGATAGTCTACTCTAGAGCCATCTCTACTAAAATAAACAATAGGAAGATAAGGAGACCTGTATGGGAGAAACCTGTCATGATATGATGCATGATACGTGAATGCATGTTTTCAAGGATCTCGCGGGGTAAACACAAGAAAAAGTTAAAAGTTGAACTTCGATCAACAACTTTGATTGGAGAACTTTGTATCGGTGGATGTCCTTCCACGAGAATTAAGCTCACCATGTTAAGTGGGTCATAGCCCTTGACTCAAGTTGTTTGTACTTGATTTTTGACGGCGTTTGTTTAGAGGAAAATAAATCCTCTTGCCCTTTGATAGACGTCTGGTTCAACGTGACCCTGCATCAAAGACCTCTGAGATCCTTGAAATGGTTATTGAAAATGCTATGGTATGATGTTATGATGTTATGTACAGAAATGTGAGGTAAGCAAGTTTATATACAAATAATCATATTCAAACAAAGCAAACAAGTCCTTAGTTTTAGGCTTGCATGGGGTTTTATAGGTAAGTACCCTCTTGAATTTTAGTTGGCTTAACTTGTCCTAGTTAATAGTAACCAGGTTCTAAGGGATCTCAATATCACTGACCTTTCCCACAAGCTTCGTTCAATAAGCAATTGACTCGCAACCGAACAAAACTCAAGGGTCAAGTCTCAATGAGTGTAGCATCGAGTATCAACCAATTTTCAGCTCTACATCGAAACCGGTCATCTCACTACGTCCTAATGGCCAAGTTGGTCAAGTAAGGTTCTAAGGTCAGTTGATGCTTCACGACACCACGCGGCGGCCCCGTACTCTCCTTGATTCGACTCAAGGGTTACCGGTACCAACCAAAGTGCCACATAAACATAGCTACTGCTTCAACCATGTCAGTATACGCCGCACAGTTCCCTCACAATTTATTGCTACTTACCTCTAAGGTGCCCCCAAATCCGGGTGTAGGATTTAAAACAAACCCAAACAAGGAACAAAAATGTAAAGAAAACAAATCAAACAATGTAAGCAAGTAAAGGTGATCTAACCCTAAGGTAACCCCACTTTTATAAAATATCCCCAGCAGTGTAGCCGGTTCTGTGATACGGCAAGAGAACTGACTTGAGGTTTTGCGTTTGTGTTTGCAAATGTTGCGGTTTAGCAAGAGTCGCCACCGACTTTTCTTTTATCCAAAAGGAAAGGTGAAAAAGCACAGGAAAGACCTTTAGCAATGTTTCTTTGGTTCGGGGGGTAAATTAGGAAAATGGAAGGTATTAGCACCCTTTTCATCCATGGTTTTCCATGGGCTGTTAGTTACTTGCTAGATCACTTTCTTTTGTTTAAATGTGTGCTTGTGGTGGTGATTTTTGAAAGTATTTTAAAAATGGAACTTCGTAATGGTTCTCGTTTCTATAAGAACGCCTACAAAGTGTTTGTTTCGAAAATAGTTCAAAGGTGTGTTTGTGAGATGTGTTTCTGAAAGTATTTGAAAATGTAACTTTGTAACGATTCTCGTTTCTATAAGAATGCATACAAAGTTTTTGTTTCGAAAATAGTTCAAAGATGAGAGTGCGGGTGTATAAAAATGCTTTTGTTGTGAGCAAGCGAGTAACTAGGCGCGAATCTACCTACTCGAAAAGTCTTAAATGTGCTTTTCCTCCTCCTTTAGATGTGGCTATCTTACCATTGATTTGGTAAGAAGCCCCATCGTTGGATGTGAAGGGACGAGCGTTGGGACGTTTGTATAGTAATAGAAGGCAACATATGGGACATTTTAGCAATGTCGTTTTAGGGACTAGATCGTTTACCGAAGGCAACATCGAGGGTCATCGAGGGACTACAATCTTTTATCGAGGGTCTTTGCTAAAACGCCCATGCTCGAGGGACATGACTACTTTCCGAAAGGCAACAAGTGAGATTACCCTAGGGGTGCATGTGTTAATAGTGTGTTTGATTGCATGCATTTTGTCTTGTATTTGAAAGTCATCTATTTATTGATTTTATCTTGTCATACATCCTATTTACTAACAATATATGAAAAGCAAGTAAAATGCGGAAAATAAAATCTAAGCTATTATATCGCTTTAGGGGGATGGAGGTACAAATTTACAATGGGGATGAAGTGGAAACTGAAATATTACAACCCTATCGAATGATAATGAAAACAATATAAAAACAGTGTAAAATAAAAGGAAAATTGCATTTTGAACTGCTATGTTTCGACCCATGCCGCTATGCATCGACACATAGCCTTTCCTTGCTCCTATAAAACAAAATCTACTTAGTATGAGTCGACACATAATGGGATGTGTCAACTCATGCACCTTCTTGCATCAACGCGAAACACGTATGTGTCGACCCATAGTCTTTTCCCACTTCTGTTTTGTAACCTGAAATCAGTATGAGTCTATGCATGGGGGTTATGTGTTGACTCATGCACCTTCTTGCATCGATGTGAAACGCGTATGTGTTGACCCATAGTCTTTTCCCACTTCTGTTTTGTAACCTGAAATTAGTATGAGTCGATGCATGGGGGTTATGTGTTGACTCATGCACCTTCTTGCATCGACGCGAAACGCGTATGTGTGGACCCATAGTCTTTTCCCACTTCTATTTTGTAACCTGAAATCAGTATGACTCGATGCATGGGGGTTATGTGTCAACTCATACCCTGTTTTTTTCAATAGGATGAGTCGACACATGAGGACATGTGTCGATACATGCTGCATTTTCCTTCCTTAAACATTGTTTTACTGACTGTACAGGTTAGTTTATGGCATATGATGAATAAACATGAATAATAATGATTGAATAAACCTAAACCTTAAGCAAATGACTAGTTCGACAGGATAACAAAGTACTACATCTTGTCTTCAAAGAACAACAGCTTGTTAATGATGTAATGACAAGATATCAAGTCAAGAGGACTTACATTTGGGTTGCACTGGTTGTTTTAGATCTGAATGCTTTTCCAAATGATGTGATAACCTTGTGAGTCTTCAGGAAGCTGCTCTGGACTGCTAGAACCGAGTTGGACTGTACTGTAATATTTTTGGTATTTTTGATGATGAAGGTGAGTAGCACTACAAGGACTATTTTTTTTTGTTATATTTGGACAGTCTTTGAGGGAGAGTTTGTATGGTGGAGCAATGGGTTGGGTTTTCTGTTTTGAACAAGAGCAGTTTTTGGTTTTGAAAATGAGTCAAAGTTGCACAAAATATTGTTTTTTTCTGCTCAACAAAACTCTCTATCTTCTCTCTAGAAATTTTTTCAACTCTCTTCCAAATCCAACCTCTTTGTCTTATGAGACAATCCTCTTTTGTAGACCCCTTGACTGTGGTTTAGGGGGGAAAACAAATAATTCATTTTGAATTCTTTTTGCATACTGATTTGATACTTTCTACACACAATTTTCTTTTGCCATTTTGGTGTAATTTTGGGGCTGTCATTGTGCAGGCTTGAGCTGTCTGCATAGAGCAGTTTTTGACTGTATTGGACAACATGCATACTTTGGATGTAGCATGGCACAAGCTTTCTTGCAGGTCAGTATGGGGTGTTGTGGCAATGTGATATATCATATTTTCTTCAACTTTGGACAGCATAGTTTGTAGCATGTCACAAATTTAGTCTTGTGCACATTATGTCAAAGGCAAAAATATTGTGACAAGGTTTTAATCAAGACATGGTTTTAGAATTTATAATTTTGCAAAATGTCACTTTGTAATAACTTGAATTACTTGCATCATCTTGATTTATTTAGAGTTGTAGTAAAATTCCATGAAGCAAATGAAATTAACCAAGTATAGAAAATACTTAGAAAAATCTTAAAGTCTTGCAAAGTTGGATTTTTGATTCTCTTGACTTCTTAATGATCAAGCTTAATATTTTTGAATGTCTTGATAAAATTTGATCTTTGGGTTGTAATGTTGATAAAAAAAAGTCAAAGTTTGACTTTCCAGTATGCAATTGACCATTTTGCCCTTGTGCCAATTTCAAGCCTAAATTGATGTATCAGTGCTGCAAACTTGACGTCTTAGAATATCTTGTGAGCAAATACTTGACAAATGAGAGGGCAAATTTTGGGGTACAACACCCGGAATAAAACTACCTCACTACAGGAGAGTTACCCTCCAATCAAAAGGAAGCCAACATGGTCAGACACCGAGGCTACACATACATTTTGATAAAAAAACAAGCTACGTAGACACGGATTCTCCATCCCTTTCCTCAAATGTATCAAGGAAACCAAAGTCGACCATGTACTGCGTGAAATCCATGAAGGAATCAATGCCCAGCATCCCTGGGGAAGGTCCCTCGTCCGAAGGGCCCTGCGAGTTGAATACTGTAAGTGTTTGTTGGCAACAATTTTGGTAAAACAATGTGTTGTTAATGTTTTGCTAAATGTATTGACATTTATAGAAAAATGTTTTGAATGATGTCAAAGCAGATGTCTTGACATCTACCTCCTAAACTGAACTCATCAAACATCAGTTTATGTTTTTCTATTTCCTAATTTCTTGTGCTCCACAATTCAAGATTTGTGACTCACAGGCTGCGAAAAATATGGAGGAATATTTTTCAAAATGCATGGATTTTATCTTGACCTATGTTTATGGGAATATTCAAAAGAATTGAATATTTGGTTTTAAGCCCAAGCCCACAGCTGCGCATATATAAGGACTTGCTTCCTTATTCAAACTACTGCAACTTTTGAAGAAGAATACTTTCTTTATGTTTTAAAAAGTCTAAGTCTTTTAATTGTCAAACACTCTAGTATTAATTTAATACTTGTGTTGTTATTTAGGTTGTTAATTGTGTATCATTCATAAGCTTTTAAGCATCGAATGATTGAAGTTTTTAAACTTATTATTTCTGTGGTTTCTTCACTGTAAGTGATTGAAGGGATTTGAGGAGGGCCTCATACCTAGGTGAGTCTTAGGTATAAGTATAGCACGGGTAGTGATTAAGTGATTAGATCATAAACTGGTAGTTTACTGTGGGTCTATGAATTGATATTATTTAGTGGACTTGTCCTTAGCTTGGTAGCCCCCAGAGTAGGTGTTGTTGTACACTGAACTAGGTGAACAAACTCTTGTGTTTTTAATGCTTTTGTTATTACTGCTCTTTACTTGTAAATAGATATTTGTGTTGTGACATCTCATTCGACATCACATATCTGATACCAGATTTTCAATTGGTATCAGAGCAGGCATCCTACTCTTTATCTGGGCGAGATCTAGGGAAGATACTTTCTGGTACTATGGACAAGGAAGGAGGATTTATGAACAGACCACCAATTCTATATGGAAGTAATTATGACTATTGGAAACCACATATGGTTGCCTTTTTAAAGTGTTTGGACAACAGGGCTTGGAAAGCTGTTTTAAAAGGATGGAAACACCTTGTCAAATTGGGAGAAAATGGAGAACCTACTTCTGAGTTAAAACCAGAAGAAGATTGGTTTAAAGAAGAAGATGAAATTGCTCTTGGAAATTCTAAAGCCTTGAATTCTATATTCAATAGAAATGACAAGAACATTTTCAGATTAGTGAACACATGTGAAGTATCTAAGGATGCATGGGGAATTCTTCAATCTACTCATGAAGGCACATCCAAAGTTAAGATGTCAAGACTTCAGTTGCTCACCACAAAATTTGAGAATTTGAGAATGAAGGATGATGAAAGTATTAATGACTTCCATATGAACATTCTTGAAATTTCTAATGCATCTAGTGCATTAGGAGAGAAAATACCTAAAGACAAATTGGTGAGAAAGATGCTCAGATCTTTTCCCAAGAGATTTGATATGAAAGTGACTGCTATAGAATACGCTCAAGACATTGAAAAAAGTAAAGTGGATGAACTTTTTGGATCCTTCCTGACATTTGAATTAAGCATCAATGAAAGATCTGAAAAGAAGAACAAAAGCATAGCCTTTGTATCAAATATTACTGAAGATGAAGAGGAGGGTTGTGATCTGGATACAAATGGAGGAATATCAAATTCCTTAGCTATGCTTAGAAGAGAGTTTAACAAAGTGATAAAAAGAATGGATAGGAACCAAAGATGAAATATCAAGAACATCTTATCTGACATCCATAAGACAAACGAGTTTGGAAGAAAAAGAGCTGAAGAAAAATCAACTCAAGGGAAAGGAGTACAATGTCATGAATGTGAAGGCTTTGGTCACATTAGAGATGAATGTCCTACATATCTAAAGAAACAAAACAAGAATTTGTATGTTACTTGGTCTGAAGAGGACTTATAGAGTGATCTTGAAGAATCTTCCAATCATGTTAAAGCATTGATAGGGAAATATGTATATGATGAAGAGTATAGTGATAGGGAACTAACCTTTGATGATTTAGTTGCTTCATACAAATGATTATGTCTCAGAAGTGCAGAAGTTTTCCTTGAAGGGGAGAAATAGAAAGTCCTCATAACTCAGCTGAAGGCAGAAAGGGAAGAGCATTTAAAAACTATTTCTAATCTGGAAAGTGAAGTAACTTCCTTGAATTCAAACCTTGATAGAATGGTCAAATCTCTCAAGATGCTAAATAATAGATCTGACAAACTAGATGAAATTCTTCAAGTGGGGAGAGTGACTGGAGACAAGAGTGGTCTAGGGTTTAATGAGAAAGAGAAACCTAACTCAGAAGAACCTTCATCACATTCCACTAAGGCTAAATCTAATCCAAGGATGTTGAATCAAATGTCTAAACATCATGGCAAGAAAGGACATCATGGCAAGAAAAAGTTTAATCACACCAAGGAGAATCACCAGCCCTGAAGATGTCATCACTTTGGAAGGCTTGGTCATATAAGGCCCTTATGTTTCAAGTTGTATGGGTATCCTAAGACTACTCCTCCTCCCAAGACTGATAAGATTCCACAAAATAGCAAAAAGAAGAAACAGTGGATTCCGAAGACTAATGTTGCTAGTTTCATAGTTCACACCTCCCTCGGAATATCAACCAAAGACGACTGGTATTTTGACAATGGCTGTTCTAGACACATGACAGGTGTCAAGAATCTATTGGTGGATGTCAAATCTTATCCCACCAGTTATGTGACTTTTGGTGATGGAGCAAAAGGTGAAATCAAAGGTGTTGGAAAGCTTGATTGTTCAGGAGTCCCTAAGCTTAATGATGTGTTACTTGTTAAAGGGTTAACATCTAACCTGATAAGTATAAGCCAATTGTGTGATCAAGGATTCAAAGTTAACTTCACCAAGGAAGAATGTCTTGTGTGCAATGAAAATAATGGAGTTATTATGAAAGGAATCAGATCTAAAGACAACTGTTATCTATGGCTCCCTCAAGAGTTGAACCTCTCCTCAACATGTGTTTTAGCCAAAGAGAATGAAGTTAAACTATGGCATAAAAATTGGGGCACTTGCATCTGAAAGGTATGAAAAGAATTATATCTGAAGAAGTAGTGAGAGGGATTCCTAAGCTCAATATAGAAGAAGGTAGAATATGTGGTGACAGCCATATTGGAAAGCAAACTAAGATGTCACATCAGAAGATTCAACATCTCACTACATCAAAAGTTTTGGAACTTCTTCACATGGACTTGATGGGACCTATGCAGGTTGAAAGTTTTGGTGGTAAGAAGTATGCATATGTTGTTGTAGATGATTTTTCTAGATACACATGGATAAGATTTGTTAGAGAAAAATCAGAAACTTTTGAAGTGTTTAAAGATCTATTTCAAAAACTTCAAAGGGAAAAGGAAAGTCATGTCATAAGAATCAGAAGTGATCATGGAAAGGAATTTGAGAACAATAAATTTGCTGACTTTTTCTCCTCTGAAGGAATCAATCATGAATGCTCTTCTCCCATTACTACTCAACAAAATGGGATTGTGGAACGCAAGAATAGAACTCTCCAAGAATCTTCCAGAGCCATGATTCATGCTAAGAAGTTACCCTACCATTTTTAGGCTGAAGCTATGAATACTGCATGATATATCCATGATAGAGTCACTCTAAGGAAAGACACTTCAACCACCTTGTATGAAATATGGAAGGGAAGAAAACCAATTGTTAAATACTTTCATGTTTTTGGAAGTAAATGTTACATCTTAGTTGATCGTGAACAAAGGAGTAAGATGGATCCTAATAGTGATGAAGGAATATTCATGGGTTACTCTACAAATAGTAGAGCTTACAGAGTTTTTAACTCTAGAACCAAAGTTATGATGGAGTCAATGTGATACGGTGGCCAGAATCGGGACGTGTTTCCTTTTTTTAAGAAATCGCTGGTTTGCATTTTGCGTTTGTGTTCGCAAAATGTCGCGGTAAGTAAGAGTCTCCACCGTCTTTTATTTTATCCAACAAGGAAAGGAAAAAAGCACAGAAAATTCCTTTTTCGAGATATTTCTGAGTATGGGGGGAAAATTATAGAAAGGGAAGGTATTAGCATCCTTTCTATCCGTATTTATCTACGGGCTCTTAGATACTTGCTCATCATTTTCAAAATTGTTTTCTTTGTGTTTGTGTGATTTGAAAAGCTTTTGTTTTGACTTCGATTTAACTCTTGCTTCTGTCTTCAAGAGTGTAATGAAGTGTTTTTTTGAAAACTTTGTTTGAAAAGGAATGTAAGTGTGAAAAAAGTTTGTTTTGATTGAGCAAGTACTTAAGAACTAATCTACCTACTCGAAAAAAGAATCGTTCTATGTTTTTTTCCTTTAGAAAATGTTATCCCACTATTAGTGAATATGTAGCATCATCGTTGGAGTTTGAGGGTCAATTTGAAAGGGACGTTTTGTCACCAAAGCAATGTTAGGACATCTTAGTAGTAACCCTAATGTCTTAAATCAATTATCCGAGGCAACAATATCCGAAGCAACGATATCTGAGGCAACCTTTCTGAGACAACTTTGATCTTTGGACAAAAGGACGACCACTAAAGCATCCTATACTCAATGACCGTTTACCGAAGGCAACCAAGTGGGAGTGTACCCTAGGAGTGCGCATGTGCGAGTGATTCAATTTCAGATTACTTATCTTTGCACATGTTAGGGTTATCTAACTGTTTTAAAGTTTTTCACATACATTCTTGTCATGCATCCTAATATCATACATCTAACAGTTAAATATTTGTGGAAATTAAACTACGCTATTACAAGGCTTCGGGTATTTACATAGCCAAAAACAAACCCTTGAAAAGTAAAGTGGTAAATAAAAATAAAGTCCTAATTTAAACTATTACATCCTTGTGAGCAGTTACAATAATAGGGTAAAAATAATAAAATAAAGCGCGCGGTGAAAATTAGAACGAATGCGAACTAGGATTTTGACCCTTCTATCCTAATTAAAAGAGAAAATATTTTTGTTGTTTTTAATAAAAGAATTAAGTTTTCTAAACTAAATACAAAAATTAATTAGTTAATTAATGAAAATAATGACATGGCCTATTTTTGTGTTTTTGTTATTTTAAGAAAAGTAAAATATAATTAAGTTAGTAATAAAACCTATTTGTTCTAATTATTTTTAATTATATACAAAAGGATCATAGTTATCTAAAATTAACAACCTAATTAAATAAATTAATTTAAAAAATACAATATAAACCTAATTTGTGAAAAGCATTGTTTTTATGGTTTTTTGATAAAAGAAAATAATTTAATTGGTTAATAAATAAAATAAATAAATTAAATTAAACAAAATAAAAAAAGTATAGAGAAAGAGATTTGGGCCTGCAATATGGGGGGTGCAAGAATCAGAATTCTGGGCCCAAAGATGGAAGTCCATGTTGACTTCCTGGATTCAGTGTTGCATGCTGACTGTGACCTATGGTGCTCCTCCAGATGATGGCCATCAGATTTGGCCATCTGGCCACTTGGCAGATTGGATGGTGAGAGTGCATAAGGGTCCGTGCACGCTGGATTTCCTGGAAGGAAAAAAATATGAAGAAATTGGGGGACCTGGGATTCGAACCCAGGTCCTGAAGCATTTTGCCTTCGCCTTGTAACCAACTGCACTGTTTGCTTTTGTTGTCAAATAATACAAAACAATTATTATATTATAAACAAGCATAATATGAAAAACTCGTGCGGAAATTTGAACAAGCCAATGGTTATTTGCCAGCTGGTCATCTTCCTCCTTGGATCTGTTGGTAAAAGTTCCAAACTTTTACCTACAGACGTTTGTCCGTAGCTACAAGTCCTACAAATCTTAAAACTCAACACAAGCGTGATAAATAAAAACCAAGGCCATGGATGGATTCGTCTGGCCTTGCTGAACACAATGGTGTCCCTTTCATGGCCCAATTTTCCAGCGTGATATAGGGCTTGGAACTGCTTGCTTTTGATTGCTTTTGCTTGCTGATGACCTCAGGAAACGATTGGGATAATCCAAGAGTCTTGAGTTGGCCTCTAAGTACAAATTCGATTCACCACTTTTTCTTGACTTTTCCAAGTTTTTGTTTCTGGTTCCTGCCTCTTTCCAACCTAGTTTTTGGTCTGCACGCACTCTATATGTATTATGGAATGAATTAGTGTTGACAGTCTGGCCTCAATCTTCCTCCATCAATGTCCTTGATTTTGATTTGATTCACCTTAAAATCTTTCCAAAAACGGCCTAATTCAATCCTTTTGTGCACCTCATGCCTTTACACGAATGTGATTTGATTTCTTCATAAAGACTTGCTATATTTGATTCAATCAAGTGCCAATCTATTTTCATACGTTACTGCCAGCCTGTTATGAGTTGTTTGGGCCTCCAACATGATGAGAATTGAAAGCTGACCTGCCCATGAAAATCCAACTCCCTTCTAATTTTCTCTCTTCGGTGGCCTCGAAGTCCCAATTCGAATTACTCCAACTTTGATTGCATAGCCCCCTTCGACTGAACCTTCCTCTGCTTCGATTGCTTTATTCGAAATGAATCACCCATGTCAAATCAAATTTTATGGGGTTGGGAGTAAACAAGGCAAGAATCTGGCCTGGACATATTTTTCGAGTGCCCTCTTCATGACCTCTTTCGAATGGTCTGGAAGGAATTCTTCGAAGGGCCCTTGTCCAAATACTAATCGCAGGACTTTGACACAATACTAAATCAAAGGATCCCTTGCCATGCCAATCGAAAGGCTTGGACACAATGCCCATTGAAAGGCTTGTCATGAGGACAATCGAAAGGCCTTTTGCAGATGTCAATCGAAGGATGCTATGTAGATGTCGATCGAAATGCATTTTGGAGATACCAATCGAAAGGCGCTTTGGAGATGCCAATTGAAAGGCACTTTGGAGATGCCAATCGAAAGGCGCTTTGGAGATGCCAATCGAAAGGCACTTTGGAGATGCCAATCGAAAGGCACTTTGGAGATACCAATCGAAAGGCACTTTGGAGATGCCAATCGAAGGATACTTAACCATTAATTGAAAAATTTCCTTGTCTTTAGGCAAAGGTTTATAACCACCTATGCAAGAGGAAAATCTTGGAAAAACATGAGGGCAAATTTTGGGATACAACAACTGCCCCTATTCAATCTTCTTAAACCTAAAGATTTATATTGGCTTGTTTGCCTTTCGTGATCTGAAGGTGGAAGATGATTGAACACTAGAGTGCCCAGAAATTTGCACTCGTATGAAGTGGTAATTGTCTTGTGATGTCGGGAATGAGCTTATTGATGCTATTTGGAGACTGATGACAGGAGATGGGCTTAATGATGCCATTTGGAGACTGATGACGGGAGATGGGCTTACAGATGCCATCCGAAGGAGTGTCGATCGCATAAGAGATTCCTTAGCGAGAGTTTGTATGCCTGTTTGTTGAGGAAGATTCCGCTGGGGAATACCGATCTCTGTCTTAAGAGAAATAGAATTTTAGGAGCTTCGGTCGTCCGTTATTCTTGTTGAGGAACCATCTCTGTTGAAATTTAGGAACTCCGGTCATCCGTTATTCTACTGAGGAATCATCTCTGTTGAAATTTAGGAACTTCGGTCATCCGTTATTCTACTGAGGAATCATCTCTGTTCTGAAGACGTGAGAATGAACTACTATCTGGTCGTGATCCAGGCTTCATAGTAATAAGACCGACTGCTACCTGGTCGTAATCCAGGCTTTACAGTGACTTACTAGGGAGATGAGATTAAACTTGTTATCCGGTCATAATCCAGGTTTCGCAACTTCTCAATTCTTATCTGGTCGTAATCCAGGTTTTAGAAGGAATTCAAATGTTATCCGGTCGCATCCGGGCTTTAACTTGAATTTAGGGCACACTAATATCCGGTCGACTCCGGGCTTCTTAGTAACTGTCCAGGTAAATTGCTATTCGGTCGAAATCCAAGCTTCACAGGGTCTTGTACTGCTATCTGGTCGTAATCCAGGCTTCAATCCTTTTATCGTTATCCAGTCATAATCCAGGCTTCACGATGCTTTATACCATTATCTGGTCGAATCCAGGCTTCATGGTGTTCTGTACTGCTGTCCGATTGTAATCCAGGCTTCACAATACTTTACTTCTTATCTGGTCGTAATCCAGTCTTCAGAAGAGATCAAATGGTTATCCGGTCGTAATCCGGGCTTCCCTTTGTCTTTGGGCCCACTAATATCCGGTCGTAATCCGAGCTTTATAGTATCTGGCCGGGTGAACTGCTATTTGGTCGTAATCCAAGCTTCACAATATCCCTTACTGTTATCTGGTCGAAATCCAAGCTTCATAGTGTCTTTAACCGCTATCTGGTCGTAATCTAGGCCTCACGATGTCTCATACCATTATCTGGTCGAATCCAGGCTTCATGGTGTTCGGAGAAAATCAAGATACTATCCGGTCGTAATCCGGGCTTCATAACTTATATTAAAGATATACCACTATTCGGTCGTAATCCAGGCTTTGCGGTGTCTTTGGTTGCTATCTGGTCGTAATCCAGGCTTCACAGGAACTTGCTGAGCTGTTATCCGGTCGTAATCTGGGTTTCACGGCTTGCTGAGGATTTAAACTATTATCTGGTCGAATTCGGGCTTCATAGCTTACTTTTAAGAGATACCACTATCTGGTCGTAATCCAGGCTTTGCGGTAGCCTGATACTGTTATCCAGTCGTAATCCGGGCTTCACTATATGTTGTAGGAATCAAGATACTATCCGGTCGTACCCGAGCTTCATAACTTGAACTTTTGTGAGAATTTGATTGTATCTTTCCTGAAAGGTAAAGGTTATCTGTATGTAATGCATGATATGTATCAAGCAATGATGTTCTCAAAATAAATGAGATTGTGTTGTATGATGCACATGCGTATGTCATGATGTATGGGCATGTGATGTTTTCTGACGTTCGCTAGCTGGGGAAAATAAATCCCGGCTTGCTGCTGGAGAGTGCAAGAAGTTGAACTCTTCGTTTCCGCTGGGGATAAATACTGAAGATGATTGTGAGAATGATTTTGTAGGAGAGAATAACTCCGCTGGGGAATAAACTGACGAGGAAATGACTCTGTGGGGAGGACATATTCTACCAGAAAACCTGTTGATTTGGAGAAATAACCTTGGCTGGGGATGAATTACCGTTGCTGGCGATAATGAACCCTGTTGGGGATTGAGTTTCTGTTTGTGAAAGGAATAAACTCCGTTGGGGATGATTTTTCAGTTGCAACTTCACTGGGGATAATCTTTTAGACTCTATTGAGGACAATTCTCCAAACTCCACTGGGGATAATCTTCCAGTGCTGGTGATAGATAAACTCTGCTTGGGGAAAATGTTGTCAACTCATTCGCGGTTGCGAGCCTTAGCTGGGGAGAATTAACACCATTGTCTTTCTCTTACTCCGCAGGGAGTGAATGAACCTTCAATTATTTTCTCCAACTAGGTCTACCCCTATACCTGGTGGATAGAGCAACTGTAAGGTCTAGACATTTCTTATTTTCCCCTGTTTCCGATATTACGAGTAATCATATTTTGTTTCGCATGTAAATATTTATGAGCAGCAATCAATGTCAAATGCATATATAAAAAATGAACATTGGATGTTCTTGCAAAACAAAACAGAAAAAGGAAAACAGTTTGAAATTTCTTTGTGAAAATGAATTGTATTAACTCTGAAGTTTGGCCTGTAAATAGGCGTTTTGTACAAGAGGTTAGTGTCCTAGTAAGAGAACGCCGCTGAATGATAGAATTTACACAGTTTGTGAAAAATAAGGAAAAACAGCTATGTGAACAATCCCACTGGGTTCCAACTCTGCTATTTCCCCTATGTCTTTGAGCGTTTCATCACTTTGCTACTTGGTTGAAGGTAGATCAGATTGATTGGTGCCGTCCGAGTTTGATCGTCGATACCGAAGTCTGGTTACAAGGTGGTCCAATGAGACATAGTAGTACGCTTTAATCCCTAATTTTTGCCCGGACTGCCCTTTCGGGTTTTCAGTCCATCGGGATACCCTTTTTTTCCTAAGCCGCCTTTTCAGGTTTTCGACTTGCCGGGTGTACAAATTTTTCATTTTCATCCCTTACTTTTGCCCGAACCCTTTTGGTTCGCCGGGAAGCCCTTATTTTTGCCTAGGCCAGTCAACCTAGAGGGTCTTTGATTATGCTTAGTATTTTTTCACTATGTCTGCATTGACGGGGTGAGGAAGGTCGTCACCATCCATGGTGGTTAGAATCATGGCTCCTCCTGAGAAAATGTTCTTAACCATAAATGGCCCTTTGTACGTAGGGGTCCATTTGCCCCTGGGATCACCTTGAGGTAATATGATGCGTTTGATCACCAGATCCCCAACTTGATACTCTTGTCGTCTGACTTTCTTGTTAAATGCCTTGATCATCCGTTTTTGATACGTCTGACCATGACAAATGGCAGTAAGTCTTTTTTCGTCGATTAAGTTCAGCTGATCAATCCGGGTCTGGATCCAGTCATCTTTGCTCAAACCTGCATCCTTCATAATCCGAAGAGAGGGTATCTGAACTTCAATTGGCAAGACGACCTCCATGCCATATACCAAGGAATAGGGTGTTGCCCCTGTTGACGTTCGCGCTGAGGTGCGGTACCCATGAAGAGCAAATGGTAACATCTCGTGCCAGTCTTTGTATGTCACCGTCATCTTCTGCACAATCTTCTTGATGTTCTTCTTAGCCGCTTCAACAACCCCATTCATCTTCGGCCGGTAAGGAGAAGAGTTGTGATGCTGTATCTTGAACTGCTTGCAGAGCTCGGTGATCACGGTATTGTTGAGATTTGTACCATTGTCTGTAATGATCCTTTCTGGTACACCGTATCGATAGATCAGATTATGCCGAATGAACCGTGCCACGACATTCTTGGTTACAGTAGCAAAGGAAGCTACCTCAACCCACTTCGTAAAGTAATCAATAGCTACCAGGATGAAACGATGCCCGTTGGAAGCAGTAGGTCTGATCTCGCCAATCATGTCGATGCCCCACATTGCAAAAGGCCAAGGTGCCGTCAAGACATTCAGAGGAACTGAAGGTATGTGCACCTTATCAGCATAGACTTGGCATTTATGACAGGTCCGAGAATGCTGATAACAGTCGGCTTCCATGGTGGACCAATAATACCCTGCCCGAAGGATTTTCTTTGCCATGGTATGTCCACTGGAATGAGTTCCGAAAGTACCCTCATGTAACTCCACCATGATTCTTTCTGCCTCGTTGTTATCCACACATCGCAGTAAAGTTGAATCATGGTTATGCTTGTAAAGGATACCATTAATGATGAAGAACTTCGCTGCGAACCTCCTCAGAAACTTCTTATCATTAACAGATGCACCCTCGGGGTATTCTTGAGCCTCAAGATACCTTTTTACCTCATGAAACCAGGGTTTATCTGTTACCTCTTCAGTCTCAATATCACAGTAATGTGCGGGTTCATCCAACCTTTCAATGGTAATCTGGGGAGCCTCATTGTCCCACCTGACCTTGAACATAGAAGACATCTTAGCTAACGCGTCCGCTGACTGATACTCCTCTCTTGGGAAGTGTTCAAAGGTTATCTCCTCAAAGTATGAAAGCAACGTAAATACATACTCTTTGTAAGGAATAAGATTTGGGTGCTTCGTATCCCACTCGCCGTTGATCTGACTGATCACGAGAGCGGAATCTCCGAATACACTCAAGAATTTAATCCTTTGGTCAATAGCTGCTCGAAGGCCCATGATACACGCTTCATACTCTGCCATATTGTTGGTGCAGTTAAAACATAATCAGGCGGTGAATGGAGTATGACAGCCTTTAGGATATATGATCACAGCGCCAATGCCATTACCCAAAGCGTTTGAAGCTCCATCAAAGTACATAGACCATCGGGATCCCTCCTCAGGTCCTTCATCCGGTCCATGTGTCTCACAGTCAGTCACCAACATGATATTCTCATCCGGGAACTCGAAGTTCATAGACTGGTAATCATCCACTTCCTGATGTGCCAAATGATCTACCAACACACTTCCCTTGATTGCTTTTTGGGTCGTGTATTGGATGTCATACTCAGTCAAGATCATTTTCCATCTCGCTATTCTTCCGGACAAGGCAGGCTTTTCGAAGATAAACTTGATTGGATCCATCTTTGATATCAATAGGGTAGTATGAGTCAGCATATACTGTCTCAGCCGGTGAGTAGCCCATGCCAAAGCGCATCAAGTTTTCTCAAGCAACGAGTATCGGGTCTCGCATTCGGTAAACTTTTTGCTAAGGTAATAAATATCATGCTCTTTTCGGCCAGACTCGTCATGCTGCCCCAGACGCACCCCATTGAATTATCGAGTACTGTCAAGTATAAGATCAAAGGTCTCCCTTCAATTGGAGGCATCAGAATGGGTGGCTCTTGGAGGTACTCTTTGATCCTTTAGAAAGCG
The DNA here is from genome assembly GCA_948472305.1 of Vicia faba. Lineage (NCBI taxonomy): Eukaryota > Viridiplantae > Streptophyta > Magnoliopsida > Fabales > Fabaceae > Vicia > Vicia faba. The sequence goes on along the minus strand of OX451736.1, from coordinate 751,208,710 downwards.
TCTTGACATTCATCATTCCATCTTACCACTTGATCTTTCTTCAGCAGCTTGAAGATTGGCTCACAAGTAGCAGTCAGGTGTGAAATGAATCGGGCAATGTAATTCAACCGTCCCAAAAAGCCTCTGACTTCTTTTTCTGTTCGGGGAGCTGGAATTTCCTGTATAGCCTTCACCTTTGCAGGGTCCACTTGGATACCTTTATCACTAACGACAAAGCCCAACAGCTTACTAGACCTCACTCTGAAGGTGCACTTGTTCGGGTTTAACCTCAGCTTATACATCTTCAACCTGTCAAATAGCTTCTGAAGATGGTTGAGGTGTTCTTCCTCAGTTTGGGACCTTGCAATCATGTCGTCAACGTATACCTCAACCTCATGATAAATCATGTCGTGGAACAGAGCAACCATGGCGCGCTGATACGTTGCCCCAACATTTTTCAATCCGAACGACATGACTTTGTAGCAAAAGGTACCCCACTGCGTGACGAAGGTTGTCTTCTCCATGTCCTCGGGAGCCATCTTAATCTGATTGTAACCGGAGAAACCATCCATAAAGGAGAAGACCTTATATTATGCGGTGTTGTCAACCAGAACGTCAATATGAGGCAGAGGGAAATCATCCTTGGGCTTGCCCTGTTCAGATCCCTATAGTCAACACACATTCGAACCTTACCATCTTTCTTCGGCACTGGAACCATGTTGGAAACCCACTGCTGGTAAGAGGTAACTGCTAGAAAACCGGAATCAAACTCTTTCATCACCTCAGCCTTAATTTTCTCAAACACCTCTGGGCGCATTCAGCGAACTCTCTGCTTCACTGGAGGACAGTCTTCCTTAGTTGGCAAGTGGTGAACCACAATATCAGTATCCAACCCAGGCATATCTTCATAAGACCAAGCAAAGATCTCAACATAGTCACGCAACATCTGTATTAACCGTTGCTTGACACTAGGCTCCAGATTTGCACCGATCTTGACCTCTTTCTTGTCTTCTTCGGTACCCAGGTTTACTGTTTCCACTGGCTCTTCATACGTCTGTATGGCCCTCTCTTCCTGAAGTAACAGTCTAGCAATTTCCCCAAGCACTTCACAATCATCCTCACCTTCGCCCTCGGCTTGGTTTATCGGACTTTCGAAGTCATATCTGGCAGTAGAAGAGTCGTTATCAGTGGGATCCAGAGTGGATGTGGACCTGTATTATGATATGTGAGTGTGTGTAAGACAAATAGCTGTTTTGCAAGATAAAAATGAAAAACAAGGAGCACAAAATTTGTAATGCAAGAAAATGTCCAATGCTTTTATTGATGATATATGGAAATGACAAATATTAAGCCCTCACAAACAAAGCCACGGTGCCTCGGGTAAGACACTGGGCTATAAAGTTTAAAACTGTTTGTTACAAATCTCAAAACGAAAGTCTTATTACTGTGTAATAAAATAAATGGGCACGAAGTCCTTTTCCGTCCAATTGCTTAATCCACCGTCAGTAGTCGGGTAAATCCAGCTGTCAAACTCAGACTCTTAATCATCATCTTCAATTGCATTCACTTCCGGATTACTGATACGCAGGGGAGGTCTTCCAATCTGCGGACGCCGAACACCCTTTTGAGCTTCTACAATAAAACCCAAACCAAACTTGTCAGTCTTGTGTGCAAAGTCATGGAGTTGGCCCCAATTCGCACACCCACCTTTTTTTATAACAGCCTGTGCATCCTTGAGGGAAGCCAACTTCATTGGAGGATCTTCAGCAACAGTTTCAGTCGATGCCAGAGTCTGGGGGACTTCTTCAAAGTTTTGACACGGGGTTTCAATGAACTCCCCATCCATCTCCATATATCGAAAAGAGTTAAGGTGGCTCACCATGTACTCCTCTTCTCCTCGTACTGTAACAATTTTCCCCTTCACTGGATACTTTAACATCTGATGGAGCGTAGAAGTTACTGCCCCAGCCTTATGAATCCACGGGCGACCCAACAAACAAGAATAGGATGGTCAGATGTCCATCATATAGAATGTAGACGCAAAAGTCTGGGAACCAACTTTAACAGGGACATCCACCTCCCCGTGCACCATCCTTTTGGACCCGTCAAAGGCCCTAACCACAATATTACTTGGATTCAGAACCAACCCTTCAGAATCCAGATGATCTAATGCTTTCTTGGGTAAGACATTTAATGAGGACCCAGTATCCACCAGTACGTGGGCCAAAGTAGTGCCCCTGCACTCGATTGAGACGTGCGGAGCATCATTTTGATTCTTTCCTTTGGAAGTTAGATTTGCGTCGGAGAAACCCAACCCGTTGTCAGCGGTCAAACTAGCCACACAGTCTTTGAATTGATCAGCAGACGTTTCCTGCAGCACATGCACAGTTTTAAGGAAAGCACTTAAAGCCTTAGCATGGGCTTCTGAGCACAACAATAAAGACAACATAGAGATCTTTGACGGGGTTTTCCCCAGTTGTTCGACTACGTTGTAGTCGCTTTTCTTGATAATTTTCAAAATTTCCTATATCTCCTGCCTAGAGGTTTCAACAATGACTTTTTTAGGTTCCTCGATTCGGGCATGCCCACCTGTAATTTCTTTTCCCCGAGTGTCAGATGACTCGGCGACAGGGGTAATGATTGGAACATGAACAAGGACATTAACAAATGTACTGGTAGGTGAAATAGAAACAGGCTTCCGAACAGTTGGTGGGGAAATTTCAGGAGAGAAAAGTCCTCCGCTTCGGGTGACCTTGCTAGACCCAACAATATTGTTGATATCAGTATCAGCCTCTTCAAACTTCAAGTCTTGTTTTATCCCATGATAATACACATCGGCCCCATAGTGCTATGGGACGGCCTTATCCGAAGTGTAAGGGATAGGTCCAGGAATAGTAATGATCAATGGAGCAACTCTCGGAACAGATGTAATCCTAACAGGCTTTCTCGAGGAAGCCTTGGAAGAATTGGCGGAAATGGTGATTATGGAAACATATTCAACATGAATAAACAGAACCAAAGTTTTCTCGAACATGATTTCTTTATTATCCATCAGGCGTTGAACACCTGACTTCAATAAATGACAACCAGCAACTAGGATGGAACACAGGTGGTAACCTTCACCGTAGCCCGGAAATAAACCGACCAACAATAAGTTCTTCTTTATTGTCATCAATGGAGTAGAAATGTCTTCCACGGAGGTCACAAATGAATCATCATCCACATCATTTACTCCATGCTTGGGCATAGGAGCAGTCATGACATTAGGCTCTTCTGGCGCTTCAAACTCAATCTCCTTAGCCTCAATCAAATCATGCACTTTATTCTTCAAAGCCCAGCATTTGTTGGTATCATGCCCTGGGCTATCAGAGTGATAAGCACATCGGGCGTTTAGATTATATAGTGGAGAGGTGGTACTGGGATTCTTCGGAGCTTCCCTTAGAGTTACCAGGTTGGTTTTCAATAACTGCGGTAGGATTTGAGACAAGTTCATACTGAGCCGAGTATATTATCTTTGCGGTCTCTCTACTCTTTGCTAATTGTTGCATTGTGGGGCAACAATAGGTCTTGATATTACCACCACATTCACTGCTTGGCGGCACACATGTCAGTTTTGGCTCCTCGAGCTGTAAACTGCACTAGATTCCTTCTTCAAAGGCTTTTTCTCTGTACTTGACGAAGCACCTTTCTATATCTTGCCGCTCTTGATACCGGCCTCAACTCTCTCCCCAATCATAATCAATTCAGTGAACCCAGACGATGAACTACCGATCAAATGATTGAAGTATGGACCAGACAAAGTCCCAAGAAACATATCCACCAACTCCCTATCAGACAGAGGGGGTTGTACTCTTCCCTCCAGATCTCTCCACTTCTGAGCGTAGTCCTTAAAACCTTCGCTCACACCCATGAACATACCCTAAAGTTGAGTACGCGTGGGAGAAATGTCGGCATTATACTGGTATTGCTTGTAAAAATCAGCAGCAAGGTCCTCCCAGTTGCAGACGTTAGCTCCTTCCAGCTGATAGAACCATTCAAGTTGAGTCCCTGACAGACTATCTTGAAAGAAATGAACCCACAGGTTCCTATCAGCAGTATATGGTTGAATCTTCCTGACATACGAGCGGAGGTGTAACTTCGAACAGGATACCCCATCGTACTTAGCAAAGACATGCGCTTTAAACTTATGGGGGATCACCACCCCAGATGCCAAACCCAAATCTCCGAAGTCCAACCCAGGTATCTTCTGGATCTCCATTGCACTCAACCGGTCTTCGAGTTGCTTATACCTATCCTCAGTTGGAGGATACTGGTCTTCATCAAAGTCAGTGTCATTTTCAGAAACCACAGGGCTAGGACCCTTCCTTTCCTCTTGATTCTCTCCTCCCCCAGATGAGTGAGACAGATCAACTTCCTGCCGCAACCTGTTCCCAAATCTGTGACCCATATTCAGCAGGACCACCTTCTTCTTTTTCTTCTTCTTGTCTTTCAAGATGAGAGTCTTCAAATCTTGCTGCCCTTTGGCTAAGTTCAAGAACATTTCTTGGAACTGAGCATTCTGAGCTTGAAGAGCCTTAATAGCTTGATCAGTAGGTGTTTCAGAAGACATGATGTGCTGAAATAGACAGCAAAGAAGATAAGAAACCTGTAAGGGTACCTGTGATGAAGTGCATGGGAATGGAATGCATATGAAATGATTTCAAAGACTTAGGGAGATTCAAATTTGTAAACCAAAATAAAACACACTTTATTAGATTAAAACTTGAAACAATGTTTAACAAATGCCTTTAAGGAGTTAAAAAAGAAATACTGAAAACAAATCTAAACTAGAAACAATAAAAGACATCAGAACTCCCATGGTCGTTTTCCTTTCGTGCTGACATAATCGTTGATTGTCCTTTCATTTTCCAGCTACCTTGTAAGCTTCAGGATCTTCTGTTCCTGCTCATGATACTTCTCTCTGTAGGTATCCCTTTCTTCCCTTAAATGGATCCAAGATCTCTTCAATGCCCCCAGATCAGTAGGCATATAGGGATGGAAGACTGTATAAGGAACCCCTTCTTCATCAGTATGCTCCACAATCACCAACAAAACAGCTTCGTATGGCATTCCCAGCTTTTGAGCATGGGCTCGAACCCATTGGAGATAAGGTTGCATTGGGAGAGAAGTCTTCATTCCTAACTCATGTGGTTCAGACCTGTTCACCCTGTCCCAGGGTCGTATAAACCTGCGGCCATGTCCCTCAACATCCCCCTTGAATTCAAAGACACTCCAGACACGGAAGTCATTCTATTACTCATTCAAAAATTCAAAGATTTCAGATACAGTACGGATACACTCCAAACACGGAAGTCATTCTGTTACTCATTCAGATCTCTTATTCATGATACAGTACGGATAAACTCCAGACACGGAAGTCATTTTGTCACTCATTCAGACTTCAATAATCATATACAGATTAGATACGCTCCATATACGGAAGCCATTCTATTTCTCATTCAGATTCAACTATCAATTTCAAGTTCAGATACACTCCAGACGCGGGAGTCATTCTGTTACTCATCCAGATCCCAGTTAAAGTTCAGATACACTCCAGACACGGAAGTCATTATGCTACTCATATAGATATCAACTTCATATACAATCCAGAAACGCTCCATACACGGTTGCCATTTTGTCATTTATTCTGACCTTTTTCCCCAGCCTAGAAATGCTCTAGACACGGACGCCATTCTGTCGCTTATTCAGATTTCAGATTCAGATACAATACAGATACACTCCAGACACGAAAGTTATTCTGTTACTCATTCAGATTCAAATACAGTTACAGCCCGTATACGCTCTAGACACGGACGCCATTCCATTGCTCATACCGTCTTAGTCTCCAGATACAGTTCAGATACGTTCCAGACGCAGATACCATTCTGACACTCATTCTTCTGACTTACAACATGCAGTTCAACAAACATCCTTGGATGGCATCTTTAAGCCCATCTCCGAAAAGATTCTATCACCCTTCCAAATGGCATCTTTAAGCCCATTCCCTCAATTATACTTTGACGAGTGCAAATTTACGGGCACTCTAGTGTCCAATCATCTTTTATCGTCGAGTCACGAACGATAAAACTCGCCAATCTAACTCTTCAGGTTCAAGAAGATTGAACAGGGGCAACTGTTGTACCCCAAAATTTTCCCTCTCATTTTATCAAGATTTCCCCTCACAAGACTCTTTGGACTCCAGACCAGATTAAGGTTTGCTCAGCTCTAGACATCTCCTTACACTGATGACCTGAAATTAGGGTTTGAGTTTGCACAAGGATTTTTGGACTTCCAATGCCTCATGTGACTTTCATACTTCATGTTGGACCCCTAAGATTGCTCATACCAAGTTTCAAGCCTTGAATCAAATTTTTGCCCAATCAATTGGACAGTTGACCTAAAAATCAACTGTATTGGGGAAAAAGTCAATTGTGGCCAATTTACAGTCAAACCTCATGATTTTTGATCCACATCAACATTATGGGCTCATATGAACCATTTGATCAAGTTTGGACCACAACTTCTCAAGAAATTTGATTAGATCATCAAAAGGGCAAAATGGTCATTTTTAGGGTTTTGACTGTAGAAGGGCAATTTCTGATTTTTCACCTAGCCAATGGCAAATTGGATTCAAGCATGGTTTCAAGGACTCAATGGAATTATCTTGACCTAATCACAAGGATCAAAAGATCTCAAAAGCTTTGGATTGACAGATGAATTTTCCAATCAACTGATCAAAAATCAACTGTACACTGAAAAGTCAAACTTTGACTTTTTGGTCAAAATTAAGTGCCAAGGGTCATTTTTCATCAAGATGTGTCAAAACATGAAACTTGTTCACCAAGAAACCTAATTTTGAAAATTAGGGTTTAAGTTTGAAAATTTTCATAACTTTGAAATTTTCTAAGTTATCAAAATTTCTTATTTTTTCCCAACTTTTCCCAACTTTTTCACCATGATGCAATTGGATTCAAAGAAAACTTCCAACATGAAAGTTGTAGTCCTCCACAAAATCTACAACTTTTATTCATAAAGTTTTCCCAAAAGATGCTTGGATATCAAGTTATGATTTTGTGAATAGGGGTCCATGAAACTTTTTAACTTAGTGACGTTTTGCCCTAGTTTAGGCAGGTTTTTGACCTAACTTCATGGCAACTTTTCACATAGTTCCAAGTGGAATATCAAAATGCATTTCAAATATGGATTGTATAGCATGTTACAAGATTTCCAAAATGTCCAAGAAATCTCCAAGATCATTTATGGTTAGGGAGAATCGAAGAAAAGAAAATGGCCATTTCTCACTTTTGTCCAAGGCATTTTGCACCATGTTACAACTTGCAAATCAGTTTGAATCATGCTTGTACTTGCATTACAGGTTCTAATCCTTTTTACACTCCAAAATTGAATGCAAATACATTGGACAATGGCATTGTTTTGATCTTTGAAGCTTTGTACAAGGGTTTAATCCAAAAATGGCATAAAGGTAACAATGCTATTTTGATAAAGTTCACTTTTAGCAACTTTGTTTATCTTGAGCCATGGACCTAACCTATTGCTGCAAACAAAGTCCACTAATATCAGGCAAAGTTCACCCACTATGTGCAGCTAAGGAACAGGCCTGTACAGGCTTTGAGCATTGTCATCTCACCTTTTCTTCAAAAACAAGCCAACTTGCAAAAGTCAATATAACTGATCCATTTGACAAAACCAAGCCTAAGCATTATTCTACACAAGTTCAACATTTTGTCTCAAGCCAAAAACACGATTTGCCAAGCTCCCAAACACCCTAAAACACAAAAACCCCATTTCTGCCCAAAATAGGGCAACTTCTGCAAACACCAAGCCAAAACCAAATTACCTCGTGCGTTTTGTCTTGAATCACTTCCAACACATTCCTTACATCACACCTGAACTATCCAAGCCCCTGTCCAGCAACTGTAACCTCATTTTCACACTTCACCATTTTCATTTTGAAGCTTTGCAGGTGGACTTCTACAAGGAGATTCAAGCCATTTCAAAGCAAGCTGAGCATTGGGAAAGGTTGAGGGAAGTTCAAGCAAGCTCAAAAGAACTTCAGGCCTCACTCAAAGTTGCTACATTGCCATAGCCAAACTCAACTGAACAAGGTAATTTTCAAAGTTCTATCTCCTTATTTAGGCATCATTAGGCTTAGGTTTGTGAAGCAAAAATGTAGTCCTTAAGTTCCTTGAGTTGTACATATGCGTAGATTTCATTTAAATTAACTGAGCTAGGAGTATTTGATAGTTGAAGTTGCTGGAAAAAAATAGGTTAGAATTTAGGGCCACTGAAATTCTCCCAGGTTTCTTAGAGTTAGATCAAGTTTTTTATATCATTGAAATCGTGTGATCAAATGCTATAAGTTTCATGTTGTAAATTTTTGATTTCATGCAAGCAATAGAGAGAACAGGATTTGAATACAGAAAGCGCGCGTTTTGGGACGAAGGAAGGAGGTTAGGGATGAAGTGATTCTGGGCCAAGGCGCTCGGGCCTTCTTTCTTTTAACCCCCCCCCCCCCCCCCCCATTCTGTTATTTGCACCCCCTTGGCCCATTTTCCATATTTTATATATTTTCCATTTCTTTTTATATTTTCTGACTTTATTTATTTTTTCTAAATATTTAAAATCACAAAAAATATTCTCTTAATTTTTCACATTTTATTTTATTATTTTTATTATTTTCTTGGCATAAAAATAGTTTATTAAATAATATATACTTTATTTTCTTAAATAAAATTGTAAATAATATTAAAATACTTACATATTTTATTATACATATAAAATAATATTTTCTCACATATTTTATTTTTTAACATTTTTGTATATATTTTTATTTATTTTCTTGTACATAAAAATGAATAAATAAATAATATAGAATATATCTTTTTTAAACAAAAATTAGGGTTTCTTCACCCTTTCAAAAATAATCATTTTATTTTCCCTTATTCTTAAGACTTAAATAAATTTATTTTACATACATAAAATAAATACAAAAAACATTCTGTGCATATTTACATTTTATTGCATATTTAAATAATTGTCTATTTATTTATTTGTACAATAAATTCAATTTGTTTGTAATAGTTTTAGGGCTTTATTTTGTGTAATATCCCCCTATTCAAACTTGTACCCCCCTTCTCATAATATTGTTGTAATAGTTAGATTTACTTTCCACAATTTACCGTATTATATGCATGCTTAGTAAATTAGGGTTTTGTATGCAAAAGACCAAAAAATCAAAACAAATAGCATGACTAAATACAAGACAAAAATGCATGAAAAATGACAACACAATGCACACAGGCACCCCTAGGGTTTCATCCACTTTGTTGCCTTAAAATGGCCATGGTATGCATGCTAGGTATCTTGGCAAAACAAAACAAAAACAAAAGATCATAGTCGCTCGATGACACTATCTTGGTTGCCTAAACAAAAAATGATCTTAAGTCCCTCAAAACTTGCTAAAGATACTTGGCAATATTGTTATCATGGTCATACGATGACCCACGCTCGTCCCGTTTAACATCCAAAGATAGGTTTGTTTACCAAATACAATGGTAAAACAACAATGTCAAAGGGTTAAAAAATGTACAAGAAATACTTTTGATTAGGGTAGACAACTCCTAGTTACTTGATCAACTTGCAAACATCCTTGCTATTTTCAAAAACACACACACAATTTCAAAACAATTTCCAAACAACTTTCAAACATTGAAACATTTTTCAAAAAGACAAACATCTTTGTATACATTCTTCAAACAAGAATCACTACAAAGATTGCCAAAACGATGGCCTCTTTTCAAAATACTTTCAAAACCACACAAAGCACCATTTCAAACAATTGAAAAAGCAAAGCAAGTGATCTAAACAAGTAACTAAGAGCCCATGGAAAACCATGGATGAAAAGGGTGCTAGCACCTTCCCTTTTCATAATCTACCCCCGAACTTAAGAAAACATCTCAAAGGTCTTTCCTATGCTTTTTGACCTTTCCTTTGGATAAAATAAAAAGTCAGTGGCGACTCTTGCTAAACCGAAACATTTGTGAACACAAACGCAAAACCTCAAGTCACTTCTCCCACCGTATCACACCAACCTAAGCCTTCCTCATTCTTCAATACAGATTTGGGGAGGTGCGAAATAAACCACCTCGCCAGCAGCAATGTACAACACTTGAGAGTTCCCCTTCTCCGAACAGTACGGGTATAAAGAGCATGCAGAATATCACCTAGAAGAGTAGGCACTGGGTTACGAGACATGAAGATCTTCACTGCGTTTACATCGACGAAAGAATCTGGATTCGGGAACAGAACCAAGCCATAGATGAGGAGAGCCAGGATGTCTTCAAATTCTTGAAAGTCCAAACTATCCCAGAACTGTTGAGCTTGATCGATCAAAAACTTAGCCAAGAAACCTTTAACCCCGCTCCGAACCTCCCAGTTAGATACCACATCAACCATTGTTAGATGTAGGGCTGAAGCAATATCCTCTGGCCTAGGAGCTATCTCCATACCTGTAAAGGGTTTCTGCTCTAGAATAGATATACCCAGTAAATCAGAAAACTCCTCCAAATTAGGGACCAACTGATAGTCTGGGAAGGTGAAATAGTGATGCAATGGATCAAAGAACTGGAATAGGACGCTCATCATTTACTCATCCAACTTGGAAGTGACCAGGCCAAGGAGATGACCATGTCTTCTAACAAAGGAAGAAGTATCAGGAACTTTTGAAACCAACTCTCTAAGCTAAGCAGGAACTTGCACGAAATTGACTCGAATGGTATTTTTGCGCATAGAAGCCATGATCTGCAAAACAGAACAAAGATGAATCCCCTCGGTCTTTGAAATGGTTAGTCTAATGAAATATGCATGTGATGTCATGATGCATGATGTCATGATAAAACACACCACAGGTATCACAGATAGCAAACATGGTAAGGGCAAACAAGTCACACAATAGCCCTTAAATTTCAGGCTGGCATGGAGTTTAGGTACTACCCTCTTGCAGTTTAGTTGGTTCAACCTGTCCTAATAATAGTAACTGGGTTCTAGAGGTTCTCAATATCAATGACCATCCTCCATCGGTCATAGTTTCAACTTATCAATCTTTTCTTGCAGCCGGAACCATCGCGAGAGTGTGGTCTCAATGAGTGTAGCATTCTCCTACTTTTCTATGGCCAAGTTGGTCAATTATAGGTTCTAAGGTTAGTTGATGCTTAATGACCCATATAGCAGCCCCATACTCTCCTTGTTCCTCCACAAGGGACATCGGTACCAACTAATGTGCCACATCAATGTAGCTACTGCTTCAACTGTATCGGTCTACACCGTACAGTTCCCTCACAGTCTATTGCTACTTACCTAAAAGGTATCCCCAGATCCGAGTTAGGATCTATAGTAACTTCGATACAAAGCCCACAAAGGTAAAGTAATCAAATCAAGCATTAGAAAACAAAATGATGAACTAATCCTAAGGTACACCCCACTTATTAAGTCCCCAGCAGAGTCGCTAGTTCTGTGATACGGTGGCCAGAACCGGGATGTGTTTCCTTTTTTAAGGAATTGCTGGTTTGCATTTTGCGTTTGTGTTCGCAAAATGTCGCAGTAAGCAAGAGTAGCCACCGTCTTTTATTTTATCCAACAAGGAAAGGAAAAAAGCACAGAAAATTCCTTTTTCGAGATATTTCTGAGTACGGGGGTAAATTATAGAAAGGGAAGGTATTAGCACCCTTTCTATCCGTAGTTATCTACAGGCTCTTAGATACTTGCTCATCATTTTCAAAATTGTTTTCTTTGTGTTTGTGTGATTTGAAAAGCTTTTGTTTTGACTTCGATTTAACTCTTGCTTCTGTCTTCAAGAGTGTAATGAAGTGTTTTTTTGAAAACTTTGTTTGAAAAGGAATGTAAGTGTGAAAAAAAGTTTGTTTTGATTGAGCAAGTACTTAAGAACTAATCTACCTACTCGAAAAAAGAATCGTTCTATGTTTTTTTCCTTTAGACAATGCTATCCCACTATTAGTGAATAGGTAGCATCATCGTTGGAGTTTGAGGGTCAATTCGAAAGGGACGTACGGTCACCAAAGCAATGTTAGGACATCTTAGTAGTAACCATAATGTCTTAAATCAATTATCCGAGGTAACCTTTCCGAGGCAACTTTGATCTTTGGACAAAAGGACGACCACTAAAGCATCCTATACTCAATGGCCGTTTACCGAAGGCAACCAAGTGGGAGTGTACCCTAGGAGTGCGCATGTGCGAGTGATTCAATTTCAGATTATTTATCTTTGCACGTGTTAGGGTTATCTAACTGTTTTAAAGTTTTTCACATACATACTTGTCATGCATCCTAATATCATACATCTAACAGTTAAATATTTGTGGAATTTAAAATGCCGAAATTAAACTACGCTATTACAAGACTTCGGGTATTTACATCGCCAAAACAAACCCTTGAAAAGTAAAGCGATAAATGAAAATAAAGTCCTAATTTAAACTATTACAACCTTGTGAGCAGTTACAATAATAGGGTAAAAATAATAAAATAAAGCGCGCGATGACAATTAGAACGAATGCGAACTAGGGTTTTGACCCTTCTATCCTAATTAAAAGAGAAAATGTTTTTGTTGTTTTTAATAAAAGAATTAAGTTTTCTAAACTAAATACAAAAATTAATTAGTTAATTAATGAAAATAATGACATGGCCTATTTTTGTGTTTTTGTTATTTTAAGAAAATTAAAATATAATTAAGTTAGTAATAAAACCTATTTGTTCTAATTATTTTTAATTATATACAAAAGGATCATAGTTATCTAAAATTAACAACCTAATTAAATAAATTAATTTAAAAAATAAAATATAAACCTAATTTGTGAAAAGCATTGTTTTTATGGTTTTTTGATAAAAGAAAATAATTTAATTGGTTAATAAATAAAATAAATAAATAAAATTAAACAAAATAAAAAAAGTATAGAGAAAGAGTATAAATAATTTGTGCAAGAATCAGAATTCTGGGCCCAAAGATGGAAGTCCACGTTGACTTCATGGATTCAGTGTTGCATGCTGACTGTGGCCTATGGTGCTCCTCCAGATGATGGCCATCAGATTTGGCCATCTGACCACTTGGAAGATTGGATGGTGAGGGTGCATGAGGGTCCTTGGTCCTTGGTGCATGCTGGATTGCCTGGAAGGAAAAAAATGAAGAAATTGGGGGACCTGGAATTCGAACCCAGGTCCTGAAGCGTTTTGCCTTCGCCTTGTAACCAACTGCGATGTTTTCTTTTGTTGTCAAATAATACAAAACAATTATTATATTATAAAAAGGCATAATATGAAAAACTAGCGCAGAAATTTGAACAAGCCAATGGTTATTTGCCAGCTGGTCATCTTCCTCCTTGGATCTGTTGGTAAAAGTTCCAAACTTTTACCTATGGACGTTTGCCTGTAGCTACAAGTCGTGCAAATCTTAAAACTCAACACAAGCGTGATAAATGAAAACCAATGCCATGGATGGATTCGTCTGGCCTTGCTGAACATAATGGTGGCCCTTTCATGGCCAAATTTTTCAGCGCGATATAGGGCCTGGAACTGCTTGCTTTTGATTGCTTTTGCTTGCTGGTGACCTCGGGAAACGATTGGGATTGTCCAAGAGTCTTGAGTTGGCCTCTAAGTACAAATTCGATTCACCACTTTTTCTTGACTTTTCCAAGTTTTTGTTTCTGGTTCCTGCCTCTTTCCAACCTAGTTTTTGGTCTGCATGCACTCTATATGTATTGTGGAATGAATTAGTGTTAACATTCTGGCCTCAATCTTCCTCTATCAATGTCCTTGATTTTGATTTGATTCACCTTAAAATCTTTCCAAAAATGGCCTAATTCAATCTTTTTGTGCACCTCATGCCTTTACACGGATGTGATTTGATTTCTTCATAAAGACTTTCTATATTTGATTCAATCAAGTACCAATCTATTTTCATACGTTACTGCCAGCCTGTTATGAGTTGTTTGGGCCTCCAACATGATGAGAATCTAAAGCTGACCTGCCCCTGAAAATCCAACTCCCTTCTAATTTTCTCTCTTCGGTGGCCTCAAAGTCCCAATTCGAATTACTCCAGCTTCGATTGCATAGCCCCCTTTGACTGAACCTTCCTCTACTTCGATTGTTTGATTCAAAATGAATCACCCATGTTGAATCAACTTTTGTAGGGTTGGGAGTAAACAAGGCAAGAATCTGGCCTGGACATATTTTTCGAGTGCCCTCTTGATGGCCTCTTTCGAATGGTCTGGGAGGAATTCTTTGAAGGGCCCTTTTCCAAATACCAATCGCAGGACTTTGACACAATACTAAATTGAAGGATCCCTTGACATGCCAATCGAAAGGCTTGGACATAATGCCCATTGAAAGGCTTATCATGAGGCCAACCGAAAGGCCTATTGCAGATGTTAATCGAAGGATGCTATGTAGATGTCAATCGAAATGCATTTTGGAGATACCAATCGAAAGGCGCTTTGGAGATGCCAATCGAAAGGCACTTTAGAGATGCCAATCGAAAGGCACTTTGGAGATGCCAATCAAAAGGCACTTTGGAGATGCCAATCGAATGGCACTTTGGAGATACCAATCGAAAGGCACTTTGGAGATGTCAATCGAAGGATACTTAACCATAAGTTGATAATTTTCCTGGTCTTTAGGCAAAGTTTTATAACCACCTATGCAAGAAGAAAATCTTGGAAAAACATGAGGGCAAATTTTGGGGTACAACAATCAATAAATGTTATTTTTGATGATAGAGGATGGAGTGTTGAAGTGGAACATTTGTGTCTGATATTCCAACATAATTAAATGACATAAGTATTGATTCTAATCCACCTCAAGAAGATCCCGAGCCTAGTCATCTCAATAAAGGACCTTCAGTTAGAACCCACAGATATCATCCTAAGGAGCTTATCATATGAGATCTAAATAAAGGAGTTACTACCAGATCAAGAGATGGGATATCAAACTCTTGCTTTGTGTCAAAGATTGAGCCTAAGAATGTCAAAGAGGCCCTAACTTATGAGTTCTGGATTAATGTTATGCAAGAAGACCTAGAACAATTCAGTAGAAATGAAGTTTGAGATCTTGTTCCAAGACCTGAAGGGACAAATGTGATTGGCACAAAATGGGTGTACAAGAATAAATCTGATAAAAAAGGGGTGGTCACTAGTAATAAGGCAAGGTTAGTTGCACAAGGGTATACTCAAATTGAAGGAGTTGACTTTGATGAAACTTTTACCCTTGTGGCTAGACTTTAATCAATCAGACTACTCTTGGGAGTTGCATGTTGTGACACGGTGGCAGAACCGACTGTTATATACTGGTTTACATTTTGTGTTTGTAAATGCCGTGATAAGCAAGAGTCGCCATCGATTTTTCTTTTATCCGACAAAGGAAAGGGTGAAAAGAACAGAAAAAGACCTTTTTTCGAGATTTTCTGACTAAGGGGGGTAGATTATGGAAAGGGAAGGTGTTAGCACCCTTTACATCCGTGGTTTTCCACGGGATTTTAGGTACTTGCTCATTTTGAAAACTGTTTGTGTGTTTGTATGTTTTGAAAGTTTTTTTTCTTTATGGTAACTCTTGTATCAGTCCTCAAGAGTGTGATAAAGCATTTTGAAAAGATTTTTGAAAGTGTGTAAGTGTGAAAAAGTTGTTCTTTGAGAAAGTACCTAACAATTATCTACCTACTCGAAAAAGGACATTATTTTCCTCCTACCCTTTAGATAGTGCTATCCTACTATTAGTGAGTAGGTAGCCCTATCATCGTATGTTGAGGGACTATCCAAAGGGACGTTATGGTCATTGAAGGTAACATGTAAGGATACCTTAGCATTCGAAGGGACTGTCATCATATAGGCAACATCGAGGGACAAGATCATTTTTCTCGTAGGCACCTTGAGGGACGTTTAAGGGACCATGATCTTTATGATGACTTTATAATTGAGGGTCTTTGCTAAGATATCCCTACGCTCGAGGGACATGACCATTTCCGAAGGCAACCAAGAGAGGAATACCCTAAGGATGTAAGTGTGCATATGTGTTCAATCTTCATATATTTATCTTATATAAGTGATCTAAGAATTGATTTGATTAATCTTATCATACACACCTGTTGTACCCCAAAATTTTCCCTCTCATTTATCAATTTTTTTCTCACAAGACTTCTTTGACTCAAGACAAGATCAGGGTTTGCTCAGCTCAAGGCATCTCATCTTGTACTGATAACCCAAAATTAGGGTTTGAGTTTTCACAAGTACTTTTGGACCATAAATGATTCATGTGACTTTCATACATCATTTTGGACCCCTAAGATTGCTCATGATAAGTTTCAAGCTTTGAACCACATTTTTCATCAGTCAATTGGACAGTTGACCTAAAAATCAGTTGTATTGGGAAAAAAGTCAACCATGGCCAATTTACAGTCAAACTTCATAATTTTTTATCCACATCAACATTTTAGACTCATATGTACCATTTTATCAAGTTTGGGTTACAACTCCTCAGGAAATTTGATCAAATCATCAAAAGGGCAAAATGGTCAAAATTAGGGTTTTGACTGAGGAATGGCAATTTCCGATTTTTAACCTAGCAAATGACCAATTGAGTTCAACCATGATTCCAAGGATTCAATGGAATCATCTTGACTTAATTACATGGCTCAAAACATTTCAAATTCATTGGATTGACAGATGAAATTTGCAGTCAACTGATCAAAAGTCAACTGTATACTGAAAAGTCAAATTTTGACTTTTTGGTCAAAATCAAGTACCAAGAGTCATGATTCATCAAGACATGTCAAAATATGAAACTTGTTCATCAAGAAAACCAAAAGTGAAAATTAGGGTTTGAATTTAAAAATTTGCATAACTTAGAAGTTTTCTAAGTATACAAATTTTCTTATTTTTTCTCAACTTTACGCCACTTTTTCACCATGATGTATATTGATTCAAAGAAAGTTCCCAAAATGAAAGTTGTAGACCTCCATGAAATATACAAATTTTATTCACAAACTTTTCCCTAAATATGCTTGGATCTCAAGTTATAAATTTGTGAATACATGGTCATGAACTTCTTAACTTAGTGAAATTTTGCCCTAATTTAGGCAGGTTTTGGACCCAACTTCATGGAAACGTTTCACCTAGTTCCAAGAGGTATCTCAAAATTAATTTCAAATATGGATTATAGAGCACATTGCAAGATTTCCAAAATGTCCAAGAATTCTCCAAGATCATTTTTGAGTAGGGAGAATCGAAGAGAGGAAATTGGCATTTTCTCACTTTTTGTTCAAGTCATTTCATGAAGAACCAAGTTGCAAATCAATCCTATACTGGCTATTTCATGTTGTACAGGTCCTGAACTTGCTACACACTCCTTAATTAAATGCTTACTCAGTTGACAAAGCCTCTACCCATGCTTTTGAACCCTTATCCAACTTGTAATTCCACTTATGGCAAAAAGGTTCCATTGCCATTTTCATAAAGAACCACTTTTGCAAACTTTACAATTTTGAGTTTCGAACCTATCCCCTTGATGCATACAAACCACACAGGTCTCAAGCAAGTTTTACAAACCCATACCAACCCTAAGCAAGCTGGTACAAGCATGTGAAGCTTTGGTCTTGTCACTTTGCTTCAAGTACAAGAAAGTTGGCAAAAAGGCTAGCATTGGCAGATCTGTTGGGAAGCTGACCTAAGATCATTTCAATGCTAATATACAAACTATATGCAACACATAAAACACCAAGCCAAGACCTGAAACACAAAGAGCAAGAAAAACACCAAAAATTGTCCAAAACATACAGTTTCTGCACAAACACATCCAACTTTCATTTTGATCGTGCGTTTTGTGTTTAGATCATTCCAATACCTTACATACTTGATATCAAACCCATCCAAACCATCATCCCTGTTCTGTGTTCTCTTTTCCACCATCTGCCATTGTTGACTTTGAAGCTTGCAGTTGGACTTGGTCAGGGAGTTCTAGCCACTTTCAGAGCAAGGCAAAGGTTGGAATAGATTCAGGGAAGCTCAAGGAAGCTCAAGCAAGCATCAGGCCTCCATTAAAGTCACTACATTTCCATACACGATTCCAGCTGAAGGAGGTAAATTTTCAAACTCTATCTCCTTGTACAGGCAACCTTAGGCCACGATCTGTGAATAAAAAATGTAGTTCTCATCATAACGAAGTTGTACATATCATTAGCTTGCATCGATTTTACCTGTGCTAAGAGAATTTGGAAGTTGAAATCTCTGAAAATATTATGTTAGAATTTGGGGCTTTTAAAATTCTCTTTGATCTTTGATAGTTAGATTACATAACTTATATGGTTGGATTCGTGAGTTCAAATGCTACATTTTTCATGTTACAAGTTTTCATTTTTATGGAAGCATGAGAAAGTTACAGGGGATCCGGCCAAGGCTTGAGGAAGAAGATGAAACAGGGCAAGGAAGCGTTTTGGAATATGTTATTTTTGTTTCAATAAGGATAATGGATGTATGGCCACCCCAGTGGTAAAGCAGCACGCTGGTGAGACCCATGTCCTGGGTTCGAACCTGCGCGCTACTTTTGCATTTTTGCATTTTTTTCCTTTTCAGTTTTTGACACTTTTTTTGCAGGAGTGGGCCCACCTTCATGGGCCAGCGTTTTTGCTCATCATCACCACTAATCTGCTATCTTACCCCCTTGGCCAACTTTCTACATTTTATTTTTTTATTTGTTTTATTTTCATTTAAATATTTTTATTATTTTCTTTAAATGATATAAAATCTTAAAAAATATAATTTAGTCATATTGCACTTTATTTTATTTTTATTTTATTTCTCACATAAAATATAGTTTATTTCAATAGGATATAACTTATTTTTCTTAAATAAATTTGTAAATATAATTAAATATACTTAATTTATTTATTTTGCATTTCATATTTATAAATACTTATTTTTGCATACATACAAACTTTATATTTTATTACAATATTATTTATTATTTCTACACAAAAAATCATAATATAGAAACTTTATTTTCTTTTAAATAAAATTAGGGTTTAACCCCTTTCAAAAATTAAATCTTTTTTCCTTATATTTTTAGGTTTAGATTACATATTATTTTACATGAAAATAAGACACAAAAACCTTTTTACATATACATTGCATTACATTTTAAATATTGTATTATATTTATCTTAATTCGTACAAATTCGATTTGGTTGTAATAATATATTTAGCTTTATATTTGTGCAAATCCCCATTCAAATTTGTATTCCCCCTTCCCATAAAATTGTTGTAATAGCTTAGTATATTTACATTAAGCAATTTATTGCTTTCATATGCCATGATTAGTAATTAGGGTTTGTATGACAAGAACAAAACAAAACAAATAGAAAACCCTAAATACAAGACAAAATCAAACCATGAAAATGATACACTTTGCACACAAGCACCCTTAGGATTTCTCCCACTTGGTTTCCTAAAACAAAAATGACCATGTTACGCATGTAAAGTATCTTGGCAAAACAAAACAAATTTAAGATCATAGTCCCTCGATGACGCTATCCCAAAGTTGCCTAACAAAAATGATCTTGGTCCCTCAAAAATGCTAAGATACTTTGAAAACATTGCTAAATCATGGTTATACGATGACCCACGCCCGTCCCGTTTACATCCAAAGATAGGGTTGCTTACCAAATCAATGGCAAGCCAACAATGTCAAAGGAATAAGGAAAAGCATAAGAAAGACATTTGAGTAGGTAGATAGCTTCTAGTTACTTGCTCCATTTCAAATAACAATCCTTGCTATTTTCAAAAACAAACACACACATTTTAAAACATCTTACAAACATTGAAAACATTTTCAAAAAGACAAACATCTTTGTATACATTCTTACGAACGAGAATCATTACAAAGATTGCCTAAACGAATGACCTCTTTTACAAAATACTTTCAAAACCACACCAAACACCATTTCAAACAAACCAAAGCAAGTGATATAAGCAAGTTACTAAGAGCCCATGGAAAACCATGGATGAAAAGGGTGCTAGCACCTTCCCTTTTCATAATCTACCCCCCGAACTCAAGAAAACATCTTAAAGGTCTTTCCTGTGCTTTTTCACCTTTCCTTTTGGATAAAAGAAAAGTCGGTGGCGACTCTTGCTAACCGCGACATTTGCGACAAAATGCAAAACCTCAAGTCAGTTCTCCCACCGTATCACAGAACTGGCGACTCTACTGGGGAACTTTATAAAAGTGGGGTTACCTTAGGGTTTAGAACACATTTATTTGCTTGCCTTGTTTGACTTGTTTGCTTTACATTATGGTTCTTTGTTTGAGTTTAAATCCTCTACCCGGATTTGGGAAACATTATAGGTAAATAGCAATACGTTGTGGAAACTGTGCGGGGTATACCGACATGGTTTAATCAATAGCTATGTTAGTGTGACATATTTGTGGGTACCAGTAGCCTTTGAGTCAATCAAAGAGAATACGGGGCCGCTGAGTGATGTCATGAAGCACTAATGAACTTCTAGAACCCTTTACTTGACCAACTTGGCCTTTAGGATGTAGTGAGATAACCGGCTTTGGTACAGTCCGAAGTTGGTAGATACTCGATACTACACTCATTGAGGGTTGGTTTCTTGGGATATTTCGGTCGCCATTAAAGAGGCTTGAGCTGAAACAATGACCAAGGAAACAATCCAGTGATATTGAGCTCCTTAGAACCCGGTTACTATTGTTAGGACAGGTTGAGCCAACTAAACTTCAAGAGGGTACTTACCTATGAAACCCCATGCAAGCCTAAACTAAGAACTTGTTTGTGTGCCTGTTAATGCATACCTGTGCATAACATCATGGACATCATATGCATTCACTAATCATTTCAAGGATTTTGGAGATTCATGTTTGTTCTTGTTTTATAGGATATGGATTCACTTTGCAGGAAAACTATCCAAATCAACCTTGTAAGAATTCCTCAAAAGCTCAAGAAGCTAGCTTCAAGGATCCCTGGGAACTCTCCATTCACCGAGAGACATGGTCGTCTACTAAAATTGGTCACCTCCAACACAGAGGAGGATATGATGAAGGTTCTTTTCCAGTTCTTTGACCCTTTGCATCATTACTTCACATTTCCTGACTATCAACTTGTGCCTACTTTGGAAGAATTCTCTCAACTCTTGAGGATTCCTATTCTCAATCAACTACCTTTCAACGGTACGGAAAGAGATCCAATGCCAGAAGAGATTGCTCAAGCCCTACACTTGCACTCATCTGATGTCACAACTCATTGGGAAACTAGAAGTGGTGTCAAAGGCTTCTTGGTAGAGTTTCTGTTTGAGAAAGCCCAAAGCTATTGGAATTCCCTAGACTTGCAAGCTTTTGAGGAGATTGTAGCTCTTCTTATCTATGGGATGGTCTTGTTCCCCAATCCTAACCAACTCATAGATGTGAGTGCTGTCAAAATCTTCATGTCTCGCAACCCAGTGCCTATATTGCTTGGGGATATCTTACACTCTTTTCACACTCGTACAATGAGGAAAAGAGGTGTTCTTATGTGTTGAACCCCTCTCCTGGCAAGATCGTTTATTTCTCATCTTCCCCAATAAATCTTAAAGAATGAGCAAGGCTTGAGGTGGTCACAAAGGTTAATGACGCTCAAACATTCAGATATTCATTGGTGCTCTCGATCCAAAGAGAATGTTATCATTGTTGACCGTTGTGGGGAATTTCCTAATGTCCCTCTACTTGGCATTAGGGGAGGCATCACCTATAACCCGTGCTTAGCTCTAAGACAGTTTGGTTATGCCCAAAGGGATGGCCCACATGATATGCTGATTCAAGGCTTGGTATTCGGCTATGACAACGACGATCAAGGTCTTCGCCAGAGATTCAACCAAGCTTGGAGGATGCTAAACAAGGTGGATAACAAGACTTTGGGACATAAGAATTCCATCCCTCTTGAGCCTTACCTCAAGTGGGTACGAACCCGCGCTCAAAGTCTTATGATGCCTTATCCTTCCATTCTCCCAGTGATTATTGAGCCTGTTTAGGAGGGAGAAGTTCCATACACTACCCTACATCCTGACATGCCCACATCTCTTGAAGACCTACAAATGGATTGGATACAGCTCAAAGGAGAGCGTGATACTTTCGAAGCCCAATTCTACACAAGCGAGAAGAAGGTTTTGGAACTCACTCGGCTACTTCATGAGGAGCAGACTCTAAATACCTACATTGCACCAAAGAGGATGCGCAATGTCTTTTTATCTTAGAATTTTGTATTATTTTTCCCAAGGGGAATTGATGTACTCAAATTCTATCTTATTAATATAACGTGTGTTTCTTTTTGTTTAAAACAAATTTGAATTTTTTAAATCCTTGAAAGCATTGCATGTATACATATCATTCATCATAAACATAAACAAGTCTTTTCAACAAGTTTCCTCATCTCTCTACTGTTTATTTCAGTAAGATGGATCTCGAACAGATGGTCAAAGATCTTCAAGCTCAAAACACACAATTTCAACAGTTACTCATGACCTTAGCCAAGGGGCAAGAGGAGCTGAAGACTCTGCTGGAAAAAGAAGAAAGAGAAGAAACCAACTGGTGTGGTAATCATGGGAAGAAGATTCCAAGGACAAGCTAGAGGGACCTTGGAATTTCCAGTAACATCTGTTGAAGGGGAAAGAAAAGGAAAAGAAACGGCAGTTCTGTCAGACTCTGAAGAAGAGGAGGAAGAGGAAGATTACTCTGAAGAACAATACCCTCCAGCTGATGATAAATACAGACACCTGGAAGAGAGTTTAACCGCTATGGAAATACAGAGAGTACTGGGTCTAGATTTTGAAGAATTGGGGTTAGTGTCAGGAATTGTGATCCCACCAAAGTTTAAAGTGCCATTATTTGAAAAATATGATGGAGTGTCGTGCCCTAAAATGCACCTCCGATCATATGTCAGAAAGATTCAGCCGCACTCCACCGACAAAGACTTGTGGGTACATTTCTTCCAAGATATTTTATCCGGAACACAACTTGACTGGTTTTACCAATTGGAAAGGGCCGACATCTACAATTGGGAAGAACTTGCCGCAACTATCTATAAATAATACCAATATAACACAGATTTGGCGCTTACCCGTACTCAACTTCAGAGTATGGCTATGGCTTCAAATGAGGGTTTCAAAGATTACGCGCAAAAGTGGAGTGATCTAGCCGGAAGAGTGCAACCCCCTCTGTCTGAATGGGAGTTGGTGGACATGTTCTTGGGAACTCTATCGGGCCTTTTCTTCAATCATCTGATTGGGAGTTCCTCTGAAGGGTTTACTGAATTAATATTAACCGGAAAGAGGGTGGAAGCTGGTATAAAAAGTGGAAAAATTCAGAAAGATTCGTCTGCCTCTACAGCTGTGAAAAAACCCTTCACGGGGAAGAAGGAAGTATCTGCTGTTTATTCACAAAGGAATAAAGGAAGAACTGAACGCCGACCAGTGGTGGGGGCCATTATGATCCCAAAGCCCACATCCGACCAGCCAAGAAATAACCAGCCAAGGGTGGAAAAGCCAGTCCGGCAATTCACCAGGATTAATATGACTCTAGCCCAGGTTCTATCACATCTTATGAAATTGAATCTGGAAACTTTAAAAGAGGCCCCAAAGAATGCCAATACTGCGTCCCCTCATTATCACCCAAATGCCAGATGCGCATATCATTCTGAAAGTCCATGGCACGACACTAACAACTTTTGGGCTCTGAAGAACAAAATTCAAGACCTTATAGATGCGAAGGAAGTTGAGTTTGATGCACCTGAGAAACTGAATGTAGTTTCCGCTCCGATGCCTAGGCATGGTCACAATGCCAATGCTGTTGAGGAAGATTTATTTGTTGCCACAGTAGATGAACTTTTGACTCCGCTCCCAATCATTAAGATCAATTTGTTAAAAGCTGGTGTATTCCCAGGATGTAAGAAAGACTGCCATCATTGCTTATCCTCACCCGCCAATTTCCCTCTGTTGAAGACAGGTATCTAACGCCGGATTGATAACCAAGAAATTCTGTTTGAGAATGTTCCCATTTTACCCGTTCCTGTTAAAGACATTTCAATCATAACCATCTCCGCCAATCCTTCCAGGGTCCCTAAAAGGCCCGTTAGGATTACACTTGCTCCAAAAACTCCTCCACTTAAGATCACAATGCCCGGGCCGGTCCCGTATGAGTCAGATAAAACAATACCATGGAATTATGGTGGATAAATCTACTACCATGGTATCAAGCAAGATGAACTAACTGCCGAAGAAGAGAGCTCCGAAGAAGAAAATTCTGACATGGGTAATATTTCCGGAACTAGCATGATTACCCGTAGTGGTATAATTTTCTCTCCAGAGATTGCCCCTCCAAAGGCAGTTTTTTGACCCGTGGTCATTCCAAAGATTACTTCTGCACCAGTGATTATACCTGCAAACGTACCTACCGACAAAGATGACACAATCCCTGTCCCCACCAATACTTTTACTGTTGAGAATAGATGAAAAAGCATTCAAGAGGAGCCTGTCCGGATGAAGGCTCAATCACTAGCTATCCCCGAAACATCCAAGAAGGAAATGGAAGAAATCCTGAGGATAATAAAGAAGAGTGACTATGACGTGGTTGAACAGTTGGGGCAAAACCTCTCTAAGATCTCCATGCTAGCATTGCTGCTGTGCTCTGAGGCACATGCGAAAGCTCTGGTAAAATTTCTGAAGACAGCTCATGTGCCACAAGAGACGTCTGCTGACCAATTCCAAGATTGTGTGGCCAGTTTGACAGCTGATAACGACCTGGGTTTCTCTGATGCTGATTTGACACCCAAAGAGAGAAAGCACAACGAGGCATTACATGTCTCTGTGGAGTGTAGAGGAACAACCCTAGCCCATGTCTTGGTAGACACTGGTTCATCTTTGAACGTCTTACCAAAGAAAGATCTTGACAGATTGGATTGCGAAGGGTTGACGTTGAAACCCAGTAACATAATTGTGAGAGCATTTGATGGCTCGAAAAGGATGGTCCACAGGGAGGTGGACATCCCGATAAAGGTGGGAACTCAGACTTTCAATTCAACCTTCTATGTGATGGACATCCGTCCCTCTTACTCTTGTCTGTTAGGACGGCCTTGGATCCACAATGCCGGTGCTGTCACCTCCACATTGCATCAGATGCTGAAGTACCCGGTCCAAGGAAAGATCATAACTGTCCACGGGGAGGAGGAGTACATGATTAGTCATATGAATTCTTCCCGATATGTGGAGTTGGATGGCGAGTACATTGAAACTCCTTTTCAACATTTCGAGGAGGTCTCTCAAGAAGTAGCGGCAACCAAGGCAGTATCCTCTATTCCCAAGATCACAAGACCTCCACTTCGGATGTCATCTCTAAAGGACGCAAAGGCAGTAATAGAGGAGGGTGGATGCACTATCTGGGGGAAGCTTCCAGACATTCCGTATAAATCAGACAAGTTTGGCTTGGGGTTTACTTCAAGTTCTCAGAAGGTTGTGCGCCGTGCCCGTGCCGGAGGGCCCTCTTTGAAGATTAGCAACCAAGGGGTCAATGCAGTAGAAGACAATGAAGAGGATGGCAGCTTGGAAGATTGGATATTTCCTAGTGTAAATGGAGGACTTCACAACTGGGAAGCCAGAGACTTTATCCCAATAACTTTCATCTCTCAGTAATTTATCTTTTACATTTCTGTTAGACTTGTAATATTCACGAACAATTCACACTTTAAAAACCTTGTGTCTTACCCGAGGCACAATGGTCCATTTGTAAGGGTCTTTATTTCATCTTCATATGACATTCAATGAATCATGGACGTTTTTCCACATACAAATCTTTTGTGCTCATTGTTCTTTCTTTTACATTTTATTGTTTAAAGATGGCTATACCCTTACACACACCCACACTCGCAAATGCAGGTATCCCTCCGTTCCGGATCCCATGGGTAACGATACTGCTATAGCCTTTAGTGACTCTGAAGATCTGATCTACCAAGCCGAATACGAAGGTGAGCAAAATTGTGAGGTTCCAGGGAAATTGGCCAGACTACTACAACAAGAGGAAAGAACTATTCAGCCTCATGAGGAACTGTTGGATACAATCAACTTAGGTACCGAGAAAGATAAAAAGGAAATCAGAGTGGGTGCCAATCTAGAGCCGAGTGTCAAGGAGCGTCTAATTTAGCTATTGCATGATAATGTTGAGATCTTCGCCTGGTCATACGAAGACATGCCAGGACTTGATACAGACATCGTGGTACATTGTCTACCCACAAGAGAAGACTGTCCACCAGTGAAACAAAAAGTCCGCCGCATGAGACCTGATATGTCAGAGAAGATCAAAGCGGAAGTCATAAAACAGTTCAATGCTGGATTTCTGGCTGTCACTTCCTATCCACAATGGGTCGCCAACATTGTTCTCGTGCCTAAAAAGGACGACAAAGTAAGAATATACGTGGATTATAGAGATTTAAACAGGGCCAGCCCTAAAGATGATTTTCCACTCCCCCACATCGATATCCTGGTTGATAATACAGCCCAACACAAAGTGTTTTCCTTCATGGACGGATTCTCAGGTTATAACCAGATCAAAATGGCACCTGAGGACATGGAGAAAACTACATTTGTCACACAGTGGGGCACATTCTGCTACAAAGTGATGCCATTCGGGCTGAAGAATGCCGGGGCAATCTATCAACGCGTCATGGTAGCTTTGTTTCATGATATGATACATCACGAGATAGAGGTCTATGTAAATGATATGATAGCCCGATCACAAACTGAAGAGGATCCCCTTGATCACTTGCAAAATTTGTTTGTAAGGTTGAAGGAGTACAAATTAAGGTTTAATCCAAACAAGTGCACATTCGGAGTCCGATCCGGTAAACTCTTAGGTTTCATTGTCAGCAACAAAGGCATCGAGGTTGATCCTGCCAAAGTTAAAGCGATACAAGAAATGCCTGCTCCTCGTACTGAGAAGGAAGTTAGAGGATTCTTGTGACGCCTGAACTATATTGCCAAATTCATTTCTCACCTAACATCTACTTGTGAACCAATCTTCAAGCTGTTGAAGAAAGATCAAGTAGTCAGATGGAATGATGAATGCCAAATTGCTTTTGACAAAATCAAAGAGTATTTAGAAGAGCCTCCTGTCTTGATGCCACCAGTCGAGGGAAGACCACTAATCATGTATCTGACTGTTTTAAAGAACTCAATGGGGTGTGTATTGGGGCAGCATGACGAGTTTGGCCGAAAAGAGCACGCTATTTATTACCTTAGCAAAAAGTTTACCGAATGTGAAACCAGATATTCACTGCTCGAGAAAACTTGTTGCGCTCTGATATGGGCTGCTCGCTGGTTAAGACAGTATATGTTGACTCATACCACTTTGCTGATATCTAAGATGGATCCGATAAAGTACATCTTTGAGAAGCCTGCTCTGTCTGGAAGGATAGCTAGATGGTAGATGATCCTAACAGAATATGACATACAATACACTACCTGTGATCGGTGGATCTGGAACTGACTGTTTAACGCTGGTTCGCGAAATGTTGCGGAAGCAAGAGTCGCCACCGTCTTTTATTTTCTCCAACATGGAAAGGACAAAAGCACAGCAAAATTCCTTATGAGATAGTTTCTCGGTTCAGGAGGTAGATTTATAGAAAGGGAAGGTGTTAGCACCCTTTCTATCCATGGTTATCCATGGGCTCTTAGATACTTGCTCATTTGTGTTTTCAAAATGTTTGTTTGCTTTTCGGAGTGGGTTTGAAAAAGTTTCTTTGAAAGTTTCAGATCGACTCTTGTATCAGTCCTCAAGAGTGTTTGAAAAGTTTGTTTTGAAAGCTTTTTACAAAGTGTCGGTGTGAAAAGGAGTTTTTTGATTTGTTTTGAATTAGAGCAAGTATCTACGAGTCATCTACCTACCCTAAGGAATTAGTCTGTGTAAATGTCCTTGAGGTAGTGCCATCCCACCATTGAGAGGTAGGTAGCACCACCGTTGGAGGTGTTCGGGTCAATTCGTTTGTAGGGACAGTGTAGTCACCGAGCAACGGTAAGATACCTTAGGAGCTACCCTTATGCCATTGATCTTTTATTCCGAGGCAACTATTCCGAGGCAACTTGTTCCGAGGCAACCGTTTCGAGGCAACTAGATCAATGGAACATAAGGACTCACTAAGACGTCCTATAGTCGACGACCACGTTTCGAGGGGCAAGGCAACA
Organism: Vicia faba; assembly: GCA_948472305.1. NCBI lineage: Eukaryota > Viridiplantae > Streptophyta > Magnoliopsida > Fabales > Fabaceae > Vicia > Vicia faba. The sequence continues at coordinate 751,180,404 of OX451736.1, read as the reverse complement.
GTGTGGTCACTAGAGCAATAGTAGGCCACCTTAGAAGCTACCCCCATGCCATGTTCATGGACATGAGGACTTACTAAAACGTCCTATACTCGACGACCACTTTTCGAGGGGCAAGGCAACAATGAAGCGTACCCTAGGAGTGGTGTGTGAATTGTGTGTCATTTTCAGTTTTTATTTGTCTTGTCATGCATTGGTGATCTACGCTTTGATTTTATTTTTGGCATTCATTCTTTCATGTGTTTTAACAGTTTAAAAGGTGCGGAAATAAAAATGCGGAAAGATAAAGGTCCTACGCTATTACAAGGCGCGGGTCTACAACGCCAAATTAAACCAAGACCCGATTTGAAACAAAGTGCGAAAAGTAAATACCCTAATTATCTATTACAAGGCTTTGGGGCAAATACATTACATTCGTAGAAGAAATAAAAATAAATGCGTGAAGAGAATTTAGAATCGAGTGCAAGGGCGTTGGACCCTTTAAAGAAATTACATTACAATTAATACATTAATTAAGTTAAATAAAGAAAAGAACTTATTTTTGGAGTTTTTGTATTTATGAAATTTAATGAGAAAATTAATTATTATAGGAAACCCTAATTCTAATTGTTTTTAATTTATTAAAAAAAATGTTTAAGTTGTAACCTAATTTAACCCTAATTATTTAAATGGCATATTTGTTTACAAAAATAATTAATTATTAATAATAATAAGAAGAAATTTTAATTATAAAAAAAAAGAGTAAAAAAGCTAGAAACCCTAATTTTTATGTTTTTATTGGTTATTAAGAAAAATATTAAAATTAAGCCTAAAATTAAACTAATTTGGTTATTAAAACTTATTTACAAAATAATATTAAATAAAACATATTTTTATTTTTTATAATTTTCTGATTTTTTGTATTTTATGAAAATTAATTTTTATGGATTTAAATAAAACAATTAACATAATTAAACTAATAAAATGAAGAGAATAAAAAGAGAAAGAAAGCAAACATGGGGGGTGGTTGACCCATTGTGGAGGTGAATTCACAACAATTTGGCCCAATAAGGGTGTGGCCTTGTTTGACTTTTCTGATTACATGTGGAGGTGTTGACTGATGCATATAGTGGTCTGCAAGTTCTGGCCATTGGATGGGGATTGCTGGACATGTAGCAAGCTTTGGCATTGGGTGTATGATGCTCCTTTGGATGAGAGCTACATAGAAGCATATTACAAGAAAAGGCATGAAATATATAGGGGGACTTGGGAATCGAACCCAGGTCCCAATGCTTGCAACAACCTTCTCTCACCAACTGAGCCAATTAACGTCTTTGTTAATATAATAGGATATAAATAATATATAAGAAAAAAAACGTTATTGGTAGAAAAAAAGAAAACGCGCTAAATTATTTGAATGGCCCAATGGTAACAAGCCACGCCTGCTTCTTCTCCGTTGTGCCTGCAAACAGAAAAGAGATAGCGGGGGTTTTAAACCCCCACTAAATGCATCCTGCGAAAAATAGCGATTAGAGTATGCTGGACCATAAATTGAGCGCGAGGTATGAGCTTGCTTCGTCTTGACACAACGAGTTTGCCTGCACTGGTTTGGTGATCCAATTTTACACCTTGTATAACGCCCCAATTTTGGAACTCTGAAACCCTAAAATCCGTCAATGGTGAATCACGCTACAGGCATTAATAGTTCAATTGATTTATGTCATTAGCTTCAGAAAGACAACATTAGCATAAACCACTTAAGAAACATGATTAAAAATGCATGAATTATCGTATTGAATTCAAGAAATTTGGGCAAACCGTATGATCTGTAACTTCTGATTCTCAGCGCGTTTGGAATGACTCTTGGTGCTGACAGGTTCCTGGAAGGTCTACCAATGCATTAGGATTGTTTTTAGACCTTGAGTTGTCCCCTAACCATGAAATCAGTTTTAAGCTTTTCAATGAAAATTTGCAATTTTGTTTGGCCTCCTTGAGCAGCTTTTTTCGTCCTCCTCATTAGGGTTAGGTTTCTGTATGTATATGGAATGAATTAGGGTAGAAATCCAAGTCCATAATCCTTTGCATTCATGATTCAAATATTTGGTTTTCAATGATATAAAAATCCAATCTTTTGCCATGAAACCATTGATAATTGCATAGAATATTTCCCTTTTTGTGATGCACGAAATATTGAGGCTTTAATGGACCTATTAGCTGCATAAAAAGATTTAAAATACATACTTTAGTATTTTTTCATATTTAATTTTAATTAAGTGAATTAATAACATTAAAAATTCAAATAATTAATAAGAAATAAGAAAATAACTCCCCTTTGGGTCAATGGGTCGTGCATAGCTTTTGGGTGATGGTTCTTGGAAGAAATTGAGGCCCATTAGCAATTTTGAGGCATTTGAAGCAAAGTTGACTTTTCAAAATTCCCAAAACTTTCCCAACTTCCACAAGGCATATCTTGCTCAATTTTTAAGCTTTGATCATGTTCTTGGACATTTTGGAAAGGTCTTGAAGTCCTCTAACCAATGCCTTTGGTCCCATGTCATTTTGATTTACCAATCTCAAGTTATGGTCTTTTACTTAAAGTGCCTTTTTGTTGACTTTTGAAAATGACCTATAATGTTGAGATTGATAACTTTTTGTGAGAGCATTTCTTGGACTTGAAGTGTGAAGAGGAGTTGTAGGAAATGTCATTCTCTTCAAAATGAGCTTTGGATGGAATTTTTCTGATAAACCATGTGGAAGTTATACCTTGGTCAAGTTACAGTTGACTTTTTCAACTGTCCAAATATGGAAACTTTTGCATCTTGAGACTTTTTGAGCCATGCCTTGAGAATCATGATCAAGAATTGATCAAATGATGTTTGTGGCTTCAAAATAAGATGTTGACCAAAAATTTGGACTTTTGACTGTCAAATGACCATTTTGCCCCTGCAGTTGACTGTAGGGCAATTAGGGTTTTTGACTGTGCATTTTTGTGCTGTGAGTCTTGAAACTTGACATAAGGATGCTTGACAATGTTTATAGGTATGTGGGACTTGTTTGGACCCTTGAAAACTTCAGTTTCTTTGCCAGAACCAAAACCCTAATTTTGACTGTCATTGGACTGTGCAACCCTTGGGGAGATTTTGAAGCATGCTCTTTGCAAATCTTGAAGAATATGGGAGGGCAAATTTTGGGGTACAACACTACCCAAAAAGTTATAAAGGGCAGCATGCTAGCTGATCATCTTGCTCATCAAGCTGTAGAAGATTATCAGTCCATGAAGTTTGAATTCCCGGACAAAGACATTATGACATTAGACAATTTTGAAGAAATCAGACCATATGACGGACCTGGACAAGGATCCTGATGGACCTTGTTCTTTGATGGGGCATCCAATGCACTTGGTAATGGTATCGGCGATGTACTCATATTTCCGGAAGGATGCCATACTCCTTTTACCGCCAAACTTTGCTTCAACTGTACGAACAACATGGTGGAATACGAAGCATGCATCTTTGGTCTCAAGGCTTCCATAGACTTGGGGATCAAATCTTTAGTTGTTTTTGGAGATTCAGCTTTGGTCATCAGTCAGATCAAAGGAGAATGGGACACTAAGCATCCAAACCTTATCCCTTACAAAGAACATGTTTTGACATTGTTACCATATTTCGAGCAGGTTACCTTCAAGCATTTCCCGCGAGAAGAAAATCAGCTAGCAGATGCTCTAGCCACAATGTCATTTATGTTTAAACTTAATTGGGATAACGAGGCTCCTCAGATCACCATTGAACGAATGGACGAACCAGCACACTGTCACGAGATTAATACTGAAGAAGTAGTGGACTAGCCTTGGTTTCATGAAGTCAAAAGGTATCTCGAGGCTCAAGAATATCCAGAAGGGGCTTCAATCAATGATAAAAAGTTCCTAAGGAGATTCTCCGCTAAGTTCTTCCTAAGTAATGGCATCCTGTACAAATGTAATCATGATTCTATTCTGCTCCATTGTATGGATAAGATTGAAGCTGAAAAGATCATGGTTGAATTACATGAAGGTACCTTTGGCACTCACTCTAGTGGGCATACGATGGCGAAGAAAATCCTATGGGCAGGCTATTATTGGTCTACCATGGAAGCAGACTGCTATCAACACTCCCAAACCTGTCATAAGTGTCAAATCTATGCAGACAAGGTGCATGTGCCTCCGGTTCCTCTAAATGTCTTAACAGCTCCTTGGCCCTTCGCTATGTGGGAAATCGATATGATTGGGGAGATCAAGCCTACAACCTCCAATGGACACCGTTTCATTCTAGTGGCCATTGACTATTTCACAAAGTGGGTCGAAGCATCTTCCTTCGCATCCGTTACTAAGAATGTTGTTGCCCTCTTCATCAAGCAGAATCTTATTTGCCGGTACAGTATCCCAGAAAGGATCATCACTGATAATGGTACGAACCTTAATAATACTATGATCACCGCCTTGTGCGAGCAGTTCAAGATTCCACATCATAATTCATCCCCCTATCGGCCAAAGATGAATGGTGCAGTCGAAGCTGCTAATAAAAACATTAAAAAAATCATACAGAAAATGACAGTCACCTACAAGGACTGGCATGAAATGCTACCGTTTGCTCTCCACGGGTACCGTACCACGACTTTCACATCAACAGGGGCAACACCCTATTCTTTGGTTTATGGCATGGAGGATGTCTTTCCTATTGAGGTTCAAATCCCCTCTTTGAGAATTATGAAAGATGCAAGTTTGAGTGAAGACAATTGGATCCAGACCCGACTTGATCAACTGAACTTAATTGATGAAAAGAGGCTTACTGCTGTTTGCCATGGTCAGATGTATCAAAAACGGATGATCCAGGCTTTCAACAAGAAAGTCAGACGCCAAGTATATCAAGTCGGAGATCTAGTGATCAAGCACATTATCTTGCCACAAAGTGATCCCAGGGGAAAATGGACTCCTACCTATGAAGGACCATTTGTAATCAAGAACATCTTTTCCGGTGGGGCAATGATCTTAACCACCATGGACGGTGACGACCTGCCACACCCTGCAAACGCATACATAGTCAAAAGATATTATGCATAAGAGAACCGCTAGGTTGACACACCTAGGAAAAACAAGGGCATCCCGGCGAACCAAAAGGTTCGGGCAAAAATTAGGGATAAAACATTTAAAAAAAATCTGTACACCCGGAAAGTTGAAAACCCGAAAGGGCGACTTGGGAAAAAAAGGGTTTCCCGGTGGATTGAAAACCCAAAAGGGCGGTCCAGGAAAAAGTTAGGGAATTAAAGCGTATGACGATGTCTCGTCGGATCACTTTGAGGACAATCTCTTCACTGAAAAACTCGGAGCTTCTGATCAATTCAATCATCTTCGGACGAAGCAACAAATAGACAAGATGTTCGGAGATATGGAGGCTATAGCAAAATGGGAACCCCATGGGATTATCACACATAGATATCTTTCTTTGTATAAATTTTTCTTATTTTCATGACACCATCCTCTTACTAGGATGCCTGTCTCTTTTGTACAAAATACTTATTCAAAGTGAATACAAAGATATCTCTTTAAAGTATAGAAAACTATTTGTCCTTTTCTTTTACACTTGTGTTTTATTTGCAAAAATGTCCAATGATTCATTAATGAACATATGCATTTGAACATAATTACTGCTTACAAATAAACAAAATGAAAAAGAACAATTACTGACAATAGGAAAACGTCTTTAGGCTATTCCATGAGCAATCCCTACAGTACGTCATTTAGATCCTCGGCGGAGCTGAGACTTCAAACTATTAATCCCTAGTGGAAACCATCCAGTTTCTCCAAATTCCCCAGCAAGTTGTCTTGAAGCCTGAAAATCAATCGGATAACGGCTAACTTTTGTTCCTCCCTAACCTAGGATAACTCCCCGGTAGAGTGGCAGACGACCGAAACTCCTGAATTATTTCCCAAACAGGAAAAAGCTTTTTTCCCCCATAGAGTTTTCAATATTCCCCAACGGACCAAAGACTCCCATTATTAATTCCCAGTAGAAGTCATCAAAGTTCTCTGGATTCCCCAAGCAGATTCCTCAAGCAGTATATGGCATTGCCCTAACAACAGAATTTTTGTCAATACTCCAACTTCAAGACATGAAGAATCCACATATCCTCAGCAGCAGTCAAGGATTTATTTTCCTCAGCAATACAACAAATCAGCTTACATGTGCATACATTACATTCGTATATCATAAACATTGATAAAACACATATATCGCATCATACATTTCATGCAACATAATTTTGTGTTCCAGCTAACATTTTACCCTTTTCAGGATAAGATTAACAACTACTGTTAAACAATGTGCAATCAGATACAGTTCAGATACGCTCCATATACGGATTCCATTCTGATACTCATTCAGATTCAGCTTTTAGATACAGTTCAGATACGCCCCAGCCACGGATGCCATTCTGATACTCATTCAGATTCAGCTTTCAGATACGCCCCAGCCACGGATGCCATTCTGTTACTCATTCAGATTCAGTGTTCAGATACAGTTCAGATATGCTCCAGACACGGAAGCCATTCTGTTACTCATTTAGATTCAAGTTCAGATACAGCTCGGATATGCTCTATACACGGATGCTATTCTGTTGCTCATACAAATTCAGTCTCCAGATACAGCACAAATACGTTCTAGATATGGACACCATTATGATACTTATTCTTTTGACTTACAACTTACATTTCAACAAACATTTTTGGATGGCATCTACAAGCCCATCTCCAAAAAGATTTTATCACCTCTCCAAATGGCATCTTTAAGCCCATTCCGTCAACTACACTTTGTCGAGTGCAAATTTATGGGCACTCTAGTGTCCAATCATCTTTTACCTTCGAGTCACGAACGGCAAAACTCGCCAATCTAACTCTTCAGGTTCAAGAAGATTGAACAGGGGAAGCTGTTATACCCCAAAATTTTCCCTCTCATTTATCAAATTTTTTCTCACAAGACTTCTTTGACTCAAGACAAGATCAGGATTTGCTCAGCTCAAGACATCTCATCTTGTACTGATAACCCAAAATTAGGGTTTGAGTTTGCACAAGGATTTTTGGACCATCAATGCTTCATGTGACTTTCATACATCATTTTGGACCCCTAATATTTCTCATGATAAGTTTCAAGCTTTGAACCACATTTTTGATCAGTCAATTGGACAGTTGACCTAAAAATCAGCTGTATTGGGAAAAAAGTCACCATGGCCAATTTACAGTCAAACTTCATAATTTTTTATCCACATCAACATTTTAGACTCATATGTACGATTTGATCAAGTTTGGATTACAACTCCTCAGGAAATTTGATCAAATCATCAAAAGGGCAAAATGGTCAAAATTAGGGTTTTGACTAAGGAAGGGCAATTTCTGATTTTTAACCTAGCAAATGACCAATTGAGTTCAACCATGATTTCAAGGATTCAATGGCATCATCTTGACTTAATTACATGTCTCAAAACATTTCAAATTCATTGGATTGACAAATGAAATTTGCAGTCAACTGATCAAAAGTCAACTATATACTGAAAAGTCAAATTTTGACTTTTTGGTCAAAATAAAGTACCAAGAATCATAATTTATCAAGACATGTCAAAATATGAAACTTGTTCATCAAGAAAACCAAAATTGAAAATTAGGGTTTGAATTTGAAAATCTTCATAACTTAGAAATTTTCTAAGTATAAAAATTTTCTTATTTTTTCTCAACTTTACGCCACTTTTTCACCATGATGCATATTGATTCAAAGAAAGCTCCCAACATGAAATTTGTAAACCTCCATGAAATATACAACTTTTCTTCACAAACTTTTCCCTAAATATGCTTTTATATCAAGTTATAAATTTGTGATACATGGTCATGAACTTCTTAACTTAGTGAAATTTTTCCCTAATTTAGGCAGGTTTTGGACCCAACTTCATGGCAACTTTTCACCTATTTCCAAGAGGTATCTAAAAATACATTTCAAATATGGATTATAGAGAACATTTCAAGCTTTCCAAAATGTCCAAGAAATCTCCAAGATCATTTTTTAGTAGGGAGAATCGAAGAGAGGAAATTGGCATTTTCTCACTTTTTGTTCAAGTCATTTCATGAAGAACCAAGTTGAAAATCAATCCTATGCTGGCTATTTCATGCTGTACAGGTCCTGAACTTTCTACACACTCCTTAATTAAATGCTTACTCAGTTGACAAAGCCTCTACCCATGCTTTTGAACCTTTATCCAACTTGTAATTCCACTTATGGCAAAAAGGTTCCATTGCCATTTTCATAAAGAACCATTTATGCAAACTTTACAATTTTGAGCTTTGAACCTTTCCCCTTGATGCATACAAACCACACAGGTCTCAAGCAAGTTGTACAAACCCATACCAACCCTAAGCAAGCTGGTACAAGCATGTGAAGCTTTGGTCTTGTCACTTTGCTTCAAATACAAGAATGTTGGCAAACAGGCTAGCATTGGCAGATCTGTTGGGAAGATGACCTAAGATCATTTCAATGCTAATATACAAACTATATGCAACACATAAAACACCAAGCCAAGACCTGAAACACAAAGAGCAAGAAAAACACCAAAAACTGTCCAAAACATACAATTTCTGCACAAACACATCCAACTTTCATTTGGCTCGTGCGTTTTGTGTTTAGATCATTCCAATACCTTACATACTTGATATCAAACCCATCCAAACCATCATCCATGTTCTATGTTCTCTTTTCCACCATCTACCATTGTTGACTTTGAAGCTTGCAGTTTGACTTGGTCAGGGAGTTTTAGCCACTTTCAGAGCAAGGCAAGGGTTGGAATAGATTCAGGGAAGCTCAAGGAAGCTCAAGCAAGCATCAGGCCTCCATTAAAGTCACTATATTTCTATACACGATTCCAGCTGAAGGAGGTAAATTTTCAAACTCTATCTCCTTGTACAAGAAACCGTAGGCCACGATCTATGAATAAAAAATGTAGTTCTCATCATAACGAAGTTGTACATATCATTAGCTTGCATTGATTTTACTTGTGCTAAGAGAATTTGGAAGTTGAAATCTCTGAAAATATTATGTTAGAATTTGGGGCTTTTAAAATTCTCTTTGATCTTTAATAGTTAGATTACATAACTTATATGGTTGGATTCGTGAGTTCAAATGCTACATTTTTCATGTTACAAGTTTTCATTTTTATGGAAGCATGAGGAAGTTACAGGGGATCCGGCCAAGGCTTGAGGAAGAAGATGAAACAGGGCAAGGAAGCATTTTGGAATATGTTATTTTTGTTTCAATAAGGATAATGGATGTATAGCCACCCCAGTGGTAAAGCAGCGCGCTGGTGAGACCCATGTCCTGGGTTCGAACCAGCGCGCTACTTTTGCATTTTTTTCATTTTTTCCTTTTCAGTTTTTGACACTTTTTTGCAGGAGTGGGCCCAGCTTCATGGGCCAGCGTTTTTTCTCATCATCACCTGTAATCTGCTATCTTACCCCCCTTGACCAACTTTCTACATTTTATTTTTTTATTTGTTTTATTTTCATTTAAATATTTTTATTATTTTCTTTAAATGATATAAAATCTTAAAAAATATAATTTATTCATATTGTACTTTATTTTATTTTTATTTTATTTCTCACATAAAATATAGTTTATTTCAATAGGATATAACTTATTTTTCTTAAATAAATTTGTAAATATAATTAAATAGACTTAGTTTATTTATTTAGCATTTCATATTTATAAATACTTATTTTTGCATACATACAAACTTTATATTTTATTACAATATTATTTATTATTTCTACATAAGAAAATACATAAAAAATAATAATATAGAAACTTTATTTTCTTTTAAATAAAATTAGGGTTTAACCCCTTTCAAAAATTAAATCTTTTTTCCTTATATTTTTAGGTTTAGATTACATATTATTTTACATGAAAATAAGACACAAAAACCTTTTTACATATACATTGCATTACATTTTAAATATTGTATTATATTTATCTTAATTCGTACAAATTCGATTTGATTGTAATAATATATTTAGCTTTATATTTGTGCAAATCTCCATTCAAATTTGTATTCCCCCTTCCCATAAAATTGTTGTAATAGCTTAGTATATTTACATTACGCAATTTATTGCTTTCATATGTGTGATACGGTGGGAGAACTGACTATGGTTTTGCGTTCGTATTCGCACTTGTGCGGTTGAGCAAGAGTCGCCACCGACTTTTTATTTTATCCTAAAGGAAAGGTTTAAAAAAGCACAACAAAAACCTTTTGAGATATTTCGTGGGTCCGGGGGATAGATTATGAAAAGGGAAGGTATTAGCACCCTTTTCATCCATGGTTATCCATGGGCTCTTAGTTACTTGGTTTTTAGATCACTTGCCTTGATTTTTGATTGCTTGAAATTGTGGTGTGTGTGTGTGTGTGTGTTTTGAAAATGTTTTTGAAGAAGATGCCTTGTCTTAGGCTAACCTTGTAATAATTCTTTACTCGAATATTTTACAAAGGTGTGTATCTTTTCGAAAAGATGTTTCAAAAATGTTGAGAGTTTGCTTTGAAAGTGCTTGTGGAATGTGTTTTTTTGAAAAGAAGGCGAGCGTTTTTGCAAGTTGATCTCAAGTAACTAAGAGTTTTTGTCTACCCTATTGTACTCAAAGGTTTTCTCTATGTTTTCGACCCTTTTGGACAATTTTGTTCCACCATTGAATTTGGTGGACAATCTTGCGTTTAGGAAGTTTGTTCGGGACGGGCGCGGGTCATCGTATGGACCATGAATGCAATGATGCCAAGTGTCTTTGGCAATTCGCTTTGAAGGGACTATGATCATTCCGTTTAGGCAACATTCGAAAGCGTCATCGAGGGACTTATGATCAATTGAATTTGTTTTGCCAAAGATACTCGACGTGCAAGCATGGCCCATTTTGGAAGGCAACATGTGGGATTACCCTAGAGGGTGCAAGTGTGATTGTGTATCGATTTCATGTATTTGTCTTGTATTAGGTTATCTAGCGTTTGATTTTATGTACATACAAACCCTAGGTCTAACCATGGTATAATTGAAAGCGGTAAATTGCGAGAATGTAAAGTCTACGCTATTACAAAATAAGTATCCGGGAGTGGGGGTACAAATTTATGAATGGGGATGAGACTTAGGAATATAGTGTCCAATAAGTTACAACCAAATCGAATTTGCGATCAAATGTAAATGTAACGAATATCAATGTATAAGATAAGCAAATGTGTATATTGTCAGATGTCAAGTGTATTGTGTAAGTGTATACGTGTATGGGTATGTAATTATTTACAGGTGCGGATGTGAAATTGAATGCGTATTAAGTATTATTTTGACCTAAAGAAAAATTAAATGTTCATTTAATTAATTAGTCTTGTAATCTTGTATTTAGATATGTATGAAAAGAATGTTTTAATGAAAAGAAAAATATTCTAAGTTTGAAAGTTATTATTTTACATTTGATATATAAAAAAGGTATCTTTGTATTATTAGTAAGAATATTTGAATTAAAAGAAAAAGTGTTTTCAATTTTAATTATATGATGTAAAAAAATGTATTTTTGTTATTTATGTACAAAAAATATTCTCATTTAAATGTTAAGAAATTAAATTATGCAAAAATGTATGTTTACTTATTATGTACAAAGAAAATTTAAATTAGATATTCTAAATAAAAATGTGTTTTATGTATTAATGTATTAGTATGCCAATTAAATGTTAATCTTAAGAAACAAATTATATTCTATGTATATATAAGAAATAAAAGAAAAGGTAAGTTTAAATATAGAGAAAAATATTTTTATAAGTTTCTAAATGAACCAAATAAAAAGAATGTTGTTAGTTTTGTGTTTTGTTAATTTAAAAAGAAAATGATGTTTTTAAAACTGAATTGGAAACAAAAAAAGAAATGGGCTTTAGGCATTGGAGAAAGGGCAAGGAGGGGGGTGTGAGTTGGAATGGGCAAGGGTGGTTGGAATGGTCAAGGCCCATTTGCTTGAAACAATTTTAGGGTTCTTATTATTATTTTCAGTTGGGAATGTTAGGGTTTGTGTACGCTGAAGCGCCGCTGTTCACTTGTTTCGTCTTCGTTCATCCTCTTTGTCTCGTCCCTGAATCAGGCTTCTAATTCCTCTTCATCCTTAGCCACCAGACGCCAACGTTCATCCTCTTCCCTCCATGGCTGGACAACACGAAGATGAGAGCAAAAGGTAGCGATTTCAATTCATTTCATCTTTTAGGGTTTTACGTTTTTTTATGATTCTTTTTGCATGCATAACTTTCTGATTTGGAATGTTTGTTATTTTCCTTATTGTTTGAGGATTATGAAAGGGAAGGAAGGAAATTACTACCTTCGGTCCTGGAGAAGGAGGAGGATGAAACGGAGGCGTTGAGGCGGAGGCTCGGTGATGAGACGGTGAAGACGCTTGCTTGGATGACACTTGGTATTTCTGTACTACCTTTTTTAGGCTTTATGATGTCAATCTGAAAGCTTGATACACGTCTTCTTTTCTTCTTTTCTTTCTTGGCTTGCCTTTGTTGCCTCTGAGTTGCCTCTTCTGTATGCCTCTTTAATGTGATGCTTTTGATGCTTCTCTGACTTTCTTCTTCTCTTTTGCCTTTGAAACTTTTTCTATCTCAGTTGCCTTGAACTTGCCTTTGAAACTGTTGAGCTTGATAGTTGCCTTTGAATGTTTCCCCTGCTTATGTTGGCTTGTGCATGCTTTTTGCCCAATGATGTATTCACTGAGGGGGCTTTTGGGTTTGGTGATCTCTCTTCTTCGTCCCTGAGTTGCCTTGGGTGTTTCTGTTTGGTTATTTAATGTGATGCTTGATGCCCTATGATGATGCAAATCTGAGGGCTCGTGGGGTTTGACTTTGGATGCTTCTTTTTTGAGGCTTTTAATTTTAAACTGGCTTGATAGGTTTGTGAGGTTTCCACAGGTTTATGCTTAGGCCTGGGGTTTTTACTGGTTTTTGTTAGGCTGGTTTAGAGCTTCAACAAGTTAATGGCCTTCTTGGGTTTGCTCTTTATCTTGGACAGTTTGTTGGTATATTTTGTTTGACAGGGTATCAGGTCGGTTGGTTCTGGCTTAATGCTTGTGTTAGTTATGTTTGGTGTATAGTTTAGGTGTTGGGGATTCTGAACTAGTTTATGGCTTTGAATTTTGATTATAGGCTTTTACAGGTTTTGATGGTTTAAGCAGGTGCAGGCTTGGCCTGGTTTCTTAGCCTGGAATGTTTTGAGGCTTTTTGGTGATGAGGCTAATGTAGGTCTGGTTTATGCAGTAGGCTATAACTTGTTTATGCTTAGGCAGGTTGTGGCAATGCAGTAGCAGTTTTTTTTTTTGCTTGGATTTTGGTTTTAGGTTTGTATGTTTTATGCAGGGGGTCAGAGGCTTCAGCAGGTTCTTTCTTGAAACAAGCTTTTGTTTTGAGACTTGGTGTTTTTTCTCCCCCTGCATACTGTGTTTAGCTTTTTGTATTTTTATCTTCCTGCCTAAAAGCCTAAAAACCTGCTTTCTTTTCTCTTCTTCTCTCTCTAGTACACTTCAAAGAATATTAAAATATGTTTTTGTGTGTACTTAGTTCTGAAAGTGGCCACTTTTCTTTTGGGAAATGATGAAAATGCTTGCTTGTATATCACTTTTCTCTGCATATTTTATCTCTTTTCTTTGACAGCTTGATATCTTTCCAAAATCTTCTTTATTGACAGCTTAGATACCTTTGTGCAGTTTGACACTTTTTTGAAAGAAAGTTGAATTTGGACTTTTTAGTTTGGTTTGAATTGAACTTATGCAGTTTGACACTTTGCATTTTTTTCAACTTTGCATTCATGATTAGCAAATAAAATTCTTCCCTCTTTGTGAACCGGGAGAAATCCCGTGATTTGCAGAGAGGGTTAACTGATCCCAATCAGTGGCCCTTAATGATGAACTCTTTTTATCTGTCATTATTTATTTATCTGCTTTTTGATTTTCCTCTTTTTCTCTTGCAGATGAATAATTGAATGGAGGGGAGCAAAGGATGAAGAATTTGAAGAATAAAAGACTTAGAAAAAATAGGATAGTTTCATTTTTTATTTAAATTTAAATTAGTGTAAAATCATTGTTTGTAAATAAATTGTAAACAATAATTGTACAATTAATTTAAGAATAAATAAGAGTTTTCATTATCCAATTAATTCTATTTTTTCTTTTATTGTTTATTCATTTATTTAAAATTCTTTGAATTAAAACAATTGAAAAATAAATTCCACTTACTTAATTTTAGAACAATAAATAATTTAAATAAACAAAGCTTTAACAAATTGATCAGTTAAACCTGGTACCTCTAACATCCAAAACAAAGCAACAGTTAATCAAATCAACTGATCAGGCGCATTCCCTCTTCACTGATTTTCAACAAACACTGTAAATCCAAACTGCGTATATATTTTGACTGGTTCAATCAAACGAACGTGAATTCAAACCAACTGCCTTCTTTATATGATTAAATCAAACAATGCAGATTCAAACCAAATCTCGGAATGTCTTGCAAAGCACTGTAGAATTCAAATCCTTCTAAGAACGTGCCCAAAAACCCTAATTCCTGATTAAATTCCAAAGAGCATTCGCCTGATCCAAGTTGAGCCAAAATCAACCAAAACCCTAAGCCTACTGTGTGAAACAATCCAGAGCCCTGAAAATCAACAAAACCCTAATTGTGTCCTGACTGACGAGAAAAGTCTGTTTGACCGATTCACGAGCCAGTTTGAAAGATCATGAAAAGCCTGAAGTTGTTATTTCATGTGGAAAAATGTGAGGGCAAATTTTGGGGTACAACAGTTGCCCCTGTTCAATCTTCTTGAACCTGAAGAGTTAGATTGGCAAGTTTGCCTTTCGCGACTTGAAGGTAAAAGAAGATTGGACACTAAAGTGCCCAGAAAATTTGCACTCGGTGATGTGATGGTAGAGGTGAATGGGCTTACAGATGCCATTTAGTGATGGGCTTAAAGATGCCATCTGGTGCGATAGAATCTTGTCGGGGGATGGGCTTAGAGATGCCATCTGATAATGGGCTTAAAGATGCCATCTGGACATGTTGAACTGTATGTCAATGGTGAGTGGACGAGTATCAGAAAGGCACCCATGTTTTGGAACATCTCTGAGTTAGGGGTCCGAATAAGCAATAGATTGACATCCATGTCTGGAGAATCCGTAAACTATTTTCAGGAGTTGAGAAGAGTCTGAATAAGTGATAGGTTGACCTCCGTTACGGGAGAACCCGTGAACTGTTTTCAGCAGTTGCATCTGAACAAGTTGGTAGATTAACATCCGTTGTTGGGAAGAATCCGCAAACTGTTTTCAGAAGTCTTGAAGTTGAAGAGGAACCGGTGTAGGGCTTCCTGAGGATACGTCTGAATGGATCCGTAATAAGTATCAGAATGTCGCCATGTCCGGGTCACATCTGAACTATTTCTGGATGAATCTCGGGAGGTGATCTTTGTCTGTCGACTGATCCTACCTGAAAAAGTAAAGGGTTAGTCATATGCAATGTCATGATGCATGATGTAATGTATGTGACATCAATGTTTATGACATGAATGTGATGAATGCGCATGTAAGCCGATGAGCTATCTTGATGAGGATAAATGAATCTGAGATGGCTGAAGATAAAAGCATCTTGACTGCTGCCTGGGAGAATAATTCTCTGGCTGTTGCTGTGGAAGAGATTTCCTGATGACCTCTACTGGGGAGTTCCAAACTAGTAGACTCATGCTGGGGAGGTAAGATTGAGAATCTTCAACTCGGTGGGAAGTAACTCTGGAGACTTCACTGGGGAACTCAAGATTTGCCCTCCCAAAACTCTGTGGGGAGAAGGTTCATTGGTCTGGCTCCGCTAGGGATTGATAATTTGAAGTTTTAGCTTCGCTGGGGATAATGAAACTTGACTCTGAGGGGAGTTAGCCTCTGGAAGGTTCTCTGGCTGGGGATTGCATGAGTCCTCTGATTGCTGCAGGTGAAAGCTTGGAATCTGAACAAGCGACAGATTGACATCCGTTGTTGGGAAGAATCCGTAAACTGTTTTCAATGGTTGCATCTGAACATGTTGGTAGATTAACATCCGTTGTTGGGAAGAATTTGTAAACTGTTTTCAGACGTCTTGAGAAGAATCTGAACAAGTGATAGGTTAACATCCGTTACTTGGAGAACCCGTGAACTGTTTTCAGAAATCTTGAGATTGAATAAGCAATAGAGCAGCGTCCGTTGTTGGGAAGCGTCCGTAAACTGTTTTCAATGGTTGCATATGAACAAGTAATAGATTAACATCCGTTGTTGGGAAGAATCCATAAACTGTTTTCAGAAGTCTTGAGAAGAATCTGAACAAGTGATAGGTTAACATCCGTTACTTGGAGAACCAGTGAACTGTTTTCAGAAATCTTGAGATTGAATAAGCAATAGAGCAGCGTCCGTTGTTGGGAAGCGTCCGTAAACTGTTTTCAATGGTTGCATCTGAACAAGTTGGTAGATTAACATCCGTTGTTGGGAAGAATCTGTAAACTGTTTTCAGACGTCTTGAGAAGAATCTGAATAAGTGATAGGTTAACATCCGTTACTTGGAGAACACGTGAACTGTTTTCAGAAATCTTGAGATTGAATAAGCAATAGAGCAGCGTCCGTTGTTGGGAAGCGTCCGTAAACTGTTTTCAATGGTTGCATCTGAACAAGTTGGTAGATTAACATCCGTTGTTGGGAAGAATCTGTAAACTGTTTTCAGACGTCTTGAGAAGAATCTGAACAAGTGATAGGTTAACATCCGTTACTTGGAGAACCCGTGAACTGTTTTCAGAAATCTTGAGATTGAATAAGCAATAGAGCAGCGTCCGTTGTTGGGAAGCGTCCGTAAACTGTTTTCAATGGTTGCATCTGAACAAGTAATAGATTAACATCCGTTGTTGGGAAGAATCCATAAACTATTTTCAGAAGTCTTGATAAGAATCTGAACAAGTGATAGGTTAACATCCGTTACTTGGAGAACCCGTGAACTGTTTTCAGAAATCTTGAGATTGAATAAGCAATAGAGCAGCGTCCGTTGTTGGGAAGCGTCCGTAAACTGTTTTCAATGGTTGCATCTGAACAAGTTGGTAGATTAACATCCGTTGTTGGGAAGAATCTGTAAACTGTTTTCAGACGTCTTTAGAAGAATCTGAACAAGTGATAGGTTAACATCCATTACTTGGAGAACCCGTGAACTGTTTTCAGAAATCTTGAAATTGAATAAGCAATAGAGCAGCGTCCGTTGTTGGGAAGCGTCCGTAAACTGTTTTCAATGGTTGCATCTGAACAAGTAATAGATTAACATCCGTTGTTGGGAAGAATCCATAAACTGTTTTCAGAAGTCTTGAAGAGGAACCGGTGTAGGGATTCCTGAGGATGAGCTCGTGTAAAACTGCATCGGGTTTTTGAACACTGTTGACATTCGAATGCCCCAAGTGGTGATGTAGATAATTTCCTGGCTTGTTACATGTGTTGATCTGGAATTCTTCAGACGTGCCCTGGCTGGATACAGGAATCGAGTCTGGAAAGGTGATAGTTAATTTGTTGAACACTTTTGACATTCGAATGCCCCAAGTGGTGATGAAAGAATCTTGAATCAGATTACTCTGCATATTGAGAGATTTCTTGAAATCTTGACTGGACTGCCCCAGGTTAACTGAACTTTGAAAGATCTGTTGGACCTTGACTGGACTGCCCCAGGTTAATTGGACGGTGACATGTCATGCCCCTTGCTGATAGTGTTATCCTCTTGAAGTGATTTTTACTTACTGAGAGAGTTTTCGTTCCTCCGAACATTCGCTGTATGAATTTCTTCGCTGTCAAACAAAAAATCAAATGCAGACAGTGATATTCAAGCAATGCAAAGTTTATGTTTGTCTCGAAGTTTTGAAAAATGCGTTTTTAGCAGAAAACTTTTCACAAGACAAGTCAACACAAGATTTAGAGTAAAGCCCTACAGGAGTCAGGATACCTTTTGTAACAGTATGCCTTCGAGCTAACCCATGCTTCAATTAGGACTTTTTAAAGGGTTGTAACGTGGCCTGGTTCACGGTTTAAGAAACAAAGGATAAAGGCTCAAAGTATATTTGTACCCACCCGTTCTTCGTGATTTTCTCTGACCTAAGCTCAGTTAACTGTGCGTCTCACTCTGTTTTGAGTTTGGAACGACTTTTGGGCGATGGTTCACCGGTTGAATTCGGGGAGACAATCATCATCTCCTCTTTTCTTTGTCAACATTTTTCATGTTGTTGAGAATTTTGTAACGACCTCACTATTTTGATTTTGATTCGCTATCCCTAACTTTTGCCTGACTGTTACCGTTTTCCGGAATTACTGTCAGCGGGATGCCCCAACTTTCTTAAGCCTCCTTTATAGGTTTTGGCTTGGTGGGCCTTTTTTTTTGAGAGACTGACTGTCTATGTGATAGGGAACCACCCTTGTCTTTTGATTCCAAAGGAATGCTTTCTTTTTTGACATCGTTCGTTGTATTACGAATTGAGAGTTTGCGACTTCAATGCGCGTTTCTCTTGAATTAACTGAGATACTACCCTGCCCCAGGTTTAATATCAAAGGTTTTGATTGTTTAGAACAGAAAACTCCTACTTCTTTGGCTCGAAGGGGTTGACTAGGGATTAACTTCCTTATAACTCCAGTGTTTGGGAATTGAAAGAAATGCCTATACATCATCAGCAAGGTCCGTTCAAAAGCATACTGTATAAGATTATGGTATTGCTTCGTCATCCTCCCTCTAAAGGCTTACAACTTTTTATCAAGAGTCAAATATCATAAAGAAAAGCATAAGAGTAGTGAAACGAATGGATGAATTCAAGACAAACATATGCAATGCATTAATGACAACAGAGTTTAACATCAACAGATGATTGTTTGACAGCAAAAGAAATTACAACTTTGAAAATTCAAAAAGAAGCAAAAGTCTTCTAGCTTGGGCTTCGTCACTTCAGGTGGAGAACCCTTTAACGGAAGATTTTCATCTCTCCGTCTGGCATGAATTCCAGCACTCCAATGTCGATCAGATCTTGAATCTTGTTCTTCAAGGCGCAACAGTCGTTGGTGTCGTGTCCCGGGCTGTAGGAATGGTAAACACAAAACGCGTCGGGATGATAGTGAGGAGAGGAGATATTGGGCTTCTGAGGAGGGTCCTTTAAGGTAAGCAAGTTGACCTCCATCAGACGCTTCAGTATAAAGAATGATGGTATTTCAGTCTCCATAAACTGTCTTCCCGACGTTTCTTGCTTACGCCGATTACCCCGTTGACGCTGGCGAGGTTGTTGCTGGGCTTGTGACCCTGAAGCGAGCAAAGGAGCTTTCCCCTTGTCTTCTTGAGTGGATGGATGTTGAGCGGTGACTTTCTCTTCAACCTCAGCTGTTTGCCCCAGTTGGTTGTTTGGAAGCAGTTGGCGGACAAGAACTCTGAGTTCCTCTTGTCTTTGAGATAGGTCTTGGATGAGAGCCATATGGCCCACCAACTGTACCATCATTTGGGTCCTCAAGGTTGTCAGATCAAACTGCAGCTCCGCAAGCTGATCACTCCTGGCATTGTTTGAATTCTCCAAGCCCTTTATGAGGAGAGCTTTCATTTCTTCTTGCCCCAGAGACAAGTTCAGGAACATCTCCTGCAGCTGAGCAGTCTGGTGTTGGATGTCTTTGACAGACCTTTCTAGAGCCATCTCTTACTGAAATAAACAGCAGGAGAGTAAGGAAACCTGAAAAAAGGAGAGACTGTCAAAATGCAATGCATGATATGTGGATGCATGCTTTCAAGGATCTCTTGGGGTAAACACAAGAAAATGTTAGAGGTTGAATTTTGCTCTTGGATTGGAGAACTTTGCACCGGTGGATGTCTTTCCACGAGAATCAAGCTCACCATGTCGAGTGGGTCATAGCCACTGATTCAAGTTGTTGTACTTGAACTTTGACTGGAGAACTTTGTATTGATGGATGTCTTTCCACGAGAATCAAGCTCACCATGTCGAGTGGGTCATAGCCACTGATTCAAGTTGTTGCACTTGAAATTTGGTTGGCATTGGTTAGAGGAGAAACCTCTTGCCCCTTGGTAAACGTCTGGTTCAACGTAACCCTGCATCAAAAGAACCCTCGAGATCCTTGAAATGGTTATTGAAAATGCTATGGTATGATGTCATGATGTTATGTACATGTATGCACAAGCAAGTGAGTGTATATACAGACGAACATATCCACACAAAGCAAACAAGTCCTTAGGTTTAGGCTTGCATGGGGTTTAGGTAAGTACCCTCTTGAAGTTAGTTGGCTCATCCTGTCCTAAAATAGAAACCGGGTTCTAAGGAGCTCAATATCATTGGATTGTTTTCTGTGTTCATTGTTTCGGTTTAGCCACTTACTGGCGACCAAAATATTCCAAGAAAACAATCCTCAAAAGAGTGTAGTATCGAGGATCTACCAACTTCGGACTGCACCAAAGTCGGTCATCTCACTACCCCTAAAAGGCTAAGATGGTCTATTAAGGTTCTAAGAGTTCGTTAGTGCTTCATGACATCACACAGCGGCCCCGTACTCTCCTTGACTACTCAAGGGTTACCGGTACTCACAAATATGTCACACTAACATAGCTTACTGCTTCAACCATGTCAGTATACCCCGCACAGTTCCCTCACAGTTTTTTTGCTATTTAACTAAGAAGGTGCCCCCAAATCCGGGTGTAGGATTTACAACAAACCCAAACAAGGACCCAAAAGATAAATCAATCAAGGCAAGCAAAGCAAGAATGTAAAGGTGATCTAAACCCTATAGTAACCCCACTTTTATAAATATCCCCAGCAGAGTCACCAGTTCTGTGATACGGTGGGAGAACTGACTATGGTTTTGCGTTCGTATTCGCACTTGTACGGTTGAGCAAGAGTCGCCACCGACTTTTTATTTTATCCTAAAGGAAAGGTTTAAAAAAGCACAGCAAAAACCTTTTGAGATATTTCGTGGGTCCGGGGGGTAGATTATGAAAAGGGAAGGTATTAGCACCCTTTTCATCCATGGTTATCCATGGGCTCTTAGTTACTTGGTTTTTAGATCATTTGCCTTGATTTTTGATTGCTTGAAATTGTGGTGTGTGTGTGTGTGTGTGTTTTGAAAATGTTTTTGAAGAAGATGCCTTGTCTTAGGCTAACCTTGTAACAATTCTTTACTCGAATATTTTACAAAGGTGTGTATCTTTTCGAAAAGATGTTTCAAAAATGTTTTGAGAGTTTGCTTTGAAAGTGCTTGTGGAATGTGTTTTTTTGAAAAGAAGGCGAGCGTTTTTGCAAGTTGATCTCAAGTAACTAAGAGTTTTTGTCTACCCTATTGTACTCAAAGGTTTTCTCTATGTTTTCGACCCTTTTGGACAATTTTGTTCCACCATTGAATTTGGTGGACAATCTTGCGTTTAGGAAGTTTGTTCGGGACGGGCGCGGGTCATCGTATGGACCATGAATGCAATGATGCCAAGTGTCTTTGGCAATTCGCTTTGAAGGGACTATGATCATTCCGTTTAGGCAACATTCGAAAGCGTCATTGAGGGACTTATGATCAATTGAATTTGTTTTGCCAAAGATACTCGACGTGCAAGCATGGCCCATTTTGGAAGGCAACATGTGGGATTACCCTAGAGGGTGCAAGTGTGATTGTGTATCGATTTCATGTATTTGTCTTGTATTAGGTTATCTAGCGTTTGATTTTATGTACATACAAACCCTAGGTCTAACCATGGTATAATTGAAAGCGGTAAATTGCGAGAATGTAAAGTCTACGCTATTACAAAATAAGTATCCGGGAGTGGGGGTACAAATTTATGAATGGGGATGAGACTTAGGAATATAGTGTCCAATAAGTTACAACCAAATCGAATTTGCGATCAAATGTAAATGTAACGAATATCAATGTATAAGATAAGCAAATGTGTATATTGTCAGATGTCAAGTGTATTGTGTATGTGTATACGTGTATGGGTATGTAATTATTTACAGGTGCAGATGTGAAATTGAATGCGTATTAAGTATTATTTTGACCTAAAGAAAAATTAAATGTTCATTTAATTAATTAGTCTTGTAATCTTGTATTTAGATATGTATGAAAAGAATGTTTTAATGAAAAGAAAAATATTCTAAGTTTGAAAGTTATTATTTTACATTTGATATATAAAAAAGGTATCTTTGTATTATTAGTAAGAATATTTGAATTAAAAGAAAAAGTGTTTTCAATTTTAATTATATGATGTAAAAAAATGTATTTTTGTTATTTATGTACAAAAAATATTCTCATTTAAATGTTAAGAAATTAAATTATGCAAAAATGTATGTTTACTTATTATGTACAAAGAAAATTTAAATTAGATATTCTAAATAAAAAAGTGTTTTATGTATTAATGTATTAGTATGCCAATTAAATGTTAATCTTAAGAAACAAATTATATTCTATGTATATATAAGAAATAAAAGAAAAGGTAAGTTTAAATATAGAGAAAAATATTTTTATAAGTTTCTAAATGAACCAAATAAAAAGAATGTTGTTAGTTTTGTGTTTTGTTAATTTAAAAAGAAAATGATGTTTTTAAAACTGAATTGGAAACAAAAAAAGAAATGGGCTTTAGGCGTTGGAGAAAGGGCAAGGAGGGGGGTGTGAGTTGGAATGGGCAAGGGTGGTTGGAATGGTCAAGGCCCATTTGCTTGAAACAATTTTAGGGTTCTTATTATTATTTTTAGTTGGGAATGTTAGGGTTTGTGTACGCTGAAGCGCCACTGTTCACTTGTTTCGTCTTCGTTCATCCTCTTTGTCTCGTCCCTGAATCAGGCTTCTAATTCCTCTTCATCCTTAGCCACCAGACGCCAACGTTCATCCTCTTCCCTCCATGGCTGGACAACGCGAAGATGAGAGCAAAAGGTAGCGATTTCAATTCATTTCATCTTTTAGGGTTTTACGTTTTTTTATGATTCTTTTTGCATGCATAACTTTCTGATTTGGAATGTTTGTTATTTTCCTTATTGTTTGAGGATTATGAAAGGGAAGGAAGGAAATTACTACCTTCGGTCCTGGAGAAGGAGGAGGATGAAACGGAGGCGTTGAGGCGGAGGCTCGGTGATGAGACGGTGAAGACGCTTGCTTGGATGACACTTGGTATTTCTGTACTACCTTTTTTTAGGCTTTATGATGTCAATCTGAAAGCTTGATACACGTCTTCTTTTCTTCTTTTCTTTCTTGGCTTGCCTTTGTTGCCTCTGAGTTGCCTCTTCTGTATGCTTGTTTAATGTGATGCTTTTGATGCTTCTCTGACTTTCTTCTTCTCTTTTGCCTCGAATTTGCCTTTGAAACTTTTTCTATCTCAGTTGCCTTGAACTTGCCTTTGAAACTGTTGAGCTTGATAGTTGCCTTTGAACGTTTCCCCTGCTTATGTTGGCTTGTGCATGCTTTTTGCCCAATGATGTATTCACTGAGGGGGCTTTTGGGTTTGGTGATCTCTCTTCTTCGTCCCTGAGTTGCCTTGGGTGTTTCTGTTTGGTTATTTAATGTGATGCTTGATGCCCTATGATGATGCAAATCTGAGGGCTCGTGGGGTTTGATTTTGGATGCTTCTTTTTTGAGGCTTTTAATTTGAAACTGGATTGATAGGTTTGTGAGGTTTCCACAGGTTTATGCTTAGGCCTGGGGTTTTTACTGGTTTTTGTTAGGCTGGTTTAGAGCTTCAATAGGTTAATGGCCTTCTTGGGTTTGCTCTTTATCTTGGACAGTTTGTTGGTATATTTTGTTTGACAGGGTATCAGGTCGGTTGTGAAGTGGTGAAAAACACAAGAAGGGGGGGTTGAATTGTAAAACTGAAATCTAATGCAATGAACAAGATATTTTTATCCTGGTTCGTTTGATCTCAAACTACTCCAGTCCACCCGTCAAGGTGATTTCGCCTCTCTCCAACGAGGTCTTAATCCACTATATTCAACTGAATATTACAGACTGCTTTAACAACTGCTAAAGCCTTCTTGATCCAAACCACAACCCGGTTTGTCAAGGTAACACTTTCTTACAAAGAGATAAAACTAAGTGTGTGGATGTTTTCTACAAAACTGTATCACAACTGTGATGTATACACAAATTGAAGCTTAGAAACTAGATTGCCAAACAATGATAGAATATCAGAATGTGTGGTTTAGCAAAACTGAGAGACAGAAGATTATGATTAGCTTTTGTGCGTGTAGAGATTTGGAGAGCATTAGCCATTTCAATCTTCAAAGTCTTGTTTATATAGCACTGAGATGATGAACGTTGGATGCAATATTCTTGATTCAATGCTAATAACAAACTTTCCTTATTGAGCAGATCTTGTCTGGAATGAGGCCGTTGGAATTAATTTGCTTTCAATGCACAGTACTGTTGCTTACTTAATGCAAGTTCTGGCTTGGCTCATTCTGACTCTACTTCGCTGCTGATGAACTGTTGTGTTTCTTTATCAGAGTGTTGAGCGCAGTCTTGTTCATCAGGCTTTAGCATGTATATGAGTTGATCATCTGATTCTGACATTCTGATATGGCAACTTCTGATGCTGGTGTCTGAAATCAAGTTCTGATGCTGAATAGATGTGATCTTGCTTATATCAATCAGAGTATCTGCAAGTCAGAACATAATAATTTTAGGCAGCAGATAGTTCATACATGAAACTTATAAATACTATATCTTTTCACTTTGTTATCATCAAAATTTAAATATAGGGTAGTAGATTCAAACTTTGTTCTAACAATCTCCCCCTTTTTGATGATGACAAAAACTAGATATTTTTAAATGAAAATAACGTGAAAAGGTATCTGAGATATGTATCAGAGTAAGAAGTAAAAGGATAAGGGGTAAAGAGATATCAGAGTTGAGAGATACTCCCCCTGAGTTTATTACTTCCCTTTGATTACACGTGTTCTTCAGGATCAGATCTTTTTGCCTTTCTTTGAACATCAGAGTATCAGAGTCTTTGACTTATCAGAAGCTTTATGTCAGAGCAGAGCTTCAGAGCTTTTCTTGTCAGAGCTTTGCTTTGGATCAGAATATCAGAGTGGATCAGAACTTCATAGTGATCAGAGCTTCAGAGCTTCTAGTCTTCAGAGTGTCCAGGAGCTTCCTTGTACCTGTAGACTTTAAGCAAAACAGAAAAAACATTTTCAAGTAATAGAGTTAGAATGTTTGAGAATTTCTGTCTAGTTAGCCGTTATTTATTAAAATATCATTCTTGTTCTCCCCCTTTTTGTCAGTAATCAAAAAGTGTAGGTGATGTGCTAAAACAATTAAGATCAGAAAAACTAATCATATTAAGAGAGTTCAGAATCAAAACAAGAAAATAGTACAAAACATATTCAAACAGTACATCAGAAAATCAAGGAAAACATGAAAAAGGACATGAATGAAAAAAGAGACTAAGGTTGAGGAGGCAAGCGTGTGAACAGGTTCTCCAGCATGGCTTGGATCTTTTCAGCAGTCTCATTCTGCTTGTGCACCATGCTGACAACAGTGTCAATCTTGCTATCTTGCACATCCATTCTCTCTTTCAACTTCTGATCGCTTTCATCCATCCGCTGCTGCAGACGCATGTCATTCAGCCTTAGTTCTTCCAGAGTCTGCCTGTCCAAGGCAGCTTGAGAAGCATCAGAAGCAGGAAGCTTCTGAGAGCTTTCAGCAACATCTTCTGCTTGACTTTCTTCAGCTTGAATGGTCTTTTCTTCTTCTGATTGCACCTTTGCAGCTTGCTGTTTCTCAGACCAAGGTTCACTATCCAGAGGGAGCACGTCTTCTTTCAGAAGCTGACTTCCAACTTCATTCAGAAGCTTGCTGAAATTTTGTTGTGCCTGCTCATAGTTGATATCCTGCAACTTGAGGGCTTCAGCACGTACCCAAAGTCTGAATTGTGACCAGAGCTGATCAGAAGCAGCTGGGTCAATCATTCCAGGACAGACTTGCTTCAAAGAAGCAATCCATTGCAGCACACCTGTTTCAAAATTCATAATACCAGAGCCAACATCTGGTTGTCTTGGTTTTGGGATGGCAATTTTGTGTTTCAGATCAACAAGACGGTCAAGACTGGTTAAGTCTATGAAAGTCCTGCTGGGGTTTTCGGAGGTTTTCTGAGCAGCTGTTTGTTTTGGAGATGGAGTATCAGAATCAGAGATTATGATTGGACTGCGTGGTGTTTTGGGAGTATTTGGTGGTGTAGATTCTGATGAGGATGGCAATTGTGCTAAGGTGATAGTTGTTCCACCTGGAAGCTGGATTGCCAAAGGTGATGGTTGAGGTGAATGAGGTTCAGATGGTTGAGGAGAAGGAGTTTCAGAGTGATGAACCTCTGTTTGAGGTGATGGTGGATTAATTTCTGGTTGGGGAGAGGGAGACGGAATTTCTGATTGTTCAGGGATAAGGGGTTCTTCTGGAATTTGTGAGAGTGGTTGTTGTTGTTCTGGTTCTTCAGCAGATTGCTGTTGTTCTGGTTGTGGAGGAGGAACAGTTTGTGGTTCAGAGATTGGTTGATCAGAGGTGTGTTGATCAATGTCAGACAGCACTTGGTCAATTGCTGATGTTGTTGAGATTGTTGGTTGTTTGGGATGTTTGGTTCTGGGTCTTCTGAGTTTTAATGCCTCAGAAGGGTCCTCTTCTAATACAGTTTCATCTATGGTAGGGATGGGGATTGAGATTCTATGAGAGGTTTGAGGAGGAATAGATGCTGGAATAGTAGAAGAATTTAAAACAGAAGCAGCAGATGAATTACCTCTTTTCCTGGGTGTCTGCTGGGATGATCCTTCTGATGGTGCCTTCCTCTTCTTCGTCTTCTTCAGAGTCACTTCTTGCTGAGGTTGATGCAGAGCTTTGATAATCAGATTTGGATCTAAACCATCTGCCTTGCACGCATCCAAGTACCTGAGAACCACCTCTGGTTTGGATTCAATTTCAGAAAATAACGGAAAGTCACTCAGAGGCACTCTTCTGCTGGTGATATCAGCAATAGGAGTAGCTCTGGGTTCCTTCTGAATATTCTCTATCAGCTTCATCTTCTTCAAGTTCTTTGCATTCAGAGGTTTCCCAACTGTTGGTTCAATAGTGCTTAGCTCTTGAGCTTCTATCAGATGCTCAATCAACCTATTCTCTGTCAGAATATCTGATATCAACCTTCCAAAAGGTATCCAATCCCTCTTGGTTCTTTCTTCTTCCCTGGTTTCCTTCACACTTGTTCTGAGATGGTTGAACAGGAAGTGAGCCAGATTGATCTTTACCTTCTGATCAATAAAGTAGATCAGAAAATGCTGATCCACATTTATGTAATCAAGAGAACTGGTTGGTTTCCTGTGGTTGAAGCACCCCAGAATTATCTTAGCCCACACTCTGTAATGATCCTTCAGATCTTTAATCTTACTGCTGGGCACCCCAAGAGTGAAAATCCTTGCAGCTATGACACCTACATCAGCATATCTTTCAGCCATGTCCACACAACGGACGCCACCGCCACTGTAACCGATTAGCCTTGCAATGTGATCCTCAGTGATCACAATCTTCTTCCCCATAACAAAGGAGGTGACTAGATGTGTTGAAGCCTTGGCGTGAATCCAGAATTCCTTGACTAGCATTGGGAATGTTGGTCCAACCAACCTGTCAAAATACCTTTCCCACTTCTGAGCCCTAACTTCTTCAGTTAGGTCAAAACCGTTCTCCTTCAAGCTTCCAAAATCAATGATTAATTCAGAAAGCACTTCAAGATTCTTCACAGGAGTGAGGAGAGTTCTGAATGGCACTTGATATTGCTCAGATGATGCTTTCTTCTGAGGACCTGCAGAAGCACTGCTGGAGGTTGCCATGTTCACACTAAAAGGGTTTTGAGAATAAACTGAGGAAAATAGGTTTTGCAAGAGATGAACACAGAAATATGCAGAAGATGCTTGAGTATCAGTGAGAAAACGTAAAGAATGAGAATGAGATATTAATGTGCTTAAATAGAGTTTTCAAAACTATTTTGAAAAGATAAACGTTTTTTAAGAGAGAGAAAAATCATGATTGCATTTTAAAAGCATGATTACTTTTCATTAAATGCTTGCTGATTTTGGGGGATTTGAGAAAGATACTTAAAAACGGTTACCAGACATGTGTCTCAATGCACCCAATCAGCGCTTTGCCTTCTCAGAAGCGTGCACACGTTCTGCTTCAGAGATATGCTGATGATTGGATGAAACTTGTTTGATGTAGTAATCAGCACGTCTGTCTTTGAGCTTAGACTCTCAGATCTTTAGACTTGCATCTGATACAATCTGCATGTTCTATCTTTCTGAAAGGAGATTGATCAGAAGTTCACAGTAAAACAATTACATTCTGAAGGTAAATATATGGAATTAAAACATTTTCACTCTGGACACACTTTCATGCTGAGATGTTTCAGAATGAAATTAAACCTATCTTCTGAAAGGGGTTTAGTAAAGATATCAGCCCATTGATGGTCTGTATCTATAAATTTTAAGTTCAAAATACCTTTCTGAATATAGTCCCTAATGAAGTGATGTTTTATTTCTATATGCTTAGCTCTAGAATGTAAAATGGAATTCTTACTTAAGCAAATAGCAGAAGTATTATCACAAAGTATATGAATGTTACTCTCAAAAATCTGGAAGTCTTCAAGCTGACTTTTCATCCAGAGCATTTGTGTGCTACATCCTGCTGCTGCTATGTACTCAGCTTCTGCTGTTGATAGAGCAATTGTTGATTGCCTTTTGCTGGACCAAGAGATCAGATTTTCTCCCAGAAACTGGCAGCTTCCAGAAGTACTTTTACGTTCCACTCTGTCTCCAGCAAAATCAGCATCACAGTAGCCTACTAAGCTGTAATCACTAGATTTTCTATAAAACAAACCCAGATTAGTAGTACCTTTCAGATACTTGAAAATTCGCTTAACAACTGTTAAGTGAGATTCTCTAGGATCTTATTGGAATCTAGCACAGATACAAACACTGAATAATATGTCAGGTCTTGAAGCAGTCAGATAGAGGAGAGAACCAATCATACCTCTGTAGACTTTCTGTTCTACATTTTTGCTTACCTCTTCTCTTTCCAGAATGCACGTGGGATGCATTGGAATCTTTGATGGCTTACATTCTGAGAGGTCAAATTTCTTCAGAAGATCTCTGATGTATTTGCTCTGATGAATGTAAGTTCCTTCTGGAGTTTGATTGATCTGAATTCCTAGAAAGAATTTCAGTTCCCCCATGAGGCTCATCTCAAATTCTGCCTGCATACACTTAGCAAATTTTCTTCCAAGAGAAGGATTAGTAGAACCAAAAATAATATCATCAACATAAATTTGACAGACTAAGATGTCACTCTTAACTGATTTACAGAATAGAGTAGTGTCCACTTTCCCTCTGGTGAATTCATTTTCTAGCAGAAAGTTACTTAGCCTTTCATACCAAGCTCTGGGAGCTTGTTTCAGACCATACAGTGACTTCTTTAGTTTGAAAACATGTTCTGGATGTTTTGTATTTTCAAAACCTGGGGGTTGGTGTACATAAACTTCTTCTTCTATATAACCATTTAAGAATGCACTTTTGACATCCATCTGATACATAGTGATGCCTCTATTAACAGCAAATGAAATTAGAAGTCTGATAGATTCTAACCTGGCGACTGGGGCAAAGGTTTCTGTATAGTCTATCCCCTCTTGCTGACTATAACCTTGTGCAACCAGTCGTACCTTGTTTCTGATGACTTCACCTTGTTCATTTAGCTTGTTTCTGAACACCCATCTTGTTCCAATGACGTTGAATCCTTTTGGTCTGGGAACGAGATCCCATATGTTGTTTCTGGTGAATTGATTCAGCTCTTCTTGCATTGCCAGAATCCAGTCATTATCCAGAAGTGCTTCATCAATAGAAGAAGGTTCAATCAGAGACATAAGTCCCATAAGTGTTTCTTCAGAGTTTCTGAAGCTTGCTCTTGTTCTGATTGGATCTTCCTTTCTTCCTAGGATAGTCTCTTCTGGGTGATCCAAGCTGCTTCTGGGTAATCTCTTCTGAGGTTGATCAGCAGCTGTTGTAGGATTGCTAGCAGTGCTCCTTTCAGACGTTGAAGGAATGTCTGTGTTGAGAGCTTCTGATGACTTGTCTTCAGAACCTGCAAATTCAATTTCTATACCTGCAAAACTTCATTCTTCTTTGACTTTTCAGAGTCAAGCTTATCATCAAAACGAACACTGATTGATTCTTCCACAATCTGTGTTTCTGTATTGTATACTCTGTACCCTCTTGAGCGTTCAGAGTATCCTAACATAATACACTTCTGTGCTTTAGAGTCAAACTTGTTCAAATAATTCTTTGTATTTAATATAAAGCAAGTACATCCAAATGGATGAAAATATGAAATGTTGGGCTTTCTGTTCTTCCACAATTCATATGGAGTCTTTTCCAGAATAGGTCTTATTGAGATTCTATTCTGAATGTAGCACGCTGTGTTTATTGCCTCTTCCCAGAAGGTCTTAGCAACGTTTGTCTCATTGGTCATGGTTCTGGCCATTTCTTGCAGTGTTCTGTTCTTTCGTTCTACAACTCCATTTTGTTGGGGAGTTCTAGGACAAGAGAAATCATGCAGAATGCCTCTGTCATTAAAGAATGACTCAAAATCTTTGTTTTCAAATTCTCCACCATGATCACTTCTGACTTTAACGATTCTAAGATCCTTTTCATTCTGAACTTGGTTACAGAAGGTAACAAACACAGAGTGTGACTCGTCCTTGTGTCTTAAGAACTTTACCCATGTTCATCTGCTATAGTCATCTACGATTACTAACCCATACTTCTTACCACTGACTGAAGCAGTTTTAACTGGTCCAAATAAGTCAATGTGCAGAAGTTCTAATGGCTTAGAGGTAGAAACAACATTTTTTGATTTGAAAGAAGGTTTTGCAAATTTGCCTTTCTGACATGCTTCACACAGAGCATCTGAATTGAACTTCAAATTAGGAAGTCCTCTGACCAGATTGAGTTTGTTAATCTGAGATA
The DNA here is from genome assembly GCA_948472305.1 of Vicia faba. Lineage (NCBI taxonomy): Eukaryota > Viridiplantae > Streptophyta > Magnoliopsida > Fabales > Fabaceae > Vicia > Vicia faba. Next base: position 751,149,311 of record OX451736.1, on the reverse strand, counting down.
TTCTTCTCATACTAACATGCCCCAATCTTCTGTGCCAGATCCACTGCTCGTTGTTAACAGACAGAAGACATTTTACATTCCGACTCTTTAGTTCAGAAAGTTTGATTTTGTAAATGTTGTTTTTCCTCTTACCATTAAACAGGATAGTCCCATCTTTCTGACTAACAACTTTACATGATTTTTGATTAAAGATTATATCATAACCGTTATCACTTAATTGACTTATGGATAACAGATTATGCATCAATCCATCTACTAGTAGAACATTATTAATAGAGGGAAGATTTCCATTACCTACAGTTCCAGAGCCAATTATCTTTCCCCTCTGATTTCCTCCAAAGCCAACGTGGCCTCCAGGCTTAAGTTCCAGGCTTTGGAACATATGCCTTCTTCCCGTCATGTGTCGTGAGCAGCCAGAGTCCAGGTACCATGACTGGTGTTTCTGACTTGCTGCTAAAGATATCTGCAACATGTATTATTTTATCCTTAGGTACCCAGATTTTCTTGGGTCCTGATTTGTTAGTTTTACCAAAACTCTGGTTGAATTTTGGTTTCACAGAGTGCTTACTGCTAGTGTATTTGATATCATGTGTGTGACCATATACAAAATGTGAATTCAGAGGAGTGTGTTTAATGGTTAAGTCCATGACATTCTTTGGTGTAGGAACCTTACCTTGGTATCCTATTCCTTTCCTGCCGTTTCTGCTAACTCCATAGATCATTGAAGCCATTCTGCTTCTATCTATGCTTTTAGCTAGGAACTTCTGGAAACTGTGATCATACTCCTTGATGATCTCATCAGCGTTGCTGGGAGTTTCAGAAATTGGTTCCTTCTGAGAGTTTTGTAAAGTGTTTTCTAATTTTGAAATCTTATTTCTCAGCTCAGAATTTTCCAATTTGAGACTCTCAGTCTTATTAGAGTCAGATTCAAGATTCCTTTTCAGGTCTCTGAATTTAGCTCTAATTTGCTGATAACGTTCCAGAATCTCATTAAGGCTTTCAGCAAGTTCAGCCTTTATAAAGTTAACAGCAAAGTTAGGAAATACCTCTTCAGTGTCTGATTCTGAGTCTGATTCAGAAGCTTCACTATCTTCTGAAATGTTAGCCATGAGAGCTATGTTTGCCCTTTCATCATCTGATTCTGAGTCAGCTTCAGACGAGTCAGAGTCATCCCATGTAGCCATGAGACTTTTCTTCTTCTCTCTTCCAAACTTATTTTTGGGCTTTTCCCTCTGAAGCTTTGGGCAGTCACTCTTATAGTGTCCTTGCTCATTGCACTCATAGCAGATGATGTCTTTGGTGTTTGGCTTTTTGCTACTAGAGGAGCCTTCAGATCTTCTGTATCCAGAGGAAGAATCTGTCCTTCTGTATCTGGAAGAAGACTCGTTCTGATCAGATCTTCTGGGATTCCTGAACTTCCTTTGTCTTTGCTTCCACAGTTGATTTACTCTTCTGGAGAGAAGGGAGAGTTCGTCTTCTTCTGATGAGGATCCATCAGATGTTTCTTCAACTGCCTGCAAAACTTTAGACTCAAATTTTCTGTTATATTTTAATGCTAAAGGCTTACCTTGCTTCTGAGGCTCATCAGCTTCTAGCTCTATCTCATGACTTCTGAGGGAGCTGATAAGTTCCTCCAGAGTGATTTTGTTGAGATCTTTAGCTAGCTTCAGAGCTGTAACCATAGGTCTCCACTGCTTGGGTAAACTTCTGATGATTTTCTTGACATGGTCAGCAGTAGAGTATCCTTTGTCCAGAACTTTGAGACCAGCTACCAGAATCTGGAATCTAGAGAACATGGTTTCAATGGATTCAGATTCTTCCATTTTGAACGCCTCATACTTCTGAATGAGTGCCAGAGCTTTTGTTTCTTTGACCTGAACGTTGCCCTCATGCGTCATTCTAAGTGAGTCAAAAATATTCTTTGCTGTGTCTCTGTTGGAGATCTTTTCATACTCAGTATAGGAGATGGCGCTGAGGAGGATGGTTCTGGCCTTGTGGTGATTCTTGAAGTCACGCTTTTGTTGATCAGACATTGTTTTTCTATCAATCTTCTGACCACTTGCATTCACAGGGTGCGTGTATCCATCTGTCACCATATCCCACAGATCAGCATCATGTGCCAGAAAGAAGCTTTCAATTCTGTCTTTCCAGTAATCAAAGTTTTCTCCATCAAAGACTGGAGGTTTGCCACTGAATTTGTCTCTTTCCTCATTGTTGTCATTGCTGATGTGAGAATTGTTTCCTGCCATTGTGTTTTTCTGACGCTGGATCTTGTACTGACACGGTTAAGTGTTTTAGCTCAGAACCAGGCGCTCTGATGCCAATTGAAGTGGTGAAAAACACAAGAAGGGGGGGTTGAATTGTAAAACTGAAATCTAATGCAATGAACAAGATATTTTAATCCTGGTTCGTTTGATCTCAAACTACTCTAGTCCACCCGTCAAGGTGATTTCGCCTCTCTCCAACGAGGTCTTAATCCACTATATTCAACTGAATATTACAGACTGCTTTAACAACTGCTAAAGCCTTCTTGATCCAAACCACAACCCGGTTTGTCAAGGTAACACTTTCTTACAAAGAGATAAAACTAAGTGTGTGGATGTTTTCTACAAAACTGTATCACAACTGTGATGTATACACAAATTGAAGCTTAGAAACTAGATTGCCAAACAATGATAGAATATCAGAATGTGTGGTTTAGCAAAACTGAGAGACAGAAGATTATGATTAGCTTTTGTGCGTGTAGAGATTTGGAGAGCATTAGCCATTTCAATATTCAAAGTCTTGTTTATATAGCACTGAGATGATGAACGTTGGATGCAATATTCTTGATTCAATGCTAATAACAAACTTTCCTTATTGAGCAGATCTTGTCTGGAATGAGGCCATTGGAATTAATTTTCTTTCAATGCACAGTACCGTTGCTTACTTAATGCAAGTTCTGGCTTGGCTTATTCTGACTCTGCTTCGCTACTGATGAACTGTTGTGTTTCTTTATCAGAGTGTTGAGCGCAGTCTTGTTCATCAGGCTTCAGCATGTACGTGAGTTGATCATCTGATTCTGACATTCTGATATGGCAACTTCTGATGCTGGTGTCTGAAATCAAGTTCTGATGCTGAATAGATGTGATCTTGCTTATATCAATCAGAGTATCTGCAAGTCAGAACATAATAATTTTAGGCAACAGATAGTTCATACATGAAACTTATAAATACTATATCTTTTCACTTTGTTATCATCAAAACTTAAATATAGGGTAGTAGATTCAAACTTTGTTCTAACAGGTTGGTTCTGGCTTAATGCTTGTGTTAGTTATGTTTGGTGTATAGTTTAGGTGTTGGGGATTCTGAACTGGTTTATGGCTTTGAATTTTGATTATAGGCTTTTACAGGTTTTGATGGTTTAAGCAGGTGCAGGCTTGGCCTGGTTTCTTAGCCTGGAATGTTTTGAGGCTTTTTGGTGATGAGGCGAATGCAGGTCTGGTTTATGCAGTAGGCTATAACTTGTTTATGCTTAGGCAGGTTGTGGCAATGCAGTAGCAGTTTTTTTTTTGCTTGGATTTTGGTTTTAGGTTTGTATGTTTTATGCAGGGGGTCAGTGGCTTCAGCAGGTTCTTTCTTGAAACAAGCTTTTGTTTTGAGATTTGGTGTTTTTTCTCCCCCTGCATACTGTGTTTAGCTTTTTGTATTTTTATCTTCCTTCCTAAAAGCCTAAAAACCCGCTTTCTTTTCTCTTCTTCTCTCTCTAGTACACTTCAAAGAATATTAAAATATGTTTTTGTGTGTACTTAGTTCTGAAAGTGGCCACTTTTCTTTTGGGAAATGATGAAAATGCTTGCTTGCATATCACTTTTCTCTGCATATTTTATCTCTTTTCTTTGACAGCTTGATATCTTTCCAAAATCTTCTTTATTGACAGCTTAGATACCTTTGTGCAGTTTGACACTTTTTTGACAGAAAGTTGAATTTGGACTTTTTAGTTTGGTTTGAATTGAACTTATGCAGTTTGACACTTTGCATTTTTTTCAACTTTGCATTCATGATTAGCAAATAAAATTCTTCTCTCTTTGTGAACCGGGAGAAATCCCGTGATTTGCAGAGAGGATTAACTGATCCCAATCAGTGGCCCTTAATGATGAACTCTTTTTATCTGTCATTATTTATTTATCTACTTTTTGATTTTCCTCTTTTTCTCTTGCAGATGAATAATTGAATGGAGGGGAGCAAAGGATGAAGAATTTGAAGAATAAAAGACTTAGAAAAAATAGGATAGTTTCATTTTTTATTTAAATTTAAATTAGTGTAAAATCATTGTTTGTAAATAAATTGTAAACAATAATTGTACAATTAATTTAAGAATAAATAAGAGTTTTCATTATCCAATTAATTCTATTTTTTCTTTTATTGTTTATTCATTTATTTAAAATTCTTTGAATTAAAACAATTGAAAAATAAATTCCAATTACTTAATTTTAGAACAATAAATAATTTAAATAAACAAAGCTTTAACAAATTGATCAGTTAAACCTGGTACCTCTAACATCCAAAACAAAGCAACAGTTAATCAAATCAACTGATCAGGCGCATTCCCTCTTCACTGATTTTCAACAAACACTGTAAATCCAAACTGCGTATATCTTTTGACTGGTTCAATCAAACGAACGTGAATTCAAACCAACTGCCTTCTTTATATGATTAAATCAAACAATGCAGATTCAAACCAAATCTCGGAATGTCTTGCAAAGCACTGTAGAATTCAAATCCTTCTGAGAACGTGCCCAAAAACCCTAATTCCTGATTAAATTCCAAAGAGCGTTCGCCTGATCCAAGTTGAGCCAAAATCAACCAAAACCCTAAAGCCTACTGTGTGAAACAATCCAGAGCCCTGAAAATCAACAAAACCCTAATTGTGTCCTGACTGATGAGAAAAGTCTGTTTGACCGATTCTCGAGCCAGTTTGAAAGATCATGAAAAGCCTGAAGTTGTTATTTCATGTGGAAAAATGCGAGGGCAAATTTTGGGGTACAACAATATGCCATGATTAGTAATTAGGGTTTGTATGACAAGAATAAAACAAAACAAATAGAAAACCCTAAATGCAAGACAAAATCAAACCATGAAAATGATACACTTTGCACACAAGCACCCTTAAGGTTTCTCCCACTTGGTTTCCTAAAACAAAAATGGCCATATTACGCATGCGAAGTATCTTGGCAAAACAAAACAAATTTAAGATCATAGTCCCTCGATGACTCTATCCAAAAGTTGCCTAACAAAAATGATCTTGGTCCCTCAAAAATGCTAAGATACTTTGCAAACATTGCTAAATCATGGTTATACGATGACCCACGCCCGTCCCGTTTACATCCAAAGATAGGGTTGCTTACCAAATCAATGGTAAGCCAACAATGTCAAAGGAATAAGGAAAAGCATAAGAAAGACATTTGAGTAGGTAGATAGCTTCTAGTTACTTGCTACATTTCAAAAACAAACACACACATTTCAAAACATCTTACAAACATTGAAAACATTTTCAAAAAGACAAACATCTTTGTATACATTCTTACGAACGAGAATCATTACAAAGATTGCCTAAACGAATGGCCTCTTTTACAAAATACTTTCAAAACCACACCAAACACCATTTCAAACAAACCAAAGCAAGTGATCTAAGCAAGTAACTAAGAGCCCATGGAAAACCATGGATGAAAAGGGTGCTAGCACCTTCCCTTTTCATAATCTACCCCCCGAACTCAAGAAAACATCTCAAAGGTCTTTCCTGTGCTTTTTCACCTTTCCTTTTGGATAAAATAAAAGTCGATGGCGACTCTTGCTAACCGCGACATTTGCGACAAAACGCAAAACCTCAAGTCAGTTCTCCCACCGTATCACAACACCTACTTACTAACAATTAATATTTAGCAGAAATTTAAAGTGCAGGAGTTTAAATCTACGCTATTACAATATTTTCGGGGAGAGGGCATTTACATGTCCAAATGGGGGAAAGAAAATAAAGAAAAGCAGTAAAGTCCTATTTTAATCTATTACATCCCATCAGCAGGTACAATATTATAAAAGATGCGAGAATAAGATAAACGTGCGAATTGAAAGGACGTCTACAAAATCCTAAGAGAAAATCTTTTGTTTGTTTTTTGTTTTAATTTATGAAAATGGTTTAAGTTTAAAAAAATTGATCTAGATCTATATTTAAATAAAAAAAGGTTTATTATTAAAGAAACGTGAAATTTAAAAAAAATAAATTAATTCTATGTTTTTTTTTGGTATATTTGTTATGAAAAGAAAAATGAATTAAAATGAAATTAAACCTAAGTTCTATTAATTTTAATTTAAAAAAAAGTTAAAGTGATTAGTTAATTAATTTACCAAAATTAAAATTTAATTAAGAAATATCCTAAATCTATTTTTATGTGATTTTTATATTTATTTATTGATTAAAATAAAAAAGGAATTAAAAGAAATAAATAAAATGAACAAAACAAGAAAATAAAGATGGGCCTAGTAGCAAAACAAAACAGGGAGTGCAATCATCAGAAATCCCTAGGCCCGAATCTTTGAGAGCTTCATACCCTAACGATGGTGTTTTCAGATTCTTGTATGGAACCTCTGATTCAATCATCCATAATTGTCCTATATAAACTCAAACAAACGTTAGCATGCCATGAAATATGATTAAAATTAAAGATTTGAAGTTTAAAATTTTAGCAAACCGGTGTTGTCAAATGGGGGCGTGCTAGGAATATGATGGACTGCTCTTAGGCCTTGTAAGACTCCCGGGGACTTCGGGAGGATGGTTTGAGGCTTGGTGTCAATCGAGAGAGACCGGAACCTTGATATATGAATTGCACCAATTCTTTGATTTTTGGAGAGCTTTTTGGGGAGGAATTTCGTGCTCCCTTTGGCTTGTAATGTTATGCATTTATAGAGGGAAGATATGAGTGAACAAACATGGTAAAAATCAATGCATTCATGGCCTTGGAGACAAGGATAAAACATATTGAAAAGTGTCCATATTTGTGATATCTTTGCCTCTTTGGTCACTTGCACGAACCCAGTCCCTTTGGATGTATCTTGCACGAAAATATGGGCCTTCTAATAGTTCAAATCAAACCAAAATGTCATGGCCCATTATTCTTTGTATTTTTATTTAATTTATTCGATTTAATTCATATTTAAATGAATAAAAATTCAAATAAGTAAAATAAAAATAGAAATAGTGCATGTTTAGGTTTACAAGTCCTTGGTTATGTCATAAACATGTTTGAACCCTAAAAGTTAGGTCCATTAACCTAAAAATGCAATTTTTCTCAAAGTTGACTTCATGCATTTTTCACAAATTTGACCAACTTGTACAAACCATAACTCGCACAATTTTTATCTCATGATGATGATCTTGGACCTTTTGGAAAGCCTTAGATATCTACTTCAATCCATATTTTTATCATTTTTTGCATTTGAAGATGTTATCTTGATGTAAAAGGTCTTGGAAAAAAGTGGCTTTTGTTGACTTTCTAAAAATGACCTGTAATGTATGAATTTGTATCTTTCAAATGGTGCATTTATTGAAATTGAGGGATGAATAGAAGTTGTAGGACATTGGATTCTATTCAAAATGAGCTTTTGTTGGAAAATTTCTGATAAAGTATGAGAAAGTTATGCTTGGTCAAAGTTTGGTTGACTTTTCCTATAGAAACTCTAATTTGCCATTTTTTACTTTTAATGGGTTAGGAGCATTTCTTGAGGAATCATGATCAAACTTTGATAAAATGATGGATATCACTTCAAAATGTTAATGTTGACCAAAAATCTTGAAGTTTGACTGTACATGGGCCACAGTTGACTTTTGACCTAGCACAGTTGATTTTCCAATACTTGAGCAATTGACTGAGCAAACTTGTTGAGCAAGGCATGAAACTTAGCATGGATGATATTGAGGACATATTAGGACAATGGAGAACATTTGGGATCCTTGTAGCTCAACCATCTTGATTAAAATTGAAACCATAGTTGGGGGTTCATTTCCTTAGGAGGAGAATTTGTCTGGTTAATTCTTGGTCAACCTTGAGAAATTGAGAACCTCTAGGAGTATGTCTTGTGTGAAAATGGGAGGGAAAATTTTGGGCTACAACATCTGCCCCTATTCAATCTTCTTAAACCTGAAGATTTAGATTGGCTTGTTTGCCTTTCGTGATCTGAAGGTGGAAGATGATTGAACACTAGAGTGCCTAGAAATTTGCACTCGCCCAAAGTGAGACTGCTGGTGAACAATATCGGGAATGGGCTTACAGATGCCATTTGGGGAAGATGACGGAAGAGTGTTAGAGATGGGCTTAAAGATGCCATCCAAGGAGTATGATGGAGAGTCGTCGGAGATGGGCTTAAAGATGCCATCCCAAGTAGATGCCGACTTCATAAGAATTATCTTTGTGGGGATCCTTGTTCCTGCTATTCGAGGAGGAGTCCACTGGGGAATGTTTTTTAGGGGAATAGAGTCTCAGAGCTTCGGTTTTCCATTACACTAATGGGGACTCAACTATTGACTGAAGAGACAGAAGTGAACTTCTATCTAGTCAGGATTCAGGCTTCGTAGTGACTTGATGAGGATGATAAGGTTGAGTGCCATCTGGTCGTATTCCAGGCTTCACGACGACTTACTTGGGGAAATGAGATTAAACTGTTGTCTGGCCATACTCTAGGCTTTGCAGTTTCTCCAACTGGAATAGAAATAGAAAAATCTTAGTGTTGATTTAACTGAACCCGAGCAAGGATCTACCGGAAAAGAATCAATAACAAATCAATGGTCGATTCGAACTGAACCAACAGAGGTCTTGATTTATCTTTGACTGGATAAGAATCAGAAAAATCATAGGATCGATTTAACTGAACCAGACAAAAGCCTTGGAATATCTTCAACTGTGTGATACGGTGGGAAAACTGACTCGAGGTTTTGCGTTTCGTCGCAAATGTTGCGGTTTAGCAAGAGTCGCCACCGACTTTTATTTTATCCAAAAGGAAAGGTAAAAAAGCACAGGAAAGACCTTTGAGATGTTTTCTTGAGTTCGGGGGGTAGATTATGAAAAGGGAAGGTGCTATCACCCTTTTCATCCATGGTTTTCCATGGGCTTTTAGTTACTTGCTTAGATCACTTGCTTTGCTTTTCCAATTGTTTGAAATGGTGCTTTGTGTTTGGTGTGATTTTGAAAGTATTTTGTAAAGAGGCCACTTGTTTGGGCAATTTTTGTAATGATTCTCATTCATAAGAATGTATACAAAGATGTTTGTCTTTTGAAAAATGTTTCAATGTTTTAAAAGTTGTTTGGAAATGTTTTGAAATGTGTGTGATTGTTTTTGAAAATATCAAGGATTGTTTTGAAGAGAGCAAGTAACTAGGAACTATCTACCCTACTCAAATGTCATTTTTTATGCATTTTTATTCCTTTGACATTGTTGATTTACCATTGCATTGGTAAAAAACCCTATCTTTGGATGTTAAACGGGACGGGCGTGGGTCATCGTATGACCATGATAGCAATGTTGCCAAGTATCTTTAGCATTTTGAGGGACCAAGATCATTTTTTTAGGCATTCTTTTGATAGCGTCATCGAGGGACTATGATCTTTTGTTTTTTTGTTTTATTTTGCCAAGATACTTTACATGCATACCATGGCCATTTTGTAAGGCAACCAAGTGAGTGAAACCCTAGGGGTGCTTGTGTGCAACGTGTTTTCATTTTACATGCATTTTGTTTGTCTTGGATTAGGTCTTGTATTTGTTTGATTTTGTCTTATCATGCAAACCCTAGTTTTTTTACTAAACATGGATATAATGCGATAAATTGCGTAAAATAAATCTAAGCTATTACAACAATTATTATGGGAGGGGGGATACAAGTTTTGAATGGGGGATATTGCTCAAAATAAAACCCTAAAAAACTATTACAACCCAATTGAAATATTGTACAAGATAAATAAATAAACAATTATTTAAATATGCAAATAAAATGTATTTATGCAAAATGTTTTGTATTTATTTTATGTATGAGAAAAATAAATTATTTAAGTCCTAAAAATAAGAAAAAATTATATTGTTATTTTTGAAAGGGTGAAAACCCTAGTTTCTTGATTTAAAAGAAAATATGTTCTAAATTATTTACTTTATCCATTTTTTGTATAAGAAAAATAATAAATAATATTATATAAATACTAGAAATTAAAATATGTGTGAAAATGATATTTTATGTGTATAAATGATAAAATAAAAATATATAGTATTTTCAAAATATATTTACAATTTATTTAAGAAAATAAAGTTCTATTTATTCTAATAAATCATTTTTCTATGTAAAAAAATAATAAAAAAATAAAATAAAATTGCAAAAAATTAAGAAAATTACTTTTATGATTTTTAATGTTCATATAAAAAATATTAAAGTCAATAAACATAAAAATAAAAAGAAAATATGAAAAATATATAAAATATGCAAATGGGGGTGTGGATAGTGGATCAGGGGGTGTGGAAAGTCAGAATAGGAGGCCCAAGGCGCGCCAGACCCAAGACTTCATCCCTGTCCTCCAGCCTTCTCCCAAACGCGCGCTTTTTGCTTCAAACCTGTATCTTGCTCTAGCTTGCATAAAATCAAAAACTCATAACACAAAAAATTTAGCTTATGATCTCACGATTCCAGTGATATAAAATTCATGACCTAACTCTAAAAGACCAGGGAGAATTTAAGTGGCCCTAATTTCTGACCTAGTTTTTTCATGAACTTCAAGCTTCGAATTATCACTACTCAGTTAATATAAATGACAAATATGAATATGTATAGCTTCACTAAGTTAAGGACTACATTTTTGCTTCACAAATAAAAGCTTGAGGATTCCTAAATAGAGAGATAGAGTTTTGAAAAATACCTTGTTCAGCTGAGTTTGGATATGGCAATGTGGGGACTTTGAGTGAGGCATGAGGATCGTGTGAGCTTCCTTGAAGTTCCCTCAAGCTTTTCCAATGCTTAGCTGGCCTTGTGGATGGCTGAAACTTCCTGCACGAGTCAACCAGCAACCTTCCAAAATGAAAATGGTGATGTCTGAAATAGGGCTTACAGAACCAGGACAAGGACTTGGATAGTTTAGGTAGGATGTATGGAAGATGTTTGATGTGTTACAAAGCAAAATGCACGAGCAAATATTGAGATGGCTAGTGTTTTGCAGAAACTGCCCTGTTTGGGCAGAAATTTGTGTTTTTGTGTTTGGGAGAGTTTTGAATGTTGTGTATTCGTGTTTTCTGCTTGAGACAAGTTTGTGAAGATGTTTAGAATGATGTCAAGCCTTCTCTTTATCAGATGTGCAAGTTCCCTTCACTTTTGCCATTTTTCTTGCTTTTGAAGAAAAGTTGAAATGACTATGCCAAGGTGATGTACTTGTTAGTTCTATGGCTGATGAGAGTTGGTAAACATTACCTGATATTTGTGGATATTGCTTGCAACAAAAGATCAGGTCCATGGCTCAAGAATTGTAAAGTTGGAAAAGCTTGCTTTATCAAAATGGCATTGTGAACTTTTGGCCATTTATGGAATTATTCTTTGTGCAATGCCTCAAAAGCCAAAACAAAGCCATTATCCATTGAGTTAGCATTTAATTATGGAGTGTAGAAGGGATTTAGGACCTGTAATGCAAGGTACAACCATGCTAGGATCTGATTTGCAAGTTGGTGCATTGTGAAAATGGCTTGAAGAAAAGTGACAAAATGCCATTTTCTCTTCTTCGATTCTCCCTAACCATAAATGATCTTGGAGAGTGCTTGGACATTTTGGAAAGCTTGCAACATGCTTTACAATCCATCTTTGAAATGCAACTTGAGATACCTCTTGGAACTAGGTGAAAAGTTACCATGAAGTTAGGTAAAAAACCTGCCTAAACTAGGGCAAAATTTCACTAAGTTATAAAGTTTATAGACCCCTAATCACAAAATCATAACTTGAGATCAAAGCATCTTTTTGGAAAACTTTGTGAATCAAAGTTGCAGATTTCATGGAGGACTACAACTTTCATGTTTGAAGTTTTCTTTGAATCCAATTTCATCATGGTGAAAAAGTTGGGAAAAAATGGAAAAAAATAAGAAATTTTTCATACTTAAAAATTCTGAGTTATGAAAAATTTCAAATTAAAACCCTAATTTGAAATTTTAGATTTCTTGGTCAACAAGTTTCACATTTTGACATATCTTGATGAATTAAGACCCTTGGCACTTGATTTTGACCAAAAAAGTCAAAGTTTGACTTTTCAGTGTACAGTTGATTTTTGATCAGTTGATTGGAAAATTTATCTGTCAACCCAATGCACTTGAGACCTTTTGAACCATGTGATTAGGTAAAGATGATGCCATTGAGTCCTTGAAATCATGCTTGAACCCAATTGGTCATTGACTAGGTTAAAAATCAGAAATTGCCCTTTCTCAGTCAAAACCCTAATTTTGACCATTTTGCCTTTTTGATGATTTGATCAAATTTCTTGAGGAGTTGTGATCCAAACTTGATCAAATGGTACATATGAGTCTAAAATGTGATTGTGGATCAAAAATTATGAAGTTTTACTGTAAATTGGCCATGGTTGACTTTTTCCCTAATACAGTTGATTTTTAGGTCAACTGTCCAATTGACTGGGCAAAAATGTAATTCAAGGCTTGAAACTTGGTATGAGAAATCTTAGGGGTCCAAGATGGTGTATTAAAGTCACATGAAGCATTGATGATCCAAAAATACTTGTGCAAACTCAAACCCTAATTTCAGGTTATCAGTGCAAGGAGATGTCTTGAGCTGAGCAAACCCTAATCTGGTCTTGAATCCAAGAAGTCTTGTGAGGAAAATCTTGATAATATGAGAGGGAAAATTTTGGGGTACAACAGCTGCCCCTGTTCAATCTTCTTGAACCTGAAGAGTTAGATTGGCGAGTTTTGTCGTTCGTGACTCGAAGGTAAAAGATGATTGGACACTAGAGTGCCCGTAAATTTGCACTCGTCAAAGTATAGTTGAGGGAATGGGATTAAAGATGCCATTTGGAGAGGTGATAGAATCTTGTTGGAGATGGGCTTGTAGATGCCATCAAAGAATGTTTGTTGAATTGCAAAAGAATGAGCATCAGAATGGTATCTGTGTCTGGAACGTATCTGAACTGTATCTGGAGACTGAATCTGTATGAGCGAGGGAATAACAGCCGTGTCTGGAGCGTATCCGATCTGTAACTAAGCTTGAATATGAATGAATAACAGAATGACTTCCGTGTCTGGAGTGTATCTGTATTGTATCTGAATCTGAAATCTGAATAAACGACAAAATGACATCCGTGTCTAGAGCGTATCTAAGCTGGGGAAAATCAGAATAAGTGACAGAATGGCAACCGTGTCTGGAGCGTATCTGGAATGGGATCTAAATAAGTAACAGAATGGCATCGTGTCTGGAGCGTATCTGGACTGTTCATGATATTTGAAATCTGAATAAGTATCAGAATGACTTCCGTGTCTGGAGTGTATATGTACTGTATCTGAAATCTTTGAACATTGTTAATGATAGTTGTTAATCTTATCCTGAAAAAGGGTAAAATGTTAGCTGAAACACAAAGTTATGTTGCATGAAATGTATGATGCCATATATGTGCTTTATCAATGTTTATGATATATGGATGTAATGTATGCGTATGTAAGCTGATTTGCTGTTTTGTTGAGGAAAATAAATCCTTGATTGCTGAGGGTAAGAAATCTTTGGCGGCTGGGGATAATAACTCCTTGACTGCTGCTGGAGAAAATAAATCCTTGACTGTTGAGGACGAGAAATCCTTGGCAACTGTTGGGGATTAAAAATCCTTGATGACTTTCCTGGGGATATAGGGATCCTTCATATCTTGAAGTATTGACAAAAGTCTGCTTGGGGAAGTAATGCCATGTACTTCCTGAGGAATCTGCTTGGAGAATCCAGAGAACTTTGATGACATCTACTGGGGGTTATACAAAGGGAATCCTTGTTCTGCTGGGGAATAGAGAAAACTCTGACGACTTCTGCGGGGAATTAAGAATGAGAATCTTCATTCTGGCGACCTCACTGGGGAGCAATAAAAACTCTGTGGGGAAGAAGGCTTACTGTTGGGGAGTAAGTTCAGGAGTTTGGGTTGTATGCCACCCTACTGGGGAATCAACCTAGGTTGGGGAGGAACAAAAGGTTAACTGTTATCTGGTTGCTGTTCAGACTTCAAGATAACTTGTTGGGGAATTTGGAGAAACTGGAAGGTTTCTGCTGGGGATTGATAGTTGGAAATCTTGACTCGACTGGGGAAGAAGGTTTCATCTCCGCTGAGGATTTGTAGTTCAAGGTTTTGGCTCCGCTGGGGATTGGGAGTTTGAAGTTTTAACTCTGATGGGGATTGAAGGGTTTGAAATTTTAGCTCCGCTGGGGGTCTAAATGATGTACTGTAGGGATTGCTCCTGGAATAGCCTAAAGACGTTTTCCTAACCTTTCGACCCGTCAGTAATTATTATTTTTCATTCTTGTTTATTAGTAAACAGTAATTATGTTCAAATGCATATGTTCATTAATGAATCATTGGACGTTTTTGCAAATAAAACACAAGTGTAAAAAGAAAAAGGCAAATAGTTTTCTGCACTTTAAAGAGATATCTTTGTATTTACTTTGAATAAGTATTTTGTACAAAGGAGACAAACATCCTAGTAAGAAGATGGTGTCATAAAAAATGAGAAAAATTTATACAAAGAAATATAGTTATGTGTAAAAAAATCCCGTGGGATCCCCATTCTGTTATAGCCTTCGTAACTACGAATATCTTGTCCATTCGTCGTTTCGTCCGAAGATGATTGGATTGATCAGAAGCTCCAGGTTTGTTTGTGAATATATTGTCCTTAAAGTGATCCGACGAGACATAGTCATACGCTTTAATTCCCTAACTTTTGCCTGAACCGCCCTTTCGGGTTTTCGATCCACCAGGAAACCCTTTTTGTCCCAAGTCGCCCTTTCGGGTTTTCAACTTGCCGGGTGTACAGATTTTTTGTTTTATCCCTAATTTTTGCCTGAACCGCCCTTTCGAGTTTTTGATTCACCGGGATGCCCTTGTTTTGCCTAGGTGTGTCAACCTAGCGGGTCATTTATGCGTAGTATCTTTTGACTATGTCTGCATTCGTAGGGTGCAGAAGGTCATCGCCGTCCATGGTGGTTAAGATCATTTCCCCACCAGAAAAGATGTTCTTGATTACAAATGGTCCTTCGTAAGTAGGAGTCCATTTGCCCCTGGGATCACCTTGTGGCAAAATGATGCGCTTGATTACAAGATCTCCAACTTGATATGTCTGGCGTCTGACTTTCTTGTTGAAAGCCTTGATCATTTGTTTTTGATACGTCTGACCATGGAAAACAGCAGTAAGTCTCTTCTCATCAATTAAATTCAACTGATCAAGTCGGGTTTGAATCCAATCGTCTTCACTCAAACCTGCATCCTTCATGATTCTCAAAGAAGGGATCTGAACCTAAATAGGTAAAACAACCTCCATGCCATAAACCAAAGAATAGGGTGTTGCCCCAGTTGATGTACGAGCCGTGGTACGGTACCCGTGAAGAGCAAACGGTAGCATCTCATGCTAGTCCTTGTAGGTGACTATCATTTTCTGTATGATCTTTTTGATGTTTTTGTTCGCAGCTTCGACAACACCATTCATCTTTGGCTGATAGGGAGATGAATTGTGATGTTAAATCTTGAACTCCTCGTACAAGGCGGTGATCATAGTGTTGTTAAGGTTTGTACCGTTGTCAGTAATGATCCTTTCGGGGATACCGTACCGGCAAATAAGATTCTGTTTGCTGAAGCGGGCAACAACATTCTTAGTAACAGATGCGAAGGAAGCTGCTTCGACCCACTTTGTGAAATAATCAATGGCCACTAGAATAAAGCGGTGTCCATTGGAGGTTGTAGGCTTGACCTCTCCAATCATGTTGATTCCCCACATAGCGAATGGCCAAGGAGCTGTTAAGACATTTAGAGGAACTGGGGCACGTGTACCTTGTCTGCATAGATTTGACATTTATGACAAGTACGGGAGTGCTGATAGCAGTCAGCTTCCATGGTAGACCAGTAATAGCCTGCCCTTAGAATCTTCTTAGCCATCGTATGCCCTCTAGAGTGAGTGCCAAATGTACCTTCATGCAATTAAGCCATAATCCCTTCAGCTTCAATCTTGTCCACACAACGGAGCATAATAGAATCATGATTGCGTTTGTACATGATGCCATTACTTAGGAAGAACTTAGCCGAGAATCTCCTTAAGAACTTTTTTTCATTGACTGTAGCTCCTTCAGGGTATTCTTGAGCCTCGATATACCTTTTGACTTTATGAAACCAAGGCTGGTCCACTACTTCTTTGGTATTAATCTCGTGACAGTGTGCCGGTTCATCCATCCGTTCAATTGTGATTTGGGGAGCCTCATTATCCCATTTAAGTTTTAACATGGATGACATTGTAGCTAGAGCATCTGCTAGCTGATTTTCTTCTCGCGGGAAGTGCTCGAAGGTAATCTGCTCGAAATGTGGTAACAATGTCAAGACATGTTCTTTGTAAGGGATGAGGTTTGGATGCTTAGTATCCCACTCTCCTTTGATCTGACTGATGACCAAAGTTGAGTCCCCAAACACAATTAAAGATTTGATTCCCAAGTCTATGGCGGCCTTGAGTCCAAAGATGCATTCTTCATACTCTGCCATGTTGTTCGTATAGTTGAAGCAAAGTCTGGCTGTAAAAGGAGTATGGCATCCTTCTAGAGATATAAGCACAACACCGATACCGTTACCAAGCGCATTAAAGGCCCCATCAAAGTACATGGTCCATCGGGATCCTTGTTCAGGTCCGTCATATGGTCTGAAGTCTTCAATGTTATCCAATGTCATGATGTCTTTGTCAGGGAAGTCGAACTTCATGGATTGGTAATCTTCGACAGCTTGATGAGCCAGATGGTCAGCTAGCACACTCCCTTTTATATCTTTTTTGGTCGTGTACTGTATGTCGTACTCTGTTAGGATCATCTGCCATCTTGCTATTCTCCCAGAGAGGGCAGGTTTCTCGAAGATGTATTTTATCGGATCCATCTTAGATATCAGCAAACTGGTATGAGTCAACATATACTGCCTTAGCCGGCGAGCAGCCCATACCAAAGCGCAGCAAGTTTTCTTGAGCAGTGAATATCTGGTTTAATAGTCGGTAAACTTTTTGCTAAGGTAATAAATGGCATGCTCTTTTCGGCCAGACTCGTCATGCTGCCCCAATACGCACCCCATTGAGTTATCCAAAACGATCAGATACATGATTAGCGGTCTTCCTTCGACGGGCGACATCAAGACAGAAGGCTCTTGTAAATACTCCTTAATTTTATCGAAAGCAATTTGACAGTCATCATTCCATTTAACTACCTGATCTTTCTTCAACAACTTAAAGATTGGTTCACAAGTAGATGTTAGGTGAGAAATGAACCTAGCAATGTAGTTTAGGCGTCCCAAGAAACCTCTGACCTCCTTCTCAGTGCGAGGAGCAGGCATTTCTTGTATAGCTTTGACTTTGGCAGGATCAACCTCGATGCCTTTGTTGCTGACAATGAAACCCAAGAGTTTACCGGACCGGACTCCGAATGTGCACTTGTTAGGGTTTAACCTTAGCTTGTACTCCTTCAACCTGACAAACAGCTTTTGCAAGTGATCAGGGTGTTCTTCTTCAGTTTGTGATCGGGCTATCATGTCATCTACGTAGACCTTTATCTCATGATGTATCATATCATGAAACAAAACTACCATGGCGCGTTGATAGGTTGCCCCGACATTCTTCAGTCCGAATGGCATCACTTTGTAGAAGAACGTACCACACTGTGTAACAAATGTAGTTTTCTCCATGTCCTCAGGTGCCATTTTGATCTGGTTATAGCCTGAGAATTCGTCCATGAAAGAAAATACTTTGTGCTGAGCTGTATTGTCAACCAGGATGTTGATGTGCGAAAGTGGAAAATCATCTTTAGGGCTGGCCCTGTTTAAATCTCTATAATCCACGCACATTCTCACTTTTCCGTATTTTTTTGGTACGGGAATAATGTTAGAAACCCATTGTGGATAGGAAGTAACATCCAGAAATCCAGCATTGAACTGTTTCATAACTTCTGCTTTGATCTTCTCTGACATGTCAGGCCTCATGCGGCGGACTTTCTGTTTAACTGAAGGACATTCTTCTCTTGTGGGTAGACGGTGTACCATAATGTCTGTATCGAGTCCCGACATGTCTTCGTATGACCAGGCAAAGATCTCAACATATTCATGCAATAGCTGAATTAGGTGCTCCTTGACACTTGGCTCTAGGTTGGCACCCATTCTAATTTCCTTCTTGTCTTCCTCTGTACCCAAGTTGATTGTATCCAATAGCTCCTCATGAGGCAGAATAGCTCTTTCTTCTTGTTGTAAAAGTCTGGCCAATTCCCCTGGCACCTCACAATCTTCCTCACCTTCGTATTCGGCTTGGTAGATCAAATCTTCAGAGTCACTAAAGGCTATAGCAGTATCGTTACCCATGGGTTCCGGAGTGGAAGGGTACCTACATTTGTGAGTGTGGGTGTGTGTAAGGGCATAGCCATCTCAAAACAACAAAATGTAAAAGAAAGACAATGAGCACAAAAGTTTTAAATATTAAAAGCGTCTATGATTCATTAAAATGTCACATGAAAATGAAATAAGAACCCTTACAAATGGACCTATGTGCCTCGGGTAAGACACAAGGTTGAAAAAGTACGAATTGTTTGTGAATTATTATAGATCCAACAGAAATGGAAAAGATAAATTACTGCAGTATGAAAGTAATCAGAACAAATTCCTTTGCTTCCCAGTTGCACAGTCCTCCACCAACAGTAGGAAAAACCCAGTCTTCCAAGCTGCCATCTTCATCATTGTCCTCTAGTACATTAACCCCTTGGTGACTGATCTTCATAGGTGGCCCTCCGGCACGGGCGCGGCGAACAGCTTTCTGAGCAGTCGAGGTAAATCCCAGGACAAACTTGTCTGATTTAAAAGGGAAGTCAGGAAGCTGCCCCCAGATATTGGATCCACCTTCTTCCACCACTGCCCTTGCATCTTTTAGAGAAGACATCCGAGGTACAGGTCTTGTGATCACCGGAGTTGAGGACACTGCTTTGGTCACTGCTATTTCCTGAGAAACTTCTTCAAAATGTTGGAAAGGGGTCTCAATGAATTCGCCATCCAATTCTACATATCGAAAAGAATTCAGATGACTAATCATGTATTCCTCTTCACCATGGACAATTATGATTTTCCCTTGGACAGGGTACTTCAGCATCTGATGCAAAGTCGAGGTGACTGCATCGGTATTGTGAATCCAGGGACGTCCCAACAGGCAAGAGTAAGAAGGACGGATGTCCATCATATAGAATGTCGAATTGAACGTCTGGGTACCCACCTTGATCGGGATGTCCACCTCCCCATGGACCATCCTTTTAGAGCCGTCAAACGCTCTCACAATGATGTTGCTGGGTTTTAAAGTCAGCCCCTCACAATCCAATCTATCCAAGGCTTTCTTTGGCAAGATTTTCAGAGATGATCCAGTATCAATCAAAACATGGGGTAGGGTGGTTCCCCTACACTCCACTGAGACATGTAGTGCGTCGTTATGTTTTCTCCCCTTGGAGGTAAAGTCAGCATCGGAGAAACCCAGGCCATTGTCGGCTGTCAGACTGGCCACACACTCTTGGAATTGATCAGCCAAAGTCTCTTGCGGCACGTGCGTTGTCTTTAAAAACTTGACCAAAGCTTTAGCATGTGCCTCAGAGCACAGCAGCAAGGCTAACATAGAGATTTTGGAGGGGGTCTTCCCCAGTTGTTCTACCACATCATAATCACTTTTCTTAATGATCCTTAGGATTTCTTCTATCTCTTTCTTGGATGTCTCAGGAATAACTAGTGACTGAGCCTTCGTCAAGACAGGCTCCTCTTGAACATTCTTTCCTTTATTCTCAGCAGCGGAAGTAGGGATAGGAATTGTATTGTAATTGTTGGCGGGTACACTTGCAGGTGTAATCACTGGTACCACTGTAATCTTCGGAACGACAATGGGTCCAGAGACTGCCTTTAGTGGCACAATCTCTGGAGAGAAAATTCTTCCACCACGAGTAATTTTGCTTGTTCCAACAATGTTACTGATGTCGAAATTGTCTTCTTCAGAGCTCTCGTATTCAGCAGTCTGTTCAATCTGTTTGACACCATGGTAGTAGATTTCTCCACCATAGTTCCATGGTACCATTTTATCTGATTTGTATGGGGCAGGCCCGGGCATTGTTATCTTCAACGGAGTAGTCATAGGAGCGGATGTAATCCTAACGGGTTTTTTAGGAACCCTGGAAGGATTGACGTATATGGTTATTATTGAAACTTCTGGAACTGGAACGGGTGAAATAGGAGCTTTCTCAAACAAAATTTCCTGGTTATCAATCAGTTGTTAGATTCCTTTCTTCAACATAGGGCAGTCAAATGATGAGGACATGAAAGTATGGCAATCTTGGTCACAACCTGGGAACACCCCAGCTTTCATCAAATTCAACTTGATGGTTAGGAGAGGAGTTAACAGTTCATCCACAGTAGAAACAAACAAATCTTCTTCCACAACACTGGCATTGTATCCATGCCTAGGCATTGGAACAGAGATAACATTTGGTTTTTCGGGAGCTTCAAATTCAACTTCCTTTGCGTCAATCAGATCTTAGATCTTATTCTTCAGAGCCCAACAGTTGTTGGTGTCGTGCCCGGGACTTTCTGAATGGTAAGCGCACCTAGCATTCGGATGGTAGTGTGGAGATGTAGTATTGGGATTTTTAGGGGCCTCTTTTAGCATGGCCAAATTCAACTTCAGGATATGTGGTAGGACTTGAGCAGGAGTCATGTTTATCTTGGTGAATTGCCTTACAGGCCTTTCCACCCTTTGCTGGTTATTCCTCGGCTGATCATTTCTTGGCTGATTGTTTCTTGGCTGGTCTGATGCAGACTTTTGAATCATGACGGCCCCCACAGTTGGTCGACGTTCGATTCTTCCCTTATTTCTTTATGCATAGACATCAGACACTTCCTCATTTCTAGTGAAGGGCTTTTTTACAGCAGCAAAGGTAGACGCGTCTTTCTGAATTTTCCCACTTCTTATACCGGCTTCTATCCTCTCACCAGTTAAAATCAATTCAGTAAATCCTGTAGAGGAACTTCCAATCAGATGATTAGAGAAAGGACTTGACAGAGTTCCCAAGAACATGTCCACTAGCTCCCCTTCAGATAAAGGTGGTTGCACCCTTCCCGCTAAATCCCTCCACTTTTGGGCATAGTCTTTGAAGCCCTCATTTGATACCAAGGCCATACTCTAGAGTTGAGTACGGGTTGGTGCCAAATCGGCATTGTATTGATACTGTTTATAAAAGGCTGCCGCCAAGTCTTCCCAATTATGGACATCTTCCCTCTCCAACTGGTAGAATCAAT
Source organism: Vicia faba (assembly GCA_948472305.1). NCBI lineage: Eukaryota > Viridiplantae > Streptophyta > Magnoliopsida > Fabales > Fabaceae > Vicia > Vicia faba. Next base: position 751,127,745 of record OX451736.1, on the reverse strand, counting down.
CAAGTTGCGTTCCTGATAAACTGTCCTGGAAAAAGTGGACCCACAAATCTTTGTCAGCAGAATGTGGCTGAATTTTCCTGACATAAGATCGTAGGTGCATCTTGGGACAAGACACCCCATCATAGTTGGAAAATAGTGGCACTTTAAACTTCGGAGGGATTACTATTCCTGACACCAACCCTAATTCCTCAAAATCCAGACCCGGTACTCTCTGTACTTCCATAGCAGCTAGACACTCTTCCAAGTGTTTGTATTTGTCATCGGCCAGAGGGTATTGTTGTTCAGAGTAGTCCTCTTCTTCCTCTTCTTCTGCTTCAGAATATGAGGGCACTTCCATTTCTTTCCCTTTCCTTTCCCCTTCATCAGAGGTTGTTGGAAATTCTAAGGTCCTTCTGGCTTGTCCATGAAACCTTCTGCCCATGATAACCACACCAGCTGGCTTCTTCTTCTTTTTCTCTTTCTCTTTCTCTAGCAGAGTCTTGAGCTCCTCCTGCCCCTTGGCTAAGGTTAAGAGTAGCTGTTGAAATTGTAAACTCTGAGCTTGCAAGTCTTTAACCGTTTGTTCTATATCCATCTCTTGCTTAAATAAACAGTAGAAGGATGAGGAAACTTGTTGCAAAGACCTGTTTATGCTCATGATGAATGATATGTATTCATGTAATGTTTTCAAGGATTTGAAAATCAAATTTGTTTCAAACAAAAAGGAACACACGTTATATTAATAAAATAGAATTTGAGTACATCAATGCCCCTAGGGCAAAATAATACAAAATCCTAAGATAAAAATACGTTGTGCATCCTCTTTGGTGCAATGTAGGTGTTGAGAGTCTACTCTTCATGAAGTAACCGAGTGAGTTCCAAAACCTTCTTCTCGCTTGCGTAGAATTGGGCTTCAAAAGTATCGCGTTCTCCCTTGAGTTGTATCCAACTCCTTTGTAAGTCTTCGAGTGATGTTGGCATGTCAGGATGTAGGATGGTGTATGGAACCTCTCCTTCCTTAACAGGCTCTATAATCACTGGGATAATGGAGGGGTAAGGCATCATAAGACTTTGGGTGCAGGTTCGTACCCACTTGAGCTAAGGCTCAAGAGGGATGGAATTTTTGTGTCCCAAGGTCTTACTGTCTACCTTATTTGGCATCCTCCAAGCTCGGATAAACCTTTGTCGAAGTCCTTGATCATCGTTGTCAAAGTCAAAAACCAAGTCTAGAATCAGCATGTCATGTGGGCCATCCCTTCGGGCATAACCAAACGGTCTCAGATCCAAGCAAGGGTTGTAGGTGATGCCTCCCCTAATGCCAAGTAGAGAGACATTAGGGAATTCCCCACAACGGTCGACGATAATAACATTTTCTTTGGATCGAGAACACCAATGAACATCTGAATGTGTAAGGGTCATCAATCGTTGTGACAACCTCAAACCTTGCTCATTCTTCAAAACTGGTTGGGGAAGATGAGAAATAAACCATCTTGCCAGTAGAGGAGTGCAACACATGAGAACACCTCTTTTCCTCATTGTTCGAGTGTGAAAAGAGTGCAAGATATCTCCAAGTAATGTAGGCACCGGATTGCATGACATGAAGATTTTGACAGCACTCACATCTATGAGTTGGTCAGGATTAGGGAACAAGACCATCCCATAGATGAGAAGGGCTACAATATCCTCAAAAGCTTGTAAGTCCAAAGAATTCCATCAGTTTTGGGCCTTCTTAAACAAGAACTTTACCAAAAAGCCTTTGACACCACTTCTAGTTTCCCAATGGCTTGTGACCTCAGATGAGTGCAAGTGTAGGGCTTGAGCAATCTCTTCTGGCTTTGGATCTCTTTCCATACCGTTGAAAGGTAGTTGACTGAGAATAGGAATCCTCAAGAGTTGAGAAAATTCCTCCAAAGTGGGCACAAGCTGGTAGTCAGGAAATGTGAAGCAGTGATGCAAAGGGTCAAAGAACTGGAAAAGAACTTTCATCATGTCTTCCTCTGTGTTGGAAGTGACTAAGTTGAGAAGACGACCATGTCTCTCGGTGAACGGGGAATTCTCAGGAATCCTTGAAGCTAGCTCCTTCAGTTGTGGAGGAATTCTTACAAGGTTGACTTGGATCGTTTTCCTGCGAAGTGAATCCATAACCTACAAAACAGGAACAAAGATGAATTTCAAAAATCCTTGAAATGGTTAATGGATGCATATGATGATTCATGATGTCCATGATGTTATGCACAAGTATATATGTACAAGCAAATCACACAAGTTCCTAGTTTAGGCTTGCATGGGGTTTCATAGGTAAGTACCCTCTTGAAGTTTAGTTGGCTCAACTTGTCCTAGTAATAGTAACCGAGTTCTAAGGAGCTCAATATCACTGGATTGTTTCCTTGTTCATTGTTTCAATTCAAGCCTCTTAACTGGCGACCGAAATATTCCAAGGAACCAACCCTCAATGAGTGTAGTATCGAGTATCTACCAACTTCGGACTGCACCAAAGCCGGTCATCTCACTACATCCTAAAAGGCCAAGTTGGTCAAGTAAAGGTTCTAGAAGTTTGTTAGCGCTTCATGACATCACTCAGCGGCCCCGTATTCTCTTTGATTGACTCAAAGGCTACCGGTACCCACAAATATGTCACACTAAAATAGCTATTGCTTAGACCGTGTCGGTATACCCCGCACAGTTTCCACAATGTATTGCTATTTACCTATAATGTTTCCCAAATACGGGTGGAGGATTCAAACCCAAACAATAGAACCAAAGTGTAAAGCAAACAAGTCAAACAATGTAAGCAAGTAAAGGTGATCTAAACCCTAAGGTAACCCCACTTTTATAATTATCCCCAGCAGAGTCGCCAGTTCTTTGATACGGTGGGAGAACTGACTCGGGGTTTTGCGTTTCGTTGCAAATGTTGCGGTTTAGCAAGAGTTGCCACTGACTTTTATTTTATCCAAAAGGAAAGGTAAAAAAGCACAAGAAAGACCTTTGAGATGTTTTCTTGAGTTCGGGGGGTAGATTATGAAAAGGGAAGGTGCTAGCACCCTTTTCATCCATGGTTTTCCATGGGCTCTTAGTTACTTGCTTAGATCACTTGCTTTGCTTTTCCAATTGTTTGAAATGGTGCTTTGTGTTTGGTGTGATTTTGAAAGTATTTTGAAAAGAGGCCACTTGTTTGGGCAATCTTTGTAATGACTCTCGTTCGTAAGAATGTATACAAAGATGTTTGTCTTTTGAAAAATGTTTCAATGTTTTGAAAGTTGTTTGGAAATGTTTTGAAATGTGTGTGATTGTTTTTGAAAATTGCAAGGATTGTTTTGAAGAGAGCAACTAACTAGGAACTATCTACCCTACTCAAATGTCATTCTTTATGCATTTTTATTCCTTTGACATTGTTGATTTACCATTGCATTGGTAAACAACCCTATCTTTGGATGTTAAACGGGACGGGCGTGGGTCATCGTATGACCATGATAGCAATATTGCCAAGTATCTTTAGCATTTTGAGGGACCAAGATCATTTGTTTAGGCATTCTTTTGATAGCGTCATCGTGGGACTATGATCTTTTGTTTTTTGTTTTGTTTTGCCAAGATACTTTGCATGCATACCATGGCCATTTTGTAAGGCAACCAAGTGGGTGAAACCCTAGGGGTGCTTATGTGCAATGTGTTGTCATTTTACATGCATTTTGTTTGTCTTGGATTAGGTCTTGTATTTGTTTGATTTTGTCTTATCATGCAAACCCTAGTTTTTTTACTAAACATGGATATAATGCGATAAATTGCGTAAAATAAATCTAAGCTATTACAACAATTATTATGGGAGGGGGGATACAAGTTTTGAATGGGGGATATTGCTCAAAATAAAACCCTAAAAACTATTACAACCCAATTGAAATATTGTACAAGATAAATAAATAAAAATTATTTAAATATGCAAATAAAATGTATTTATGCAAAATGTTTTGTATTTATTTTATGTATGAGAAAAATAAATTATTTAAGTCCTAAAAATAAGAAAAAATTATATTGTTATTTTTGAAAGGGTGAAAACCCTAGTTTCTTGATTTAAAAGAAAATATGTTCTAAATTATTTACTTTATCCATTTTTTGTATAAGAAAAATAATAAATAATATTATATAAATACTAGAAATTAAAATATGTGTGAAAATGATATTTTATGTGTATAAATGATAAAATAAAAATATATAGTATTTTCAAAATATATTTACAATTTATTTAAGAAAATAAAGTTCTATTTATTCTAATAAATCATTTTTCTATGTAAAAAAGTAATAAAAAAATAAAATAAAATTGCAAAAAATTAAGAAAAATATTTTTATGATTTTTAATGTTCAGAAAAAAATATTAAAGTCAATAAACATAAAAATAAAAAGAAAATATGAAAAATATACAAAATATGCAACGGGGTGTGGATAGTGGATCAGGGGGTGTGGAAAGTCAGAATAGGAAGCCCAAGGTGCGCCAGGCCCAGGACTTCATCCCTGTCCTCCAGCCTTCTCCCAAACGCCCGCTTTTTGCTTCAAACTTGTATCTTGCTCTAGCTTGCATAAAATCAAAAACTCATAACACAAAAAATGTAGCTTATGATCTCACGATTCCAGTGATATAAAATTCATGACCTAACTCTAAAAGACCAGGGAGAATTTCAGTGGCCCTAATTTCTGACCTAGTTTTTTCATGAACTTCAAGCTTCGAATTCTCACTACTCAGTTAATATAAATAACAAATATGAATATGTACAGCTTCACTAAGTTAAGGACTATATTTTAGCTTCACAAATCAAAGCTTGAGGATTCCTAAATTGAGAGATAGAGTTTTGAAAAATACCTTGTTCAACTGGGTTTGGATATGGCAATGTGGGGACTTTGAGTGAGGCCTGAGGGTCGTGTGAGCTTTCTTGAAGTTCCCTCAAGCTTTTCCAATGCTTAGCTGGCCTTGTGGATGGCTGGAACTTCCTGCACGAGTCAACCTGCAACCTTCCAAAATGAAAATGGTGATGTATGAAATAGGGCTTACAAAACCAGGACAAGGACTTGGATAGTTTAGGTAGGATGTATGGAAGATGTTTGATGTGTTACAAAGCAAAATGCACGAGCAAATATTGAGATGGCTAGTGTTTTGCAGAAACTGCCCTGTTTGGGCAGAAATTTGTGTTTTTGTGTTTGGGAGAGTTTTGAATGTTGTGTATTCGTGTTTTCTGCTTGAGACAAGTTTGTGAAGATGTTTAGAATGATGCCAAGCCTTCTCTTTATCAGATGTGCAAGTTCCCTTCACTTTTGCCACTTTTCTTGCTTTTGAAGAAAAGTTGAAATGACTATGCCAAGGTGATGTACTTGTTAGTTCTAGGGCTGATGAGAGTTGGTAAACATTGCCTGATATTTGTGGATATTGCTTGCAACAAAAGATCAGGTCCATGGCTCAAGAATTGTAAAGTTGGAAAAGCTTGCTTTATCAAAATGGCATTGTGAACTTTTGGCCATTTATGGAATTATTCTTTGTGCAATGCCTCAAAAGCCAAAACAAAGCCATTATCCATTGAGTTAGCATTTAATTATAGAGTGTAGAAGGGATTTAGGACCTGTAATGCAAGGTACAAGCATGCTAGGATCTGATTTGCAAGTTGGTGCATTGTGAAAATGGCTTGAACAAAAGTGACAAAATGCCATTTTATCTTCTTCGATTCTCCCTAACCACAAATGATCTTGGAGAGTTCTTGGACATTTTGTAAATCTTGCAACATGGTCTACAATCCATATTTGAAATGAAATTTGAGATACCTCTTGGAACTAGGTGAAAAGTTACCATGAAGTAGGGTCAAAAACCTGTCTAAACTAGGGCAAAATTTCACTAAGTTAAAAAGTTTATGGACCCCTAATCACAAAATCATAACTTGAGATACAAGCATCTTTTGGGAAAACTTTGTGAATCAAAGTTGTAGATTTCATATAGGAATACAACTTTCATGTTGGAAGTTTTCTTTGAATCCAATTGCATCATGGTGGAAAAAGTTGGAAAAATTAAGAAATTTTCCATACTTAGAAAAATTCTAAGTTATGAAAAATTTCAAATTAAAACCCTAATTTGCAAGTTTAGGTTTCTTGGTCAACAAGTTTCACATTTTGACATATCTTGATGAATTATGACCCTTGGCACTTGATTTTGACCAAAAAAGTCAAAGTTTGACTTTTCAGTGTATAGTTGATTTTGTATTAGTTGACTGGAAAATTCATCTGTCAACCCAATGCACTTGAGACCTTTTGAACCATGTGATTAGGTCAAGATGATGACATTGAGTCCTTGAAATCATGCTTGAACCCAATTGGTCATTGACTAGGTTAAAAATCAGAAATTGCCCTTTCTCAATCAAAACCCTATTTTTGACCATTTTGCCCTTTTGATGATTTGATCAAATTTCTTGAGGAGTTGTGATCCAAACTTGATCAAATGGTACATATGAGTCTAAAATTTGATTGTGGATCAAAAATTATGAAGTTTGACTGTAAATTGGCCATGGTTGACTTTTTCCCCAATACAGCTGATTTTTAGTTCAATTGTCCAATTGACTGGGCAAAAATGTAATTCAAGGCTTAAAACTTGGTATGATCAATCTTAGGGGTCCAAGATGGTGTATGAAAGTCACATGAAGCATTGATGATCCAAAAATCCTTGTGCAAACTCAAACCCTAATTTCAGGTTATCAGTGCAAGGAGATGTCTTGAGCTGAGCAAACCCTAATCTGGTCTTGAATCCAAGAAGTCTTGTGAAGAAAATCTTAATAATATGAGAGGGGAAATTTTGTGGTACAATAAACTGGAATAAGAATCAGGGAGATCTTAATGTCGATCTGACTGAACCAGAGAAGGTCTTTAATTAACTTTGACCGGATAAGAATCAGAAAAATCTTAGGATCGATTTAACTGAACGAGACGAAAGCCTTGGAATATATTCAACTAGAATAAGAATCAGGGAGATCTTAGTGTCGATCTGACTGAACCAGAGAAGGTCTTCGATTAACTTTGACTGGATAAGAATCAGAAAAATCCTAGGATCGATTTAACTGAACCAGGCAAAAGTCTTGGAATATCTTCAATTGGAATAAGAATCAGAGAGATCTTAGTGTCGATCTGACTGAACCAGAGAAGGTCTTGGATTAACTTTGACTGGATAAGAATTGGAAAAATCTTAGGATCGATTTAACTTAACCAGACAAAAGTATTGGAATATCTTCAACTGGAATAAGAATCAGAGAGATCTTAGTGTCGATCTGACTGAACTAGAGAAGGTCTTGGATTAACTTTGACTGGATAAGAATTAGAAAAATCTTAGGATCGATTTAACTAAAAAAGACAAAAGTCTTGGAACATCTTCAACTGGAATAAGAATCAGAGTGATCTTAGTATCGATCTGACTGAACCAGAGAAGGTCTTAGATTAACTTTGACTGGATAAGAATCAGAAAAATCTTAGGATCGATTTAACTTAACCAGACAAAATTCTTGGAATATCTTCAACTGGAATAAGAATCAGAGAGATCTTAGTGTCGATCTGATTGAACTAGAGAAGGTGTTTTGAGGACATCTTTCTACGGGAAATGCTGAAACAACCCTTCATTAGACGTAGTTTTTGAGAGGACTACCAGGTTACATAAGTAGCCAACGGTGTTTGTTTATTTGATCTTGTCCCTGAAAAAGGTAAAAAGTTAGTCGTATGCAATGTCATGATGTATGAAATGCATTGTGTGATAATGTTCTCAAAATAAATGAGAATATGTTGTATGCAATGTGTATGCACATGCCATGATGTATGAATATGGGATGCTATTGCGATATTTTAGTCTGGGAAAATAAATCCCAGACTGCTGCTCGAGAGTATTGGGAAGCTGAATCTTTCATTTCCGCTGGGGATGGTGAATGGAGATGATTTGCTGGGGATTTCCTCTTTCTGTTTAAGAATACTCTGTTAGGGATTGACCCTACTCGAGAATAACTCTGTGGAGGGAGGATGCTTTGTTGGAAGATTTTTCCACTGTAGGGAAATAAACTCTGTTGGGTCCTGAACTTCCGCATTTAGAGAAATAAACTCTACCTAGGAGGAGGTTTTATAAACTGTTTAAGATTATAAAACTCGGCTGGGGAAGACAAATTTCAGCTCTCTGAAGGAACTTGGCTGGAGGAAGTAATTCCTGCTTGGGGAAGAAGAGATCAAAACTTTAGTTGTTTCTACTCTGTGGGGAACTTAGACGCCACGGGGTCGTATGTAATGGTGACTTTGCATCAGGAAGTTTATGCCCCTATACCTGCTGGAGAAAGTACCTACGGTGATTTTATGGATGGATCTATGTCGTGATTGTACTTGAACATGTATTGAATGAGTGTCATAATAACATCCATCTCTGGATCGTATCTGAGTTGTGCTTGAAATATGTGTTGAATGAGTGTCAGAATGACATCCTCTCTGGATCGTATCTGAACTATACTTGAAACATGTGTTGAATGAGTGTCAGAATGACATCCGTCTCAGGATCATATCTGAACTGTACTTGAAACATGTGTTGAATGAGTGTCAGAATGACATCCGTCTCTGGATCGTATCTGAATTGTACTTGAAACATGTGTTGGATGAGTGTCAGAATGACATTCGTCTCTGGATCGTATCTGAACTGTACTTGAAACATGTGTTGGATGAGTGTAAGAATGACATCCGTCTCTGGATCGTATCTGAACTGTACTTGAAACATGTGTTGAATGAGTGTCAGAATGACATTCGTCTCTGGATCGTATATGAACTGTACTTGAAACATGTGTTGAATGAGTGTCAGAATGACATTCGTCTCTAGATCGTATTTGAACTGTACTTGAAACATGTGTTAAATGAGTGTCAGAATGACATCCGTCTCTGGATCGTATTTGAATTGTACTTGAAACATGTGTTGAATGAGTGTCAGAATGACATCCGCCTCTGGATCTATCTGAACTGTACTTAAAACATGTGTTGGATGAGTGTCAGAATGACATCCGTCTCTGGATCGTATCTAAACTGTAGTTGAAACATGTGTTGAATGAGTGTTAGAATAACATCCATCTCTGGATCGTATCTGAATTGTACATGAGACATCTGTTAGATGAGTGTCAGAATGACATCCGTCTCTGGATCGTATCTGAACTGTACTTGAAGATAATCTGAATAAGTATCAGGATGACATCCGTCTCTAGATCGTACCTGAATTGTTTTAAGAAGAGAAGTCTAGAATAAGTACCAGGATAACATCCGTCTCTGGATCGTACCTGAATCGTTTCTAGAAGAGGACTTGGTTTATTTAGAATGTTTCCGTTAGGAATTCTTGTTTAATTGTTTTTGAGAAGAAATCTGCTGAGGAACATTGATTTCGCTTGATTGTACGTGATTCATTGCTGGAATTCATGTCTAACGCCCCAAGTGATTCAAATGGAGATCTGCCCCTGGCTATTTGGCATTTTTGAGAGATTCCTTGAATCTTGACTTGACTGCCCCCGATGATGGACAATGGTCATGCTGTGCCCCTTGGTTGGAAGTGTTTTCCCACTTGAGGTGAACCTTTTTATTGAGAAAGTTTTATTCACTAGATATTCATCATGTGAGTTTCTCTGTTGTTGAAAAAATAGTCATATGCAAACAATAGTATTTTAAGAATGCAAAGCTTATGTCTGTCTCGAAATTTTGAAAATTCATTTTTTAGTAAAACAAACAAATTTTGTAAAAGTGTGATGTCAACTCAAGATTTATAGAAAACCTTACAGGAGTCAGGATAACTTTTGTAACATTATGTTTTTGAACTAACCCATGCTTCAGCTAGGACTTTTAAGGGTTATATCGTGGCCTGGTTCACGGTTCAAGAAACAAAGGATAAAGGCTCAAGTTTTATTTGTACCTACCCGCTCTTCGTGATGTTCTTCAGTCCTATTCTCAATTAATTGTCCGTTCAGATCCCAATTGAGTCTGGAATCTTGTCCTTTATGTTCCGGTGATGGTTCGGATACTGAAAGTTTATTTGGAAGAGGCAGTCATTTTGTAATCTTATTTTTTTTGTCGAGGATTTGTAGTAACCTCTTCTTTTTTTTTGTTTTCGTTATCCCTTCTTTTTCCTGAATTGTTTCTTTTTGTGATTACATTCAGCGGGATGCCCCAGCTTTTTCTTAAGTCTCCTTCATAGGTTTTGACTTAGCGGGCTTTTATTTTAAGAGATAATGATTGCCTATCTTGACGATTATGCGGAACTATCACTGTCTTTTGATTTGGAAGGACGTCTTCGATGCCATTCATTGTGTACGAAGCAAAAGATTGCGACTGAATGCACGTCTGAATTGATTGAGAAACTATCCTGCCCCAGGTTATGATTAAGGGTTTTAATTTGTGTGAAAATAAAAACTCCTACTTCTTTGGCTCAAAGGGGTTGACTAGGGATTATCTTCCTTATAACTCCATTGTTTGGGATTTGAAACAATGCATGTACATCGTCAGCAAGGTCTGTTCAAAAGCACACTGTATGGATTGTGGTATCGTTTTCATCATCCTCCCTCTAAAGGCTTAGAGCTTTCGATCAAGATTTGAATATCATGTAAAGGAAGCAAGAAAATAGTTTAAATAAAATGACAATGAAATCATTCAAGACAAACATATGTGATGCATTAATGGGAAAACCAAAGTTCGGCATAACAGTAATTGTTTGAACAACAAATGAAATTACAAATGAAAAATAAAGAATAAATTGGACATTCTCAATGATTTGTCCTAGGAGCAGTGATCACTTTGTGAGTCTCTAGAGGATCGAATTCAATCTCTTTGGCGTCAATCATATCTTGAATTTTATTCTTTAGAGCTCAGCAGCCATTTGTATCATGGTCAGGGCTACCAGAATGGTATGGACACCTTTCATTGGGGTGGTAACTGGGAGCAGAAGTATTGGGATTTCACAGAGGAGCTTTTAACATAATCAATCTTGTTTTCAACATGTGTTGTAACGCTTGAGCTAGTGACATGTTGATTCTGGTGAATTGTCTCTTAGTTATGACCTCTTTATGCCGGTTCCCCTATTGGTGTCGTTGCATAGGCGTAGGATTAGAGACCAATATTGCCCCCACAGATTGATTGTGGTCGTCTTCCTTATTACAACCCTTCTGGCCATACACAACATTGGCTTCCCTCTTACCAGCAAATGGCTTCTTCTCAGCATTAGGAGATGCAGCCATCGAGATCTTCCCACTCTTGATACCACTTTCGATCCTTTCTCCAGTCAGAACCATCTCTGTGAATCCAGATGAGGAACTCCCAATCAGCAGATTAAAGAACGGGCCTGTCAGAGTGCCCATCAACATATCTACCATTTCCCGATCATTCAGAAGGGGTTGTACCCTACCAGCTAGATCCCTCCATTTCTGGGCATATTCTTTGAAGCCTTCGCTAGAACCCATAGACATGCTTTGAAGTTGTGTACGAGTTGGAGCGAGGTCAGCATTATATTGGTACTGCTTGTAGAAAGCAGCAGCCAAGTCTTACCAGGTATGAATGTCTGTTCTTTCTAGCTGGTAGAACCATTCCAGTTGTGTGACAGCTAAACTTTCTTGGAAGAAAGGGACCCATAACTTCTGGTCAGCAGTGTGAGGCTGGATCTTCCTGACATAGGACCTTAAGTGCAACTTAGGGCAGGAGACACCGTCATACTTAGCGAACGCGGGGACCTTGAATTTTGGTGGGATGATCACGCCAGAATCCAGGCCTAATTCTTCAAAGTCCAAGCCAGGTATCTACTGAATATCCATAGCATTGAGACGATCTTCCAGTTGTTTGTATTTATTATCAACAGGAGGATACTGCTCCTCAGAATAATCAGCTTCGTCTTTATTAGTTCCTGGGTAGTTATCTTCTTCATGATTATCCCCCTTATTTGATGGAGTTGAAAGATCTAGAGCTCCTTTAACCGGTCTTCTGAGTCTTCTTCCCATATTAATGATTCCAGCCGGTTTCTTTGCCTTCTTCTTCTTCTCTTTGATGATGAGAGCTTTTAGTTCTTCCTGCCCCCAGGCCAAATCCATGAACATTTGTTGAAACTGAGCGTTTTGAGCCTATAGATCCTTCATTGTTTGTTCTAGAGCCATTGTTTAAATAATCGGCGAATAGGATTAGAAACCTGCTTTGGAACCTGCTTGCGCAATGATATGTATGATATAAGTATGCAATGTTTTCAAGGATCTTGTGGGGTAAACAAGAAATGTCAGAAGCTGAAATTTGCAGCTTTGATTGAAGAACTCCGTATAATTGAGTGTCCTTCTGTGAGAGTCAAGTTCACCATATCAAGTGGGTCATAGCCTTAGACTCGAGTTTTCTTGTCTTGGTCCTTTGACGGTATTGGCTAGAGGAAAATAAATCCCCTTGCCCCTTTCTAGATACCTAAATTGCATCACAGACCCTTGAGATCCTTGAAATGGTTAGTATGATATGCCATGTTATGATGTCATAATTATGCTAAGAAATCACAGATATAGCAAGCACAAGCAAATCACACAAAGACCTTAGGTTTAAGGCTTGCATGGGTTTTAAGGTCATACCCTCTTGAAGTTGGATTGGTTCAACCTGTCCTATAATAGTAACTGAGTTTTAAGGGATCTCAATATCACTGACCTTTCCCACAAGCTTCGTTCGATAAGCAACTGACTCGCAACCAAACAAAACTCAGGAGTCAAGTCTCAATGAGTGTAGCATCGAGTATCTTCCGACCATGGGAATACACCAAAGACGACCATCTCACTACGTCCTAATGGCCAAGTTGTTCAATTAAAGGTTCTAAGGTCAGTTGATGCTTTATGACACCACGCAGTGGCCCCGTATTCTCCTTGATTAACTCAAGGGCTACCGGTACCAACCAAAGTGTCGCATCAATATATTCATTGCTTCAACCGTGTCAGTATACCCCACACAGTTTCCATGATCTATTACTACTTACCTAAAAGGTTTCCCCAGATCCGGGTGTAGGACCTTTAATAACCCAAATAGTACCTTTAAAAGTAAAGCAAACAAACAGTCAAAGAAGAAAAATTATCTAGACCCTAAGGTAAACCCCACTTTAAAGATCCCCAGTAGAGTCGCCAGTTCTGTGACACGGTGGCAAAACTGACTGTTATATACTAGTTTGTGTTTTGTGTTTGCAAATGTCGTGGTAAGCAAGAGTCGCCACCGACTTTTCTTTTATCAAACAAAGGAAAGGGTGAAAAGAACAGAAAAATATCTTTTTCGAGATTTTCTGAGTAAGGGGGTAGATTATGGAAAGGGAAGGTGTTAGCACCCTTTCCATCTGTGGTTTTCCACTGGCTGTTAGGTACCTGCTCATTTTGAAAACTGTTTGTGTGTTTGTGTGTTTTGAAAGTTTTTGTTTTCTTTATGGTAACTCTTGTATCATTCCTTAAGAGTGTGATAAAGCGTTTTGAAAAGATTTTTGAAAGTGTGTAAGTGTGAAAAAGTTGTTCTTTTAGCAAGTACCTAACATTTATCTACCTACTCGAAAAAGAACGTTATTTTCCTCCTACCCTTTAGATAGTGCTATCCTACTATTAGTGAGTAGGTAGCCCTATCATCGGATGTTGAAGGACTATCGAAAGGGACGTTATGGTCATTGAAGTCAACATCTAAGGATATCTTAGCATTCGAAGGGACTGTCATCATATAGGCAACATCGAGGGACAGGATCATTTTTCTCGTAGGCAACTTGAGGGACGTTTAAGGGACCATGATCTTTATGATGACTTTAGAATTGAGGGTCTTTGCTAAGATATTCCTACGCTCGAGGGACATGACCATTTCCGAAGGCAACCAAGTAAGGAATACCCTAAGGATGTAAGTGTGCATATGTGTTCAATCTTCATATATTTATCTTATGTTAGTGATCTAAGAATTGATTTGATTAATCTTATCATACACACTTACTTACTAACAATTAATATTTAGCAGAAATTTAAAATGCAGGAATTTAAATTTACACTATTACAATGTTTTCTAGGAGGGGGCATTTACATGTCCAAATGGGGGAAAGAAAATAAAGAAAAGCAGTAAAGTCCTATTTTAATCTATTACATCCCATCAACAGGTACAATATTATAAAAGATGCGAGAATAAGATAAACGCGCGAATTGAAAGGACGTCTACAAAATCCTAAGAGAAAATCTTTTGTTTTTTTTTTGTTTTAATTTATGAAAATGGTTTAAGTTAAAAAAATTGATCTAGATCTATATTTAAATAAAAAAAGGTTAATTATTAAAGAAACATGAAATTTAAAGAAAAGAAATTAATTCTATGTTTTTTTTGGTATTTTTGTTATGAAAAGGAAAATGAATTAAAATGAAATTAAACCTAAGTTCTATTAATTTTAATTTTAAAAAAGTTAAAGTGATTAGTTAATTAATTTGCCAAAATTAAAATTTAATTAAGAAATATCCTAAATCTATTTTTATGTGATTTTTATATTTGTTTATTAATTAAAACAAAAAAAGGAATTAAAAGAAATAAATAAAATGAACAAAACAAGAAAATAAAGATGAGCCTAGTAGCAAAAGTAAACAGGGGGTGAAATCATCAGAAATCCTTAGGCCTGGATCTTTGAGAGCTTCATACCTTTACCATGGTGTTTTCAGATTCTTGTATGGAACCTCTGATTCAACTATCCATAACTATTCTATGTAAACTCAAACAAATGTTAGCATGCCATGAAATATGATTAAAATTAAAGATTCAAAGTTTAAAATTTTACCAAACCGGTGTTGTCAAATGTGGGCGTGCTAGGCGTGTGATGGACTGCTCTTGGGCCTTGTAAGACTCTTGGGGACTTCGGGAGGATGGTTTGAGGCTTGGTGTCAATCGAGAGAGACCGGAACCTTGATATATGACTTACACCAATTCTTTGATTTTTGGAGAGCTTTTTGAAGAGTTTTTGGAGAGCTTTTTGGGGAGGAATTTTGTTCTCCCTTTGGCTTGTAATGTTATGTATTTATAGAGGGAATATATGAGTGAACAAACATGGTAAATAATCAATGCATTCATGGCCTTGGGGACAAGGATAAAACACATTGAAAAATGTCTATATTTGTGATATCTTTGCCTCTTTGGTTACTTGTATGAACCTGGTCCCTTTGGATGTATCTTGTACGAAAAAATTGGCCTTCTAATAGATCAGATCAAACCAAAATGTTATGGCCCATTATTCTTTGTATTTTTATTTAATTCATTTGATTTAATTCATATTTAAATGAATAAAAATTCAAATAAATAGAAATAAAAATCAAAGTAGTACATGGTTAGGTTTAGAGGTCCTTGGTTATGTCATAAACATGTTTTAACCCTAAAAGTTAGGTCCATTAACCTAAAAATGTAATTTTGCTCAAAGTTGACTTCGTGCATTTTTCACAAATTTGACCAACTTGTGCAGACCATAACTTGCTCAATTTTTATCTCATGATGATGATCGTGGACCTTTTGGAAAGCCCAAGATGTTTACTTCAATCCCTATTTTTATTATCATTTTTGCATTTGAAGATGTTATCTTGATGTAAAAGGTCTTGGCAAAAAGTGGCTTTTGTTGACTTTCTAAAAATGACATGTAATGTATGAACTTGTATATTTCAAATTGTGTATTTATTAAACTTGAGGGCTGAATAGAAGTTGTAGGAAATTGGATTCTCTTCAAAACAAGCTTTTGTTGGAAAAATTTTGATAAAGTATGAGAAAGTTATGCTTGGTCAAAGTTTGGTTGACTTTTCCTTTAGAAACCCTAATTTGCCATTTTTGACTTTTGATGGGTTAGGAGAATTTCTTGAGGAATCATGATCAACCTTTGATCAAATGATGGATATCACTTAAAAATGTCGATGTTGACCAAAAATCTTGAAGTTTGACTGTACATGGGCCACAATTGACTTTTGACCTAGCACAATTGATTTTCCAATACTTGAGCAATTGACTGAGCAAACTTGTTGAGCAAAGCATGAAACTTGGCATGGATGATCTTGAGGACATATTAGGACAATGGAGAACATTTGGGATCCTTGGAGCTCAACCATCTTGATGAAAATTGAAACCCTAGTTGGGGGTTCATTGCCTTAGGAGGAGAATTTGTCTGGTCAATTCTTGGTCAACCTTGAGCAATTGAGAACCTCTAGGAGTATGTCTTGTGTGAAAATAGGAGGGAAAATTTTGGGGTACAACACGTGCATACTGAAATTTAAATTGTTTCAAATGGATGTAAAAGGAGCCTTCTTAAATGGCTATCTGAATGAAGAATTTTATGTAGAACAACCAAAGGGATTTGTTGATCCAAGTTTTCCTAAACATGTCTACAAACTGAAGAAAGCTCTGTATAGATTAAAGCAAGCTCCAAGAGCTTGGTATGAGAAATTGATAGAATTTCTTGTTGAGAATGGATACAAGGTGGCATAGATAAAACTCTTTTTTTTTCAAGGAAGAAGAAGGGAAGATCATGATTGCACAGATTTATGTTGATGATATTGTGTTTGGCGGGATGTCAATTGACATGGTTCAACATTTTTTCAAGCAAATGCAGTCAGAATTTGAGATGAGTCTTGTTGGTGAATTAACCTATTTTCTTGGTCTGCAAGTTAAACAAATGGAAGATTCCATATTTTCATCTCAGAGCATGTATGCCAAGAATATAGTGAAGAAATTTGGGATGGAAAATGCCAGTCACAAAAGAACCCCTGCTCCCACACATCTGAAGTTAACTAAAGATGAAAAAGGAGTAAGTGTAGATCAAAGTCTTTACAGAAGTATGATAGGCAGCCTTCTATATCTCACAGCTAGCAGACCAGACATTTCCTTTGTTGTAGGAGTGGGTGCTAGATATCAAGTTGATCCTAAATTTAGCCATGCCAACCATGTGAAGAGAATTCTTAAATATGTGAATGAGACAAGTGACTATGGTATGCTATACTCTCATGGATCTAATTCTGCCTTAACTGGTTTTTATAATGCTGATTGAGCAGGAAGTGTTGATGATAGAAAAATTACATCAGGAGGATGCTTCTTTCTAGGAAATAATCTCATATCTTGGTTCAGTAAGAAGCAAAATTGTGTGTCTCTGTCCACTGCAGAGGCCGAGTATATTGCTTCAGGAAGCAGTTGTTATCAATTGGTTTGGATGAAACAAATGTTGACAAAATACAATGTCAAACAAGATGTCATGGCATTATTTAAGTGCCATTAACATATCAAAGAATCCCATTCAATACAGCAGGACCAAACATATTGATATCCGTCATCACTTCATAAGAGAGCTTGTTCAAGAGAAGATTGTTGCCTTAAAACATGTAGCCACTGAATTGCAACTGGCAGGCATTTTCACCAAGGCTTTGGATGCTAATCAGTTTGAGAACTTAAGAGGAAAATTAGGGATTTGCCTATATGAGGGTTTGTAGCAACTAAAGGCGTGTGGGAATATCATTAAAGTGATATTATATTATTTGTGTTTCCAACAAATAAAATTTCGATAGCAATCATTACAGAACTGTCTCAAAGTGTTTCCCACACGCTACAAAATAACATCCTTCTACTTTCACAAACTTTTCATTCTCCTCTACAGAAAAAGAACCCTAGTCATTCTTCAGCCTCTTGCTCAAAAATCTTCAAAGATGTCTCAACATCATACATCATCTTCCTCAAAATCTTCCAATTAGAATCTCTCCCTTGACAGAGTAATTGATGCTACTCCTCTAACAACCATCCCACCTCTTAATAAGAAGGTCAAGAAACCTAGATCATCACCTGCTAAGAAATCCAAAGATGATAAAGGTAACTCTTCTACTCCTACTGACAATAGGACATAAGAAGAAATTGTTAATGTTGATAGAAGCATTAGAAGGCTAGTAGACAGAGTGTTAAATGAAGGCTTTGTTGTTCTGGGGATTTCTACCCCTCTTGCTCGTATGCCTCCTCCTACTGACAAAAGAAATGATCCTAAAAGTGTTACTGCTGAACCATCCACCATCAAGAAAGATGTTGCTGAAAGAAAACTTGAGAAGCTTTCTATCTCTGCTCTAAAAGAATTGGAAGTAGAAAATGTTGAACAAGATGTTGAAGAGAATTATCCTACTAAGGAAGATGTTGCTGCTTCCAAGGATGCAAAAGGTCAAAATGCTGAGAATGTTGTCAATGTAGATGAGATGTCTGACAATGAGCTCATTACTAATGTTGTGTCTGGTATTGCAAGAAGACTCAAATCCAGGTAAGAGAAGGATGCAAGTGTCACACCCACTGCCTAAACAACCAAGAAGAAAATCATGTATGGACCCCCAAAGCCAGGAAGTAAAGTGGTTCCTCCCTCTAGCAAAAGAAAAGATATACATGATAGCTCCACTGGCGATGATGATGCTGTAAAAAGAACTAAAAGTAAAAAGAAAGTTGTGGTGGTTGAATAAGTTAACTCAGACTATGATGTCGAGCAAGATGTCCAGGACATCTCTCCTATCAAAAAGTCTACAAGCAAGAAGATTTCTGTTAGGGTTCTTGATGCTCCCCTTGACAATATTTCCTTCCATTCTGTTAGGAATGCTGAAAAGTGGAAGTATGTGTTTCAAAGAAGAATTTCCCGGGAAAGAGAATTGGGAGCTGGTGCTCTGGAATGCAAAGAAATCATGGAGCTGATATCTTATGTTGGACTGATGAAAACTGTTACCAGGTTTGCCAAATTCTATGAGACTCTTATTAAGGAATTCATTGTTAATGTTCCTATTGACTGTGCTGATCATAAAAGTAAGGAGTATAGAAAGGTGTATGTTAGGGGTAGATGTGTAGAATTTTCCCCTGCTATCATAAACAGATTTCTGGATAGGACTGAAGATGACTGTTGTGAGCTGGAAGTAACAGATAACCAAGTGTGCATAGCCATCACTTCTAATCAAGTAAGTGAATGGCCCATGAAAAATAAACTTCCTGTTAGCAAGCTTAGTGTGAAATATTCTATTTTGCACAGAATTGGAGCTGCAAATTGAGTTCCCACTAATCACACTTCAACCATCTCCATTGGATTAGGAAAGTTTATTTATGATGTTGGAAACCAGAAACTTTCTTATTATGGTACTTACATATTTGATCAGACTATTAAGCATGCAGGAACTTGTGCCATTAAGATGCCAATTGCTTTTCCTTCCCTCATCTGTGGAATTATTTTTAATCAGCATCCTGGAATCCTACATGGAAATGATGTAGTGTGCAAGAACGAGTCTGCTTTAACCCTTCATTTTAAGCTCTTTTCAGGAAAACATGTCCGAGACATTGTTTTGACATCTGCACCTGCTGAAAAAACCTCCACCAAGGATGACATGATCAAAGAATTAGAAGCCTGCAAGGAATTTGATGATGTGATCAGAGTTAGATCATCAAGGAAGCTAACCTTTGAAAAGATGATCAAGGACCTGGAAAAGGACAACAACCTTGATGATACAGTGAACTCTGAAGGAGAAGAATCTAGTGAGGAAGGAAGTTCTGGCTCAGCCAAGTCAACTAGTCCTGATGACAGTTAGACTAATTGCTATTTCTTTATTTGACCATTTTGTTTCATTTTAGCACTTGCATGTGCTTGACATTTGATTTCTATGGTTTGTACCTAAGTTACTGATACACTCTTGGTTACATTTTATTTGGCATATTATGACTAAAAAGGGAGAGAGAAAGTGACTGATTGGCCATTGACAACTGACTGACATCTGATTGAGGGGGAGCCTCATGTCTCAGATGATATTTTGACATCTTCCCTGCTAACAGCTAATATCTAACTGCTAACTGAGTTGTTTTTTTTAGTTTTGCTTGCTTTTCTTATGATGCTGCTCAAATAATGCTGTGATATTACTCTGATAATGTTTTAGCCAAAATTTTCCAAAGGGGGAGTTTGTAAGTGTTTGTTGGCAGCAATTTTGGTAAAACAATGTGTTGTTAATGTTTTGCTAAATGTATTGACATTTGTAGAAAACTTTTTTAAGTGATATCAAATCAGATATCTTGACATCTGCCACCTGAACTGAACTCAGCCAACATCAGTTTATGTATTTCTATTTCCTGATTTCCTGCGCTCCATAATTCAAGATTTATGACTCACAGGCTACGAAAAATATAGAGGACTATTTTTCAAAATACATGGATTTTATCTTGACCTGTTTTTATGGAAATATTCAAAAGAATTGAATATTTGGTTTTAAGCCCAAGCCCACAGTTGC
Source organism: Vicia faba (assembly GCA_948472305.1). Lineage (NCBI taxonomy): Eukaryota > Viridiplantae > Streptophyta > Magnoliopsida > Fabales > Fabaceae > Vicia > Vicia faba. The sequence continues at coordinate 751,107,502 of OX451736.1, read as the reverse complement.
GCGTATTAAGGACTTGCTTCGTTATTCAAACTACTGCAACTTTTGAAGAAGAATACTTTCTTTCTGTTTTAAAAAGTCTAAGTCTTTTAATTGTCAAACACTCTAGTATTGATTTAATACTTGTGTTGTTATTTAGGTTGTTAATTGTGTATCATTCATAATCTTTTAAGCATTGAATGATTGAAGTTTTTAAACTTATTATTTCTATGGTTTCTTCATTATAAGTGATTGAAGGGATTTGAGGATGGCCTCATACCTAGGTGAGTCTTAGGTAGAAGTATGGCACGGGTAGTGATTAAGTGATTAGATCGTAAACTGGTAGTTTACAGAGGGTCTATGAATTGATACTATTTAGTGGACTTGTCCCTGGCTTGGTAGCCCCCAAAGTAGGTGTTTTGTACACTGAACTGGGTGAACAATCTCTTGTGTTTTTACTGCTTTTTTTTATTACTGCTCTTTACTTGTAAATAGATATTTGTGTCGTGACATCTCATTCGACATCACATATCTGATACTAGAATTTAAAATACTATTGGCTCAGCGTGAAGAACGACACAAAGGAACATATCAAAAAATGCGACAAATTCCAACTCTACAAGGACATGCATCTGGCACCGCCCAACGACGAACATGACATATCTCGACCATGGAGGCATGCTCGGGTATAAGAATTGTGTCCCAAACTTAAACAAAATGGCAATTTTCCACTCTTTGACGAGCAGACTCTTGACCCGACCGAGAAAACTCGAACAAGCTCAATTGTCGTTGTACCATGTTGGCAGAACATCCAACCCGTGATGGGAAGTTCATAATGTGGAACTAAAACTCCAACCGAGATCTAAGCTCCACTATCTTCCTAGAACCTAACTTCGGGCACTTGACAAGTTCCCTACACTATCGAGCATTAACTATGTCGAGCAAACACCCTGAAAAATACTTTGCAAATAGCTTGATGAAAGCAGTAACATCATGCACGAGCATATCAAAAAGAAAATAAATGCGATTAAACAAACGGTCATGAGGGCCACGATTGTCATAATATTACAATTACCAGGTAAATGCCATTATCCAAACATTACAATAAAAATGGCACACAGGCCGAACAAATAAACTAAGTTTGATCAATTATCAGTCATATGCTCATCCTCACTAGGCATCCTCTCCCCTTCTTCCTCCTCCTCGCTAGAATATATGATCTCAGGGACGACAATCTAACAGTCAACCACCTTGTTCAAGAACCCGATCTCGCCGATGACAAGCTCGAGACTGGGATTTGTGACTTTAAGTTGGGCCACCGCAATATCAAAACCCATCTCCAAGGCCTCTAGGAAATCCTGCTTGAGGCTCTGGATACGAGCAACAAGCTCAACATGACTCCTCAGGGACTTTACCTCGTCAGGATCATCGTTAGCGAGCACTGTAATAATCTTCAGAGAAGCAACCTTGGTCGTAAGACTCTTCTTGTCGGTGGCATATGCGACCCTCAGATTGGCCATATCTGCAACCAACCTGGCCATCTTTATTTTCTCCTCGGCTAGCTCGGTGATGAGCCCGACCTGGATCTGGTATCGATCTCCAACTTGGCCAACTAACTTTTCCTCAAGATCCACAACGGATACCTGTGCCTTCTTTAGCTCTTTGGCAGAGCAAGTCCCTTCGTCAGTGTAGACCACTACCCTCTCTAGAACCCTCATCAAGGCGGAAGCATCCTGGGCCAGAATTTTCCTTTTGCATGCTGTGTCGAGGCCCTTGAGGTGCTAGAAATCTTCCCGAAGCACGACCAGAGAGTGACCTCCTTCAAAGTACCCCCTATTGAGAAAACAAGAAGGAAGCTCAAACTTGTCCCCTGTAGTATCCTCAGTAAGGTTTATTTGCTTGTCAATCACACGAGGCTGTTTCTTGGCCGAGGATACCTACATCATAGAAGACTACTTGCCTATGTGGAAGGAGGAGGAAGTCTGAGATCTAGATCGGGGCTGAGACACAACTTCAGCCAAATGACTCTTAGGTATTTTCTTTACTTGTTTTGCCCGATTATCCACTGCCATCTTAATCACGCGGTCCTGGAGGCTCGACATCTGGTCTGCAATAAACAATGAACACAAAATTATAAACAGGAAAAATAAAAACAAGCAAGTTAATAAGAAAAATAGCTACCTAAGAGCTCTAATGCCTCTTTGACGATACCACACTCAAGGAGCTCCTTGGTGTTAACGTATCGAGATTAGAGCAGAGGTTCCCCGTGATCATCAACGATGATCTCCCCTTTCTCGGTCTCACACCGAGCATGAGCGAAACCATTGACAAACGCCACAAGCTTGTCTTAATCGGCTTGATCGTTAGAGTCCAACTGGCTCGGCCTGACGGTGTAATAGTCTATGCCTTACTCGAAGTGGTCAAAACTCCAATGGAAACATAACTTTGGACCAACCACTTATTTTCCTTACCGCGTTCATTGAGACGAGGATTCTCACTCGGCCCGATTATGACCTCTCGGTTGAACACAAAATTGATGGCCACCAACGACACATGTTGGATTAGGTAATACACGTCCATAAATCTACAGACTAAGTCGGAAAACGTCTTGAACAACTTCCGCAGATATTTTAGAGAAACCAAATGATGTTTTCTTTCGAAGATTGGCGTTGAAGATGGAAACTGCAAAAAAACAGTGGAATCGTAGTGCCAATATCAAGATATCGACAAACAATCTCGGAAGCTCGAATGAAGGAGATCGAATTCGAGTGCAGTTGGGAGGGCGCCAATTCCAATGGTTGAAGATACCCACTAGAAGGTAACTGAAGGGAAACCGCAACCCCATCTCCTTAAAAGCAAACTCATACATCGTGAGATCCTGTACAACCTTCATGTTTTCTATTTTTGAAGAATACAATTGGAACTTGATGAAAATTGGCCATGAAGTTGGGATAAAAACCTGACCAAACCTGCTGAAAATTTCCCTAAGTGTTTATACAAAAATGCCATGACTTCATGAATTTTAACTCAAAATCCAAGCACTTCTAGGACTTGATCAACAAAGTAAAGTTGTAGATATCATCAAGATATACAACTTTCATGTTGAAAGGTTTCTTTGAATCATCTTCCATCTTGGTGAAAGAATGGCATGAAGTAATGAAATTATCATGTATAAAAAACACTTAGAAAAATTTCTAAGTCTTGAAAAGTTTGACTTTTCACATTGAATTTTAACTTTCATGATTTCTTTATGATAAATATTTGTATTTTGAATGTCTTAATGAATTGTTATCTTTGAAATCAAATTTTGACCGAAAAGTCAAAGTTTGACTTTTGGTGTATCAGTTGACTTTTCATCCGTTAACCAAATTTCAACTATCAATCCACTAATCTCGAGAAATGATTTAAGCCATGGAATTCGGTAAACATGTTATGTTTAAGTCTTTGAGATTATGCTTCAAGCCATTAGGTCATGTATTAGGTTAAAGGTCAATGATCAGTCGTTCTTAGTCAAAACCCTAATTTGTGGTCTCAGTGTTTCGGAGGTGATTTTGTCTGATCAATTCCTTGAGAATCCTTGAGCATTGGAGGTCCTTTGTGAAATGTCTTGAGAAAAGAAAGGTAAAATTTGGGTGTACAATAGTTGCTCCTTTCAACCTTCTTAAAATTGAAGAGGTAGATTGGTGAGTCCGCCATTTGTGACTTGAAGGTGGAAGATTATTGAACACTTAAGTGCCCAGAAATTTGCACTCGTTTGTACATGAGGTGAACCGTTTGTTGATTATCGGGAATGGACTTAGAGATGCCATTTGGAGAAGTGATGGAGATTTTGTCAGAGATGGGCTTACAGATTCCATCCGGAGTGAATGTCAAGGGAGAAGTATCAGAATAAATCTTTGGTCGATTTATACTGAAACTGTGAATGTCGTTTGCATATTTTTAACTGGAAGAGATAAATCTAACTAGAAGAGGTCTGTTGTTTGGAAACTTCACTGGGGAAATATTCCTAAACAGAAGAGGTCTGTTGATTTCCTATCTTTAATCTGGAAGAAATAAATCTAGCCAGAAGAGGTCTTCATTCTCCTGTCTTTAATCTGGAAGAAATAAATCTAACCAGAAGAGGTCTTTTTTGCCTGTCTTTAATCTGGAAGAAACAAATCTAACCAGAAGAGGTCTTAGTTCGTCTTTCTTTAATCTGGAAGAAATAAATCTAACCAGAAAAGGTCTTCGTTCACCTGTCTTTAATCTAGAAGAAATAAATCTAACCAGAAGAGGTATTCGTTCTCCTGTCTTTAATCTGGAAGAAATAAATCTAACTAGAAGAGGTCTTCATTTTCCTGTCATTAATCTGGAAGAAATAAATCTAACCAGAAGAGGTCTTCGTTCGCCTATCTTTAATCCAGAAGAAATAAATCTAACCAGAAGAGGTCTTCATTTTCCTGTCTTTAACATGGAAGAAATAAATCTAAGTAGAAGAGGTCTTCATTTTCCTGTCTTTAATCTGGAAGAAATAAATCTAACAAGAAGAGGTCTTCATTCGCCTGTCTTTAACCTGGAAGAAATAAATCTAATCAGAAGAGGTCTTCATTTTCCTGTCTTTAATTTGGAAGAAATAAATCTAATCAGAAGAGGTCTTCGTTCACCTGTCTTTAATCTGGAAGAAATAAATCTAACCAGAAGAGGTCTCCATTTGTTTGTCATTAATCTGGAAGAAATAAATCTAATCAGAAGAGGTCTTCATCTGCCTGTCTTTAATCTGGAAGAAATAAATCTAACCAGGAGAGGTCTTTGTTCGCCTATCTTTAATCTGGAAGAAATAAATCTAACCAGAAGAGGTCTTCATTTTCCCGTCTTTAATCTGGAAGAAATAAACCTAACCATAAGAGGTCTTCGTTCGCCTGTCTTTAATATGGAATAAATAAATCTAACCAGAAGAGGTCTTCGTTCACCTGTCTTTAATCTGGAAGAAATAAATCTAACCAAAAGAGGGCTTCATTTGCCTGTCTTTAATCTGGAAGAAATAAATCTAACCAGAAGAGGTCTTCATTTTCCTGTCTTTAATATGGAAGAAATAAATATAACCAGAAGAGGTCTTCATTTACTTGTCTTTAATCTGGAAGAAATAAATCTAACCAGAAGAGGTCCTCGTTCGCCTATCTTTAATCTGGAAGAAATAAATCTAACCAGGAGAGGTCTTCATTTGCCTGTCTTTAATATGGAAGAAATAAATCTAACCAGAAGAGGTCTTCATTCTCCTGTCTTTAATCTGGAAGAAATAAATCTAACCAGAAGAGTTCTTCATTTTTCTGTCTTTAATCTAGAAGAAATAAATCTAACCAGAAGAGGTTTTTGTTCGCCTGTCTTTAATTTGGAAGAAATAAATCTAACCATAAGAGGACTGTTGATTGATGATTGATTTTTCCTGCAAGGAAGAGGGTTAGTTGCATGCAGATGTATGCATGGTGTAATGATGTTCTCAAAATATATGAGATTATGCCATATGCATTTGTCATGATGTATGAACATGATATGTTTTATTGAAGTGAATCTTTGACAAATGCTGGGGAGGTTTGGGAAGTTAAATCCCAGACTGCTTGTTGGAGATAAAGAGTATGTGTATCTTTGAACCTTATTTAGAGTGTTTCCACTAGGGATTCCTATTATGTTGTTTGAGGAGAAATCCGTTGGGGAACATTGACTTTTTTTGAGAAAACTCTATGGGGAGCGTTGATTTCTGCTTGGGGAATAAATTTCAGAAGTTTTAGTTGTCCATTGCTCTACTGGGGAGCTATCTCTTGATTGGAGAGGAAGAAAGTTTAGTTGTTATCTAGTCGGATTCCAGGCTTCACAACAACTTGCTAAGGAAGATGAAATTAACTGTTATCTGGTCGGATTCTAGGTTTCATAGAAAATTGAAGAAGTTAAATTGTTATCTGGTTGGGTTCCAGGTTTCGCAGCTTAAACTTGAGGTTAACTATTATCTGGTCGGGTCCAGGTTTCAGCAATTTGAACTTGAGGTTAATTGTTATCTTGTCGGGTCCAGGGTTCAGCAACTTGAATTGTTATCTGGTCGAGTCCAGGTTTCAGCAATTTGAACTTGAGAATTATTATCTGGTTGGGTCCAGGTTTCAGCAACTTGAATTGTTATCTGGTCGAGTCCAGGTTTCAGCAATTTGAACTTGAGGTTAACTGTTATCTGGTCGGGTCCAGGTTTTAGCAACTTGAACTTCTATCTGGTCGGGTCTAGGTTTCAGCAATTTGAACTTGAGGTTAACTGTTATCTGGTCGAGTCCAGGTTTCAGCAACTTGAACTGTTATCTGGTCCCGTCCAGGTTTCAGCAATTTGAACTTAAGGTTAATTGTTATCTGGTCGGGTCCAAGTTTCAGCAACTTGAATTGTTATCTGGTTGGGTCCAGGTTTCAGTAATTTAAACTTGAGGTTAATTGTTATCTGGTCGGGTCCAGGTTTCAGCAACTTGAATTGTTATCTGGTCGTGTCTAGATTTCAACAATTTGAACTTGAGGTTAACTGTTATCTGGTCGGGTCAAGGTTTCAGCAACTTGAACTGTTATCTAGTCGGGTCCAGGTTTCAACAACTTGAAGTATTATCTGGTCGGGTCCAGGTTTCAGCAATTTAAACTAACTGTTATCTGGTCGGGTCCAGGCTTTATAGTAAATTGAATCAATTGTTATCTGGTCATGTCCAGGTTTCGTAGTAATTGAATCAATTGTTATCTGGTCGGGTCCAGTTTTCATAGTAATTTGAATCAACTATTATCTGGTTGGGTCCAGGTTTCACATTAATTAAATCAACTGTTATCTGGTCGGCTCTAGGTTTCACAGTAATTGAAGAAGTTAAACTATTATCCGGTCGGGTCCAGGCTTTAGTAACTTAAAATTGAGATTTACTGTTATCTGGTTGGGTCCAGGTTTCAGCAACTCAAATTGTTTTCTGGCCAGGTCCATGCTTTATAGTAACTGAAGAAGTTAAACTATTGTTCGGTCGGGTCCAGGATTTAGTAACTTAAAATTGAGATTTACTGTTATTTGGTCGGGTCCAAGTTTCAGCAACTCAAATTGTTATCTGGTTGGGTCCAGACTTTATAGTAAATTGAATCAATTGTTATCTGGTCGGGTCCAGGCTTTACAGTAAATTGAATCAACTATTATCTGGTCGAGTTCAGGCTTTACAGTAAATTGAATCAACAGTTATCTGGTCGGGTCTAGGCTTTACAGTAAATCGAATCAACAGTTATCTGGTCGGGTCCAGTTTTCATAGTAATTGAATCAACTGTTATCTGGTCAGGTCTAGGTTTCACAATAATTTGTCTGGATGGGATGAAGTTGAACTAGTATTTAGTCGGGTCTAGGATCCGTGGTAACTTGCTTGAAAGGATGAAGTCGAACTGTTATCTGGTTGGATTCCAAGCTTCGCAGTAACTTGCGGTGATAGTAATGACTCTGTTGCGGATTGTAATGATTTTGCCGGGTATTAGGGGTTTTGGTCCTTGATATTAGTCTGAGAGGTAAACTCAAGCTGGGGAGTTTGTAATTTGTTGGGGAGATAAACCCTGTTGATGAGAATATTTGACAATATGCAGGGGAAGTGTATTTCTCAAGAAGGAACTCCATAAGACTTCTTCTTTTTAGACCAACTTAGACGAGGAGAGGATTTTTCGGAGATTGGAACTCTGGCTGAGGATTTCATGAATCCAAATCTGTGGGGATAATTTGATTGAAGTAACTCTGTGTGGACGTCCTTGAAATTGGCCTTGTGGAGATTTGTAGACAGTTTGGACTCTTTCAGAGTGACAAATCTTATAATGATAGATAAATTGATGAGATAACGGGACATATTCGTATGCTTTAATAACTTTTTCCTGGACCGTCTTTTTAGATTTTTGGTCCAACTGGATACCCTTTTTTGCCCAAGCCTCCTTTTCAGGTTTTCAACATGTCGGGTGTACAATCTTTTGTATATATCCCTAATTTTTGCCTAGGTATGTCAACCTAGCGAGTCTCTTTTCATGGGTAGTATTTTTCGACTATGTCCGCGTTCATAGGGTGTGGAGAATTGTCATTATCTATGGTAGTAACTGTTGTAGAAATTCCAGAAAATGTTTTCTCGGTCGTACGACACCCTTTACTAGAATTTATGTTCAATGCCCAAAGTGATTCTGGTGGAGACTTGCCCCTGGCTATTCAGGACTTTATGAGAGATTTGTTGGAATCTTGACTTGACTGCCACTGATGAGTTGGAAAATAACCTGTCATGCCCCCTTGATTATGGGAGATTTGTCATTGGAAGTGTCTTCCCATTTGAAGAGAATTTCCGTTCATTGGATATTCGTCGTCCAAATTTCTCTGTTGTCGACCAATTAGCCATATGCAAACAACAGTATTCAAACAATGCAAAGTTTATGTTTGTCTTGAAGTTTTGAAAATGCATTTTTAGCAGATAAAAGAATTTTGTAAGAATATGAATTCGACTCAGGATTTACAATAAGCCTTACAGGAGTCAGGATACCTTTTGTAATAGTATGCTTTTGAACTAACCCATCCTTCAATTAGGACTTTTAAAGGGTTGTAGTGTGTCCTGGTTCACAGTTTAAGAAACAAAGGATATGGCTCAAAGTTTATTTGTAACCAACCCGTTCTCCATGATGTTCTCCAGTCCTATACTCAGTTAATTGCGCATTTGGATTTCCAATTGAATCTGGAATGATATTTTGGTGATGGTTCGGATAATGGAAGTTTATTTGAGAAGGAAGTCATTTTTGGAACATTTTTATGTTGTTGAGGATTTGTAACGACCTTTTTTATATTTATTGTCCCTAATTTTTTTGCCTGACTGTTTTTGTTTTGAGACTACAGTTAGCGGGATGCCCTAGTTTTTTAAGTCTCCTTCATAGGTTTTGATTCAGTGGTATTTTCTTTTTGAGAGGTAAAGACTGCTTCTTTCATGGGGAACTGACACCATTTTATTTATTCAGAAGGATATTTGTGAAGTGACATCTTGCGACTGAATGCGCATTAGAAACTACCCTTCCCTAGGTTATGATTAAAGGTTTCAGTTTGTGAGAAAAAGAAAACTCCTAATTATTTGGCTCAAAGGGGTTGACTAGGGATTATCTTCCTTATAACTCCATATTTTAGGGTTTGAAATAACGCCTGTACGTCATCAGCAAGGTCTTTCCAAAAGCATATTGTATGAGATTATGGTTTTGTTTTCGTCATCCTCCCTCTAAACGCTTACAACTTTTAACAAGAGTTGAATATCACAAAAGGGAGTAAAAAGCACAGTTTAAATATAGTGAGAATAAATGGATTAACTTGAGACAAACATATGCAATGCATTAGTGAGAATTATCAAAGTTTGACATAAGGACAAATGTTTAAACAAACAAAGAAATTACAACTGAAAGTTCGAATGAACAAAAATTTCTCCGCCTAAATTTGTCACTTCAGATGGTGTGTATTTTAAGGGTGATAGAAAAACTCAATTTGACCATCTTGTGCGAATTCCAACGCCCCTTCGTCGATCAGGTCTTGAATCTTATATTTCAACATCCAACAGCTATCAGTATCATGCCCCGGACTGTTGGAGTGATATGCACACCTTGCATCAGGATCGTAGTTAGGAGCAGAAGCATTAGGATTCCGAGGAGGATCTTTCAATGTGACCAAATTCATCTTCAACATGTGTTGCAAGGCTTGCGACATCAACATGTAGAGTTTGGTATATTTCCTATTGGATGTATCCCGCTTACGCCGACTACCCTGTCGTTGTTGGTGAGGTTGTTGTTGGGATCGTGATGTAGTGGTAATTTGGAAAGGTCTACTATCCACCAAGCCAACTTCTTGTCTCATTGGGGGATGATTAATGACTTGATCCCCAATCTTAATTGTTTGCTTCATATGGTTTCATCCGTCTTGATGAAGCTTGTTGACGATAATTCTCAACTCTTCTTGTCCCCGAGCTAAGTTTTGGATAAGACCCATCTATCCCAACATCTGAATTCTCATCGTTGCTAACTCCACTTACAATTGTCTCATCTGGACCTCCTTGTTGTCTTTAGGATTGTTATTGTTCATGCTCTCAATGAGAAGTGCTTTCACTTCTTCTTTCCCCTTGGACAGGTTTAGGAACAAATCTTGAAGCTGATCATTTTGGGTCTGAAGATCTTGGATAGTCTGCTCGAGAGCCATCTTTACTTAAAATAAACAGTAAACGGATGAGAAAACCTGTATGGGAAAACTTGTCATGATACGATGCGTGATATGTGGATGCAATGTTTCCAAAGATCTCGCGGGGTAAACACAAGAAAATGTTAGTAGTTGAATTTTGATCACAACTTTCATTGAAGAACTTCGTATCATTGAATGTCTTTCTACGAGAATGAAGCTCACCATGTCAAAAGTGGGTCATAGCCCTTGATTCAAGTTATCGTGCTTTGGTTTTTAACAGCATTTGGCTAGAGGAAAATAAATCCTCTTGCCCCTTGAAAGACATCTGGCTTAATATAACCCTGCATCACAAAACCTTGAGATCCTTGAAATGGTTATTGAAAATGCTATGGTATGATGTCATGATGTTATGTACAAATGAACATATACAAACAAAGCAAACAAGTCCTTAGGTTTAGTCTTGCATGGGGTTCATAGGTAAGTACCCTCTTGAAGTTTAGTTGGTTCAACCTATTCTACAAAGTAATCGGGTTCTAGGGAATCTCAATATCATTAATCTTTCTTCATTGGGCATTGTCTCGACACAATCAATCTTTTCTTGCGGCCGAAATATCCTAAAAGTCCAATCTTAATGAGCGCAGTATCGAGTATCAACCAATCTTCAGCTTTGCACCAAATCGGCTATCTCACTACTTCCTAATGGCCAAGTTGTTCAATTAAAGGTTCTACAGTCAGTTAGTGCTTCATGACACCGCTCAGCGGATTCGTATTCTCCTCGATTCAACACAAGGGATACCGGTACCAACAAATGCGTCATACTAATGTAGACATTGCTTCAACCATATCGGTCTAAGCCGTACAGTTTCCAGAATCTATTGCTACTTACCTAATAATGTTCCCAGATCTGGGTAAAGGATAAAAAAAACCCAAACAAGGACCCAAAATGTAAAGCAAACAAATCAAACAATGAAAGCATTTAAAGGTGATCTAGTCTTTAAGGTAACCCCACTTTTAATTATATCCCCAGTAGAGTCGCCAGTTCTGTAATACGGTGGGAGAATTGACTTGGGTATTTTGCGTTTTATCGCAGTTCTTGCGGATAGCAAGAGTCGCCATCGACTTTTCTTTTATCCAATAAAGGAAAGGGTGAAAAGAACAGGAAATACCTTGTAATAATTTTCTTGAGTTCGGGGGGGTAGGCTATGAAAAGGGAAGGTGTTAGCATCCTTTTCATCAGTAGTTATCTGCGGGCTCTTAGTTGCTAGCTCACTTTGAAAATGCTTTGTTTGAAATGTGTTTGTGATGGTTTTTGAAAGTATTTTTGAAAGTGCCTTCGTTTCGGCAAACTTTGTAATGATTCTCGTCTCTATAAGAATGCATACAAAGTGTTGAATTTTTGAAAATATTTCATGTTTGAAAGTGTTGGTGTATTTTTGAAAGATGTTTTGAAGATAAATTGTGAGCAAGCAACTATGAACGTTCTACCTACTCAAAAAGTCTTAGTTCTTTTCCTCCTTCTTTTGATATTGCTATCTTACATTTGATTGATAAGAAGCCCTATCATTGGATGTGAAGGGACGGGCGTGGGTCATCGTATAGTCATAAAATGCAATTTTGTGACATACCTTAGCATTTTTCTTAAGGGTTTAAGATAATTTTGAAGGCAACATTCGAAGCGTCATCGAGGTACTATGATCTTGTATTTTGATTGTTTTTGCTAAGGTGTCTCACATGCATAACATGACCATTTTCTCAAGGCAACAAGTGGAGTTAACCCTAGAGGTTCAAGTGTGCAAGTGTTTATTTTTCATGCATTGTTGTTCTTGAATTAGGGTTGTTTAAGTATTGATTTTTTATCTTTCTATACAAACCCTAACTACTAGCATTTATATAAAAACGATAAATTGCGGAAAATAAATGTCCTACGCTATTATATCATTTGAGGGTGGGGTATACAAATTTACAAATGGGGATGAAATAGAAGCCTAATTATTAAAACCATATTTAATATCAATGAATAAAAATATATAGAAAATATAAAAATAGTGTAAAAAGAAAGGAAATTTTTTTTAACCATTATGTGCCGACACATGCATCTATGCGTCGACACATAACCCTTCTTGTTCCTGTAAAACCAAAATCAACTCAGTATGAGTCGATACATAAGGGTATGTGTCGACTCATTTCTTGTTTATGTCAACACATTCGTGTTTGGTGTCGAGTCATACACCTTTTTCCTTTCTATTTTGGGTCTGGATAGCAGTATGTATCGAGGCATAAAGCCTTGTGTCGACTCATACTCTATTCTATCATTAAAATGTGTCAACTCATGCTGCATTTTTTTAGCTCTAACATCGTTCTATTGTCTGTACAAGTCAGTTCTCAATATATAATTGATAAAAATGAACAGTAAGCATGTAATTAGCTTCAAGGACAAAGATATTTACATTTTATCTTCACAAATGAACCATTAATGATGCTTTGTATGAAGAGTTCAAAGTCAAGAAAACTTACCTTGAAACTGAAACTTGTGCTTTGATTTAGAGTTGCAGAAGCTAAGTTGCAGGTGGCTATTTTTGGAAAATGGTGATGGTGATGTAACAAAAATTGTTCTTGTGCTTTAACAACTCACGTATGAGGTATGTAGAGTATTTGGATGGTTTGTTTGGATAGAACTTTGCAAAGTGTGAGAGGTTAAAAGATTTTGACTTCTAAAACTCAAGAGTGGAGGCTTTGTGGACAGTTATGGAATTTTGAGAGTATGAGATTTTGAGGGCTTGTATACACAACAACACTTTTATCCCTTTATCTTGCAAATGGCCTCTCTATTTATAGAGAAGGTTTGAGACATGAAACTACTCAGATTTTAAAGTCACATGTTATGGCTATCTTATTTGTTTTTGAAGCAAGCATGAAGAACATGTTTCCAATGTTTGTACCAAGCTATCTAAAGTGGTTGATAACTTTAAACATGTTTGTTCTGACTTGTAGGAGTTAAGTGTGATTAGAACAACAAGTTAGAGGCTCAAGAAATTGACTTTGTGATTAAAGTGGACTTTTCAAGAATGGATATGTTACTTTCTTCCAAAAATAGAATGATCAATTGGACAAAGGCTCAAACACTTGGATAATAGTTTAATTAGTTGTGTAAGCATTCAATTAAGGAGTGAGATACAAGTTTGAGGTCTGTAAAGTGAAGATTATGCGGAATAGCTAGGGTTTTGGTTCATTATTCATCACAAATATACCTTGTAAATCAAGTTTGAAACCCTAACTTTTTGCCTTTGATTCTCTTAGCTCAAGTATGATCTCAATGAGTTATTGGACATTTTGGAAAGCTTGTAACATCCTCTACAACCTTCATATTTTCTATTTTTGATGAATCCAATTGGAACTTGATGAAAATTGGCCATGAAGTTGGGATAAAAACCTGACCAAACCTGCTGAAATTTTCTCTAAGTGTTTATACAAAAATGCCATGACTTCATGAATTTTAACTCAAAATCCAAGAACTTATAGGACTTGATCAACAAATAAAAGTTGTAGGTATCATCAAGATCTACAACTTTCATGTTGAAAGGTTTCTTTGAATCATCTTCCATCTTGGTGAAAGAATGACATGAAGTAATGAAATTATCATGTATAAAAAACACTTAGAAAAATTTCTAAGTCTTGAAAAGTTTGACTTTTCACATTGACTTTTGACTTTCTTGATTTCTTGATGATCAAGCTTTTTATTTTGAATGTCTTAATGAATTGTGATATTTGAAATCAAATTTTGACCAAAAAGTCAAAGTTTGACTTTTGGTGTATCAATTGACTTTTTATCTGTTGACCAAATTTCAACTATCAATCCACTTATCTTGAGAACTGATTTAAGCCATGGAATTGGGTAAACATGTTATGTTTGAGTCTTTGAGATTATTCTTTAAACCATTAGGTCATGTATTAGGCCAAAGGTCAATGATCAGTCGTTCTTAGTCAAAACCCTAATTTGTGGTCTCAGTAATTCAGAAGTGATTTTGTCTGATCAATTCCTTAAGAATCCTTGAGCATTAGAGGTCCTTTGGGAAATGTATTGAGAAAAGAGAGGGAAAATTTTTGGGTACAACACCCACGCCTTCTCCCATAAAGGTAAACACTTCCTCTAGGAAAGTAGCATAGCACGAAGCTATTTCTTAAGGCTTTTACATGATCCAAGTCAGGTCGGGAGTAGTGGTCGTATCAACCAGATGAGTGTCCTCGATGTAGCGAGGCATTTTAACCTGAAAAGCATAAGACAAAAGTGAATTTGATGGTCAAATCAAATCCCCCCTTCCACTACATATCAAGTCAAAGGGCGCAGAAAGGCACGAGGACGATGCCCCCGACCGAGGCCCCTGTTCAACAAAAACAAAGTCACGAGGACATCCCCTATGACCAACACTTTAGTGAAATCATGACAAAAAACTTCCCTGGTAAAGACCGACAGACATAATTCCACAGAGAAGGAGCTCCCTGACATTAGAACCATGAGTCCTGCGAGGAAGAATCTCCCTGACACATGAACTATGAACTTTGCATGAAGTTCATCTGGAAACTCATGAGATTAATCGCAAAATTATGAACTTCATGATAAACCCCAGGAACATCGCCAACACAGTCTTATGCAAACCCAGCTTTCCACCCTAAACAGAAGCGCCAGAATACCCACCAGTCAGGACATCACAGTGGCCGACATTTGAAAAAAGGAATAGCCACCGTCAAACACCAACACTCACCGAAACTAAACTCAAAAGGAAGCAAAAAATAGCATTCAGAATAACTTAAGCATACAAATCAAGGGGAAGTTAAGAGCTTACTTGATTAACAGAGTAGAGATTCCAGTTAGAGGTGGTTCGATAGCAAATATAACGATGGTGACGACAGTGGAACAATGATAAACCGAGAGCAAGTGAAAGAGAAAATATGGGAAACTTTTCAAATTCTTTACCTATTTCCCTATTTACAAGCCATTTCTAGGGCACGTGGACGCGTGCCAATGATTAGGGAAACGTATCCTCAGCAACCCTATTCTAATAGCCATAATTACGCGTTGCCTCAAGGGAACATGACATATCATATTTTCAAATTCCATCAATCATTCGGCTCCCTGTTCGTCGAGCACAAACGAAAAATTCTCACATTCCCTCACGAACAGAGCCTTGGAGAAAAACTTGAAGCAAATCTACGAGCATCGCGAAATTCTCGCAGGCAAAAGACGAATATTCAGCATGAGCGCTAGCTGAAACTGTTGACCATAGTCATATACCCTGCTCTTTCCTCATGAGAAAACACCAATTGGTCATGAGTAAGATAATGTCTTCGGGCATGTGAACTTATGAACCACGAACTCGCAAACCACAAACCCCCATGAGGGCTCTCTTTGTGCATAATCCCTTACTCCTACTCGACACACAAGATGACTCTAAGTCATTGCTCCTAGGCCTAGTAGAAACAAATTTGGGGGATTTTATTGTGGACTGGACTTGTGACTGGACAAATCCACCAGTATCCAGGATGGCCCAAAAGTGTTGGCCCAATCCATAAGGATTAGTGGCGAGCACACTTCCCAAATGCCCCTCTCCTAAGGACACATGGCCAAAAGATGTCGTACATCTCACGTAGCTGGAAACAGACATCTCTTCCCGTGGTAACGACTAGCCCATGCATTGTCTGTGAGATACAGGGAAGCTCCCCAGGACGATGAACACGAGCTGCTCATTCCTGCTTTCATGTAAGAATCTTGACAGTTACCTATTTTTAGGCCTTGATATTTGACCCATAATAGGAACCAATGGCTAAGCACTGAGGGCACTATAAATACCATAACACCTGTGAGGATCAGGTATTCAGCTCTTAATCCCTTTTTTCTCCCACATGTCTCTGCACTCTTACTTGCTTGAGCATCAAAGTGCCTTACAGGTACACCCTCTCCTCTGTGATTTCAGCACTGTGGACGAAGTTACTAGCCCATTACGTGTTTTGATCACCGGTAAGATCACATGTCTTCTATCAGAACCATTATCAGACTTCCCAATTACAACAGAGAACTCAATTTTGGAAGCCTGGGTGTAAATCTATTGAAGCATGTGTTCACGCTCAGTTAACTCTTGTTTAGTCATAAATTTTTTACGAATATCTACTTAAGAAACAATAGGTTTAACATCCAGATCGACATCAACTGGTTTAACATCATCTTCGATATTACCTGGTTTAACATCATCTCTGACATCATACGATTTAACATCATTATACTTAGTATATTTATGAAAAGTATCAGGTGCACCATATCTACATCCAAACATAACATAGGAACATATTTAATATTTCAAGTCAACCTTGAAAATATTCAGAAAGGCATATCTGGAACACATGTAACTTACTACAGAGATACATCTCCAAACTCAATGTTCATTTCAACCATCAAAAACCAAATTAATGCAAGCAATATAGAAGGATACATGTTCTTTACCTAAAATTGTAACTTCTTTTTCTCCTTTTGATGTTATAAAACACAAAAATGTTATTTTAGAATGCAAAAGTTGATTGAGAATGGGTGGAGGTTTTCAAGGGTTTTGATAGAATAGTTGTCTTTGATCATGAAGGAGAAGAATATGAAAGGGTGGTGTTTTATTTATTTTCCCACTTGAAATTTCTAGAGATGCATCTCTGAAATCGTCACTGGTTTAATTAAGAGTGGCTCACTTTCCAGATTCTACATGTGTGTATTAAAAACACAATACAATGGTGATTCTAGATATGCATCTTTGAAATATTTTTAGCTTAAATGGAGTGTGGCTCACTTAACACGCCCTTTATGTGAGTATTGAGTATGTTTGGAGATGCTTCTCCGAAATATATAAGGGAAAATTCAGATTTTCAAATATTTCCTCACCCATAGAATGGATAAAGTAATACCCATTGAAAGTCAGTCTATATTAGATAAGAGCCTGTTTATACTGGATAAGAGAATCCAAACAAATGAAAATTAAACATGACACACCTACACCTTGGTTGATTTTACTAAAATATTCTTTAAAAAAAATGAAATTGTAAAAGAAAAACTAAATATTTTGGATTTTTCAAACACTAGTGTAACATTTTGAATTTTTGTGGAATTGTTTGAATACTCACAAGTAATAGTTTTAAAAGTTTTTATTTGATTTTTTATAGTCATGAAATATATTATATAAATGTATATATTTTATACATTTATACTTGATTTTTAAAAGATTGGTATCAAATATTTTATTTTGTACCGTATTTTTCAACAAATCTTGTATAAACCTTATACCCGGTTTTTTCAAAAAATTTAGTATAAATGCTATAGTTTATACTAACTTTTCAAAATATCTGGTGAAAGTGTAGCGGTGACACCAAAATTTGTATAAACCCGATACTAATGTAGGGGTGACCAGAATTTTTAAAAATTTAGTTGCCAATTTTTTTTCAATTTTTTAATTTTTTTAATTGTTTGATTTTTTAGTGAGACAAAGAGGAAGAAATGGTACCGTTATACCTAGATTAAATTACAATACTTTTAGAGTTTTTGTAGTGAGCTCTGGTGGAGACGGCGAAGATGATGGTGATGATCGTTTGCATACTAGGATAGATAGAGTAGCTCCCATAAGTTCTCATAGTCGGGGGATCAAAAAGAATCATATACCACATACTATTTTTCATAATGGAGGTGGAGCTAGGTGCCCCAATAGTGTCAATGAGGAGGCAAAAACCGTTGTGACTGGTTATGTTGAGTTAGAGATGCATACGAAGGTGTCTAATCAGGATGATAAATGTGATAATCGTGGTGGTCCTGTAAATGAGGGGTTCTTTGGTGGGCCTTCTGACCTTACATTGTTGAGAGGGTATGTCAATCACGTTGTCTCAAAATTATTCTATACTTTTATCACATGCTCTTGTATATTAATCTCTTTGCACTTTGCACCAAAATTTTCCACAACATTAAAAACTCTTAAGAGGTGGATAGAGGATAGGAAAACAACTTCAATGACAATCATCAAGGCAAATTCTAGACCAGTCACGATGACCTTGAGAAATAACTTCTCCATTGTGAACTATTCCTTCAGTTTCTCTAGTGCTCATGTGAAATTTGTCTCCATTTCATGTTCCAAGTAAGCAAGCCCAATAGAAAATGTCAACTTGGTTGACATAATAACAATAATCTCATGTAGTGGTGCTAAAGCAGTAAAGCAACAAGCAAAAGTAATTATTTATTTAGTCTTATCATATCGTCTATGTTGTACCCCAAAATTTTCCCTCCCATATTTCTCAATACATTTCAAGTGAGGTCCTCAAATTGCTCAAGGAAGTCCAAGGGTTGACCAGACAAACTCTCTCCTAAGGTAGTCTACCTCAAATTAGGGTTTCAGTTTGCATCAAGATGTTTGAATCCAAAGGGTCCCAAATGCTCACCATTGTCCTAATAGGTTATCAAGATCATCCATGTCTAGTTTCAAGCCTTGTAGAGGAAATTTGCTCAGTCAATTGCTCAAAGGCTTGAAAATCAACGGTGTCAGAGCAAAAGTCAACTGTGGCCCACATACAGTCAAACCTCAATATTTTTGGTCAATATTCTCATTTTGAAGTATTATTCACCATTTTATCAAGGTTTGATCATGATTCCTCAAGGATTGCTCACAATTCATCAAAACCCAAAAGTTACTAAATTAGGGTTTTGCAAGAAAAGTCAACTCAACTTTGACCAAGCATAACTTTCTCATACTTTATCAAAAATGACCCATCCAAAGCTCATTTTTAAGAGGATGAAATTCCATACAATTAATCTTCAGCTCCCAAGTTCAAAATATGCACTCACAAGAATATATGAATTTGGACATTATAGGTCATTTTGAAAAGTCAACAAAAACACCTTTTGGGTCAAAGCTTCATACATGAACATGGAAGACTCAATTGAGATAAGACCAAAAGGGTTAGAGGACATCTTAAGATTTCTAAAAATTCCAAGAACACCTATCTAGGGTCAAAATTAACCGAGTTATGCATTGGCAAAGTTGACCCTTTTTGCAAAATTGCCAAAATTCAAATGTGTCCCAAATTGCAATTTTTGCCAAATGGGCCCAACTTTTTATGCTTGCACTGAGTTTGTAATGTGACCCACAACCCATGATTACTTCCACTTGCCATCCTTTCATTTTTGCCATTTATTGTGATTTTGTTTCATTTAAATCAAATAAAATCAAAATAAAATAGTAAAAATATCAAAAGCTAATCAAATATTGAGATTTTGTGCATGTTTAGGTCTATTATATAGCTGGAAGTGAAATAAAATCGTGCAAGGTTCAAATGGACACAAAAAGATTGCATTTTGCTTGATTTGGAAAGATTTGCACAAAGGATCAAATCATGAATCAATTATCATAATTAGAGAAGATTTGAAACCAAGTTGCAACCCTAATTCATTCTTGGATACATAAGGAAGGATTGCAGACCAAAAACAGGGGGATGGAGGCGTGCAAAACAGAAAACAAAATTGCAAAATTTCAAGAAAAGTTGTAAATCAATTTCCAGGTTTCAGGCCACTTCAAGGCATTATAACCATCCCAATCGCTTGTTGGACGCTCCTAGACCGTGTTGCAACCATTGGAAAGCCTCCTTACACTCAGAATCACGCTGTAAGTACCACACGGTTTTTATATTTTCTTGAAATCGAATACCATCATTCTGGCATCTTTAACGTGATTTATTAGCATATTCTTAATCCATGAGTTATTTGCAAGCTAATGGTTGTACTTAATTGCATTTTTATTGACTATACAGCAAGTTGCCATGGCTAGGGTTCTAGTTTCGTTTTTAGGGGTTTTGTGTATAGGGACAATTAGGCGTGGATAGTGGTACCATGATGCTGGTGAGGTTGCAACGAGTTGATTGGTACCACTGGTTATGATTTATCATGCAGGGACAAGATTTTGGAGTGGAAAAGGGTTGTACCTACGCCCAGTGTCCGTAGGTAAAAGTAGTTTGTCTAAAATGACAGAGCCATGAGGACAATGATGGCGTGGCTTGTTGTGAATGGCCCATTAAAATTTCGCGCGTTTCAGAATTTTCTTTTGTATTTATACTATATAATAATTGTTTGTTAATATTTGTACAATTAACATGGCTAGTTCAGATGGCAAGCGCGCAGGGTGAGAACGCCTAAGGGTCTGGGTTCGATCCCCAGGTCCCCAACTTTGCTTTCTATTATTTTGTCTTGCATGATCAGGTACACATGTACACAATAACCCCACCATACATCATCAGCACCCAGCCAACAGATCTTTAACAAGCCAGATCCAAGGCCTTCCCAATGAAGGTCCACCATAGGCATGAGTCAAGCGCACGCATGGGATTAAAAAAGTCAAAACAGGCCAGGAGTTATTGGGCTCAGGATTGCAAGTCTCACCCCCCTTTTTCTAGCATAACACCAGGCCCTTTTCTCTTTCTCTTCTCTAACTTATTTTTTAATTTAATTTGTTTGAATTTTTTTCTAACACAAAATTAATTTCTTTTTTTCACAAAAAATCATAAAATCAATTTCACAAATTTAGAATTAGGTTTTTTTTATCAAATATAATTTAATTTTAGTTAAGTTTAATTTAGGATTAATTCTAACTTTTTCATATATTTAAAATCAATTAGAAAAATTAGGGTTATCATGTGACTTAATTTTTATTTCTTTCCCAAATAAAACAAAAAAAATATAAAAATAGGTTGATTTTATTATTTTTTCTTAAATTTAAATTAATTAGTAATTAGGTTTTGTTTATTTATTCAATTAAAACTCTATTTTTCTCAAATAACACAAAAAACACAAAAATAATTATTTCTCTTTTAATTAGGCCTAGTCGGGGTCAAAACCCTAATCTCTCATTTTCGATTCATCACGCGCGTTTATATTTTTTACAATATTAATGTAACTGCTCACGGTATGTAATAGTTTAATTAGGATTTTCTTTTATTTATTATTTTACGGGTTTTTTTGGCTATGTAATTAATCCCTCCCCCGAAGCCTTGTAATAGCGTAGGTTTTATTTCTCGCATTTTAAATTTTCGCAAATATTAACTATTAGATATATGTTAATAGGATTGTATGACAAGATTGCATGACAATTTAAAATGGCTAGAAAACCCTAATGTGCAAAGATAATAACTGAAATCAAATCACTCGCACATGCGCACTCCTAGGGTATACTCTCACTTCAGTTGCCTTCGGTAAAACGGTCATTAAGTATATGGTGTCTTAGTGGTTTCCCTCTTGTCTAAACAAAGATCAACTGTTGCCTCGGAAATGTTGCCTCTGAAAGGTCGCCTCAGAAATGTTGTCTCGAATATGATCTTAAGACATTAGGGTTATTACTAAGGCGTCCTAACATTGCTTTGGTGATCGTACGTCCCTTACGAATTGAACCTTACAACTCCAACGATGGTGCTACCTATTTCTCAATAATAGGATAGCGCTGTCTAAAGGAAACGAGAATAGAAACAATCCTTTTTCGAGTAGGTAGATACTAGTAGGTACTTGCTCAAATCAAGCTTTTTCACACCAAACACTTTTCAAACAAAGTTTTCAAAAACACTTCGTAACACTCTTGAAGACAGAAGCAAGGGTTAAAACGAAGTAAAAAAAAACTTTTCAAAACAAACACACACAAGCAATTTTTAAAGATGAGCAAGTACCTAAGAGCTCGTAGATAACTATGGATAGAAAGGGTGCTAACACCTTCCATTTCTATAATCTACCCCCCGTACTCAAAATCTCGAAAAAGGAATTTTTTTGTGCTTTTTTTCCTTTCCAGTTGGATAAAATAAAAGTCGGTGGCGACTCTTGCTTACCGCAACATTTTGCGAACACAAACGCAAAACACAAACCAACATTTTCAAAACAGTCGGTTCTGCAACCGTATCACATAACTGGCGACTCTGCTGGGGACTAATAAGTGGGGTATACCTTAGGATTTAGTTCATCAAATTGCTTCTCTTGTATGTTTTGGTTGCTTTACTTTTAAAGGGTTTTTGTTTGGGAGTTACTATAGATCCTAACCCAGATCTGGGGACATCTTTTAGGTAAGTAGAAATAAACTGTGAGGGAATTATACAGCGTAGACCAATACGGTTGAAGCAGTAACTACATTGATGTGGCACATTGGTCGGTACCGGTATCCCTTATGGAGAAACTAGGAGAATACGGGGCCGCTATGTGTGTCGTTAAGCATCAACCGACCTTAGAACCTTTAATCGACCAACTTGGCCATTAGAAAGTAGTGAGATAGCCGGCCTTAGTGTAAAGCTGAGAACTGGTTGATACTCGATGCTACACTCATTGAGACCATACTCTCGAGATAGTTCTGGCCGCAAGAAAAGATTGCGTAAGCTGAAACCATGACAGATGGAGGATGTTCAATGATATTGAGAACCTCTAGAACCCGGTTACTTTTGCTAGGAC
This sequence comes from Vicia faba, assembly GCA_948472305.1. Lineage (NCBI taxonomy): Eukaryota > Viridiplantae > Streptophyta > Magnoliopsida > Fabales > Fabaceae > Vicia > Vicia faba. The sequence continues at coordinate 751,084,853 of OX451736.1, read as the reverse complement.
AGGTTGAAACCAACTGAACTTCAAGAGGGTAATACCTTTGACCCCGTGCAAGCCTTAAACTCAAGGGCTTTTGTGTGACTTGTATGCCTTTGCCATGTTTATTATCTGTTATACATGTTGTTTTTATCATGACATCATGCATCATAACATAGCATGCATACTTCATTATACTAACCATTTCAAAGACCGAGGGGATTTATCTTTGTTCTGTTTTGCAGATTATGGCTTCCATGCGCAGAAATACCATCCGAGTTAACTTTGTGTCAATACCCACTCAACTCAAAGAGTTAGCCTCAAGAGTCTCTGAGACTTATTCATTCATTAAGGGACATGGTCAGATTCTTAGCCTGGTCACTTCAAAGTTTGATGAGCATATGATGAGTGTGCTTTTCCAGTTCTTCGATCCTGTGCATCATTGCTTTACCTTTCCAGATTATCAACTGGTTCCCACTTTGGAAGAGTTTTCTCTCTTATTGGGCATATCCATCCTTGAGCAGATGCCCTTCACAGGTATGGAAGAGAATCCTAGACTAGAAGACATTGCCTCAGCTCTGAATCTGAAATGGGCTGATGTAGTATCCAATTGGGAAACACGAAGCAGGGTCGAAGGTTTCTTATCCAAGTTTCTAATAGATCAGGCTCAACTATTCTGGGATAATTTGGATTTTCAGGCTTTTGAAGATTTCTTGGCTCTCCTTATATATGGTTTGGTTCTCTTCTTGAATCCAGATTCATTTATAAATGTGAACGCGGTCAAGATTTTCCTTTCTCACAATCCTGTGCCTATTCTACTGGGTGATATCTTGCATGCCCTCTACACTCGTATTGTGCGAAGAAGAGGGACTCTTATGAGTTGCATGTCGTTGCTGTCAATGTGGTTTATTTCGCACCTCCCTAAGTCTGTGCTGAAAAATGAAGAAGGTTTGGGATGGTCTTACAGGATAATTTCACTTTCCCATATAGACATTCTTTGGAGCTCCCGGGTTATGGAAAGCACTACTGTCATTGATCATTGTGGGGGATACCCTAATGTCCCATTGCTTGGAATCAGAGGGGGTATAACCTACAATCCTTGTCTAGCTTTGCGACAATTTGGTCGTGCTCAGAGAGACGGTCCCCATGAGCTACTTCTTACATATATTGCATTTGACTACAAGGGAAGACGTTGACGAGCATCGCCGGAGGTTTATACGAGCTTGGGGCATGGTGAACAGATCTGATCCCCAAGGGCTAGGACCAAGGACTTCCCTTCCTATGCAGCCTTACCTCCAATGGGTCCGAGCTCGTGCCCAGAAGCTTGGAATGCCCTATGAAGCAGTATTGCCAGTGATTGTGGAGCCCACCAATGAAGAAGGCATTTCTTATACAGTTCTTCACCCTTACATGCCCACTGATCCTGGGGCATTGCAGAGGTCTTGGATTCAGCTGAAAGAGGAAAGGGATACTTACCGGGAGAAGTACCATGAGCAAGAAAGGAAGATCTTGAAGCTTACCAGGCAGCTCGAGGAAGAAAGAATGATCAATGACTACGTCAGCACAAAGAAGAAGCTTCCATGGGACTTTTGATTTTGCTTTTCTAGTTCTAGTTTTGTTTTTCATTTAATTCTTTGTAACGCCTTAAGGGCATTATTGAACCTTTTTACAAGTTAATCTAATAAAGTTTGTTTATTGTTTGGTTTGCAAATTTAAATCTCCCAAAGTCTTTGAAATCATTACATACGCAACCCATTATCATGCACACCATTACAGGTACCATTATAGGTTTCTCATCTTCTTCGCTGTTTATTTCAGCAGAAATGTCTCCTGATCAAGCCATCAAAGATCTTCAGGCACAAAACGCCCAATTCCAAGAGATGTTCTTAAGCTTGGATAAAGGGCAAGAGGATTTAAAAACTCTCATTCTGAAAGAGAAGAAGAAGAAGAAGAAGAAGAAGAAGAAGAAGGTCGTTCTTCTGAATATGGGAAAAAGGTTTGGGGATAGGTTGAAACAGCAAGCTGATTTGTCCTCTTCATCCAAGGAAGGGGAGAACCAAGAAGAAGAAAAGGGCCCCAATCATGCAATCTCTTATAATGATACATATTATGATGAGGAGCAATATCCTCCTGCCGAGGATATGTACAAGCAGTTAGAAGACCGTCTGAGTGCAATGGAGATTCAGAAGATCCCTGGTTTGGATTTAGAAGAACTGGGATTGGTATCAGGAGTGGTGATCCCTCATAAGTTCAAAGCTCCGGTTTTTGCCAAGTACGATGGAATATCCTATCCAAAACTCCATCTCTGCTCGTATGTCAGGAAAATTCAACCCCACACTGCTGATAGAAATTTGTGGGTGCATTTCTTTCAAGATAGTCTGTCAGGGACTCAACTTGAATGGTTTTATCAATTGGAAGGAGCTAATGTCTGAAACTGGGAAGACCTTGCTGTTGCTTTTTACAGGCAATATCAGTATAACGCCGACCTTGCTCCCACTCATACTCAGCTCCAGGGTATGTCTATGGGTGTAAGTTAAGGTTTTAAGGACTATGCTTAAAAGTGGAGAGACTTGGCTGGAAGAGTCAAAACCCCTTTGTCTGATAGGGAGTTGGTTGACATGTTTCTAGGGACGCTATCTGGTTCATTTTTCAATCATCTTATCAACAGTTTATCATCTGGGTTTACTGAGTTGATCTTGACTGGAGAAAGAGTAGAAGCTGGTAGCCAAAGTGGTAAAATACATAAGGACACTTCATCAAGTGCATTAAAGAAGCCTTTCACCGGTAAGAAAGAAGTTAGTGCAGTCTACGGCCCAAGAGGCCAAAGCAGACCTGAACACCGTCAAGCAGTAAATGCGGTAGTGATATCAAGACCCACAGTTGCTCCACAATGCAACAATCAACAAAGGATGGAAAGACCACAGAGGAAGTATACTCGGCTTAATATGACCTTGTCTCAAATTCTACCACAATTAGTGAAGACTAATCTGGTAACTCTGAGGGAAGCCCCGAAGAACCCCAACACCACTTCTCCTCACTATAACCCGAATGCCCGCTGCGCCTATCACTCTGAAAGTCCAGGTCATGATACAAACAACTATTGATCCTTGAAAAACAAGGTGCAAGATTTGATCGAAGCCAAAGAGATTGAGTTTGACGCTCCGGAGAAGCCCAACGTCATAACTGCTCCCATGCCCAAACATGGTCATGGAGTAAATGCTGTGGAAGATGATTTATTTGTGACCTCCGTGGAAGAAATGTCTACTCCTTTGATGACAATTAAGAGGAATTTGTTGTTAGCCGGTTTATTTCCAGGCTGTGGCGAAGGTTGCCACATATGTTCAATTCTGCCTGCTAGTTGCCACTTATTGAAATCAGGTGTTCAGCGCCTGATGGATAACAAAGAGATCATGTTCGAAAAGACTATGATTCCGTTGGTTCCAATTGAAGATGTTGGCATCATAACCATTTCCGCCAATCCTTCCAAGGTTTCCTCGAGAAAGCCTGTTAGGATTACACCCGTCCCAAGAATTGCTCCGTTAATGATTACTGTCCCTGGTCCTATCCCATACACTTCGGATAAGGCTGTCCCTTTTCACTATGGGGTTGATGTCTATTACCATGGAGTTAAACAAGACTTAAAGAGTGAGGAAGCTGATGCTGATGTCAGCAATATTGTCGGGGCTAGCAAGGTCACCAGAAGTGGGAGACTCTTTTCTCCCGAGATTTCCCCTCCGACTGTTCACAAACCTGTTGTCGTTCCATCCGCTGATACATCAGCTACTATCCCAGTTCCTGTTCCAGTCATCACCCCTGTTGCCGAGCCATCTGGGACTCGGGGCAAAGAAATCATAGGTGAGCTTACTCGAACGGAAGCACCTAAAAAGATCATTGTAGAAACCTCGAAACAAGAGATAGAATAAATTCTAGAGATTATCAAGAAGAGCGACTACAACGTAGTCGAGCAGCTGGGGTAGACCCCGTCAAAAATCTCCATGTTATCCTTGTTATTGTGTTCTGAAGCCCATGCAAAGGCTTTAATTGCATTCCTCAAAACTGCGCACGTGCCGCAGGAAACTTCAGCCGATCAATTCAAAGATTGCGTAGCTAGTTTGACTGCCGACAATGGGCTGGGTTTCTCAGATGTAGATTTGACTGCTAAAGGAAGAAATCACAATGATGCTGTGCATGTCTCGATCGAGTGCATGGGCACTACCATGGCCCATGTACTGGTAGATATCGGGTCCTCATTGAATGTTCTGCCAAATAAGGCATTAGACCGTCTGGACTGTGAAGGTTTGATTGTAAAGCCGAGCAATATCATGGTCATAGCTTTCGACGCGTCAAAAAGGATGGTGCACGGGGAGGTGGATGTCCCTGTTAAAGTTGGATCTCATACTTTTGCATCCACTTTCTACGTGATGGATATCAGACCATCATATTCTTGCTTGTTGGGTCGCCCTTGGATTCATAAGGCTGGGGCAGTGACTTCCACGCTCCACCAAATGTTGAAGTATCCGGTAAAAGGGAAGATTGTCACGGTACAAGGTGAAGAGAAGTACATGGTGAGTCATCTTAATTCCTTTCTCTACATGGAGATGGATGGGGAGTTCATCGAAACCCCTTGTCTGAACTTTGAAGAGGTCCCCCAGACTTTGGCGTCGACTGAAGTTGCTACTGACAAACCTCTAATGAAGATGGCTTCTCTCAAGGATGCTAGGGCTGTAATTGAAAAAGGGGCTCAAAGGGTTGTTAGGCGCGCGCGGATTGGAAGACCTCCTCTGCATATCAACAATCAGGGAGTTAATGCGGTTGAGGATGGTGAAGATTTAGACATCGACAATTGGATCTACCCAACGACCAACGGTGGATTGAACAACTGGACGACGAAGGACTTCATACCCTGTTTCTTTTATTCCACAGTAATTGACTTTTGTTTTGAGATTTGTAATAAACAGTTTGAAACTTTACGCCCGGTGCCTTTCCCGAGGCACCTTGGCTTTGCTTGTGAGGGCTTATTATTTGTCATTTTCATATATCACTAATAAAGCATTGGACGTTTCTTGCATTACAAATTTTGCGCTCCTTGTTTTTCTTTTCAATCTCTCACTTTATCAAAACAGTTATTCTCTTACACACACTCACGTATCATAATGCAGATCCATATCCACTCTGGATCCCATTGATAATGACTTTGATATTGCCAGTTATGACTTCGAAAATCTGATCAACCAAGTCGAGGACGAAGGTGAGGATGATTGTGAGGTGCCTGGGGAACTTGCTAGACTGTTACTACAGGAGGAGAGGGCCATACATCCTCATGAAGAGCCGGTTGAATCAGTGAATTTGGGTACCAAGAAAGACAGGAAAGAGGTCAAGATAGGTGCGAATTTGGAGCCTAGTGTCAAGCAACGGTTGATACAGATGCTACGCGACTATGTTGAGATCTTCGCTTGGTCTTATGAAGATATTCCTGGTTTGGACACTGACATTGTGGTACATCGGCTGCCGACTAAAGAAGACTTTCCTTTGGTAAAGCAGAAGGTTCGCCGTATGCGCCCTGAGATGTCTGAGAAAATCAAAGCTGAGGTCATGAAGCAGTTTGACGCGGGATTTCTAGTTGTCACTTATTACCCGCAGTGGGTTGCCAACGTTGTTCCGGTGCCTAAGAAGGATGGTAAGGTACGGATGTGTGTGGACTATAGAGATCTGAACAGGGCGAGCCCCAAAGATGACTTCCCACTTCCTCATATCGATGTTCTGGTCGACAACACCGCGCATCATAAGATCTTCTCCTTTATGGATGGTTTTTCTGGTTATAATCAGATTAAGATGGCTCCTGAATACATGGAGAAGACAACCTTCGTTACACAGTGGGGCACCTTTTTCTACAAGGTAATGCCTTTCGGGTTGAAGAATGTTGGGGCAACTTATCAGTGTGCCATGGTCGCTTTGTTCCATGACATGATTCACCATGAGATTGAGGTTTATGTTGATGACATGATCACAAGGTCCCAGACTGAGGAAGAGCACCTTGACCATCTACAGAAACTATTTGACAGGTTGAAGATGTACAAGCTAAGGTTGAACCCGAACAAGTGCACCTTCGGGGTAAGATCTGGTAAGCTGCTAGGTTTCGTCGTTAGTGATAAGGGTATTCAGGAGGACCCTGCCAAAGTAAAAGCCATACAGGAAATTTCGGTCCCCCGCACAGAGAAAGAAGTTAGAGGCTTTTTGGGACGTCTGAATTACATCGCCAGGTTCATTTCACACCTGACTGCTACTTGTGAGCCAATCTTCAAGTTGCCGAAGAAAGATCAAGTGGTAAAATGGAATGATGAATGTCAGACCGCTTTCGAAAGAATCAAGGAATACCTCCAAGAGCCACCAATTATGATACCTCCAGTTGAAGGAAGACCCTTGATCTTATACTTGATAGTACTGGATAATTCAATGGGGTGTGTGCTGGGGCAGCATGACAAGTCTGGCCGAAAAGAGCACGCTATTTACTACCTTAGCAAAAAGTTTACCGACTGCGAGACCTGATACTTGTTACTCGAGAAAACTTGTTGCGCTTTGGCATGGGCTGCTCGCCGGCTGAGACAGTATATGCTGACTCACACCACCTTATTGATATCAAAGATGGATCCAATTAAGTATATCTTTGAAAAGCCTACCTTGTCCAGAAGAATAGCAAGATGGCAGATGATCTTAACTGAGTACGACATCTAATACATGACCCAAAAAGAAATCAAGGGGAGTGTATTGGCAGATCATTTGGCGCATCAGGCCGTGGATGACTACCAATCCATGAATTTCGAGTTCCCGGATGAGAATATCATGTTGGTGACTGATTGTGAAGAACCTGGATCGAATGAAGGACCTGAGGAAGGATCCCGATGGTATATGTATTTTGATGGAGCATCAAACGCGTTGGATAATGGCATTGGCGCTGTGATCATATCTCCTGAGGGCTGTCATACTCCGTTCACCGCCCGATTATGTTTTAAGTGCACCAACAATATGGCGGAGTATGAAGCCTGTATCCTGGGTCTTCGAGCTGCTATTGACCTGAGGATTAAGTTCTTGAGTGTATTCGGAGATTCCTCTCTAGTGATCAGTCAGATCAAAGGCGAGTGGGATATGAAGCACCCAAGTCTTATTCCTTACAAAGAATATGTACTGACATTGCTCCCGCACTTTGAGGAGATAACCTTCGAACACTTCCGGAGAGAAGAGAATCAGTTAACGGACGCGCTAGCTACCTTGTCTTCTATGTTCAAAGTCAGGTGGGACAATGAAGCTCCCCAGATTACCATCGAGAGGTTGGACGAGCCCACACATTGCTGTGACATTGAGACTGAAGAGGTGACAGATAAACCCTGGTTCCACGAGGTAAAGAGGTATCTTGAGGCTCAAGAGTACCCCGAGGATGCATCTGTTAATGATAAGAAGTTCCTGAGAAGGTTCGCTACAAAGTTCTTCATCAGTAATGGGATCCTCTATAAGCGTAATCATGATTCAACCTTACTTCGATGTGTGGACAAAAGCGAGGCAGAAAGGAACATGGTAGAATCACATGAAGGTACTTTCGGAACTCATTCCAATGGACATACCATGGCACAAAAAATCCTACGGGCAGGATATTATTGGTCTACTATGGAAGCCGATTGTTATCAACACTCTCGGACTTGTCATAAGTGCCAAGTCTATCCTGATAAGGTGCATGTACTTCCAGTTCCTTTGAATGTTTTGACAGCTCCTTGGCCTTTCGCAATATGGGGCATCGATATGATAGGTGAGATCAGACCTACTGCGTCCAACAGGCATCGTTTCATTCTGGTAGCTATTGATTACTTTACGAAGTGGGTTGAGGAAGCTTCCTTTGCTATAGTAACCAAGAACGTCGTGGCATAGTTTATCCGACACAAACTGATCTCCCGATACGGTGTACCGGAGAGGATCATCACGGACAATGGTATAAATCTCAACAATACAATGATCACTGAGCTCTGCAAACAGTTTAAGATTCAGCATCATAACTCTTCTCCCTACCGGTCGAAGATGAATGGGGTTGTTGAAGCGGCTAACAATAACATCAAAAAGATTGTGCAGAAGATGACGGTGACGTACAAAGACTGGCATGAGATGTTACCATTCGCTCTTCATGGGTACCGTACCTCAACACGGATGTCAACACAGGCAACACACTACTCTCTGGTGCATGGCATGGAGGCGGTCCTACCCATCAAAGTCCAGATACCCTCTCTCTGGATTATGAAGGATGCAGGTTTGAGCGAAGATGACTGGATCCAGACCCGGCTTGATCAGCTGAATTTAATCGATGAAAAGAGACTTACAGCTATTTGTCATGGTCAGTGTGATACGGTGGGAGAACTGACTTGGGTTTTGCGTTTGTTTTCGCACTTGTTCGGTTTAGCAAGAGTCGCCACCGACTTTTTACTTTATCCTAAGGAAAGGTCAAAAAGCACAGGAAAGACCTTTGAGATGTTTTCGTGGGTTCGGGGATTAGATTATGAAAAGGGAAGGTGCTAGCACCCTTTTCATCCATGGTTATCCATGGGCTCTTAGTTACTTGTTTTAGATCACTTGCCTTTGCTTTTCAATTGTTTGAAATGGTGCTTTGTGTGTGTGGTTTTGAAAATGTTTTGAAAAAGATGCCTTGTCTAGGCAACCTTTGTAACAATTCTTGTTTGAATGTTTTACAAAGGTGTTTGTCTTTTTGAAAAGATAATTCAATGTTTCGAAAGTTGTTTTGGAATTGTGTTGTGGAGTGTGTTTTGAAAAAAGGAAAGGGTGTTTTGAAAGTTTGATCAAGTAACTAAGAGCTATCTACCTTAATTTACTCAAAGATCTTTCTTATGTTTTAACCCTTTTAACAGTGTTGTTTCACCATTGTATTTGGTGAACAACCTTGCATTAGGATGTTAAACGGGACAGACGCGGGTCATCGTATACAATCATTGAAGGCAACTTGTGAGACGCTCTAGCAATTTTGTAAGGGACAAGATCGTCTTATCCAAGGCAACATCGAGGGTCATCGAGGGACTAACGATCTTTGTTTATCAAAGGGACATTTGCTAGAGTGTCTCATACTCGAGGGACATGATTGCATTTTCCGAGGCAACAGGTGAGGTTACCCTAGAGGTGCAAGTGTGAATTGTGTATTGATTTTCATGCATTTATCTTGTGTTAGGTTATCTAGCGGTTGATTTTGAATCTTCGCATACAAACCCTAATTACTATACAGTATATGGAAAGCGATAAATTGCGGGAATTTAAAGTCTAAGCTATTACAAATAAGTATCCGGGGATGGGGGGGTACAAATGTTTACAAATGGGGATGAGCCTTATCAGAATAGTGTCTAAATATTATTTACAACCAAATCGAATCGTCGCATTCTCAATGTAAAATATAACAAGGTATAAGAATCAAAGATAAACAAAAGTATTGTGCCATGCATATGATTATTTACAAATGATCAAATGAAAATTAAGTATTATTATTATTTTTGTGTTTTTGTTAATTATATAAACAATAAACTTTACAAAAAAAGAAAAAAATTGTTTAAATAAAAAAACTATTATTTATGTATTTTAGTTAATGTTTTTAGAAACTTGTATAAGATTAATTAAACAAAAGTTTTAAAATTATTTAACTTAATAAAATCTAATATTTAGATATTTTAAGTGAAATAAAAAGTATTAGTAAAATTTATACAACAAGGTAATATATTATTATTAACAAAGAAAAAATAAAATGAAGTGATAATAAAAAGGTATTGGTTTGTAAACATAAAAAAATAAAAAAAGAAGTTAAATGGGCTTGGAGATTGTTTGGCCCAAATAACAAAATAAAAACAGATTAACACAAAGGGGGGTGTAGGAGCCAGTTTGTTTGGGCTTACCAGTTTTATGCGTGGGGCAGGCCCAAACGGGTTTGACAATGTTTTTAGGGTTTGTTTGTGTTTTGTTCAGAAGGTAGGGTTGCAATTGTGAACGGCGCCGCTCTCCTCCTTTCTTCGTCCTCTTCATCCTTTCTCAAACGTGGACAAGTTGATGCCTCCTCCATGCCTGGCTACTGGAGCGCCGCCCTCTTTCACTCCTTTACCTCCTCCCGGTGATCCAAGTTTGGTATTGAAGAGGTACGAATTGTTCATTTAGGTTTTTTCAGAGTTACATTAGTGTGATTCCTGTATGTTTATCACTTGCATGTTTTGATCCTTATGTTTTCTTTTGTTTGATGTTTACATGTAGTATAAACTTGAGGTTTGAGGAATGTACCTTGAATGTCCTGCTTCTGAGAATGGTGGAGGGAGGAAAGGGCTAGGAGGCGCCTCCTTGGTGGCCAGAATGGGGAGAACGTGATGACGCTTGCTGGCTGGTACTTTGTATCTCTCTATTTGAATGTTTTGTGATGATGCTATAATCTGAAAACACGACTTCTGAGTTTTCTCTTCTTCTTCTGATTTGGTTGGTTTTCTATGATGATTTTAATTCTGAGATGCTTGCAATAGTTGTTGTTTGGTTGTTCGATGATGTTGACCTTGTGATGAACTTTGCTTATTGTTGTCGCTGTTGATTCTGTGAGAACTTTATTCTGAGAATGCTTACTAATTGGCTTCTGACTCTCTTCCTCTCTTTCTTGTCAATGATGATGTCTTTCTGAGATGCTTGTTAGTATTATTGATGGATTTGGTGTTTGAATTTGTATGAGTTTTGATGATGTTTGATGATGTTGCTGAGAACACTTATTGGCTATTGTTGTTATGATATCTGGTTTGGATTTGTTGGATTTTTGGTTTTGACAGGCTTGTTGGGTTTGGATTTGAACAAGCTTTAGGGCTTATTGTGCAGGCTTGCTTGTGTTTCCAGTTTTGTTTGAAGGTTTTTGATGCAGGATTGCTTCTGGTTCGTTTACCTGGTACAGGCAGGCTTGTAGTTTATTTTGAGGCAGGCTTCTGGATACTGAGTTTGTTCAGGTTTGTTGTGTAGGCTTGAAGGTTTCTGGTACAGGCAGGCTGTATTATGCAGGCTTGCTTGTATTTGAACACAGATTTGTAGGTTTGAAGTTTGCTTGGAGGTTTTAAGCAGGCTCTGGTTTGAAACAGGTTTTTAGCAGGTTTTGGTAAGTGTTTCAGGCAGACTGTTTGAAGGTTTGCTATGCAGGTTTCCTATTGGTTTTTAGGCAGGCTGGAGCTTATGCAGGCTTGGAGGAAACAGGCCTCAAGGCTTGTTGTGCCTTAGGCTTGCTGATATTTTGTTGTTTGTATGGAAGGCAGGTTTGGGACTCTGCAAGTTTTGTGTTTACAATTTTTGGTCTTTTGTCCTTTTTGTTCTATTTGTGCTCCTCCTTCCTCCTCTTTTCTGAACTGCTAGGAATCTTATATTTATTTGTCCTCTAAGCCTGCCCAAAAAGTGTAAGCCTACTTTACTCTCTTTCTCTCTCTTCAGAAAGCATATTTTATTGCTTAACATATCTTTTTTCTGAAAAGGTTATTGGCTTGGAAAATGATGAAGTGTTTTTTACAAGATTGCTTGCTTGCAATTTGATTTTCCTCTGCATATTTTCTTATCTTCCAGATTTTCTGCATTGCCCCTTTTGTGTACTTGTATGCATCTTTTTGACAGCTTCTTGATAGCTTGTTGACAGTCTGGTTGACAGTTACAGCTTGGTTGACGGTTTGAACTTATGCAACTTGTTTGTTCAGTCTGTGTAACTTAGTTTCCAATTTGTGCAACTTGGTTTGGCATTTTATTTTGATATTGTACAACTTGGTGTACTTTTATGCAGCCTTGTGCCTTCTTTGTGTTTGATTGATATGTTTGAAAAATAATTTTACTTTCCTCTTTGTGAACCAAGAAGAGAAATCTTCTTGTGATTTGCAAAGAGGATGAGCAAAATATGATGAAAATCAAAACAATCTGATTCCGACCAACAACCTTTAATGATGAGTTTTTGATTATCTGCCTGAAAATGCCTTTTTAATTCATCTGCACTGATTTCTTTTTCTGTCTTTGCAGGTAAATACCAATTGGGGATCAGAGAAGTATGAAGACTTCAAGAGGCTTAGAAGATAGTTTTATTTTATTTTTAATCATTGTAATAAACATTATTATAAACACTGTAAATAAATTTACTGTATTCAAATAACACTTGTAACAACAATTAAAACAAATAAAATCTTTTGTCAGATATTTCAATATTTCTTTTGCAATGCCTATTTATTTATTTAAATCTCTTGAATTAAAATGACTGGAAATGCATCCCAATTATTTTAACTTAGATAAAATAAATAATCAATAAACGTTGTAGTCTCACAATCTTGCATTAACCAAAAATACGCTCGGCATTCCAAATAACCCAATGCATTGCACAGTTAAACAAATGAACGTCCATACGCCTTTTACCTCATTGATCAAACTAAAGCTTCAAACTTTCAATCAGAAGCCTCAGCTTCTATCCCAGAGGTTCAGGTTTTGAGAAACAACAGAAATCTTGAACAAGCGTCAAAGCAGTGTGACAGTCAATTGAAATATTGTGGATTCGAACTCTTCTGAGAATGCGCGTGCAAACACTAATTTTGGATTTACTGTCAAAGAAACGTCTGCTTGATCAAACCCTGAGCCAAACTCAACCAAATCAATAGAAACCCTAATAATCTGTTTGGACTGATTTAAAATCAATGGAAACCCTAATTTTGGATAGACTGATAAGAAAAGTCTGTTTGACCGATTCTTGAGCCAATCTGAAAAATCAGGGAAAGCCCGGAGCTGTGATTTCTTGTGAAAAAGGGGAGGGCAAATTTTAGGGTACAACAGTTGCCCCTGTTCAATCTTCTTACACCTGAAGAGTTAGATTGGCGAATCTGCCATTTTTGACTTGAAGGTGAAAGATGATTGAACACTAGAGTGACCAGAAATTTACACTCGGTGATGTGATGGTAGAGGGAATGGGCTTAAAGATGCCATTTGGAGATGTGACAAAATCTTGTCGGGGGATGGGCTTAAAGATGCCATCTGGAGGTATGAGAGAAGTCTTACTGGAGATGGGCTTAAAAGATGCCATCCAAGAATGTGACAGAATCTTGTCGGAGATGGGCTTAACGATGCCATCCAAGAATGTTTGTTGTAGGTGAGTGGGTGAGTATCAGAAAGGTATCCATGTTTGGAACATCTCTGAACTGGGGGTCTGAATAAGCAATAGATTGACATCCATGTTGGGAAGCATCCGTAAACTGTTTTCAGAAGTCTTGAGTCTAAACAAGCGTTAGATTGACATCCGTACTTGGAGAATCCGTAAACTGTTTTCAGAAGTCTTGAATCTGAACAAGCGATAGGTTAACATCCGTATCTGGAGAACCTGTAAACTGTTTTCAGAAGTCTTGAAGTTGAATAAGCAATAGATCAGCATCCATGTTGGGAAGCGTCCGTAAACTGTTTTCAAAAGTTGAGTCTGAACAAGCGATAGATTAACATCCGTGTTTGGAGAATCCGTAAACTGTTTTCAGAAGTTGTGGAGTTTAATAAGCAATAGATCAGCATCCATGTTGGGAAGCATCCATAAACTGTTTTCAAAAGTTGAGTCTGAACAAGCGATAGATTAACATCCGTGTTTGGAGAATCCGTAAACTGTTTTCAGAAGTTGAATCTGAACAAGCGATAGGTTAACATCCGTATTTGGAGAACCCATAAACTGTTTTCAGAGGTCTTGAATCTGAACAAGCGATAGGTTAACATCCGTATCTGGAGAACCCGTAAACTATTTTCAGAGGTCTTGAATCTGAACAAGCGATAGGTTAACATCCGTATCTGGAGAACCCGTAAACTGTTTTCAGAGGTCTTGAATCTGAACAAGCGATAGGTTAACATCCGTATCTGGAGAACCCGTAAACTGTTTTCAGAGGTCTTGAATCTGAACAAGCGATAGGTTAACATCCGTATCTGGAGAACCCGTAAACTGTTTTCAGAATTTGAGTCTGAACAAGCGATAGATTGACATCCGTATCTGGAGAATCCGTAAACTATTTTCAGAAGTCTCGAATCTGAACAAGCGATAGGTTAACATCTGTATCTGGAGAACCCATAAACTGTTTTCAGAAGTTGAGTCCGAACAAGCGATAGATTAACATCCGTGTTTGGAGAATCTGTAAACCGTTTTCAGAAGTCTTGGAGTTTGAATAAGCAATAGATCAGCATCCATGTTGGGAAGCGTCCGTAAACTGTTTTCAAAAGTTGAGTATGAACAAGCGATAGATTAACATCCGTGTTTGGAGAATCCGTAAACTGTTTTCAGAAGTCCAGTCTGGAATTGAAAAGGAACCGGTGTAGGGTTGCCTAATGATGAGTCCGTGCAAAATTGCATTTGGAATTTGAGAAGGAACCGGTGTAGGGTTGCCTCATGATGATCAAGTAGATAGTTGTCCTGGTTTGTTACAGGCGTTAATCCTTTTGCTGAAAAAGGTAAATTGTTAGTTGAAACACAGTTATTTTGCATGAAATGTATGATGCAATGAACTGTATTTCATCAATGTTTATGATATATGAATGTCACGATTATGTATGCAAGCTTAATAGCCGTCTTACTGAGGAAGATAAAATCTGGATAGCTGGAGATAATGGACTCTTTGACTGCTGTCGGGGAAAGTGAATCCTTGACTGTTGCAGGGGAATTGCAAGGATCCTTGATTGCTGAAGATGAGAAATCCTTATTGACTGCTGACTGCTTGGGGAACAAGGAAAGCTTTAAAAATCTTTACTGGGAAGTTTAAAACCTGGGAGACTTATGCTGGAAAAATGGGACTGAGAATCTTCAATCTGTTAGGAAGTATCTTTATGGGGAGAATGATCATTATTCTGAATGAGTGACAGAATGGCAACCGTGTCTGGAGCATATCTGGACTGTATCTGTAGTTGAGATCTATATGAGTAGCAGAATGACTTCCGTATCTGGAGTGTATCTGAAACTGTAACTGGGATCTGAATGAGTGACAAAATGACAACCGTGTCTGGAGCGTATCTGAAACTGTATCTTGGAGTTGAGATCTGTATGAGTAGCAGAATGACTTCCGTGTCTGGAGTGTATCTGAAACTGTAACTGGGATCTGAATGAGTGACAGAATGGCTACCGTGTCTGGAGTGTATCTGAAACTGTATCTTCCAACAGGTGATGAAGGAATTTTTTGATGTTGATCGTAACTTCCAGCAGGTGATGAAGGAAATTTTGAACGACCTTTCAACTTGAAATGTAATTTGTTTTGGAGAATAAATCCTTGACAGATGTTGGGGAAATAAACCCATGACAACTGGTCTGTTTAGAGAGATGATAAACCTCTTGAGGGCGCTTGAATTTATTTTCAGAAAGATTTCGGAGAGGTTTATCCTTGCCCCTAATATCAGATGCTTGTGGCCTTGTCAGGAAACTTAGACTATTCGTAACCTTGAGATTGACATTCGAATGCCCCAAGTGATGATGAGGGAGACTTGCCCCAAGTTACCCTGCAATTGAGTGATTTCTTGAAATCTTGACTGGACTGCCCCAGGTTCACTGAACTTTTAAAAGATTCGTTGAAATCTTGACTGGACTGCCCCAGTTTATCTTTGAAAGATTTGTTGAAATCTTGACTGGACTACCCCAGATTTGTTGGACAATACCAAACCAAGTCTCTTTTTGTTGACGGGAGATTTTTGCAACGGGAGTATCATCCCACTTGAAGTGATTTTACTCACCGAGAGAGCTTTCGTTCCTCCGAACATTCACTGTATGAATTTCTTCGCTGTTAGACAAGTAAACCACGTGCAAACAACGATATTCAAATAATGCAAAGTTTATGCTTGTCTCGAAGTTTTGAAAAATGCGTTTTTTAGCAGAAAACTTTTTATAAGACAAATTCAACACCAGATTTTAGGGCAAAGCCTTACAGGAGACAAGATACCTTTTGTAACAGTATGCTTTCGAACTAACCCATGCTTCAATTAGGACTTTTGAAGGGTTGTAACGTGGCTTGGTTCACGGTTTAAGAAACAAAGGATAAAGGCTCAAGGTATATTTGTTCCCACCCGCTCTTCGTGATGTCCTTCAGTCCTAAACTCAGTTAATTATGCGTCGAACTCTATTCGAGTTTGGAACGACATTTTGGTGATAGTTCACACAAGTTGGATTTTGGAAGGCAGTCATCATTTTTGCAACATTTTTCATGTTTATTGAGGATTTATAATAACCTCTTTCTTTTGATTTGTTATCCCTAACTTTTGCCTGACTGTTCCTGTTTTCGAGATTACATTCAGCGGGATGCCCCAGCTTTCTTAAGCCTCCTTTATAGGTTTTGACTTAGTGGGCTTTTCTCTTTTGAGAGATTGACTGCCTATGAGATAAAGAACCATCACTGTCTTTTGGTTCCAAAGGAATGTTTTTTGATGTCATTCGTTGTATTACGAACTGAGAGTTTGCGACTTCAATGCGCATCTTTTTTGAATTAACTGAGAGACTACCCTGCCCCAGGTTTAAATCAAAGGTTTCAATTTCTTTAGAACAGAAAACTCCTACTTCTTTGGCTCGAAGGGGTTGACTAGGGATTATCTTCCTTATAACTCCGGTGTTTAGGATTTGAAAGAAATGCATGTACATCGTCAGCAAGGTCTGTTCAAAAGCATATTGTATGAGATTATGGTATTGTTTCGTCATCCTCCCTCTAAAGGCTTGTAGCTTTTTATCAAGAATTAAATATCATAAAGAAAGCATAAGAATAGTGAAAACGAATGGATGAATTCAAGACAAACATATGCAATGCATTAATGAAACAGAGTTTGACATCAACTTATAATTGTTTGAATAACAAAAGAAATTACAACTTGAAAATTCAAATGGAACAAAAGTCTCTCAGTTCGAGCTTTGTCATTTCAGGTGGAGAAACCCTTAACGGAAGATTTTCATCTCGCCATCCGGCATGAATTTCAGCACTCCATTGTCAATCAAGTCTTGGATCTTGTTTTTCAACGCCTAACAGTCGTCGGTGTCATGTCCAGGACTATAGGAGTGATATACACAAAATGTGTCGGGGTGATAGCTAGGAGTAGAGGTATTGGGCTTCCAAATAGGATCCCTTAAGGAAGTCAGATTGACCTCCAATAAGCGTTCCATTATTAGAGATGATGGTATGTTAGTCTCAGTGAACTGTCTTCCAGACGTATTTTGCTTATGCTGATTACCCCGTTGATGCTGACGAGGTTGTGGCTGGGCGTGTGACCCTGAAGCAAGCTGGGGAGCTTTTCCCTTGTCTTCTTGTCTCAAAGGGGGTTGAATGATGACTTGATCTTCAACCTTAGATGTTTCCCCCACTTGGTTGTCCCGAAGCAGTTTGTTGACAAGAACCCTGAGCTCCTCTTGTCTTTGAGCCAAGTCCTGGATGAGAGCCATCTGGCCCATCAATTATCCCATCATCTGGATCCTCATTGCGGTCAGCTCAAACTGTAGTTCTTCCAACTGATCATTCTTGACACTGCCTGAATTCTCCAAGACCATGCCCCTTGTGAGGAGAGCTTTCACTTCTTCTTGCCCCTGGGACAGGTTCAAGAACATTTCTTGAAGTTGAGCATTTTGATCCTGGATATCTTTGACAATCCTCTCTAGAGCCATCTCTACTGAAATAAACAGTAGGAGAATAAGGAAACCTGAAAAGGAAAAACTGTTATGATGCGATGCATGATATGTGGATGCATGTTTTCAAGGATCTTTCGGGGTAAACACAAGAAAATGTTAGAGATTGAACTTTGATCAACATCTTTGATTGGAGAACTTTGTATCAGTGGATGTCTTTCCACGAGAATCAAGCTCACCATGTCAAGTGGATCATAGCCCCTGATTCAAGTTGTTGCACTTGATCTTTGATGGTGTTTGTTTAGAGGAGAATCCTCTTGCCCTTTGGTAGACGTCTGGTTCAATGTGACCCTGCATCAAAAGACCCTCGAGATCCTTGAAATGGTTATTGAAAATGCTATGGTATGATGTTATGATGTTATGTACATGTATGCAAAAGTAAGCAAGTGTATATACAGGTAGTTATATTCACAGAAAGCAAACAAGTCCTCAGGTTTAGGCTTGCATGGGGTTTGTCGGTAAGTACCCTCTTGAAGTTAGTTGGCTCATCCTGTCCTAAAATAGAAACCGGGTTCTAAGGAGCTCAATATCATTGGATTATTTTCTATGTTCATTGTTTTGGTTTAGCCACTTAACTGGCGACCAAAATATTCCAAGAAAACAATCCTCAATGAGTGTAGTATCGAGTATCTACCAACTTCGGACTGTACCAAAGTCGGTCATCTCACTACCCCTAAAAAGGCCAAGATGGTCAAGTAAGGTTCTAAGAGTTCATTAGTGCTTCATGACATCACTCAGCGGCCCCGTATTCTCCTTGACTACTCAAGGGCTACCGGTACTCACAAATATGTCACACTAACATAGCTACTGCTTCAACCATGTCGGTATACCCCGCACAGTTCCCTCAAAGTTTATTTCTATTTACCTAAAAAGGTGCCCCCAAATTCGGGTGTAGGATTTACAACAAACCCAAACAGGGAACCCAAAAAGTAAAGCAATCAAAGCAATCAAAGCAAGCATGTAAAGGTGATCTAAAACCCTAAGGTAACCCCACTTTTGGGATTCCCCAACAGAGTCTCCAGTTCTGTGATACGGTGGGAGAACTAACTTGGGTTTTGCGTTTGTTTTCGCACTTGTTCGGTTTAGCAAGAGTAGCCACCGACTTTTTATTTTATCCTAAGGAAAGGTCAAAAAGCACAGGAAAGACCTTTGAGATGTTTTTGTGGGTTCGGGGGGTAGATTATGAAAAGGGAAGGTGCTAGCACCCTTTTCATCCATGGTTATCCATGGGCTCTTAGTTACTTGTTTTAGATCACTTGCCTTTGCTTTTCAATAGTTTGAAATGGTGCTTTGTGTGTGTGGTTTTGAAAATGTTTTGAAAAAGATGCCTTGTCTAGGCAACCTTTGTAACAATTATTGTTTGAATGTTTTACAAAGGTGTTTGTCTTTTTGAAAAGATAATTCAATGTTTTGAAAGTTGTTTTGGAATTGTGTTGTGGAGTGTGTTTTGAAAAAAGGCAAGGATGTTTTGCAAGTTTGATCAAGTAACTAAGAGCTATCTACCTTAATTTACTCAAAGATCTTTCTTATGTTTTAACCCTTTTAACAGTGTTGTTTCACCATTGTATTTGGTGAACAACCTTGCATTAGGATGTTAAACGGGACAGACGCGGGTCATCGTATACAATCATTGAAGGCAACTTGTGAGACGCTCTAGTAATTTTGTAAGGGACAAGATCGTCTTATCGAAGGCAACATCGAGGGTCATCAAGGGACTAACGATCTTTGTTTATCTAAGGGACATATGCTAGAGTGTCGCATACTCGAGGGACATGATTGCATTTAGCGAGGCAACAGGAGAGGTTACCCTAGAGTTGCAAGTGTGAATTGTGTATTGATTTTCATGCATTTATCTTGTGTTAGGTTATCTAGCGGTTGATTTTGAATCTTCGCATACAAACCCTAATTACTATACAGTATATGGAAAGCCATAAATTGCGAGAATTTAAAGTCTAAGCTATTACAAATAAGTATCCGGGGATGGGGGGTACAAATGTTTACAAATGGGGATGAGCCTTATCAGAATAGTGTCCAAATATTATTTACAACCAAATCGAATCGTCGTATTCTCAATGTAAAATATAACAAGGTATAAGAATCAAAGATAAACAAAAGTATTGTGCCATGCATATGATTATTTACAAATGATCAAATGAAAATTAAGTATTATTATTAATTTTGTGTTTTTGTTAATTATATAAACAATAAACTTTACAAAAAAAGAAAAAAAATTGTTTAAATAAAAAAACTATTATTTATGTATTTTAGTTAATGTTTTTAGAAACTTGTATAAGATTAATTAAACAAAAGTTTTAAAATTATTTAACTTAATAAAATCTAATATTTACATATTTTAAGTGTAATAAAAAGTATTAGTAAAATTTATACAACAAGGTAATATATTATTTTTAACAAAGAAAAAAGAAAATGAAGTGATAATAAAAAGGTATTGGTTTGTAAACATAAAAAAATAAAAAAAGAAGTTAAATGGGCTTGGAGATTGTTTGGCCCAAATAACAAAATAAAAACAGATTAACACAAAGGGGAGTGTAGGAGCCAGTTTGTTTGGGCTTACCAGTTTTATGCGTGGGGCAGGCCCAAACGGGTTTGACAATGTTTTTAGGGTTTGTTTGTGTTTTGTTCAGAAGGTAGGGTTGCAATTGTGAACGGCGCCGCTCTCCTCCTTTCTTCGTCCTCTTCATCCTTTCTCAAACGTGGACAAGCTGATGCCTCCTCCATGCCTGGCTACTGGAGCGTCGCCCTCTTTCACTCCTTTACCTCCTCCCGGTGATCCAAGTTTGGTATTGAAGAGGTACGAATTGTTCATTTAGGTTTTTTCAGAGTTACATTAGTGTGATTCCTGTATGTTTATCACTTGCATGTTTTGATCCTTATGTTTTCTTTTGTTTGATGTTTACATGTAGTATAAACTTGAGGTTTGAGGAATGTACCTTGAATGTCCTGCTTCTGAGAATGGTGGAGGGAGGAAAGAGCTAGGAGGCACCTCCTTGGTGGCCGGAATGGGGAGAACGTGATGACGCTTGCTGGCTGGTACTTTGTATCTCTCTGTTTGAATGTTTTGTGATGATGCTATAATCTGAAAACACGACTTCTGAGTTTTCTCTTCTTCTTCTGATTTGGTTGGTTTTCTATGATGATTTTAATTCTGAGATGCTTACAATAGTTGTTGTTTGGTTGTTCGATGATGTTGACCCTGTGATGAACTTTGCTTATTGTTGTTGCTGTTGATTCTGTGAGAACTTTATTCTGAGAATGCTTGCTAATTGGCTTCTGACTCTCTTCCTCTCTTTCTTGTCAATGATGATGTCTTTCTGAGATTCTTGTTAGTATTATTGATGGATTTGGTGTTTGAATTTGTATGAGTTTTGAAGATGTTTGATGATGTTGCTGAGAACACTTATTGGCTATTGTTGTTATGATATCTGGTTTGGATTTGTTGGATTTTTGGTTTTGACAGGCTTGTTGGGTTTGGATTTGAACAAGCTTTAGGGCTTATTGTGCAGGCTTGCTTGTGTTTCCAGTTTTGTTTGAAGGTTTTTGATGCAGGATTGCTTCTGGTTCGTTTACCTGGTACAGGAAGGCTTGTAGTTTATTTTGAGGCAGGCTTCTGGATACTGAGTTTGTTCAGGTTTGTTGTGTAGGCTTGAAGGTTTCTGGTACAGGCAGGCTGTATTATGCAGGCTTGCTTATATTTGAACACAGATTTGTAGGTTTGAAGTTTGCTTGGAGGTTTTAAGCAGGCTCTGGTTTGAAACAGGTTTTTAGCAGGTTTTGGTAAGTGTTTCAGGTAGGCTGTTTGAAGGTTTGCTATGCAGGTTTCCTATTGGTTTTTAGGCAGGCTGGAGCTTATGCAGGCTTGGAGGAAACAGGCCTCAAGGCTTGTTGTGCCTTAGGCTTGCTGATATTTTGTTGTTTGTATGGAAGGCAGGTTTGGGACTCTGCAAGTTTTGTGTTTACAATTTTTGGTCTTTTGTTCTTTTTGTTCTATCTGTGCTCCTCCTTCCTCCTCTTTTCTGAACTGCTAGGAATCTTATATTTATTTGTCCTCTAAGCCTGCCAAAAAACTGTAAGCCTGCTTTACTCTCTTTCTCTCTCTTAAGAAAGCATATTTTATTGCTTAACATATCTTTTTTCTGAAAAGGTTATTGGCTTGGAAAATGACGAAGTGTTTTTTACAAGATTGCTTGCTTGCAATTTGGTTTTCCTCTGCATATTTTCTCATCTTCCAGATTTTCTGCATTGCCCCTTTTGTGTACTTGTATGCAGCTTTTTGACAGCTTCTTGATAGCTTGTTGACAGTCTGGTTGACAGTTACAGCTTGGTTGACAGTTTGAACTTATGCAACTTGTTTGTTCAGTTTGTGTAACTTAGTTGCCAATTTGTGCAACTTGGTTTGGCATTTTATTTTGATATTGTACAGCTTGGTGTACTTTTATGCAGCCTTGTGCCTTCTTTGTGTTTGATTGATATGTTTGCAAAATAATTTTACTTTCCTCTTTGTGAACCAAGAAGAGAAATCTTCTTGTGATTTGCAAAGAGGATGAGCAAAATATGATGAAAATCAAAACAATTTGATTCCGGCCAACAACCTTTAATGATGAGTTTTTGATTATCTGCCTGAAAATGCCTTTTTAATTCATCTGCACTGATTTCTTTTTCTGTCTTTGCAGGTAAATACCAATTGGGGATCAGAGAATTATGAAGACTTCAAGAGGCTTAAAAGATAGTTTTATTTTATTTTTAATCATTGTAATAAACATTATTATAAACACTGTAAATAAATTTACTGTATTCAAATAACACTTGTAACAACAATTAAAACAAATAAAATCTTTTGTCAGATATTTCAATATTTCTTTTGCAATGCCTATTTATTTATTTAAATCTCTTGAATTAAAATGACTGGAAATGCATCCCAATTATTTTAACTTAGACAAAATAAATAATCAATAAACGTTGTAGTCTCACAATCTTGCATTAACCAAAAATACACTCGGCATTCCAAATAACCCAATGCATTGCACAGTTAAACAAACGAACGTCCATACGCCTTTTACCTCACTAATCAAACTAAAGCTTCAAACTTTCAATCAGAAGCCTCAGCTTCTATCCCAGAGGTTCAGGTTTTGAGAAACAACAGAAATCTTGAACAAGCGTCAAAGTAGTGTGACAGTCAATTGAAATACTGTGGATTCGAACTCTTCTGAGAATGCGCGTGCAAACCCTAATTTTGGATTTATTGTCAAAGAAACGTCTGCTTGATCAAACCCTGAGCCAAACTCAACCAAATCAATAGAAACCCTAATAATCTGTTTGGACTGATTCAAAATCAATGGAAACCCTAATTTTGGATAGACTGATAAGAAAAGTCTGTTTGACCGATTCTTGAGTCAATCTGAAAAATCAGGGAAAGCTCGGAGCTGTGATTTCTTGTGAAAAAAGGGAAGGCAAATTTTGGGGTACAACAGTCAGACGTATCAAAAGCGAATGATCAAGGCTTTTAACAAAAAAGTCAGACGTCAAGAATATCAAGTCGGGGGTCTGGTGATCAAACGCATCATACTGCCGCAAGGTGATCCCAGGGGCAAATGGACCCCCACATACGAAGGGCCATTTGTGGTTAAGAACATTTTCCCGGGAGGAGCTATGATTCTAACCACCATGGATGGTGACGACCTTCCTCACCCCGTCAATGCAGACATAGTGAAAAGATACTACGCATAATCAAAGACCCGCTAGGTTGACTGGCCTAGGCAAAAATAAGGGCTTCCCGGCAAACTAAAAGGGTTCGGGTAAAAGTAAAGGATGAAAATGAAAAAACTATACACCCGACAAGTCAAAAACCTGAAAAGGCGGCTTGGGCAAAAAAGGGTATCCCGGTGGACTGAAAACCCAAAAGGGCGGTCCAGGAAAAAATTAGGGATCAAAGCGTAACACTATGTTTCATTGGATCATCTTGCAACCAGACTTCAGTATCGACTATCAAGCCCGGACGACGCCAATCAATCTGATCTACCTTCAACCAAGTAGCAAAGTGATGAGACGCTCGAAGATATAAAGGCAATAGCAGAGTTGGAACCCAGTGGGATTGTTTCACATAGCTGTTTTTCTTTCTTTTTTCATAAATTGTAATTCCTATCCTTCGGCGGCGTTCCCTTACTAGGACGTCAGCCTCCTGTACAAAACGCCTATTACAGGCCAACTTCAAAAATCAATACAATTCATTTTGATAAAAAAATTTCAAACTTCTCTTTCCTTTTTCTGTTTTGTTTTGCAAGAACGTCCAATGATTCATTTTTGATATATGCATTTGAAAATAATTGCTACTCATAAGTGTTTACATAAAAAACAAAAGACAATTACTCGTAATTCCAGGAACAGGGGCAAACAAGAAATGTCCAAACCTTACAGTTGCTGTATCCACCAGGTACGGGGACAAAGCCAGCTTGAGAATATGACCAAAGGTACATACACTCCCCGCAGAGTAGGAAGTATCCAAAGACAGTGGTATCATCTTTCCCCAGCCGAGGTTCATAATCGCGAATGAGTCGGCAAAATTCTCCCCAAGCAGAGTTTATCTATCACCAACAATAGAAGTTCACCATCAGTGGAGTTTTTTCTTCCACAGGCAGAAATTCAAATCCCCGACAGAGTTCATCATCACCAGCAACGGTAATTCATCCCCAGCTGAGTGGTTTCTCCAAATCAGTAGATCATCCAGCAGAATATCTTTCTTCCCCATAGAGTCTCTTCCGGTAGAATATCCTCGAGCAGAACGGATGCAAGTCTCCAGTTAATCATATTTAGTCACTATCCCCAGCGAGAACGAAGAACTAAACTCCTTGTACTCTCAAACAACAGTCCAAGATTTATTCTCCCCAGCCAGTGAATATCACAAGAACATTGCATATCCATAC
Organism: Vicia faba; assembly: GCA_948472305.1. NCBI lineage: Eukaryota > Viridiplantae > Streptophyta > Magnoliopsida > Fabales > Fabaceae > Vicia > Vicia faba. Next base: position 751,060,265 of record OX451736.1, on the reverse strand, counting down.
ATCATGGCACGCGCATATGCATCATACAACACAATCTCATTTATTTTGAGAACATCATTAGTCAATACATTTCATACATCATGACATTACATACGACTAACTCTTTACCTTTCAGGGAAAGATACAACCAAATTCTCACAAGTTTTCTCTGGATCAGTCAAATCAATACTAAGATCTCTATTCCAGTTCAAGCTATGAAGCCCGGAAATCGACCAGATAATATCTTGATATCTCCAGAATACTACGAAGCCTGGAATCGACCAGATAGTGGTATCTCTTAAATACAAGCTATGAAGCCCGGGAATCGACCGGAAAATAGCTTAACCCCTCAACAAGTTATTGTGAATCCTGGAAATCGACCAGATAGCAATACCAGATACCATGAAGCCTGGAGATCGACCAGATAATGGTATAAGACGCTGTGAAGCTTGGATCACGAATAGATAGCGGCAAAGGATACTGAAGCCTGGGACACGACCAGATAACAGTATAAGACACTGTGAAGCTTGGAATTCGACCAAATAGCAGTTTACTCGGCCAATTACTATGAAGCCCGGAAATCAACCGGATATTAGTATGCCTTAAATTCAAGATGGAAGCCCGAATGCGACCGGATAACCACTTGATTCCTTCTGAAGCCTGGAGCACGACCAGATAAGAATTGAGAAATTGCAAAGCCTGGAGAACGACCAGATAGCAAGTTTAATCTCATCTCCCCAATAAGTCACTGTAAAGCCTGGAGCACGACCAGATAGCAGTCGGTCTTATTTTCCTCAGCAAATCACTGTGAAGTCTGGAGCACGACCAAATAGCAGTTCACTCGCACCTCCTCGACTAAGAGATGATTCCCCAGTAGAGTAACGGACAACTCAAGTTCATAAATCTCTATTTCTCTCAAGACAGAGACCAGCATTCCCCAACGTAGTCCTCCTCGACAACAGGTATACGGGCTCTCGCAAAGGAATCTCTTATGCGATCGACACTTCTTCGGATGGAATCTTTAAGCCCATCTTCCGTCATTGACTTCCAAATGGCATTTATAAGCCCATTCCTTATATCACAAGACAAGTACTACTTCATGCGAGTGCAAATTTCTGGGCACTATAGTGTTCAATCATCTTCCACCTTCGGATCACGAAAGAAAGACAAGCCAATCTACATCCTCAGGTCTAAGAAGATTGAACAGGGGCAACTGTTGTACCCCAAAATTTTCCCTCCCATATTTCTCAATACATTTCAAGTGAGGTCCTCAAATTGCTCAAGGAAGTCCAAGGGTTGACCAGACAAACTCTCTCCTAAGGCAGTCTACCTCAAATTAAGGTTTCAGTTTGCATCAAGATGTTTGAATCCAAAGGGTCCCAAATGCTCACCATTGTCATAATAGGTTCTCAAGATCATCCATGTCTAGTTTCAAGCCTTGTAGAAGAAATTTGCTCAGTCAATTGCTCAAAGGCCTGAAAATCGATTGTGCTAGGGCAAAAGTCAAATGTGGCCCACATACAGTCAAACCTCAAGATTTTTGGTCAATATTCTCATTTTGAAGTGTGATACGGTGAGAGAATTGACTTGAGGGTTTTGTGATTGTGTTCGCAAATGTTGCGGTTTAGCAAGAGTCGCCACCGACTTTTCTTTTATCCAATAAGGAAAGGTGAAAAAGCACAGGAAAGATCTATCGAGATGTTTTCTTGAGTTCGGGGGGTAGATTATGAAAAGGGAAGGTATTAACACCCTTTTCATCCATGGTTTTCCATGGGCTCTTAGTTACTTATTAGATCACTTACTTTTGTTTGAAAATTGTGCTTTTGTGTGGTTTTGAAAGTATTTTGAAAAGGTGCCATCATTTAGGCGAACTTTGCAACGATTCCCGTTCGTAAGAATGTATGCAAAGTGTTGACCTTTTGAAAATATTTCAATGTTTGGAAAGTGTTTTTAAGATGTTTTGGAAAGTGTATGTGATTGTTTTAAAAATAGCAAGGATGTTTGTTTTGAAATTGAGCAAGTAACTAAAAGTAATCTACCTACTCAAAAGGTTTCAGATGTGTTTTTCCTCCTCCTTTAGATGTTGCTATCTTACCATTGATTTGATAAGAAGCCCCATCGTTGGATGTGAAGGGACGGGCGTTGGGTCACTGTATCACCATGATAGCAATGTTGTGAAATGACTTATTGTGATACGATGGGAGAATTGACTTGAGGTTTCGCGTTTGAGTTCGCAATTGTGTGGTTTAGCAAGAGTCGCCACCGACTTTTTATTTTATCCAAAGGAAAGGTCAAAACGCACAGGAAAGACCTTTGAGATGTTTTCTTGGGTTCGGGGGGTAGATTATGAAAAGGGAAGGTGCTAGCACCCTTTTCATCCATGGTTTTCCATTGGCTCTTAGTTACATGTTTAGATCACTTGCCTTTGCTTTTCAATTGTTTGAAATGGTGCTTTGTGTGTGGTTTTTGAAAATGCTTTGAAAAAGAGGCCTTGTCTAGGAAACCTTTGTAATGATTCTTGTTTGAATATATACAAAGGTGTTTGTCTTTTTGAAAAGATATTTCAATGTTTTGAATGTTTGTTTTGAAATTGTGTTGTGATGTGTGTTTGAAAGTAGCAAGGATGTTTTGCAAGCTTTTGATCAAGTAACTAAGAGTTGTCTACCCTATTTTAATCAAAGATCTTTCTTATGTTTTTAACCCTTTTGACAGTGTTATTTCACTATTGCATTTGGTGAACAACCTTATATTAGGATGTTAAACGGGACAGGCGCGGGTCATTGCATACAATCATTGAAGGAAACTTGTGAGACGCTCTAGCAATTTTGTAAGGGACGAGATCATTTTATCGAAGGCAACATCGAGGGTCATCGAGGGACTGCGATCTTTGTTTATCGAAGGAGCATTTTCTAGAGTGTCTCATATTCGAGGGACATGATTGCATTTTCTGAAGCAACAAGTGAGGTTACCCTAGAGGTGCAAGTGTGTATTGTGTTTGTCATTTTCATGCATTTGGATCTTATATTAGGTCATCTAGCGATTGATTTTAGATTTTCACATACAAACCCTAATCTCTAGTCATGGCATATTTGAAAGCATAAAGTGTGAGAATTAAAATTCCAAGCTATTACAAAAGTATCCGGGGATGGGGGTACAATTATTTACAAATGGGGATGAGTCTCTCAAGAATAACAAAGTCCAAATATCAAGTGTTACAACCAAATCGAATTGTCGCAATTCACTATAAATTATAAAAAAAATTATAAAATAAGGAAAATCAATAAATTATGAGATGCATGTATAAATAAATAAAAATCTATTCTAAAAAAAGGAAGATTAAGTATTATATTCTTTTGTTTTTTTGCGTTTTTATTAATTATGAAAAGAAAAAGTTTTAAAGAAAGAAAATTTACTTTTAAACTAAATCTCTATTATTTACGTATTTTTATTAATCAATAACAAGGGTTAAAGAAAACCAAAATTATTTAAATCAAACTAAATGTTCTTTTTTTTGTATTTTCATTATATTAAACAAGATTAATTAATAATAAAATAAAACTAACTTAAAAGAAAATAAAACAAAGTTTACTTAGTGTTTTTATTAACTAAAAGAAAGAAAACAAATTAGCTAAAATTAAATAGTAAAAAAAAATTGTTTGCTAATTTAAAGAAAATAAAATAAGGAGATTGGGCTTAAGGCTTGAGGAGTTGGGCCCAAGATAAAGAAAAGAAAGAAGGCAGAAAGGACAAAATCGGGGGTTTCGCTGGTAAAACAAATATGGGCTTAAGGCAAATGTGTGGGGAGAAGGCCCAATGACAAATTTGTACAACGTTTGGTTAGGGGTTTCAGCATTTTAGGGTTTGTATGTTTGGCTTTACAGCGGCGCCCCTTTTGCTCTCTTCTTCGTCTTCATCCTTCTCAGGCCATGACGCTCTGATTCTCTCCCTAAACCCAAGCTACCGGAGCGCCGCCCTCTCTCACTCTCTATCTTCTTACAATGGCCCACGCTTTGGTTCTAAAATGGTACGATTCGTCATCTTTGTGTTTTAACAGTTTCATTGTTTGTTTGATGTTCATGTTACTTTGTTTTAATCCATGGTGTTTATGTGTTTGATATGCAGTAAAGGTTTGAGAAAATCATACCTTGAGAGATTTGTTTCTGGATAATGGAGGGAGAGAGATTGGATTGGTGGTGCCTCCTTGGTGGTCGGGGATACGAGGAAGATGATGACTAGCTTCGCTTCTGGTATCTCTCTTTGGTTCTTTAGGATTTTAAATGTAGTTTGATGATGATGAAAGTTCTGAAAACTGTGTTGTTGTTGATTGTTGATGATGACAAATTTCTGAAACTCTTTGCCTTTGCTTCTGAAACTCTTTGCCTTTACTTCTGAAACTCTTTCTTTCTCTCTCCTTGAGTGTTGATGATGAGTGATTCTGACACTTTTGATTTTGTTGTTTTTGAATATGATGTTTGATGATGAAATTTTCTGAAAACTTTTGATTTTCTATTGTGGATTGCTTAATGATGATGATGATTGTTGATTGATGATGAAGCTTGTTATAAGCTTCTGAAACCTTGTTTGTTGATGGTTTGGTTCTGTAGTTTGGAAAACCTGCAATTTTTTAGTAGTTTGAAACTGTTAACATAGGTTTTGTTCTGTGTTGATCCACAAGGTTTTTGTGATCTTTGTGAAACTGTTGGACAGTTTCTTCTGTATTGCGGTTTTTTTTTGAACAGTTTGGGATTGCAGGTTTGGCAAGCAGGTTGGGAAACTTTGTTGGTTGGCTTGCTGAGTTTGTAGTTTGGGGTTTTGAGCAAACTTGAAGTTTGCTTGTTTGAGCAAGCTTGCAGTTTGTTTGTTTGAAATTTGTTGCAGGTTTTTTGGAAGTGTTGGCCTATTATGCAGGTTTTGTGGTTTCACAGTTTGGCCAAACAGTTTGGCAAGTTTACAAGCTGTGCAGGTTTAGATTGCAGGTTTGCTGGCTTGTTTTCACAGGCTTGCAAGTTTGTTACAGTTTTGCTGTAGTTTTTGAAAGTGTCTTTCTCTTTTCTTCTTGTGCTCTTTTTATATCTTTTACTCTTTGTCACAGCCTCCTTTAGCCAAACTGTCAAACTTCACCCAAGGTGATATCTTTTTCTCTTTCTCTCTCTCCATCAAAAAGCATTTTTTGCTTATTATATTCTATTCTGAAAAGTTTGCCCCTGGAAAATGATGATGGCTTCTGACAAGTCTTTTGCTTGTCAATAGGTTTTCCTCCTGCTGTATTTGCCTGCTGCATTTGTTGTACTTTCTGCATTGTGTACTTTGCATCTAGTTGGCTTACTTGAAAATTTTTGCATTCAGTTTGGGTTTGCCATGCTTAGTTTGCTTAGTTTATGTTTGTATAACATATTTAGCAATGCATCTTGACTTGTTTTGCAACTCAGTTTGGTTTTGCTTTAGTATGCTTGGTTGCTGGACAGTTTGAATTTTGGTGCCTTAGTTTGCCTTGGCTATGCAGTATTTGTCTTTGCAATGCCTATGTTTGCAAGCTTTGTACAGCATGGTCCATGTTTTGAATTTGATCCAATTGCTTTTGTATGCTTGCATTTTATTTTTTTACTTTTCTCTTTGTGAACCAAGAAGAGCAATCTTCTTGTGATTTGCAAAGAGAAAAATAAAACATGATGAACAAATAGCACACTGATTCCGGACGGCAAACTTTAATGATGAATTTCTCCTTTCTTTTTTGTTTGAAAATTCTTTTTTCAATTAACTGTACTAATTTCTTTTTCTTTGTCTTTTTCAGGTGAATGCAACTTGGACGATAGAGGAAGCAGAGGAAGCAAGAAACCTTGGGCATGGGAGCAATGGAGTTTAGGAGGCTTAGGCTTAGAATTTTTTATTCATTGTAATAATTTATTCTTCAAATACTATAAGTTGTAAAACGTATAATATTCAAACAACAAACTATTTTTGTAACAATCATTTGCGATGAATAAAAGAGTCTTTTTTGAGATCAATTGATAATTCAATAAATCCTTCTACTATCAATATTTTTCAATTCTTCCTTTGCGTCTTCACTTTTTATTTAAGATTCCTGATTTAAAATAACTGAAATTGCATTCCAGCATTTCCAATACAGATAACTTAAAATCCAAGTAATCCCTAAAACTTTGTAATCTCATAACTTGCGACAGCATTCCAATCAACATACGTGTGGTATTCCAAACAAGAAAGCATTCCATTAACTGGAAAACATTTTATTCCATTAACAAGTAGATGTTTTAACAGACACACATTATCTGGTTAATCTGGATTAGACAGTTTCAGCCCCTATCTCTTATCCCAGATAAACAAAACTTGAGGACAAACAGCAATCTTTCAGTAGGCTTAAAAAGTGTGAAAACAATGTAACATGAAACTGAATTTCTATGGATTCAATTTCTTCTGAGAAATGTGAGAGAAACCCTGATTCTTGATTTACTGCCAAAGAAAAGTTTGTTTGATCGATTCCTGAGCCAATCTTAAAAATCAGAGAAAACCCCTAGGGTTGTGATTTCTTGTGAAAAAGGGAGGGCAAATTTTGGGGTACAACACTTAGCACTTTTTCTGTAGGGACTAAGATCATTTTGAAAGGCAACTTTGATAGCGTCATCGAGGGACTATGATCTTTTTCGATTTTTTTGTGCTAAGACATCCCACATGCATAACATGGCCATTTTTGTAAGGCAACAAGTGAAATTACCCTAAGGGTGTAAGTGTGCGAGTGTGTTTGATTGCATGCATTTTGTATTTGATTTTTGGGTTGTCTACTTGTTGATTTTATCTTGCCATACACACCTAATTACTTAACATTTATATGAAGGTAATAAAAGAGTGCAAAAAATAAATCCTACACTATTACAACCATATTGAATTTCATGAAAATATAGAGGCAAAAATAAGGTAAAAGCAAGAAAAATGGATCTTTCGACTTAGGGCAGCAACCCTTCGATTCTGCCATTGTTGGCCCTCTTCGACCTTACCTGAAAAGGGGTGAAAGAATGAGTTTCGACTGGGGCCTAGAAGCCAGCATATTTTGGCTTTCTATTGGGGCCTGGAGGCCAGCATGTTGTGCCTTTCGACTGGGGCCTGGAGGCTAGCATGTTGTGCCTTTCGAATGCCTCTTTCATTTGGCCTGAAGGTTAGTATGGAAGCCAGAGGCTTCGTCTCTAACTTTTATGTCTCCTGTTTCTTTCATTTGAGTTTGAATAGCAACATGGCCCAAGGCCATGCCAACATCACCTTAAGACTAGATTAGTTCTTTAAAGCGTATTTAAATGTACCAAGAGCAAAATCCAAGAAGATTGTTAACCATGACACATATTAAGAGAGTGAAAACAAAACAAAAAGAAGAAAATAGTATGTACATGTTTTAAATGAAAAAAAGAAAACTTATTTACATGCTATGTTGGAAACGAAAGGCCAAAGGTTAAAAATGACTTACCTTACTGGAGGTTGGAGTGTGTTCTGGACTTTGAAGCGGTTGCTTTGAATGCCTCTGGATTCGAAGGAAAAGACCCAGGGTAGGCCTTCGACACTGGATTCGAAAGAGGGGAAAAAGTAAGTGTGATGCTTCTTCGATTTTGAAGGAGACTGAAGTGTGGTTGTTCTTCAGAATTGAAGGAGATGAATGTGATTCTGGGCTTTTTCGTGATTTCTCAAGTGTTGATGAACTTGAGAGTTTTTTGTTGTGTTTGGGAAAATTTGGGGAATTCGTTCTTCTGGTCCAAAGACCCTCTTCCTCTTTGTGCAAATGAAATCTCTATTTATAGAGAAAGGCTTTTGGGAAGCTTGGGGAGCAAAAATAATAAAATAAGGCTCAGCTGGAAAGTAATTGTCCACTTTTGCCATAAAAGCAAGATGAATGGTTCAGATGGGTTGCTTCCTTCTGAAGGAAAATAGGCGCAAGGCTCAAGACAAACTTTTCTAAAAGGTAGTATTATATTATTACGTGCAAGTGGTCTTGGACAAAAATGGGTAAAGGCCTAAAAAGGGAAAACACGTAGCCTAGCCTATGGGTCTAAATGTTCAACTTGATCTTTTGAGTCGAATCCTCCATCTTTCTATACCTTTCAACCAGACTAGAACAACACAATATTTGTTTTCACCTGTTGTGTGTCCTTAGAATGAACCAACTGTGTGTTCTTCGAATGGCCCTTTTCAGAAGGTTATTAACTTATGAATCGAAGGAAGCTTTCAGAAGATTATTGACTTTTTGAATTGAAGAAAAACAAAAAGGAGGCCTCTACTTCCTGAGTCGAAGGACATTCCTGAGTCGAAGGATATTCCTGAGTCGAAGGACATTGTTTCAAAGGGAAACAAAAACTCAATTGAAGTTTGTGTTAAGATCATTTCCTTATGAATCGAAGGAGACCTATTTGAAGTCACATGCCCAGACGAAAGAGGCACGCTAGAAGCAACTTTTGAGCAATCGAAGGAGGTGCAAAGTCCAATCGAAGGGGGCTGAATCGAAGGAGACCTATTTTCTTCCAAATTCGTCAAAATGTTATTTTTATCTGTTTTCTCCCTTTTTGACAGTTTCCTCTTAATTCTGGTGCTGGAAGATCCCAATGTACTTGTGCAAGCTTAAATTTTGAGAATCATTGTGAGATGCCTTGAGAATTGAGAGGGAAAATTTTGGGGTACAACAACTGCCCCTGTTCAAACTTCTTGAACCTGGAGAGTTAGATTGGCGGATCCGGCATCCGTGACTTGATGGTGAAAGATGCTTGAACACTAGAGTGCCCAGAAATTTACACTCAAAGATGGATGATGAATGGGCTTATAGATGCCATTTGGAGGAATGTTGGTAAACTCTGGAAGAAGTATCAGCACAAATCTCCTGTTGATCCATACTAGACTTGTTGTTTTACCTGTGAGAAAGGGAGTTAGAAAAATGCAGATGCTTGCATGATGCTTACCAGATGTGGTATCATGCTAAATGCATTGTTATGTATATGCTATGATGTATGAATGCGAAATGTGTGTTTTCGTCCGGGAAAATAAATCCCTGACTACTGCTGATGAAATCTTCGGAGGTTGAATCCTTGATTGCCTATTGGAAATGAAGGATATACATATCTTCAAATTCTTTTGAAGAGATGCTTTTTTTGGGGAACATCACTCCAAGATCAGCTGTTATCTGGTTGGATCCAGGCTTCACAGTTGTTGAGGATGAAGTAGTCGGTTGCTATCTGGTCGGGTCCAGGTTTCATGGTAACTTACCGGGGGAAGAGATGAATTAACTGTTATCTGGTCGGATCCAGGATTTGCAGAAAATTCCTTGAAATTGAATAGTCGTCTGGTCGGGTCCAGGTTTCATAACAACTTGTTGGGGAGGTGGAGGTTGACTGTTATCTGGTCGGATCCAGGCTTCACAGTAATTTGTTAGAGGTAAGGGTGAATTAACTTGTTATTTGGTCGGATCCAGGCTTCACAGTAACTTCTTGAAGACTGTTATCAGGTCGGGTCCAGGCTTTATGGTCTTTTGGAAAGTTGTACTATTATCTGGTCGAGTCCAGGTTTCATAGTGTCTTTCTGGGGATCAGGGTCAATTGTTATCTGGTCGGGTCCAGGCTTCACAATATACCGTTCGAAAATTGTCATCTGGTCGGGTCTAGGCTTGCAGATTTCTGGGGTTTGATGAGGTCAATTGCTATCTGGTTGGATCCAGGCTTCACAATAGACTGCTTGAAAAATGTTATCTGGTTGGGTCCAGGCTTTGCAGATTTTTGATGAAGTTAATTGTTATCTGATCGGGTCCAGGCTTCACAATGAACTGCTTGAAAACTGTTATCTGGTCGGGTCCAGGATTTGCAGATTTCGGATGAAGTAAATTGTTATCTGGTCGGGTCCAGGCTTCACAATGAACTGGTTGAAAATTGTTATCTGGTCGGATCCAGGTTTCATAGCTTTTTGAGAAATGAGATCAACTGTTATCTGGTCGGGTCCAGGCTTCAGTAACTCAAGAAGTCAAACTGTTATCTGGTCGGGTCCAGGCTTCAGTAATCGAAGAAATCAAACTGTTATCTGGTCTGGTCCAGGCTTTGGAAATTGAAGAAGTCAAAATGTTATCTGGTTGGGTCCAGGCTTCAGTATGAGTTGAAAATTATGCTAATATCTGGTCAGATCCAGGCTTCATATCATTTCTTGGTAATAATAAAGGCTTTGTTGAAGACTTTACTAGGGATTAGGGGTTGTGGCCCTGTGATTTTCAGTTATTTGAAGGGAAAATTCTAACTGGAGAGTATAAACTCAGTCAGGCGAGGCAGACTTATCTTGGTGAGGATATACTCAGCAGGGGATGATGGACTCATCTGGGGAGGATAGATTCTGTTTGGCGAAGATAGACTTGGTGGGAAAAGATGTACTCAACAGGGAAATTCAGACTCAAATGGGAAATTTGGGTTCCGTTGAGGGATTTGTACTCCGCTGGGGGAATAAAATCTTGGTTGGAAGATATACTCCGCTGGGGAAGATGGATTCAGTGGGGAGTAGTTCATTCAGCTGGACTCAGCTTGGAGAATAAAATCTCGGTTGGAAGATACACTCTACTGGGGATAAAAACTCCTGGTTGGGAGATATACTCCACTGGGGACAGAAAACCCTGGTTGGGAGATATACTCCATTGGGGATAAAAACTCCTGGTTGGGAGATATATACTCCATTGGGGACAGAAAACCCTGGTTGCGAGATATACTCCACTGGGGATAAAAACTCCTGGTTGGGAGATATACTCCACTAGGGACGATGGGATTATCTGGGCAATTTTGGACTCAACGGGGAGTGCTTACTTGACTGGGGAAGTCAAGGTGTCTTGTACGTTGAGGAATTTGCACTTGGCCCTGGGAAATAACTCTGTTGGGGAAATAAACCCTGCTGAGGAGATGAATTTCTTTTAGACAGAGACCTCTAAGCTTCAAATTTGTAGAAGTTGTTGAGAGATTGAGGCTCTGGCAGGGGTTTATCCTACGTGAAGAAATTTTGTAGGCAATTCCGCTGGGGAAAGGTTGCATTGGGGTTGTTCCGATAGGGATAATGATGACGAAATAACTCTGGGGAATAAAATCTTCTGAGGAGATGGATTCCCTTTAAGAAGAGATCTCCTAGGCCTTAGCTGGAAAAAAGTTGTCAAGAGGTTGAGACTCTGGCCGGGGATCATCCCGTGTAAGGAGATTTTATGGGAAACTTCGTTGGGTAAAGGTTTATTGTCGTCGTCCCGGTGGGGATAATGATGGTGAGATAACTCTGTGGGGCTACTTCACATTCATTAAAGGGATGCTTACTGCAGTTGTGCACTGATGCCCTGTTGAGACTGCTGCTTGGCAGGACACATGTGCCAAATAGCTTTAATTATGTTCATATGTATATATTCATTCAATTTTAGTCATTGGACAAATTTGCATTCAAAACAGAGACAAACAATTTTTCACTTCAAAGTGTATTTGTATTGATATTTTGCCCATGAACAGGCGTTTTTATACATAGAGACGAAAATCCTAGTAAGAGGAAATCGTCGAAAAGAAAATTGAGAATGAAAAACAAATAGCCATGTGAAATGATCTCATTGCCTTTCAGCTCTACTATTGCCCCAGTGTCTTTGAACGTCCCTTGCCGTTGATCGGAGTTGATTGGATTGATCCTGGACCATTTGAACTTGGACTTTGGTGATAGTGTTGACCGCGTTGATTTTACGGGACATAGTCGTACACTTTTAATCCTTAATTTTTGCCTGAACCGCCCTTTCGGGTTTTCGGTCCACCAGGATACCCTTTTTTTCCCAAGTCGCCCTTTCGAGTTTTCAACTTGTCGGGTGTACAATCTTTTGTATATATCCCTAATTTTTTCCAAACCTTTTGGTTTGCCGGGATGCCCTGATTTTGCTTAGGTGTGTCAACCTAACGTGTCTCTTATGTGTAGTATTTTTAACTATGTCCGCGTTTATAGGATGTGGGAAATCTTCGCCATCCATGGTGGTCAGTATCATGGCACCACCAGAGAAAATTCTTTTGACAACAAACAGCCCTTCATAGGTGGGGGTCCATTTTCCTCTGGGGTCACCTTGTGGTAAAATGATGCGTTTTATCACCAGGTCACCAACTTGATATACTCGAGGCTTGACCTTTTTGTTGAAAGCTTTGATCATCTGTTTTTGATATGTCTGACCATGGAAGATAGCAGCTAATCGTTTTTCATCGATCAAGTTCAGTTGATCCAATCTCGTTTGAATCCATTCGTCTTTACTTAGGTCTTCCTCAATCATAATCCTCAGCGAGGGAATTTGAACTTCCACTTGCAAAACGGCTTCCATGCCATAGACTAGAGAGAAGGGAGTTGCCCCAGTTGATGTTCTAGCTGAAGTACGGTAACCATGTAGAGCAAATGGTAGCATCTCATGCCAATCTTTATAGGTCACTACCATTTTCTGCACAATCTTCTTGATATTTTTGTTGGCTGCTTCGACTGCACCATTCATTTTCGGTCTATACGGAGAAGAATTGTGATGCTTGATCTTAAATTGAGTGCACAATTCCCTGATCATGGCATTGTTAAGGTTAGTCCCATTATCGGTGATAATCCTTCCGGGGATACCATAACGACATATGAGATTGTGTCTGATGAATCTGGCTACCACGTTCTTGGTGACTGAGGCAAATGAGGCGGCTTCGACCCATTTGGTGAAATAGTCGATAGCAACAAGAATGAAGCGGTGTCCGTTGGAAGCTGTGGGCTTGATCTCTCCGATCATGTCAATACCCCACATTGCAAATGTCCATGGAGAGGTCATGACATTCAGAGGGATCAGAGGTACATGGACCTTGTCAGCGTAGATTTGACATTTGTGGCAAGTTCTTGAATGTTGATGGAAATCTGTCTCCATCGTTGACCAATAGTAGCCAGCTCTTAAGATTTTCTTAGCCATTGTATGCCCACTTGAGTAAGTACCGAAAAGGACATCGTGAATGTCTTCCATGATTTCCTCTGCCTCCTTCTTATCCACACATCGGAGTAGAGTTGAATCATGGATGCGCTTGTACAATATCCCATTACTTAGGAAGAATTTGCTGCAAATATTCGTAAGAACTTTCCGTCATTGATAGATGCTCCCTTTGGATACTCTTGCGCTTCAAGGTATCTCATTACCTCATGGTACCACGGCTTTTTCGTATCGGTGTCAAGCTCATAGAAATGTACAGGTTCATCAAATCTTTTAATTGTAATCATAGGGGCTTCATTGTCCCATCTGACTTTGAACATTGGGGACATGGTTGCCAGAGCGTCAGTGTTGTACCCCTAAATTTGCCCTCCCATATTCTTCAAGAATTGCAAAGAGCATGCTTCAAATCTCCCCAAGGGTTGCACAGTTCAAGGGCCTCCTAACAGTCAAAAACTAGGGTTTTGGTTATGACAAAGAAATTGAAGTTTCCAAGGGTCCAATCAAGTCCCATGTGCCTATAAACATGGTCAAGCATCCTCATACCAAGTTTCAAGACTTACAGCACAAAATTGCACAGTCAAAAACCCTAATTGCACTACAGTCAACTGCAGGGGCAAAATGGTCATTTGACAGTCAAAAGTTCAAATTTTTGGTCAACATCTCATTTTGAAGCCACAAACATCATTTGATCAATGCTTGATCATGATTCTCAAAGCTTGGCTCAAAAAGTCTCAAGATGCAAAAGTTTCCATATTTGGACAGTTGAAAAAGTCAACTGTAACTTGACCAAGGCATAACTTCTACATGGATTATCAGAAAAATTCCATCCAAAGCTCATTTTTAAGAGAAAGACATTTCCTACAACTCCTCTTCACACTTCAAGTCCAAGAAATGCTCTCACAAAAAGTTATCAATTTCAACATTATAGGTCATTTTCAAAAGTCAACAAAAAGGGACTTTAAGTCAAAGGCCATAACTTGTGATTGGTAAATCAAAATGACATGGGACCAAAGGCATTGGTTAGAGGACTCAAAGACCTTTCCAAAATGTCCAAGAACATGAGCAAAGCTTAAAAATTGAGCAAGTTATGCCTTGTGGAAGTTGGGAAATTTTTGGATATTTTGAAAAGTCAACATTGCTTCAAAAGTCTTAAAAATGCTAATGGGCCTCCTTTTCTTCCAAGAATCATTATCCAAGGCATGTGCACGACCATTTGGCCCAAAGGGAAGTTTTCTATCATTTTTATTTATTTATTTGGATTTTTAATTATTAATAATTCATTTAATTAAAATAAATATGTGAAAAATACTAAAGCAAGTCAATCAAATCTTTTTATGCATGGGATAACTTCAATATTTCGTGCATGATCAGATTTGGAAAAAATCTTGGTAATTGGACATGATTTGGTAGCAAATATGCATGAAAAGATTGGAAAATTATGGCATGGAAAATCAAATATTTTCTCATCAATTCAAGGATTCTTTGGATCAAATTTCCAACCCTAATCATTCACACATATATACCAATGCCAACCCTAATGTTCATGACCACAAAGCTGCGCCAGAAATCCATAACCAAACTTGAGTTTTTTGACAAAAATTCCAATACTGAAAACTAGGTTCTAGGGCGATTCAAGCCAAAATAATTGTTCCATTGGCTTGCTGAGACTTCAAGGAAGGAGTCTGAATCAAAATCATAGCTTGAAACATCAAGAATTGGTAGTTATAAGTTAAACTGTTTTCAATTTTATGCATAATCGTGTTTTAATATTCAAGCATATTCATTGCATTTTTTTATGGATTCACAATAATTAATTGATTCCGAAGCTAACCACATAGTTTGATTGAGTTTTATACACCATACGCGAAGTTGCCATTGTTGTCTTTTAGGGTTTTCAAAGCTTCGAATTGGGGTTTCCCAGTTAAGGAAAAATTAGAACGTGAGACCCAGACCATTCAACTCAGCATGCTTGGACGATTTGGACACACACCTCGCGCTCAATTTATGAGCTACCATGTGCTATTCGCTATTTTGGCATATATCATATAGTGGGGGTTCAAAACCCCCGCAATCCAATTGTTTTTTATTTCAGGAAAATGCAACAAGGAAGAAGAAGGCTAGGTGGCATAAGCTGGTTGGAACATTTGAATTTGCGCGCTAAAATCCCACTAACGCTTGCTTTATTCTTATATTAATTATTTGCTATTATATATACAAAGTGATACAGCAGCTCCACTGGTCAAGGAACGCGTTGGTAATCCCTGGGACCTGGGTTCGAGCCCCAGGTCCCCCTTTCTATTCCATAATATTTTGCATAATGTTATCCTATGCAGTGCAAGTTTCAGTGCTTACCATACAACCCCTGATCCAACCATGCCACTTGGCCAATGGAGACAATCTGAAGGCCTAGATCTGGTGGATACCATGGGCATGAGTCAAAGAAGTGACACGTTGGCAAGAAAAGTCAAATAAGGCCTTAAAATCTTGGGCCAACAATACTAAAGTATACCTCCAATTGGGGACAGAACCCCCCAAGGTATTGTATTTCTTTTCTTTTCTTTATATTACTTATTTCAATTATTTCCTTTTTATTCCTTAAATTAATTATTTTCATAAAAAATATAAAAATCACAAAAATCAGAAAAGTCATAAAAATCAAAATATATTTATTTAATTAATATTTTTATAAGTAAATATCATTAATTAATTTAGTTTTTTTAAAATTAGGTTTAATTTTAGTATCTTTTTCTTAATCAATCAAAAATTTGTAGAATTAGGGTTTGTATCAATTTTTATCCTTTTTTTCTTTTCTTTTCACTAATAATTAATTATTTATTTTTATAAATCAAATCGCATTAATTAATTAGGGTTAATTTTAGGTTAAACTTTAATATGTTTTCTTAATAAAATAAAAATTGTAGAATTAGGTTTTAATTTCATTAAATTCTCATAAAAAACCAAAAAACTCAAAAAATAATTTCCTTTCATTTTAATTTTAATTAATTTGTTAATAATAATTTTATTTCATTAAAAAGGGTCCAACGCCCTCGCTTTCGATCTTAATTCCAATTCGCGCATTTATTTTCTTTTCGTATAATTTTTATGTACTTCTCCCAAAGCCTTGTAAACTTGGACATTTAATTTCTCGCACTTTCCTTTATTTCTTTATTTACTTTCTGTCAAATCGGGTCCTGGATTTATTTTGGCGATGTGGACCCGCGCCTTTGTAATAGTCTAGGAACTTTATATTTCTCGCTCTTTTAAACTGTTAATAATGGCATGCAAGAATGAATGACAAAAAAATAAAAAAAAACGCATAGATCACTTTGACATGACCAAAGACAAAAATAAATGAAAACGACACACAAATCACACACCACCCCTAGGGTACGCCTCACTGTTGCCTTGCCTCGAAAGGTGATCGTCGAGTAGAGGATGTCTTAGTAAGTCCTCATGATCCGGGAACCTGGCATGAGGGTAGCTTCTAAGGTGTCTTCCCATTGTTCTGGTGATCACCATGTCCCGAACCTCGAATTGACCCGAACACCTCCAACGGTGGTGCTACCTACCTCTCAATGGTGGGATGGCACTACTTTAAAGGACATTTACACAGACGAATTCCTTAGGGTAGGTAGACAACTCTAGATACTTGCTCTAAATTTCAAAACAAATCAAAATACTTTTCACACCGACACCTTTTCAAAAAGCTTTCGAAAGCAATTTTTCAAACACTCTTGAGGACCGATACAAGAGTCGAACTGGAATTTTCAAAGAAACTTTTTAAAAACCCACAGTTGAAAAGCAAACAAACCATTTTGAAAACACAAATGAGCAAGTATCTAAGAGCCCATGGATAACCATGGATAGAAAGGGTGCTAACACCTTCCCTTTCTATAACCTACCTCCCGAACCGAGAGCAATCTCTTTAAGGAATTTTTCTGTGCTTTTGTCCTTTCCATTTGGAGAAAATAAAAGACGGTGGCGACTCTTGCTTCCGCGACATTTCGTGAACCAGCGTTAAACAGTCAGTTCCAGATCCACCGATCACAGAACTGGCGACTCTGCTGGGGAAATACTTATAAAGTGAGGTGTACCTTAGGGTTAGTTCATAACTGTGTTTTCAATTGCTTTCTTTGCTTGCTTTAAATTGTGGGACTGTCTTGGGAGTTCTATAGATCCTAACCCAGATCTGGGGGGATACCTTCTTAGAAAGTAGCAATAAGGCTGTGAGGGAACTGTGCGGGGTATACCGACATGGTTGAAACAGTCTACTACATTGATGTGGCACTTTGGTGTGTACCGGTAACCCTTGAGTTCAGTCAAGGAGAGTACGGGGCCTCCGCGTGGTGTCGTGAAGCATCAACAGACCTTAGGAACCTTAATTGAACTATCTTGGCCTCTCTAGGGTAGTGAGATAACTGACTTTGGTGCAGTCCGAGGTTGGTTGATACTCGATACTACACTCAATTAAGGGTTGCTTTCCTGGAATATTTCGGTCGCCAGTTCAGTGGCTAAATCGAAACGATGAACAATGAAAGCAATCCCGTGATATCGGGACCCTTAGAACCCGGTTACTTCTAATAGGACAGGTTGAACCCACCAACTTCAAGAGGGTACTACCCAGACCCCATGCTGGCCTTAAACCCTAAGGGCTTGTCTTGTGTGCCTTACATGTTTGTCTTTGTAAATATCTGTGGTGTGTTTAATCATAGCATCATGACATCATCCAGCATCATATGCATTGACTAACCATTTCAGGGGTTCGAATCTTCATCTTTGTTCTTGTTTTGTAGGACATGGAAACTGTTCGTAGAAAGACAATTCAAATCAGCCTTGTAAGGATCCCTCCTCAGCTTAAGGAGCTTATATCCAGGATTCCCGAGAGCTCTTCATTCAGTGAAAGACATGGAAGACTCATCAGCTTGGTCAATACCAACATTGAGGAGGATATGATAAAGGTCATGTTCCAGTTCTTTGACCCTCGGCATCACTGTTTCACCTTCTTGGATTATCAGTTGGTACCTACATTGGAGGAGTTCTCCCGGCTCCTGAAGATCCCTATCCTTGATCAACTACCCTACAACGGTACAGAAAAGGAACCTAAGCTTGAAGAGATTGCTAAAGCCTTGCACCTACAGTCATCTGACCTCAAGGGACATTGGGAAGTTAGAAGTGGTATCAAAGGGTTCTTAGCCAGGTTTCTGTTTGAAAAGGCCCATGAATGTTGGAACTCCCTTGACTTACAAGCTTTTGAAGAAGTTGTGGCCCTCCTTGTCTATGGTTTGGTGTTGTTCCCTAACCCAGATCAGCTTATTGATATCAGTGTTGTCCAGATCTTCATGTCCAGGAATCCTATACCTACGTTGCTGGGAGACATCCTTCACTCATGTTACACTCGTACCATGAGAAAAAGAGGTGTCCTTATGTGTTGCACTCCTCTCCTGGGAAGGTGGTTTATTTCGCACCTTCCACAATCAGTTTTGAAGAATGAGCGGGGTTTGAGATGGTCACAACGATTGATGACTCTTACACATGCAGATATACATTGGTGCCCTCGGTCCAGAGAGGATGTCACTATCATTGATCATTGCGGGGAGTACCCTAATGTTCCTTTACTTGGAATCAGAGGAGGTATTACTTACAACCCATGCCTGGCTTGGAGACAGTTTGGTTATGCTCGAAGGGATGGTCCTCATGACATGTTAATTCCTGACATAGTTTTTGACTTCGACAATGATGCACAAGGACTTCGCCAGAGATTTATCAGAGCTTGGAGGATGCCCAGTAGGATAGACAGCAAGACACTGGGGCACAGGAACTCCATCCCGTTGGAACCTTATCTCAAGTGGGTACGCGCCCGCTCCCAGAAGTTAGTAATGCCTTATCCTCATATGCTCCCAGTGATCAAAGAGCCAGTCTTGGAAGGAGAAGTGTCCTACATCATTCAGCATCCTGACATGCCCACGTCCTGGGAATAGATGCAGAAGAGTTGGATCCAGCTTAAGGAAGAACGGAATTCTCTTGAGACCAGTCTGCATGCTAGTGAAAAGAGAGTCTTGGAGCTCACCCGCCTATTGCATGAGGAGAGGAATCTCAACACCTACATAGCTCCAAAGAGGATGCGTAGTGTCTTTTGGGATTGATTTGCTTTGTAATTTGTGCCCATGAGGCTTTGATGTATTGAACAACTATTTCCTTAATGATAACGTGTGTTCCTTTTTGTCTACAACAAATTTGAACTTTCGAACCCTTGAATGCATTGCATAAACACATATCATTCATCATGTGCATAGCAGGTTTCTTCTTTTCAGGTTGCTTACCGTTCTTCGCTATTTATTTCAGCATCATGAATCCTGACTCATCATCAACTGAGATGTCCATCAAAGCTCTTCAGGCGCAGAATGCGCAATTTCAAGAACTAATCATGGGTTTGGCTCAGGGCCAAGAAGAGCTGAAGGCTCTGCTCCTGAAGAAGGAAAAGAAGAAGAAGAGGAGAACTGTTCTTTTCAACTCGGGCCGAAGGTTTGGCAATACTCTGCAGAATGAAGAGGCTGGTTCTTCTATAGGCAAGGGTACTCCTCAAGGGGAAAAAAGGTCCTAGCCCGGTAGTCTCTGACAACGAGACTGATTTTGATGAGGAACAATATCCTCCTGCAGAAGACAGATACAAGCAATTGGAGGACATATTGAATGCTATGGAGATCCAACAAGTGCCTGGGTTGGATTTTGGAGATTTGGGTTTGTCTACTGGTGTGATCATTCCTCATAAGTTCAAAGCACCATCTTTCACCAAATATGACGGGGCGTCTTGTCCCAAGCTACACCTCAGGTCTTATGTGCGGAAGATTCAACCGTACTCAGTGGACAAGAATTTGTGGATCCACTTCTTCCAGGAGAGTCTTTCAGGGACTCATCTCGAATGGTTCTATCAGCTGGATGGGACCAAGGTTCATAACTGGGAGGAGTTGGCTACTGCTTTCTATAAGCAGTATCAATATAATGCCGACCTTGCCCCTACACGTACCCAACTCCAGGGTATGTCGTTAGGATCAAGTGAAGGTTTTAAAGAGTACGCCCAGAAGTGGAGGGATCTGGCTGGCAGGGTGCAGCCTCCGTTGACTGACCGGGAGTTGGTAGACATGTTCTTAGGGACCCTATCTGGGCCATTTTTCAACCATCTTATCGGTAACTCATCTGCAGGGTTTACTGATCTTATTCTGACTGGAGAAAGAATTGAGGCTGGATTGAAGTCTGGTAAGATTCCGAAGGGTGCATCGTCTAGTTCTGAGAAGAAACCCTTCAAAAAAGAGGCCAGTGCTGTATATGGCTCTAGACGACAAGAGAAACCTGAGCGCCGCCAATCTGTCAGTGCGGTAATGATTGCTAAGCCTGCTGCCGCTCCTCGGCAAACCAATCCACCAAGGGCTGAAAGACCCCGGAGAGAGTTCACCCGGTTGAGTATGACTCTATCACAAATCTTGCCACAGTTGCTGTCCACCAACCTAGTGACTGTCAGGGAAGCCCCTAAAGTTGTGAACACTGCTTCCCCCAAATACAATCCAAATGCCCGCTGTGCTTATCACTCCGATAGCCCGGGGCATTCCACTGATGACTGTTGGGCCTTAAGGAACAAGCTGCAGGACCTTAGTGACGCCAAGGAGGTACAGTTTGAGGCATCGGAGAAGCCTAATGTAGTGACAGCTCCCCTGCCTGCTCATGGGGTGAATGCTATTGGGGACGAAGATGAAGTGGATGAAGCTGAGTTCAATAGCTGGATGTACCCGACAACTGATGGCGGATTGACCAATTGGATTGCCAAGGACCATACTCCTGTTACTTTTGTTACGCAGTAATAAACTTCTTTGTTTTGTTATTTGTAATAAACAATTAAAACTCTATGGCCCGGTGTCTTACCCGAGGCGCCGTGGTTTCATTTGTGAGGGCATATAAATTGTCATTTCATATATCATGAATAAAGATCTTGGACGTTTTCTCGCATTTCAAATCTTATGCTCCTTTTCTGTCTTTCCTTCCTTTATATATTTCAAAACAGTTGTATTTACACACACTCACTCATACAGGTTTCAATCCACTCTGGATCTCACTGGTAACGACTCTGCTACTTCCACTTATGACTTCGAAAATCCGATCAACTTAGCCGAAGACGAAGGTGAAGATGATTGCGAAGTGCCTGGCGAGCTTGCAAGACTGTAACTCCAGGAAGAGAGGGCAATTCAACCACATGAAGAGCCAGTGGAAACAATAAACTTGGGTACTGAAGCAGACAGGAAAGAGATAAAGATTGGTGTCATCCTAGAGCTCAGCGTGAAGCAACGGTTTACTAAGATGCTACATGATTATATGGAGATCTTTGCCTGGTCCTACGAAGACATGCCCTGGTTGGATACTGATATTGTGGTCCATCACTTGCCTACTAAGGAAGACTGCCCTCCGGTTAAGCAAAAGGTCCGCCGTATGCGTCCAGAGATGTCTGAGAAGATCAAAGCCGAGGTTATGAAACAGTTTGATGTTGGGTTCCTTGCAGTGACTTCTTACCCTCAGTGGGTTGCTAATGTAGTGCCGGTACTAAAGAAGGACGGTAAGGTCAGAATGTGTGTCGATTACAGGGATCTGAACGGGGCCAGCCCCAAAGATGACTTCCCCCTACCTCACATTGATGTCCTTGTTGACAATACCGCTCAGCATAAGGTGTTCTCTTTCATGGATGGTTTTTCAGGCTACAATCAGATCAAGATGGCACCTGAAGACATGGAGAAGACTACCTTTGTTACTCAGTGGGGCACCTTCTGCTACAAGGTCATGCCTTTTGGACTGAAGAACGCTGGGGCAACCTACCAACGTGCCATGGTTGCTTTATTTCATGACATGATCCATCATGAGATAGAAGTGTATGTTGACGACATGATCGCAAGGTCTCAGACTGAGGAAGAGCACCTAGATCATCTGCAGAAGTTGTTTGACCGGTTGAAGCTGTACAAGCTGAGGTTGAACCCGAACAAGTGCACCTTCGGGGTAAGATCTGGAAAGTTGCTAGGCTTCGTCGTAAGTGATAAGGGTATTCAAGTGGACCCTGCCAAGGTCAAAGCTATTCAAGAGATGCCAGTTCCTAAGACAGAGAAAGAGGTCAGAGGCTTTTTAGGACGCCTAAATTACATTGCTCTGTTCATCTCACACCTAACTGCTACTTGTGAACCAATCTTCAAGCTGCTGAAGAAAGATCAGGTAGTACGTTGGAATGATGAATGTCAGGCTGCTTTTGACAGAATCAAGGAGTATCTCTAAGAACCACCCATCCTTATGCCACCGGTTGAAGGGAGACCTCTGATACTATACCTGACAGTGCTTGACAACTCAATGAGGTGTGTGATGGGGCAGCATGACGAGTCTGGCCGAAAAGAGCATGCCATTTATTACCTTAGCAAAAAGTTTACCGACTGTGAGACCTGATACTCACTGCTTGAGAAAACTTGCTGCGCTTTGGTATGGGCTGCTCGCCGGCTGAGACAGTATATGCTGACTCACACTACCTTGTTGATCTCAAAGATGGATCCTATAAAGTACATATTCGAAAAGCCTGCTCTGTCTGGGAGAATAGCAAGATGGCAAATGATCTTGACAGAATACGACATTCAGTATACAACCCAAAAAGCCATCAAGGGAAGTGTATTGGCAGACCACTTGGCACATCAGGCCGTAGACGACTATCAGTCAATGAACTTCGAGTTTCCGGACGAGAGCATCATGATTGTGACTGATTGTGAAGTACCTGGACCGGATGAAGGACCTGAGGAAGGATCCCGATGGTCTATGCACTTTGACGGAGCCTCCAATGCTTTGGGTAACGGCATCGGCGCTGTGATCATATCTCCTCAAGGCACTCATACTCCACTCACTGCCCGGCTATGTTTCAACTGCACCAACAACATGGCGGAGTATGAGGCATGCATCATGGGTCTTCAAGCTGCGATCGACTTAAGGATCAAGTTTCTGAGTGTCTTCGGAGATTCCGCTCTTGTGATCAATCAGATCAAAGGAGAGTGGGATACGAAACATCTGAATCTTATTCCTTACAGAGAATGTGTGTTGACTTTGATCCCCCACTTCACGAAGATAACCTTTGAACATTTCCCAAGAGAGGAGAATCAGTTGGCGGACGCGTTAGCTACAATGTCTTCTATGTTCAAGGTCAAATGGGACAATGAGGCTCCCCGGATCATCATCTGGAAACTGGACGAACCGGCATACTGTTGTGATCTCGAGACCGAATTGGTGACTGAGAAGCCTTGGTACCATGAGTTGAAGAGATATCTGGAAGCTCAGGAATACCCTGAAGGTGCGTCTGTCAATGATAAGAAGTTTCTGAGGAGGTTCGCAGCAAAGTTCTTCCTTAGTAACGGCATCTTGTACAAGAGAAACCATGATTCGACCTTACTACGTTGTGTGGATAAGACTGAAGCAGAAAGGATCATGGAAGAGCTACATGAAGGGACCTTTGGTACACACTCCAGTGGACACACTATGGCGAAGAAAATCCTTCGGGCAGGGTATTTCTAGTCCACCATGGAAGCTGACTGCTACCAACATTCTCGGACATGCCATAAATGCCAGATTTACGCAGACAAGGTGCATGTTCCTCCAGTTCCTTTGAATGTTCTGACTGCGCCTTGGCCGTTTGCAATGTGGGGCATAGATATGATCAGTGAGATTAAACCTACGGCATCTAATGGACATCGCTTCATCCTAGTAGCGATTGATTACTTCACGAAGTGGGTTGAAGCAGCTTCCTACGCTACGGTAACCAAGACTGTTGTGGCACGGTTCATTCGGCATAATCTGATCTGTCGATACGGCGTCCCAGAAAGAATTATTACAGACAACGGTACCAATCTGAATAACAAGATGATCACTGAGCTCTGCGAGCAGTTTAAGATACAGCACCATAACTCTTCTCCTTACAGACCGAAGATGAATGGGGCTGTAGAAGCAGCAAATAAAAACATCAAGAAAATCGTGCAGAAGATGACAGAGACTTACAAGGATTGGCACGAGATGTTACCGTTCGCTCTACATGGGTACCGTACCTCAGCAAGGACGTCAACCGGGGCAACTCCTTTCTCCTTGGTTTACGGTATGGAGGCAGTCTTACCGATCGAAGTGCAAATACCCTCTCTCCGGATAATGAAGGATGCAAATTTGAACGAAGATGATTGGATCCAGACACGACTTGATCAATTAAACCTTATTGATGAAAATAGGCTTGCTGCTATTTGCCACGGTCAGACGTATCAGAAACGGATGATCAGGGCATTTAATAAAAAGGTCAGACCACAAGAGTATCAAGTTGGGGATCTGGTAATCAAGAGAATCATCCTTCCTCAGAGTGATCCAAGGGGCAAATGGACCCCCATGTACGAAGGGCCATTTGTAGTTAAACATGTGTTCTCAGGAGGAGCCATGATTTTAACCAACATGGATGGTGACGACCTTCCTCACCCCGCCAATGCAGACATAGTAAAAAGATACTACGCATGAAAAAAGACCCGCTAGGCTGACATGCCTAGGCAAAAATTAGGGCTTCCCGTCGAACCAAAAGGGTTCGGGCAAAATGAAGGGATGAAACAAAAAAATCTATACACCCGGCAAGTCGAAAACCTGAAAAGGCGGCTTGGGCAAAAATGGGTATCCCGGTGGACTGAAAACCCGAAAGGGCGGTCCAGGCAAAAGTTAGGGATAAAAGCGTAATACTATGTCCCATTGGATCACTTTGCATCCAGAATCCGGTATCTACACCAAGTTCAAACGGCATCGATCAGTCAACTTCATCTTCAACCAAGGTCATCAAGTGATGAGACGCTCGGAGATATAAGGGCAATATCAGAGTTGAAACCCAGTGGGATCATTCATTTCACACAGCTGTTTTATTTTCTCTTGTACAAACTTGTATAAATTCTCTTGTCCGACGGCGTTCTCTTACTAGGACGTCAGCCTCTTGTACATAAACGCCTATTTACAGGCAATTCAAAATCAATACAAAAATCACTTTTCAGTTAAAATTGCCAATTGTTTTTCCTTTTCTGTTTTGTTTTGCGAAGAACGTCCAAGGTTCAATTGGTGATATATGCATTAACAATAATTTGCTAACTCATGAATATTTGCATACGAAACAAAGGATTAATTACAGGTAACATTAGAAACAGGGGCAATAAAAGAGTTGTCCAAGCAATCTAATTGTTCTATCCACTAAGGTACCAAGGTAGGTTCGGCTGAAGAACATAACCAGATATCTTAATTCCCCAGAGAGTAAGCCAACAAGTCAGTACACTCTCCCCGAGCAAAGTTACAATCAAACTTAAAGAAGTTGGGTATCCTCCCGCAGATCTCAACATTCCTCAGCAGTATATGCACTCTTAACAAGCATCCCCGGCAATCTTGGTCTAAAGATTGTTCCCCGGTGGTATACCAGACACTCAGTGGAGTCGTTTCCCCGATACAGTTCAAAACTTCCCCAAGAGAGTCCAATCTAGTTCCCCAGGAAAGTTGACTCATCTCCCCAAGCAGTAAGCTTATCCCCAGTAGATTATGGAAGCTTATCCCTGCAGAGCACGAACGTGTCTCCCGGCTTTATTCAAAGAGTTATTTCCTTACTAGGATATAACTGGGTTATCCTCAGCCCAAAACCACGGAAAGATCGTCCTCGACGAAGTCTTCTTATCCCCAGCGAAGTCTATCAGCGCTTCCAACACAACAGTGGTATCCCCAACAAGTTATTATCAACAACTCAACAAAGTACCTCTCTCCCCACAGAGTATTGCTCCCCAGCAAGATTGTTAGAGTAATTTTCTCCCCGCAGAGTAATCCATTCGCCAAGTTTATTCCCCAACGGAGTTATCTTCTCCTGCCGGTATTCTTGCAACTATCATCCCCAGCGGAAGCAAAACTCTATTCTTCAACATCAGCCCAGGAGTGACTTCCCGGCACCCGTGAAGGATTTATTTTCCTAAGACGAAAAGATACATTCATAAACATCACATACATCATTATAGCATGCATATACGCATCACTTCTTACAAATCTCATTTATGTTGAGAACATCATTGCTTGATCCATATCATGCATTGCATATGACTGACCTTTGCTTTTCAGGAAAGATTCAGTTAAATTCTCAGCTACATTCCAAGACCTTGACCGGTTCAGTCAAGTTGACCCTAAGACTTTTCTGTTTCTTACCCAGTCAAAGGCCTTCTCTGGTTCAGTCAGATCGACCCTAAGATCTCCCTGTTTCTTATCCAGTTGAAGACATTTCAAGACCTAGACCGGTTCAGTTAAATCGACCCTAAGATTTTTCTGTTTCTTATCCAGTCAAAGGCCTTCTCTAGTCCAGCTAAATCGATCCCTAACAGATTTCCCTGATAAAGACTCAGTAGAAGATATCCAAGATTCTCTCAATGATTACTGTTGAGGTTGTAGTCGCCTGTGGTTCTCTCCCCGTTACTGCGGAGGTAGTAATCGCCCAAGATTCGCTCAGCGTTACTGTTGAGATTGAAATCGCCCAAGATTCTCTCAATGATTACTGTTGAGGTTGAAGTCGCCCAAGATTCTCTCAATGATTACTGTTGAGGTTGAAGTCGCCCAAGATTCTCTCAATGATTACTGTTGAGGTTGAAGTCGCCCAAGATTCTCTCAATGATACTGTTGAGGTTGAAGTCGCCTATGGTTCTCTCCCCGTTACTGCGGAGGTAGTAATCGTCCCCAGATTCTCTCAATGATTACTGTTGAGGTTGAAATCGTCCAAGGTTCTCTCACCGTTCCTGTTGAGGTAGTAACCACCCCTGGTTCATTCATCACCTTTTGAAGATCCAGATCCAGCTCCTGTAACCAGTCAGGATACATCTACACAAAGAATCTGAATACCAGCTCCTGTAATAGGTCAGGTAATCATTTTTCTTTTGCAGGTACGCAAGTTCTCGCTAAGGAATCTCTTACGCGATCAACATCCAGATGGCATCTATAAGCCCATCCACCTATCCATCATCTCTTAGCATGGCATCTATAAGCCCATCATCCTATCCATCAATCTCCAAATGGCATCTATAAGCCCATTCCTCACATCACACTGCTATGTGAGCGCAAATTTCTGGGCACTCTAGTGTTCAAACATCTTCCACCTTCGGATTACGAAAGGCACGTCAGCCAATCTGCATCCTCAGGTCTAAGAAGATTGAACAGGGGCAACTGTTGTACCCCAAAATTTGCCCTCCCATATTCTTCAAGAATTGCAAAGAGCATGCTTCAAATCTCCCCAAGGGTTGCACAGTTCAAGGGCCTCCTAACAGTCAAAACCTAGGGTTTTGGTTATGACAAAGAAATTGAAGTTTCCAAGGGTCCAATCAAGTCCCATATACCTATAAACATGGTCAAGCATCCTCATACCAAGTTTCAAGACTTACAGCACAAAATTGCACAGTCAAAAACCCTAATTGCACTACAGTCAACTGCAGGGGCAAAATGGTCATTTGACAGTCAAAAGTTCAAATTTTTGGTCAACATCTCATTTTGAAGCCACAAACATCATTTGATCAATGCTTGATCATGATTCTCAAAGCTTGGCTCAAAAAGTCTCAAGATGCAAAAGTTTCCATATTTGGACAGTTGAAAAAGTCAACTGTAACTTGACCAAGGCATAACTTCTACATGGATTATCAGAAAAATTCCATCCAAAACTCATTTTGAAGAGAAAGACATTTCCTACAACTCCTCTTCACACTTCAAGTCCAAGAAATGCTCTCACAAAAAGTTATCAATTTCAACATTATAGGTCATTTTCAAAAGTCAACAAAAAGGGACTTTAAGTCAAAGGCCATAACTTAAGATTGGTAAAACAAAATGACATGGGACCAAAGGCATTGGTTAGAGGACTCAAAGACCTTTCCAAAATGTCCAAGAACATGAGCAAAGCTTAAAAATTGAGCAAGTTATGCCTTGTGGAAGTTGGGAAATTTTTGGATATTTTGAAAAGTCAACATTGCTTCAAAAGTCTTAAAAATGCTAATGGGCCTCCTTTTCTTCCAAGAATCATTATCCAAGGCATGTGCACGACCATTTGGCCCAAAGGGAAGTTTTCTATCATTTTTATTTATTTATTTGGATTTTTAATTATTAATAATTCATTTAATTAAAATAAATATGTGAAAAATACTAAAGCAAGTCAATCAAATCTTTTTATGCATGGGATAACTTCAATATTTCGTGCATGATCAGATTTGGAAAAAATCTTGGTAATTGGACATGATTTGGTAGCAAATATGCATGAAAAGATTGGAAAATTATGGCATGGAAAATCAAATATTTTCTCATCAATTCAAGGATTCTTTGGATCAAATTTCCAACCCTAATCATTCACACATATATACCAATGCCAACCCTAATGTTCATGACCACAAAGCTGCGCCAGAAATCCATAACCAAACTTGAGTTTTTTGACAAAAATTCCAATACTGAAAACTAGGTTCTAGGGCGATTCAAGCCAAAATAATTGTTCCATTGGCTTGCTGAGACTTCAAGGAAGGAGTCTGAATCAAAATCATAGCTTGAAACATCAAGAATTGGTAGTTATAAGTTAAACTGTTTTCAATTTTATGCATAATCGTGTTTTAATATTCAAGCATATTCATTGCATTTTTTTATGGATTCACACTAATTAATTGATTCCGAAGCTAACCACATAGTTTGATTGAGTTTTATACACCATACGCGAAGTTGCCATTGTTGTCTTTTAGGGTTTTCAAAGCTTCGAATTGGGGTTTCCCAGTTAAGGAAAAATTAGAACGTGAGACCCAGACCATTCAACTCAGCATGCTTGGACGATTTGGACACACACCTCGCGCTCAATTTATGAGCTACCATGTGCTATTCGCTATTTTGGCATATATCATATAGTGGGGGTTCAAAACCCCCGCAATCCAATTGTTTTTTATTTCAGGAAAATGCAACAAGGAAGAAGAAGGCTAGGTGGCATAAGCTGGTTGGAACATTTGAATTTGCGCGCTAAAATCCCACTAACGCTTGCTTTATTCTTATATTAATTATTTGCTATTATATATACAAAGTGATACAGCAGCTCCACTGGTCAAGGAACGCGTTGGTAATCCCTGGGACCTGGGTTCGAGCCCCAGGTCCCCCTTTCTATTCCATAATATTTTGCATAATGTTATCCTATGCAGTGCAAGTTTCAGTGCCTACCATACAACCCCTGATCCAACCATGCCACTTGGCCAATGGAGACAATCTGAAGGCCTAGATCTGGTGGATACCATGGGCATGAGTCAAAGAAGTGACACGTTGGCAAGAAAAGTCAAATAAGGCCTTAAAATCTTGGGCCAACAATACTAAAGTATACCTCCAATTGGGGACAGAACCCCCCAAGGTATTGTATTTCTTTTCTTTTCTTTATATTACTTATTTCAATTATTTCCTTTTTATTCCTTAAATTAATTATTTTCATAAAAAATATAAAAATCACAAAAATCAGAAAAGTCATAAAAATCAAAATATATTTATTTAATTAATATTTTTATAAGTAAATATCATTAATTAATTTAGTTTTTTTAAAATTAGGTTTAATTTTAGTATCTTTTTCTTAATCAATCAAAAATTTGTAGAATTAGGGTTTGTATCAATTTTTATCCTTTTTTTCTTTTCTTTTCACTAATAATTAATTATTTATTTTTATAAATCAAATCGCATTAATTAATTAGGGTTAATTTTAGGTTAAACTTTAATATGTTTTCTTAATAAAATAAAAATTGTAGAATTAGGTTTTAATTTCATTAAATTCTCATAAAAAACCAAAAAACTCAAAAAATAATTTCCTTTCATTTTAATTTTAATTAATTTGTTAATAATAATTTTATTTCATTAAAAAGGGTCCAACGCCCTCGCTTTCGATCTTAATTCCAATTCGCGCATTTATTTTCTTTTCGTATAATTTTTATGTACTTCTCCCAAAGCCTTGTAAACTCGGACATTTAATTTCTCGCACTTTCCTTTATTTCTTTATTTACTTTCTGTCAAATCGGGTCCTGGATTTATTTTGGCGATGTGGACCCGCACCTTTGTAATAGTCTAGGAACTTTATATTTCTCGCTCTTTTAAACTGTTAATAATGGCATGCAAGAATGAATGACAAAAAAATAAAAACAAACGCATAGATCACTTTGACATGACCAAAGACAAAAATAAATGAAAACGACACACAAATCACACACCACCCCTAGGGTACGCCTCACTATTGCCTTGCCTCGAAAGGTGATCGTCGAGTATAGGATGTCTTAGTAAGTCCTCATGATCCGGGAACCTGGCATGAGGGTAGCTTCTAAGGTGTCTTCCCATTGCTCTGGTGATCACCATGTCCCGAACCTCGAATTGACCCGAACACCTCCAACGGTGGTGCTACCTACCTCTCAATGGTGGGATGGCACTACTTTAAAGGACATTTACACAGACGAATTCCTTAGGGTAGGTAGACAACTCTAGATACTTGCTCTAAATTTCAAAACAAATCAAAATACTTTTCACACCGACACCTTTTCAAAAAGCTTTCGAAAGCAATTTTTCAAACACTCTTGAGGACCGATACAAGAGTCGAACTGGAATTTTCAAAGAAACTTTTTAAAAACCCATAGTTGAAAAGCAAACAAACCATTTTGAAAACACAAATGAGCAAGTATCTAAGAGCCCATGGATAACCATGGATAGAAAGGGTGCTAACACCTTCCCTTTCTATAACCTACCTCCCGAACCGAGAGCAATCTCTTTAAGGAATTTTTCTGTGCTTTTGTCCTTTCCATTTGTAGAAAATAAAAGACAGTGGCGACTCTTGATTCCGTGACATTTCGCGAACCAGCGTTAAACAGTCAGTTCCAGATCCGCCGATCACAGTCAGCCAACTGGTTTTCTTCCCTAGGGAAATGTTCAAAAGTGATCTCTTCGAAGTGAGGAATTAGGGATAGCACAAGTTCCTTATAAGGGATAAGATTAGGGTGTTTAGTGTCTCAATCTCCTTTTACTTGGCTGATCACCAAAGCGGAATCTCCAAACACATCCAAATGCTTGATCCTTAAGTCAATGGCAGCCCTTAGTCCTAAGATGCATGCCTCATACTCAACCATATTATTTGTACAATCTAAGCATAGTCTGGCGGTAAAAGGAGTGTGGCAACCTTCAGGAGATATGATCACAACGCCAATTCCGTTACCTAAGGCGTTGGAAGCCCCATCGAACACCATAGTCCATCGGGATCCTTGTTCAGGTCCGTCATACGGTCTAGGTTTTGCACAGTCGATTACCAGCATAATATTCTCGTCAGGGAAGTCGAAGTTCATTGACTGATAATCATCCACAGCTTGATGGGCCAAATGATCTGCTAGTACACTTCCTTTGATGGCTTTTTGATTTGTGTATTGCATTTCGTACTCAGTCAAGATCGTTTGCCATCTGGCTATTCGTCCGGAAAGGGCAGGTTTTTTGAAGATGTACTTAATCGGATCCATCTTAGAAATCAACAAAGTGGTATGAGTCAACATGTATTGCCTTAGTCGGCGAGCAGCCCACGCTAAAGCACAACAAGTTTTCTCGAGCAGTGAATATCTGGTTTCACAGTCGGTAAACTTTTTACTTAGGTAGTAAATTGCATGCTCTTTTCGGCCAGACTCGTCATGTTGGCCCAAAACACACCCCATAGAATTCTCTAGTACTGTTAAGTACATGATCAACGGTCTTCCTTCAATCGGAGGCATGAGAATAGGAGGTTCTTGCAGGTATTCCTTGATTTTGTCAAAGGAAATCTGGCATTCATCGTTCCATTTGACTACCTGATCTTTCTGCAAGAGTTTAAAGAGTGGCTCACAGGTAGCAGTTAAGTGTGATATGAAACGGGCAATGTAATTGAGACGACCCAAGAATCCTCTGATTTCTTATTCAGAACGAGGGGCTGGCATTTCTTGGATGGCCTTTATCTTGGCGGGATCAACTTCAATGCCTTTATTGCTGACAACAAATCCTAGAAGCTTTCCAAAGCGTACTCTGAATGTGCACTTGTTAGGGTTTAGCCTCAGTTTATATTTCTTCAGTCTCTCAAATAGTTTGTGCAGGTGACCGAGATGTTCTTCTTCGGTTTGTGATCTGCCGATCATATCATCCACATATACCTCTATCTCATGATGAATCATGTCATGAAATAAAGCCACCATAGCCCTTTGATATGTTGCCCCTGCATTCTTTAATCCGAACGACATGACCTTGTAGCAGAAAGTGCCCCATTGTGTAACGAAAGTAGTTTTTCCATATCTTTGGGAGCCATCTTTATTTGATTATAGCCCAAGAAGTTGTCCATGAATGAGAAGACTTTATGCTGAGCGGTATTGTCGACTAAGACATCAATGTGTGGTAGAGGGAAATCATCCTTGGGGCTTGCCTTATTCAGATCCCTATAGTCTACGCACATGCGAACTTTCCCTTCTTTCTTTGGCACTGGCACTATATTAGCCACCCATTGAGGATAGGATGTTACAGCTAGGAATCCTGCATCAAATTGTTTCATTACTTTGTCTTTGATCTTTTCATACATGTCAGGTCTCATGCGACGAACTTTTTGTTTAACGGGAGGGCAGTCTTTTTTAGTTGGCAAACAATGAACCACAATGTCGGTATCCAACCCAGGCATATCTTCATACGACCAAGCAAATACTTCCACATAATCGCGCAACATCTGAACCAAACGGCTTTTGACACTGCTTTCCAAATTAGCATCGATCCTGATTTCCTTCTTATTTAACTCATTACCCAGGTTGATAACCTCAATTGACTCTTCATGTGGTTGAATAGCCTTTTCCTCTTGTAACAGAAGTCTGGCTAGTTCTCTTGGTATGTCACAATCTTCCCCGCTTTCGTCTTCGGCTTGGTTGATAGGACATTCAAAGTCATAGTTGGCAATAATAGAGTTGTTGGCAATAGGATCCAGAGTGGATGTGGACCTGCAAGAGTGTGTGCGTGTGTGTGTGTCTGCATGTAAGATACATGCTATCTTTTGGAAATGTATTTGAAAGAAAAGAAAGACAATGAACACAAATATTTGAATGCAAAAGAGTCTAATGTACTGAATGGTCATATGATTAGATGAATAAAATATAAAACCCTTGACAAAATAACCAAAGTGCCCCATACTAGGCACATGGCTTAAAAGTCAATATCAAAATATTACAGACAAAGAGTTCATGAATTGATTAAAAGAAAAAACAAGTAGATTACTCCTCAATGAAGGAGATGGGCACAAAGTCCTTCGCATGCCAATTGTTGGGCTTCCCCTCGGTTGTTGGGTAGATCCAGTCTTCGAAGGCACACTCATCATCAGAATCCTCTGCGGTGTTTACTTCATGACTCTTGAGGTGGAGAGACGGCTTTCCAGTACGAGCATCTCTAATTTCTTTCTGAGCTTCGGAGGTGAAACCTATCCCAAACTTATCTGCCTTGAACGAGATGTTGGGGAGATGACCCCACATCTCATTGTTTCCTTCTTCTACTATCGCACGGGCATCCTTAAGAGAAACCTTCTTGGGAATAACTTTATCGGCTTTTGGAGTGTCGGAGGAGATTTTGGTGGTGGCCACAACTTCAAATGTCTGGCAAGGAGTCTCTATGAATTCGCCCTCCATTTCTACGTACTTGAAAGAAGTGAGGTGGCTTACCATAAATTCTTCTTCACCGCAAACAGTGACAACCTTCCCTTGAACTGGGTATTTTAACTTCTGGTGGAGAGTAGAAGTGACCGCACCTGCCCCATGGATCCATGGGCGCCCCAACAAACAAGAATACGCAGGCCGTATGTCCATTATGTAGAATGTGGAGTTGAAAATATGTGAACCAACCTTAATTGGGAGATCCACCTCTCTGTGAACCATCCTTTTCGTCCCATCGAATACCCTTACAACAATGTCACTTGGCTTCAAAACCAAACCTTCACAGTCTAGCCGATCTAAAGCGCCTTTAGGCAACACATTTAAAGATGAGCCTGTGTCCACCAAAACATGTGCCAGAGTGGTCCCCTTACATTCAACAGAAAAATGCAAGGCTTTATTGTGATTCTTTCCCATGGGAGTTAAATCTGCGTCGGAGAACCCCAGACCATTGTCAACTGTCAGACTTTCTACGCAGTTCTCAAACTGGTCGGTTGTGGTTTCTTGAGGCACGTGAGCCTTTTCCAAGAACTTAATCAAAGCTTGTGCATGGGCGTCGGAACATAGCAATAGGGACAACATTGATATTTTAGAAGGGGTTTGTCCCAATTGCTCTACTATTTTGAAGTCGCTTTTCTTGATGATTTTCAGAATCTCCTCCATCTCTTGAGTGGATGGTTCTTCCATAACAGTCTTTTAAGCAAGTGCCTTTTCCCTGGCAGGCTCACTTTCTTTCTCTTTCCCTTTAGTACTGCCACCAGCATTGCCGTTGGTTATGCGGATTGGAACTGCGGTAGTGGTTGGTGGTGAGATATCAGGGGAAAAGACTCTTCCTATTCTTGTGACTTTACTAGAACCAGTGATATTAGTAACACCCGCTTCATTATCATCAATCCAAGGATCTTGTTTTACCCCATGGTAATAAACATCGACGCCATAATTCAATGGAACCGCTTTATCAGAGATGTATGCAACGTGTCCGGCAGCACTGATTATGAGAGGAGCAATGATTGGTTCGTTTGAAATCCTGATAGGACCTTTGGATGAGATCCTAAGAGGTTTGTTTGAAATTTTTATGATGGCCAATTCTTCAGCTTTGTCGACTGAATTTTTTATGGCAGGATTCTTTTCGAATAGAATTTCGCGGCTATCCATTAGGCGTTGTATACCTTTCCTCAGTTTTTCACACCCATCAGATTGCCTCATACAGCCCACACAGTCTTTTTCACAGCCAAGGAAAGTCCCAGCTTTCAACAGATTGCTCTTGATTACATTCAATGGAGTAGTTAACCCTTTGACAGAGGCAATGAAAGTTGTATCTTCAACGGCATTAACACCTTTGTCGTGTTTCGACATTGGAGCGGTAATTACATTTGGCGTTGGAGGAGGATCAAATTCAATAGTCTTGTTGTCAATTAAATCCTGGATTTTGTTCTTCAGAGCCCAACACTGATCAGTCTCATGCCCTGGGCTATTTGAATGATAAGCACATTTTGCATTTGGATTATATGTCGGTGACGAGGTGTCAAGATTGGCAGGAGGATCTCGTAATGTCACTAAATTGATCCTGAGCAGATGCTGAAGGGCTTGAGATAATGACATGCTTAACCTTGTGAACTGTCTTCTTGGAGCTTCAACCTGTTGATGTTTGGTAGATGTTCTTTGAGTAGCAGTCGAATTGGAGATTCAGACAGCATTGATAGACGGATGATTATTCATTTTGGTACGGGTCTTTGCTCTATACACAACATTAACTTCTTTCTTCGCGGCAAAAGGTTTCTTGACAGGATTGGGAGTGGAAGTAGATGCCACAGAGATCTTTCCACTCTTAATGCCACTTTCTACTCTCTCACCAGTTAGGATTAATTCGGTGAAACCAGAAGAAGAGCAGCCAACCAACAGATTAAAGAAAGGACCAGATAGTGTGCTCATGAACATGTCAATGTGTTCCCTATCAGTCAAGGGAGGTTGGACCCTACTTGCAAGGTCTCTCCACTTCTGTGCATACTCCTTAAATCTTTCATACTTCCCCATGGTCATACCTTGCAATTGAACCCTCGTCGGTGCCAAGTCGGCGTTGTAATGATATTGATGGTAGAAGGAAGTAGCTAGTCCCTCCCAAGTATTGATGCGAGAGCCATCCAACTGGTAAAACCATTCAAGTTGTGTTCCAGCCAGACTCTCTTGGAAAAAGTGAACCTAGAGTTTTTTATCAGTAGTGTGTGGTTGTATCTTGCACACATAGGACTTCAAATGGAGCTTTGGGCAAGAAACCCCATCGTATTTTGTAAAGGTTGGTATTTTGAACTTGTGGGGAATGATTACCCCAGAGGTTAAGCCCAAATCGTCAAAATTCAAACCGGGAATAGCTTGGATTTCCACTGCTTTCAACCTGTCTTCTAGCTGCTTGTATTTGATGTCTACGGGTGGATATTGTTCATTAAAATAATCATCATTAGATTCTTGGTCATTGATACAGTTGTCCTGAGTACTCTTGATCTCACCAATTTTGTTCTCATCCTCTTCGGATGAATCTTCCTCTATTAGAATTTGACGGATTGTCTCCTTGAACCTTTTACCCATGTTGAGTAGAGCTTTCTTCTTTGGCTTTTTCTTAGCGGCCAAAAAAGCCATCATATCCTGCTGCCCCTTGGCCAGGGCGAGTAAAGCTTCCTGAAATTGAGAATTCTGAGCCTGGAGTTCCGTCACAGTTTTCTCTAGATCCATCTTGCTGAAATAAACAGCGGAGAGATAAGGAAACCTGTTATGCAGACGCCTGTCATGTCATGATGCATGAATATGCAGTATGCAAATGATTTCAAGGATTTAAAGAATTTAAATTTGTATAGACAAAGAGTGAGCAATCGTTAACTTGCATTAGAGAAATCTTGATTTGAATACAAACATGCCTCTTGGGCTTACAACGACAGAAATAAGCATAAAGTAAACTCCTAAGACAGAGAAGTTATGCGCATCTTCTTTGGCGCAATGTAGGTGTTTAAGCTCCTTTCTTCACGAAGTTCCCTTGTAAGCTCCAATATCTTATTCTCGCTTTCATAGAACTTAGCTTTGAAGGTGTCTCACTCTCCTTTTAACTGAATCCAAGCATTTTGAAAATCTTCAAGAGAAGTAGGCATATCAGGATAGAGGATCGTATGTGGAATGTCTCCCTCGACTACTGGTTCCATGATAACAGGTAAGACGGCTTCATAAGGCATTTTGAGACTTTGAGCGCGAGCCCTTACCCATTTAAGATAAGGTTCCAAAGGAATGGAATTCTTACGCCCCAATGTCTTGCTATCAACTTTGTTAACCATACCCCAAGCTCGTATAAATCTTTGACGGTAACCTTGGGTATCACATTCGTAGTCAAATACAATTCCTTGGATGAGTACCTCATGAGGGCCATCTCTTCTAGCATATCCAAATTGTCGCAAATCTAAACACGGGTTATAAGTAATGCCTCCCCTAATGCCAAGTAGAGGAACATTAGGGAATTCCCCACAATGGTCAATGATGGTAATGTCTTTTAAGGAGCGATAATACCAACGGATATCAGCATGTGAAAGTGACATCAATCTTTTAGACCATCTCATACCTTGTTCATTCTTCACCACTGATCGAGGTAGGTGCGAAATAAACCACCTAGCCAACAGAGGAGTGCAACACATCAAAGCCCCCCTTTTCTTCAAAGTGCGAGAGTGAAGAGAATGCAATATGTCTCCAAGCAACGTAGGCACCGGATTACGAGATATGAAAACCTTAATCGCATTCACATCTATAAATTGGTCAGGATTTGGAAATAGTACCAATCCATAGATGAGAAGAGCCAGAACTTCCTCAAAGGCTTGTAGATCCAAAATATTCCAACACTCTTGAGCCTTCTTCAACAAAAACTTTGCTAGTAACCCTTTAACACCACTCCTTGTTACCCAATTTTCTACTATGTCAGATGGTTGCAAATGTAGAGCTCAATCAATTTCCTCGGGTTTGGGGTCTCTTTCGATACCGTTGAAAGGTAACTGATTGAGAATAAGGATCCCTACGAGTTGAGAAAATTCCTCCAAAGTGGGCACAAGTTGGTAATCAGGAAAAGTGAAGCAATGATGCAAAGGGTCGAAGAATTGGACAAGCACCTTTATCATTTCTTCTTTAATACTTGAGGTAACCAAACCAAGGATTCGTCCATGTCTTTTGGTGAACGGGGAATCTTCAGGGACCCTTGATACTAAATCCTTGAGTTGTGGAGGTACCCTCACAAGACTGACTTGGATAGTGTTCTTACGAGCGGAGGCCATGTCCTACAAAACAGAACAAAGATAAATCCAAAAAATCCTTTAAATGGTTAGTGATGTTTATGATGTTTATGATGTTTATGTACAAGTGCATATACAAAGCAAAAAAGTCCTCGGTTTAGGCTTGCATGGGGTTTCAGGTAAGTACCCTCTTGAAGTTTTATTTG
Organism: Vicia faba; assembly: GCA_948472305.1. Lineage (NCBI taxonomy): Eukaryota > Viridiplantae > Streptophyta > Magnoliopsida > Fabales > Fabaceae > Vicia > Vicia faba. The sequence continues at coordinate 751,022,110 of OX451736.1, read as the reverse complement.
GCTCAACCTGTCCTAGTTAAAAGTAACTGGGTTCTAAGGGATCTCAATATCATTGATCTTCCCCTCAAGTTTCGTTCGATAAGCGATTGACTCGCAACCAAACAAAACTCAAGAGTCCAACCTCAATGAGTGTAGCATCGAGTATCAACCAACTTCGGACTGCACCAAATTCGGTCATCTCGCTACGTCCTAATGGCCAAGATGGTCAAGTAAGGTTCTAAGGTCAGTTGATGCTTTACGACACCACGCGACGGCCCCATACTCTCCTTGATTGACTTAAGGGTTACTGGTACCAACCAAAGTGCCACATCAACGTAGCTACTACTTCAACCGTGTCGGTATACCCCACACAGTTCCCTCACCGTTTATTGCTACTTACCTAAAAGGTGTCCCTAAATCCCGGTGTAGGATTTTTTAATAGTAACCCAAACAAGGAACCAAAATATAAAGCAAGCAAATCAAACAATATAAGTAAGTAAATATGATCTAACCCTAAGGTAACCCCACTTTAGATTCTATTTCCCCAGAAGAGTCGCCAGTTCTGTGATACGGTGAGAGAGCTGACTTGAGGGTTTTGTGATTGTGTTCGCAAATGTTGCGGTTTAGCAAGAGTCACCACCGACTTTTCTTTTATCCAATAAGGAAAGGTGAAAAAGCACAGGAAACACCTTTCGAGATGTTTTCTTGAGTTCGGGGGGTAGATTATGAAAAGGGAAGGTATTAGCACCCTTTCCATCCATTGTTTTCCATGGGCTCTTAGTTACTTGTTAGATCACTTGCTTTTGTTTGAAAATTATGCTTTTGTGTGGTTTTGAAAGTATTTTGAAAAGATGCCATCGTTTAGGAGAACTTTGCAATGATTCCCGTTCGTAAGAATGTATGCAAAGTGTTGAGCTTTTGAAAATATTTCAATGTTTGGAAAGTGTTTTGAAGATGTTTTGGAAAGTTTATGTGATTGTTTTAAAAATAGCAAGGATGTTTGTTTTGAAATTGAGCAAGTAACTAAAAGTAATCTACCTACTCAAAAGGTTTAAAATGTTTTTTCCTCCTCCTTTAGATGTTGCTATTTTACCATTGATTTGATAAGAAGCCCCATTGTTGGATGTAAAGGGACAAGCATTGGGTCATCGTATGACCATGATAGCAATGTTGTGAAATGACTTAGCACTTTTTCTGTAGGGACTAAGATCATTTTGAAAGGAAACTTTGATAGCGTCATCGAGGGACTATGATCTTTTTCGATTTGTTTGTGCTAAGACATCCCACATGCATAACATGGCCATTTTTGTAAGGCAACAAGTGAAATTACCCTAAGGGTGTAAGTGTGCGAGTGTGTTTGATTGCATGCATTTTGTCTTTGATTTTTGGGTTGTCTACTTGTTGATTTTATCTTGCCATACACACCTAATTACTTAACATTTATATGAAGGTAATAAAAGAGTGAAAAAAATAAATCCTACACTATTACAACCATATTGAATTGCATGAAAATATAGAGGCAAAAATAAGGTAAAAGCAAGAAAAATGGATCTTTCGACTTAGGGCAGCAACCCTTCGATTCTGCCATTTTTGGCCCTCTTCGACCTTACCTGAAAAGGGGTGAAAGAATGAGTTTTGACTGGGGCCTAGAAGCCAGCATATTTTGGTTTTCGATTAGGGTCTGGAGACCAGCATGCTGTGCCTTTCGACTGGGGCCTGGAGGCCAGCATGTTGTGCCTTTCGACTTCCTCTTTCATTTGGCCTGAAGGTTAGTAGGAAGCCAGAGGCATCGTCTCTAACTTTTTTGTCTCTTGTTTCTTTCATTTGAGTTTGAATAGCAACATGGCCCAAGGCCATGCCAACATCACCTTAATACTAGATTAGTTCTTTAAAGCGTATTTAAATGTACCAAGAGCAAAAGCCAAGAAGATTGTTAACCATGACACATATTAAGAGAGTGAAAACAAAACAAAAAGAAGAAAATAATATGTACATGTTTTAAATGAAAAAAAGAAAACTTATTTACATGCTATGCTGGAAACGAAGGGCTAAAGGTTAAAAATGACTTACCTTGCTGGAGGTTGGAGCATATTTTGGACTTTGAAGCGGTTGCTTTGAATGCCTCTGGATTCGAAGGAAAAGACCCAGGGTAGACCTTCGACACTGGATTCGAAAGAGGGGAAAAAGCAAGTGTGATGCTTCTTCGATTTTGAAGGAGACTGAAGTGTGGTTGTTCTTCAGAATTGAAGGAGATGAATGTGATTCTGGGATTTTTCGTGATTTCTCAAGTGTTGATGAACTTGAGAGTTTTTTGTTGTGTTTGAGAAAATTTGGGGAATTCGTTCTTCTGGTCCAAAGATCCTATTCCTCTTTGTGCAAATGAACTCTCTATTTATAGAGAAAGGCTTTTGGGAAGCTTGGGGAGCAAAAATAATAAAATAAGGCTCAGCTGGAAAGTAAATGTCCACTTGTGCCATAAAAGCAAGATTAATGGTTCAGATGGGTTGCTTCCTTCTGAAGGAAAATAGGCGCAAGGCTCAAGACAAACTTTTCTAAAAGGTAGTATTATACTATTAAGTGCAAGTGGTCTTGGACAAAAATGGGCAAAGGCCTAAAAAGGGAAAACACGTAGCCTAGCATATGGGTCTAAATGTTCAACTTGATCTTTTGATTCGAATCCTACATCTTTCTACACCTTTCGACCAGACTAGAACAACACAGCATTCGTTTTCACCAGTTGTGTGTCCTTAGAATGAACCAACTATGTGTTCTTCGAATGGCCCTTTTCAGAAGGTTATTAACTTCTGAATCGAAGGAAGCTTTCAGAAGATTATTGAATTTTTGAATTGAAGAAAAACCAAAAGGAGGCCTCTACTTCCTGAGTTGAAGGACATTCCTGAGTCGAAGGACATTCCTGAGTCGAAGGATATTCCTGAGTCGAAGGACATTGTTTCAAAAGGAAACAAAAACTCAATTGAAGTTTGTGTGAAGATCATTTCCTTCTGAATCGAAGGAGACCTATTTGAAGTCACATGCCCAGACGAAAGAGGCACGCTAGCAACAACTTTTGAGCAATCGAAGGAGGTGCAAAGTCCAATCGAAGGGGGATGAATCGAAGGAGACCTATTTTCTTCCAAATTCGTCAAAATGTTATTTTTATCTGTTTTCTCCCTTTTTGAAAGTTTCCTCTTAATTCTGGTGCTGGAAGATCCAAATGTACTTGTGCAAGCTTGAATTTTGAGAATCATTGTGAGATGCCTTGTGTGATACGGTGGGAGAACTGACTTGAGGTTTTGCGTTTGTGTTTGCAAATGTTTCGGTTTAGCAAGAGTCGCCACCGACTTTTTATTTTATCCAAAGGAAAGGTCAAAAAGCACAGGAAAGACCTTTGAGATATTTTCTTGGGTTCGGGGGGTAGATTATGAAAAGGGAAGGTGAAAGCACCCTTTTCATCCATGGTTTTCCATGGGCTCTTAGTTACTTATTTAGATCACTTGCTTTTGCTTTTTTTTTTTAAATGGTGCTTTGTGTGTGGTTTTGAAAATGTTTTGAAAAGAGGTCATCGTTGCGGCAACCTTTGTAATGATTCTTGTTTGAATATATACAAAGGTGTTTGTCTTTTGAAAAGATGTTTCAATGTTTGAAAGTTTGTTTTGGGAAATGTTTTGAAATTGTGTTGTGAGGTGTGTTTGAAAATAGCAAGGATGTTTTTGCAAGTTTTGATCAAGTAACTAAGAGTTATCTACCCTATCTACTCAAAGATCTTTCCTACACATTTTTAACCCTTTTGACAATGTTGTTTTACCATTGCATTTGGTAAACAACCTTGTAATTGGATGTTAAACGGGACAGGCGCGGGTCATCGTATTGACCATGATAGCAATTGTGCTAAGTATCTTAGCAAATTTTTGAGGGACTAGATCATTTTGTATAGGCAACCAAGATAGCGTCATCGAGGGACTATGATCTTTTGTTTTGTTTTTGTTTTGCCAATATACTCAACATGCATACCATGGCCATTTTAAAGGCAACAAGTGGATGAAAACCCTAGGGGCGCATATGTGCATTGTGTTGTCAATTTACATGCTTTTATGTCTTGTATTAGGTCTAACTATTTGTTTTGATTTTGGATATTGCATACAAACCCTAATTTCTATCATGGCATATTTGAAAGCTATAAATGCGTAAAATAAACCTACGACTATTACAACATTGGGGAGGGGGATACAATTTTGAATGGGGAGTATTTGCAAGAAAATAAAACCCTAAGATTTACTATTACATCCAAATTGAATTCTTTGCATCAAATAATAAATAAGCAATATTTAAATAAACAATTTAAGTATGAATATGCAAAATATTATAAGTATGCAGAAAATGTTTTTGTTTATTTTTATGTATGTAAAAATAAAATATTTAATGCATTAAAAATAATAAAATAAAAGATCATTTTTATTAAGGGTAAAAAACCCTAATTTTCTTTAAGAAAGTATATATATATATATATATTAGTTATATTATTTATGTACAATAAAATAATAAAATATACACAAATGTCAAAAAATAAAAATATATCAGAAAAATATTATTTAAGTATGTGAATAATAAAAATAAAAATATAATATTTTCATGTATTATTTTCAAGTTTTTATTAAAAGAAAATAAAAGTATGTTATTTAATAATTATTTTTATGTTAGAAAAAATAATAAAAAATACAAAATAAAATGTGAAAATTTATGAAAATATTTATGGTAATTTTTTATATTGAGAAAAAATAAAATAAAATAAGAAATGAAAAAAATATCAAAATATAAAACAAATGGGCTGAGGGGTGTAAATAGTAAGTCAATGGTGCAAATAGCAAGGAAATGCCAACGCCCAGCCCAAATCAGCTTCATCTTCAACCTTTGAATTACAAAAACGCGCGCCTGTGTACAAAATCTGGAAACCCTGCATACGTGCTCTAAAGCAAAAACTCATAACACCAAAGTTATAGCATTTTTCAAGACGATTCGAACCATATAAAAAACTTAATCTAACTCTCAAAGACCAGAGAGAATTTCTCTGGCCCTAATTTCTAACCTAACTTTTTCAGGAAGTTCATCAATCAAATTCTCTTAGCACACTTAACTTAAACGAAATCTATGCATATGTACAGCTTAAGGGCTATGAGTACTACATTTTTTATTCAAAAACCTAAGCCTAATGATTCCTAAATAGAGAGATAGAAAGTTGGAAAATACCTGTTTCAGTTGAACTCGTGTATGGAAATGTAGAGCTTTTCAGTGAGACCTGAGGTGTTTGGGAGCTTGCCTGGACTTCCTATGACCTTCCCCAATGCTTAGTTTGCTTTGGATTTGCTTGAACAAGCTTGTAGAACTCAACCTGCACAAGCTGAAAACAGAAATGGTGAAGCTTGCAAATGGAGTTACAGTCAATGGCCAATGGTTGGGATAGCTTGGCTAGGTTATATGGAATGTATTTGAACAGGTTTGGGGCAAAACGCACGAGTAGTTTTTGTTATGGAACTCAAAGTGCAGAAACTGCCATGTTTTGCAAGAGGGATGTGTTTTTGTGTTTTGGAAGGATTGAGGGTTGAATAATTCGTGTTTCTGGCTCAAGGCAAAGTGCAAAACTTATTTCAAATGCTTGCAAGAGTTGGTTATAACAGATACTCAAGTTATGGCTCTTTGTCAAGTTTACTAGTTTTTTAAGTCAAAAGTGTGAAGTGGTACAAGACAGGTCTGTACAGGATATCTTCCAGCATGCACTTGTTGATCTTGGCCCCCCAAGTTTGTGGATATTGTTTGTTGTCCAAGATTTGGTTCAAGGCTCAAGGGAAGCAATTTGACATAAAGCAAGTTTTGACAAAAATGGCAATGTTGCCTTTTTGCTATTTTTGGCTTAATCTTTTGTGTAAACCTCTAATAATCAGAACAAAGCTTCAAACCATTGAGTTTGCATTTAATTATTGAGTATGGAAGGGTTTAGAGACCTGTGAGAAAGTACAAGTGAGGTTGAATAGAGTTTGCAAATTGTGGCAATATGAAACATGCCATGGATCAAAGTGAGTTTTTTCCAAATTCAAACCTTCGATTCTCCCTAACCACAAATGATTTTGGAGAGTTCTTGGACATTTTGGAAATCTTGTAACATACTCTACAATCCATCTTTAAAATGCATTTTGGGATTCCAAGTCGAACTAGGTGAAAAATTGCCATGAAGATGGGTCAAAATCCTGCCTAAACTAGGGCAAAATTTCACTAAGTTAAAAGTTTCATGGACCCTTGTTCCAAATATAATAACTTGAGATCCAAGCTTGTTTTGAGAAAACTTTGTGAATCAAAGTTGTATATTTTGTGGAGTACTACAACTTTCATGTTGGAAGTTTTGTTTGAATCCAATTGCATCATGGTGAAAAAGTTGGGCAAAGTTGGGAAAAAATAAGAAAATTTCATAACTTAGAAAAATTCTAAGTTATGAAAATTTTCAACTTTAAACCCTAATTTGAAAAATTAGGTTTCTTGATGAACAAGTTTTATGTTTTTATACATCTTGATGAAAAATGACCCTTGGCACTTGATTTTGACCAAAAAGTCAAAGTTTGACTTTTCAGTGTACAGTTGATTTTTGATCAGTTGACTGGAAAATTCATTTGTCAATCCAATACAATTGTGATCTTTTGAACCTTGTGAATAGGTCAAGATGATGCCATTGATTCCTTGAATCCATGATTGAACCTAATTTGCCATTGGCTAGGTCAAAAAGTCAAAAATTGCCCTTCTACAGTCAAAACCCTAAAAATGACCATTTTGCCCTTTTGATGATCTGATCAAATTTCTTGAGGAGTTGTGGTCCAAACTTGATAAAATGGTTCATATGAGCATATAATGTTGATGTGGATCAAAATTTATGAGGTTTGACTGTAAATTGGCCACAATTGACTTTTTCCCCAATACAGTTGATTTTTAGGTCAACTGTCCAATTGACTGGGCAAAAATTTGATTCAAGGCTTAAAACTTGGTATGAGAAATCTTATAAGTACAACATGAAGCATGAAAGTCACATTGAGCATTAGAAGTCCAAAATTCCTTGTGCAAACTCAAACCCTAATTTAGGTCATCAGTGCAAGGAGATGTCTTGAGCAGAGCAAAACCCTAATTTCGTCTTGAGTTCAAAGAGTCTTGTGAGGAGAAATCTTGATAAAAATAGAGGGAAAATTTTGGGGTACAACAGCTGCCCCTGTTCAATCTTCTTGAACCTGAAGAGTTATATTGGCGAGTTTGCCTTTCGTGACTCGAAGGTAAAAGAGGATTGGACATTAGAGTGCCCGTAAATTTGCGCTCGTTAGAGTATAGTTGAGGGAATGGGCTTAAAGATGCCATTTGGAAGATGTGACAGAATCTTGTCGGAGATGGGCTTAAAGATGCCATCCAAGAAAATTGATCGCATAAGAGATTCCTTTGTGAGGGCCTGTATACCTGTTGTTGAGGAGGACCACGCCGGGGAATGCTGGTCTCTGTCGTGGTAGAAATAGAACTTCAGTCGTCTGTTATTCTACTGGGGAGTCATCTCTTGGTTGAAGAGGTGACAGTGAACTGCTATCTGGTTAACATCCAGGCTTCACAGTCTTGTATTGCTATCTGGTCAACATCCAGGTTTCACGATACTTTACTTCCTATCTGGTCAACATCCAGTCTTCAGAAGGAAATCAAATGGTTATCCGGTCGCCTCCAGTTTTCCTTTGATTTCGGGGCCTACTAATATCCGGTTGAATCCGGGCTTCAAAGTAATTGGCCGAGTAAACTGTTATTTGGTCAACGTCCAAGCTACACAGTATACCTTACTATTATCTGGTCAACATCCAGGCTTCACAGTCTTGTATTGCTATCTGGTCAACATCCAGGTTTCACAATACCTTTCTTCCTATCTGGTCAACGTCCAGTCTTCGGAAGAACTTGCAGGGGATTCAACTATTTTCCGGTCGATCTCTGGGCTTCAGTATAATCAAGATAAAATCTGGTCGAATCCAGGTTTCATAACTGGAACAGGAATCCGCATATTGATTTGATTAAGCAAACTGGAGAGCATCCGCTTCTATAGCATCTCTAAGCCTTTTTCTGAGCTTTGAATATCTGTTTTAGGTAGCTATTAATTTTATCCTGCGAAGGGTAAAAAGTTAGCTGAAACATGAAGTTATGTTGCATGAAATGTATGATGCAATAAGATGTGTTTTATCTGTGTTTATGATATGCGAATGTAATGTATGCACATATAAGCTTATTAGCTATTTTGCTGAGGAAAATAAATCCTAGATAGCTGGAGATAATAAAATCCTTGACTGCTGTCGGGGAAAATAAATCCATGACCACTGTTAGAGATTCGAGATCTTTGACAACCTCTGTGGGGAGAAGCTATACTGCTGGAGAGATCAGGAGTTTGGGTTGAATGCCAATCTACTGGAGACTTCAAGAATGAGAATCTCTGCTCTGTTAGGGTATCAGGGGAAAACTGAATGGTTTTCGCTAAGGATTGGTAGATCAAAGTTTCCTCTCTGCTGGGGATCTTAATGACGTGCTGATTTGATCGTGCATGGAAACTTGACTCCGTTGAGGAAGAAGGTTTTAAAATAACTCTCTGGGGAATTATCTGGTTTTAAAGTGACTCTCCGGGGAAATTTGAGGAAACTGGATGGTCTCCAATGGTGTTCAAAGGTTGAAGGTTTGACTTCGTTGGGGAAGAAAGTTTCATCTTCACTGAGGGTTTGTAGTTCAAAGTTTTGCCCCGCTGGGGATTGGGAGTGTGAGAACTCAACTCTGATGGGGATTTTTGAAACTTAACTCCGCTGGGGATATGTATTTCAAGGTTTTAGCTCCGCTGAGGCTCTGGATGATGTACTGTAGGGGATTTCTCCTGAAATAGCCCAAAGACGTTTTCCCATACTTTCAATCTGTCAGTAATTATTCTTTTTCATTTCGTTTTATTTGTAAGCAGTGATTATATTCAAATGCATATGCTCATTTAATAAATCATTGGACGTTTTCAAATAAAACACAAGTGTAAAAAAGAAAAAAAAGGCAAACAATTTTCTGCACTTTGAAGTATCTTTGTATTAACTTTGTGTAAGTATTTTGTACAAAGGAGACAGACATCCTAGTAAGAGAATGCTATCATAAAATTGAGAAAAATTTATACAAAGAAAGATGGCTATTGTTGCACCCCAAAATTTGCCCTCCCATATTCTCCAAGAAATTGCCAAGTCAAGTCACAAAATTCCCCAAGGGTTGTGCAGTCCAACTGTCTCCTATACAGTCAAAACTAGGGTTTGTGTGCTGATCAAGAAAATGGAGTGTTCAAAGGTCCAATCAAGTCTCACATGCTCACAAAGATGGTCAAGTATCCTCATATCAAGTTTCAAGGCATTCAGCTCAAAATTGCACAGTCAAAACCCTAGATTGCACTACAGTCAACTGTAGGGGCAAAATGGTCATTTGACAGTCAAAAGTTCAAATTTTTGGTCAACATATCATTTTGAAGCCACAAACATCATTTGATCAATGCTTGATCATGATTCTCAAAATTTGGCTCAGAAATCATCAAAGATGCAAAAGTTTCCTTATTTGGACAGCTGAAAAAGTCAACTGAAATTGACCAGGGCATAACTTTCACATGGATTATCAGAAAAATTCCATCCAAAGCTCATTTTGAAGAGAAAGACATGTCCTACAACTCATCTTCATACCTCAAGTCCAAGAAATGCTCTCACAAAAAGTTATCCATTTCAACATTATAGGTCATTTTCAAAAGTCAACAAAAAGGGACTTTAAGTCAAAGGCCATAACTTGAGATTGGTAAATCAAAATGACATGGGACCAAAGGCATTGGTTAAAGGACTCAAAGACCTTTCCAAAATGTCAAAGAACATGTGAAAAGCTTAAAAATTGAGCAAGTTATGCCTTGTGGAAGTTGGGAAATTTTTGGATATTTTGAAAAGTCAACTTTGATCCAAATGACCTAAAAATGCTAATGGGCCCATTTTTCTTCCATGATTCATCATTCTAAGCATGGACACGACCACTTGGCCCAAAGGGAAGTATTTTCTCATTTTTTATTTATTTATTTTAATTATTATTCATATTAATTCATTTAAATTATATAAATATGTGGAAAATATAAAACTTGACCTAAAAAATCTTTTTGTACACATTCTAGACTCAATATTTCGTGCACATCCCAACTTGGAAAGATTTGGTTTAATTTGAGCATGATTGAGCAAATAACACATGAAAAAAAAGATATGGAAGATCTTGGAAAATCAAATATGCAAAATCATCAATGCCATGGATTTTATTCAATTTTCTTAACCTAATAGCTTTACTACATATTCAGAATGATAACCCTAATGCTCATACACTAGAAGCTGCGCAGGAAACACATTTGCAAACTTAAAAAAATTGCCATAAAACTCAAATCTGAAATCAGTGTTCTAGGTGGATTCAAGTCCTAATATTGATTCCATTGGCTTCCTCAAGGTTCCCAGAAGCAATTCCAATCCCAAACATCCATCAACACGCCAAGAACTGGTAGATTGAACCTCAACTGTGTCCAAAAATTTCTGGGATCGTGCATCATGATTTATGCATACTTTGCCATTTTTATTCATTGATTCATGTTTGTTATGAGTTTCTGATGCTAACCATCATGTTTAATTGCATTATTACCCTGTATATCAAATTTCACCATGCGCGGCTTTTAGGGTTTTCAGCATTTTGAATTGGGGCTTTTGAAACGGAGTAAAATTAGGACTCAAGACCATGACCATTAAAACAAGCGCTTTGGGACGAACGAGAATCAACCCTCGCGCTCAATTTATGAGCGCTTGAGGGCTATTCGCTATTTTCCAATAGCCTACCTGAAGCCACGCCCAGAAAACCGTTGCTCTTGTGTTTTGTTTTTCAGGCACGCGAGGAAGATGAAGACATGGCGAGCTGTGATTCGTTGGTTTAAATTTTCGCGCTTTAATCCACTAACCCTTTGTTTTATTCTTATAATATTTATTGATTATTTATATATCAAACGCGCTAAGTTGGTTCAGCTGGCAAAGGATGGTGATTGCAACGTTCAAGACCTGGGTTCGAATCCCAGGTCTATCTTATTTCCTATATTATTTTGCAAACTATGTTCCCATGCAATTTCAAAGGTGGAGCGCATGATATACCACCATCATCCAGACGTCCACGTGCCTATGAGATTTAATCAGAGTGCCACGATCAAAGGTGTACCATAAACGCAAGTCAACGCATTAGCACACAAACTGGAAAAGTCAAGTGGATTTCAAGCTTATTGGGCCAGTTTCTTGAGCAACACCTCCACTTTAGGGCCTGAACCCCCCCTGGTTTGCTTTTGCTATATTTTTCTTATTTTATTTTTTATTGTTATTTTATTTTTTATTTGTTTAAAGTAATTATTATTTTTACAAAATATAAAAAAAACATCATAAAAAATCCAGAAAAAAGATAAAAACATAATAAAATATTTAATGTTCATATTTTCTTGTAAATAATTGCTTGTAAATAAATTTAGTATTAAATAGGTTTTAATTTTAATTCTTTTTAATAACTAAAAATCCAAAAATATAGAATTTAGGTTTAATTGTTAATTCTATTCCTTTTAATTTCCTTTTTTTTTTAATAATAATATTTATCTTATTTATTTTCATAAATTAAAAAATGCATGTAAATTAACTTAGGTTTAAATTAGTTAAAAATTCAATATTTTTCATAATAAGTTTAAAAATCATTAGAATTAGGGTTTACATTCAATTTTAATTTTGATTAATTTTCTTTTTCTACTAAATCTTAAAAAACTTAAAAATAATTAGACTTAGGTTTAGCTTTTTTTTATTTTAATTTTAATTAATTCTTTTCCATTAAATCTTAAAAAACATAAAAATACAAAAAAAATGTTCTCTTTTAATTTTTAATTAATTCCTTATTAATTTTAATTTTTTGCAAAAGGGTCCAACGCCCATATTTTTAATTGTTTAATTTGCGCATTTATTTTATTTTGCTTAATTCATTATGTATCTCTCCCAAAGCGTTGTAACTTATCTTTCCGCACTTTTATTTCTTTTGCTTTATTTATTTTTCAGTCAAATCGGGTCCGGTTTAATTTTGGCGATGTGGACCCGCGCCATTTGTAATAGCCCTAGATTTACTTTCCCGCAAATATTAACTGTTAAATAAGCATGAAAGAATGTATGGACCATAATTAAAATCAAGTGTAGATCACAATGAACATGACAAGACAAACATCAATGAAAATGACACACAAATCGCACACACCACCCCTAGGGTACGCCTCACTGTTGCCTTGCCTCGAAAGGTGATCGTCGAGTAGAGGATGTCTTAGTAAGTCCTCATGATCCGGGAACCTGGCATGAGGGTAGCTTCTAAGGTGTCTTCCCATTGCTCTGGTGATCACCATGTCCCTACAAACTCGAATTGATCTGAACACCTCCAATGGTGGTGCTACCTACCTCTCAATGGTGGGATGGCACTACTTTAAAGGACATTTACACAGACGAATTCCTTAGGGTAGGTAGGTTCTCATGGATACTTGCTCTCTTCAAAACAAACAAAAATCTCTTCACACCGACACTTTTCAAAAGCTTTCAAAGCAAATTTTTCAAACACTCTGACGTACGAGTCGAACTGAAATTTTTCAAAGAAACTTTTAAAACCCACAGTTGAAAAGCAAACAAACCATTTTGAAAACACAAATGAGCAAGTATCTAAGAGCCCATGGATAACCATGGATAGAAAGGGTGCTAACACCTTCCCTTTCTATAACCTACCTCCCGAACCGAGAGCAATCTCTATAAGGAATTTTTCTGTGCTTTTGTCCTTTCCATTTGGAGAAAATAAAAGACGGTGGCGACTCTTGCTTCCGCGACATTTCGCGAACCAGTGTTAAACAGTCAGTTCCAGATCCACCGATCACAGCTATGTGTAACAATTCCATGGGGTTCCCATTCTGCTATAGCCTTCGTAACTCTGAGTATCTTGTCCATTCGTTGCTTTGTCCGCAGATGATTGGATTGATCAGAAACCTAGAGCTTGTCTGTGAAGAGATTGTCCTTAAATTGATCTGACGAGATACAATCATACGCTTTAATTCCCTAACTTTTTCCTGGACCGACCTTTCGGGTTTTCGATCCACCGGGAAACTCTTTTTTGCCAAAGTCGCCCTTTCGGGTTTTCAACTTGCCGGGTGTACAGATTTTTTATTTTATCCCTAATTTTTGCCTGAACCGCCCTTTCGGGTTTTCGATTCACTAGGATACCCATTTTTGCCCAAGTCGCCCTTTCGGGTTTTCAACTTGTCGGGTCGTTTATGCATAGTATCTTTTGACTATGTCTGCATTTGCAGGGTGCGGAAGATCGTCGCCGTCCATGGTGGTTAGAATCATAGCCCCACCAGAAAAGATGTTTTTGATCACAAATGATCCTTCATAGGTAGGAGTCCATTTTCCCCTGGGATCACTTTGCGGCAAGATGATCCGCTTGATTACAAGATCTCTAACTTGATACACTTGACGTCTGACTTTCTTGTTGAAAGCCTTGATCATCCGTTTTTGATATGTCTGACCATGAAAAACGGAAGTAAGTCGCTTCTCGTCAATCAAGTTAAGTTGATCAAGTCGGGTCTGAATCCAATCGTTTCACTTAACCCAACATCATTCATAATTCTCAAGGAAGGGATCTGCACCTCCATAGGTAAAACAGCTTCCATGCCATATACCAAAGAAAAGGGGGTTGCCCCAGTTGATGTTCGCGCCGTGGTACGGTATCCGTGCAAAGCAAACGGTAACATCTCATGCCAGTCCTTGTAGGTGACTGTCATATTTTGAATGATCTTCTTGATATTTTTGTTCGCAGCTTCGACAACACCGTTCATCTTTGGCCGATAGGGAGATGAATTATGATGTTGAATCTTGAACTGCTCGCACAGAGCGGTGATCATAGTGTTGTTTAGGTTTGTACCGTTGTCCGTGATGATCCTGTTGGGGATACCGTACCCGCAAATGAGGTTCTGCTTGATGAAGCGGGCAACCACATTCTTTGTAACGGAGGCGAAGGAAGCTGCTTCGACCCACTTGGTAAAGTAATCAATGGCCACCAGGATGAAGCGGTGTCCATTGGATGCTGTAGGCTTGATCTCTCCAATCATGTAGATACCCCACATTGCGAATGGCCAAGGAGCTGTTAGGACATTGAGAGGAACTGGAGGAATATGTACCTTGTCAGCATAGATTTGGCATTTGTGACAAGTACGGGAATATTGATGACAGTCAGCTTCCATGGTAGACCAGTAGTAGCCTGCCCTTAGAATCTTCTTAGTCATCGTATGTCCTCTCAAGTGGGTGCCAAAGGTACCATTATGCAGTTCAGCCATGATCTGCTCAACTTCAACTTTGTCCACACAATGAAGCAGAATGCAATCATGATTGCGCTTGTATAGGATACCATTGCTCAGGAAGAACTTGGCAGAAAATCTCCTTAAGAACTTTTTATCGTTGACTGAAGCTCCTTCAGGGTATTCTCGAGTCTTGAGATACCTTTTAATTTCGTGAAACCAGGGTTGGTCCGCTACTTCTTCGGTATTAATCTCGTGACAATGTGCAGGTTTGTCCATCCGCTCAATGGTAATTTGGGGAGCCTCATTATCCCAGTTAAGTTTAAACATGGAAGACATTGTAGCTAGAGCATCTAGCTGGTTCTCTTCTCGCGGGAAATGCTTGAAGGTAATCTGCTTAAAATGAGGTAGCAATGTCAGGACATGTTCTTTGTAAGGGATGAGGTTAGGATGTTTAGTATCCCACTATCCTTTGATTTGACTGATAACCAAATCTGAGTCTCCAAACACAACCAAATATTTGATTCCTAGGTCAATCGCAGCCTTGAGACCAAAGATACAGGCTTCACACTCGGCCATATTATTGGTACAGCTGAAGCAGAGTCTAGCAGTGAAAGGTGTATGGAAACCTTGTGGAGAGATAAGTACCACGCCGATACCTTTGCCAAGTGCATTTGAAACACCATCAAAGTACAGGGTCCATCGGGATCCTTGTTCAGGTCCGTCATACGGTCTGTTACCTTCAATGTTGTCCAATGTCATAATGTCTTCGTCGGGGAAGTCGAACTTCATGGATTGGTAATCTTCGACAGCTTGATGAGCTAGATGGTCGGCTAGTACACTCCCCTTTATAGCTTTTTAGGTTGTGTACTGGATATCATACTCAGTCAGGATCATTTGCCATCTAGCGATTCTTCCAGATAAAGCAGGCTTTTCGAAGATGTACTTGATCAGATCCATTTTAGAAATCAGCAAAGTGGTATGTGTCAACATATACTGCCTTAGCCGGCGAGCAGCCCATACCAAAGTGCAGCAAGTTTTCTCGAGCAGTGAGTAGCGAGTCTCACAGTCGGTAAAATTTTTGCTAAGGTAATAAATGGCATGCTCTTTTCGACCAGACTCGTCATGTTGGCCCAGTACGCACCCCATTGAGTTATCCAAAACAGCCAGATACATGATTAGCAGCCTTCCTTCGACGGGTGGCATCAAGATAGGAGGTTCTAGAAAATACTCCTTGATTTTATCGAAAGCAACTTGACAGTCATCATTCCATTCAACCACCTGATCTTTCTTCAACAGCTTGAAGATTGGTTCACAGGTAGATGTTAGGTGAGAAATGAACCTTGCAATGTAGTTTAGGTGTCCTAAGAAACCTCTGACCTCCTTTTCAGAGGGAGGGGCGGGCAGTTCTTGTATGGCTTTGACTTTGGCAGGATCAACCTCAATGTCTTTGTTGCTGACGATGAATCCCAAGAGTTTACCGGACCTGACTCCGAAAGTGAACTTGCTAGGGTTCAGTCTGAGCTTATATTCCTTCAATCTAACAAATAGCTTTTGCAGATGGTCGAGGTGTTCTTCTTCTGTTTGGGAACGGGCTATCATGTCGTCTACGTAGACTTCGATCTCATGATGTATCATGTCATGAAACAAAGCTACCATGCCTCGCTGATAGGTTACCCCGGCATTCTTCAGCCCGAATGGCATCACTTTATAGTAGAAGGTACCCCACTGCATAACAAAAGTAGTCTTCTCCATGTCTTAGGGGGCCATTTTGATCTGGTTGTACCCTGAAAATCCATCCATGAAGGAAAACACCTTATGCTGAGCTGTATTACCCACCAAGATATCAATGTGCCGTAGTGGAAAGTCATCTTTAGGGATAGCCCTGTTTAAGTCTCTGTAATCCATGCACATTCTCACTTTTTTGTCCTTCTTAGGCACGGGTACAATGTTAGCAACCCATTGGGGATAGGAAGTAACATCAAGAAACCCGGCATTGGACTGCTTCATCACTTCGGCTTTGATCTTTTCAAACATATCGGGCCTCATTCGGCGGACTTTCTGTTTAATTGGTGGACAGTCTTCTCTTGTAGGGAGACGGTGTACCACAATATCTGCATCGAGTCCCGACATGTCTTCATAGGACCAGGTGAAGATCTCAACATATTCATTCAACAGCTGAACTAAGCGCTCTTTGACATTTGGCTTTAGGTTGGCACCCACTTTAACCTCTCTTCTGTCTTCGGTAGTACCCAAGTTGATAGTCTCTAACAGCTCTTCATGGGGCAGAATAGCCCTTTCTTCCTATTGTAGAAGTCTAGCCAACTCTCCAGGCACTTCACAGTCTTCATCACCTTCGTATTGGGCATGATTGACCAGATCTTCAGAGTCACTGAAGGCCATAGCATAATTGTTACCCATGGAATCCGGAGTGGATGGGTACCTGCATTTTGTGAGTATGGATGTGTGTAAGGGATAGCCACCTTTAAACAAAATAAAATGTAAAAAGAAAGAAAATGAACACGAAAGTTTATATATGAAAACGTCCATGATTCATTAAAAATGGCATATGAAAATGAAGAATCAAAACCCTTACAAATGAACCTATATGCCCTGGGTAAGGCACAAGGCAAAAAGAGTGTACGAATTGTTTAATAATTATTACAGACCAACAGAAATGTTCGAAAGATAAATTACTGATTTATGAAAGTAATGGGAACGAAGTTTTTCGCCTCCCAGTTGTCCAGTCCTCCTTCAATAGTCAGGAAAATCCAATCTTCAAAATTACTCTCATCTTTAACATCCTCCAAAGCATGAACTCCATGATGACTGATCTATAATGGTGGCTCTCCAGCCCGGGAGCGGCGCACAGCCTTCTGACTAGCAGCAGTGAAACCCAAGCCGAACTTATCTGTCTTAAAAGGAAAATCTGGTAGCTGACCCCATATTGTGCTTCCTCCTTCCTCGATCACAGCCTTCACATCTTTAAGGGATGACATCCGGGACACAGGCTTGGTAATGATGGGTACAGAAGTCATTGTCTTAGCTGCCGCAACTTCAGGAGAACCCTCTTCAAAGTGTTGGAAAGGAGTTTCTATGAATTCACCATCTAACTCCACATAACGGAAAGAATTAAGGTGGCTTATCATATACTCCTCCTCGCCATGAACCGTTATGATTTTCCCCTGGACTGGGTATTTGAGCATTTGGTGTAGAGAAGAAGTGACTGCCCCAGCATTGTGGATCCATGTTCTTCCCAACAAGCAAGAATATGAAGGACGGATGTCCATCACATAAAATGTAGAGTTGAAAATTGTTCCCACTTTAATTGGGATGTCCACTTCCCCGTGGACCATCCTCTTAGAACCGTCGAAGACTATAACAATGATATTACTGGGCTTTATGGTTAAACCTTCATAGTCCAATCTGTCCAATGCTTTCTTTGGCAGTACATTTAAAGACGACCCGGTATCAACCAGAACGTGAGCAAGTGTGGTCCCTCTGCATTCCACCGAGACATGCAGCACGTCATTATGCTTTCTTCCCTTAGATGTTAGTTCGGCATCAGAGAAGCCAAGACCATTGTCGGTGGTTAGGCTGGCTACACACTCCTGGAACTGGTCCACGGAGGTTTCTTGAGGCACGTGGGCCGTCTTCAGGAATTTGATCAAGGCTTTGGCATGAGCCTCGGAACAGAGCAATAGGGCCATCATGGAGATTTTTGAAGGGGTTTGCTCCAATTGTTCTACGACATTATAGTCGCTTTTCTTAATTATTTTTAAAATCTCCTCCATTTCCTTTTGGGTGGTCTCGGGAATGACCAAAGGCTGAGCCCTCGTCCTGATGGATGCTTCTTGGATCCCCTTACCTTTATCAGCAGCAACAGCAGAGGGTACAACTATGGGAGTAACAATTTCTTCAATAACTGGACTTCGCACAGAGATGTTGACTGGCACAGGAGCACTTGAGGGTCCGAAGATTGCCCTTGGAGGAGCAATCTCCGGAGAGAAGATTCTTCCGCTGCGGGTGATCTTACTTGTCCCCGCAATATTTCCTATGTCAGGAGTTTCTTCATCGGAATTCTCTTCCACTGATTCAATCTTCTTAACATCGTGGTAGAAGATCTCTCCTCCATAATTCCACGGTATTGTCTTGTTGGACTTGTATGGGATAGGCCCCGACATAGTTATCTTCAGCGGTACAAGCTTTGGATCGGGTGTAATCTTAACAGGTCTTTTGGAGACCTTGGAAAGACTGGCGGAAATGGTAATTATAGCAACATCGTTGATAGGAGTTGGAGTAACAGGAGTTTTCTGAAAGAGGATTTCTTGATTATCCATTAGGCGTTGGATGCCTAACTTCAATAACGGATAGTCGGATTGGAGGGACGAACAAAGGTAACAATCTTTTTCACAGCCAGGGAAAATCCCGGCTTTCAACAGATTCATCTTGATTATTGGTAAAGGGGTCATTAAGTCATCAACAGCAGCAACATACAGATCCTCTTCGATAGCATGGGCACTGTGACCATGCTTTGGCATTGGGGAAGAAATCACATTCGGCTTTTCGGGCGCGTTGAATTCCACCTCCTTGGCATCTATTAAATCCTGGATCTTGTTTTTAAGGGCCCAACAATTGTTGGTGTCGTGCCCTATGTCGTCTGAATGATAAGCACATTTAGCGTTGGCATGTTAAAAAGGAGAAGTTGTATTCGGATTTTGTGGTGGCTCTCTCAAGGTTGTAAGGTTTAACTTCAAGAGATGGGGGAGAACCTGGGTAGGCGTCATGTTTATTTTGGTGAATTGCCTAGCAGGCCTTCCCCCTCTTTGTTGGTTGGTTCGAGGTTGATCGTTTCTAGACTGATCAATTGCGGTCTTTTGAATCATTACAGCCCCCACCGTTGGCCGGCGCTCCACTCTTCGTCGACCTTTTTGAGAGTAAACAGCTGACACCTCTTTCTTTGCTGGGAAAGGTTTTTTAATGGCAGCGAAAGCAGATGTATCTTTTTTAATTTTACCGCTCTTGATGCCAGCTTCGACTCTTTCACTAGTCAGAATTAATTCGGTGAACCACGCCGATGAACTCCCTATCAGGTGATTAAAGAATGGACCTGACAGCATCCCCAAAAACATATCAACAAGCTCTCTTTCAGACAATGGTGGTTGCACCCTTCCAGCCAAGTCCCTCCGTTTCTGGGAATACTCCTTAAAGCCTTCATTAGAGACCATACCCATACTTTGTAGTTGAGTATGACTAGGTGATAAGTCTGCATTATATTGATATTGTCTGTAGCAGGCAGCAGCCAAATCCTCCCAATTGTGTACATCAGAACTTTCAAGCTGGTAGAACCAATCTAATTGCGTCCCCAAAAGACTATCTTGAAAAAAGTGGACCCACAGATCCTTATCAGAAGAATGAGGTTGGATCTTTCTGACGTAAGACCGTAGGTGCATCTTCGGACAAGACAAACCATCGTATTTAGAAAATGTAGGCACCTTGAATTTAGGGGGAATCACAATCCCAACAACCATCCCTAGCTCTTCGAAGTCCAACCCAGGCACTCTTTGTACCTCCATGGCTGCCAAACGCTCTTCCAGATTCTTGTACTTGTCGTCTGCAGGAGGGTACTGCTGCTCAGAATAATCTTCATCCTCTTCTTCTTCCTCTTCTTCAGCCTCAGAATCAGATGGTACTGCAACTCCCTTTCCTTTACCTATCCCTTCATCAGATGTTAAGGGGAAATCCAGGACCCTTCTAGCTTGGTTCTCAAATCTTCTACCCATAGTAGCCATAACAACTCTTTTCTTTTTCTTCTTCTCTTTTTCCTTTTCCTTCTCTAACAGATCTTTAAGATCCTCCTGACCCTTTGCCAAGGTCATGAAGAGTTGTTGGAATTGTGAATTCTGCACTTGTAAATCTTTGACTGTCTGCTCTATATCCATCTTGCTGAAATAAACAGCAGAGGGATAAGGAAACCTGGTGTGAAGACCTGTTTATGCATATGATGAATG
The DNA here is from genome assembly GCA_948472305.1 of Vicia faba. Lineage (NCBI taxonomy): Eukaryota > Viridiplantae > Streptophyta > Magnoliopsida > Fabales > Fabaceae > Vicia > Vicia faba. Next base: position 751,001,701 of record OX451736.1, on the reverse strand, counting down.
ATATGTATTCATGTAATGCATTCAAGGATTCGGAAATTCAAAGTTGTTGCAAACAAAAAGAACACACGTCATATTAATAAGAAGAATTTGTTAGTACATAAATGCCCTATGGGAAAAATAAATACAAAATTCTAATGTAAAAATACGTTGCGCATCCTCTTTGGTGCGATGTAGGTGTTGAGAGTCTGCTCTTCGTGGAGTCGACGAGTAAGTTCCAAAACCTTCTTCTCACTGGAGTAGAAGTTGGCTTCAAAAGTGTTTCATTCTTCCTTGAGTTGTATCCAACTCTTTTGCAAATCTTCCAATGATGTTGGCATGTCAGGATGCAGGAGGGTGTATGGAACCTCTCCTTCCATAACAGGCTCTTTGATCACAGGGAGAATGTAGGGGTAAGGCATCATAAGACTCTGGGCGCGGGTTCGTACCCACTTGAGGTAAGGCTCAAGGGGGATGGAATTCTTGTGTCCCAGTGTCTTACTGTCCACTTTGTTGGGCATCCTCCAAGCTCGGATAAACCTTTGTCGAAGTCCTTGAGCGTCGTTGTCGAAGTTAAAAACCAAGTCCGGAATCAGCATGTCATGAGGTCCATCCCTTCGGGCATACCCAAATTTTCTCAGAGCCACACAGGGGTTGTAGGTAATGCCTCCCCTAATGCCAAGTAATGGGACATTAGGGAATTCCTCACAACGATCAATGATGATGACATTTTCTCTGGACCGAGAACACCAATGAACATCAGAATGTGTAAGAGTCATCAATCGTTGTGACCACCTCAAGCCTTGTTCATTCTTCAAGACTGATTGGGGAAGGTGAGAAATAAACCACCTTGATAGAAGAGGAGTACAACACATGAGAACACCTCTTTTCCTCATTGTTCGTGTGTAAAATGAGTGGAGGATGTCCCCAAGCAATGTAGGCACAGGATTCCGAGATATGAAAATCTTGACAGCATTCACATCTATAAGTTGATCAGGGTTCGGGAACAAGACCAACCCATAGATGAGGAGTGCTACAATATCCTCAAAAGCTTGTAGATCTAGAGAATTCCAACAGTCTTGTGCCTTCTCAAACATAAACTTTTCCAAGAAACCCTTGACACCACTTCTGGTTTCCCAATGACCTTTGATATCAGATGGTTGCAAGTGTAAGGCTTGAGCAACATCTTCAGGCTTTGGCTCTCTTTCCGTACCGTTGTAGGGTAGTTGATGGAGAATAGGAATCCTCAGGAGTTGAGAAAATTCCTCCAAAGTATGTACTAGTTGATAATCAGGAAATGTGAAGCAATGGTGTAGGGGGTCAAAGAACTGGAAGAGAACTTTTACCATGTCTTCTTCAATGTTGGAGTTGACCAAGTTGAGAAGTCTACCATGTCTTTCACTAAAGGGAGAATTCTCTGGAATCTTGGAAGCAAGCTCCTTGAGTAGAGGAGGGATTCTCACAAGGTTGACCAGAATAGTTTTCCTGCGAAGTGATTCCATTACCTACAAAACAGGAACAAAGATGAAGATCCAAACCCTTGAAATGGTTAGTGGATGCAAATGATGCTTCATGATGTTCATGATGTATGCACAAGTATATGTACAAACAAATCACACAAGATCCTAGTTTCAGGCTTGCATGGGGTTTCATAGGTAAGTACCCTCTTGAAGTTAGTTGGCTCAACCTGTCCTATAAATAGTAACCGGGTTCTAAGGAGCTCAATATCACTGGATTATTTTCTGTGTTCATTGTTTCAGTTTAGCCACTTTACTGGCGACCAAAATATTCCAAGAAAACAACCCTCAATGAGTGTAGTATCGAGTATCTACCAACTTCGGACTGCACCAAAGTCGGTCATCTCACTACCCCTAAAAAGGCCATGATGGTCAAGTAAAGGTTCTAAAAGTCCATTAGTGCTTCATGACATCACTCAGCGGCCCCGTATTCTCTTTGATTGACTCAAAGGCTACCGATACCCACAAATATGTCACACTAATATAACTATTGCTTCAACCATGTTGGTATACCCCGCACAGTTTCCATAACGTATTGCTATTTACCTATGAATGTTTCCCAAATCCGGGTAAAGGATTCAAACCCAAACAATAGAACCAAATGTAAAGCAATCAAAGCAAACAAAGTAAGCATGTAAAGGTGATCTAAACCCTAAGGTAACCCCACTTTTAGAATAATCCCCAGCAGAGTCTCCAGTTCTGTGATATGGTGGGAGAACTGACTTGAGGTTTTGCGCTTGTGTTCGCAAATGTTTCGGTTTAGCAAGAGTCGCCACCGACTTTTTATTTTATCTAAAGGAAAGTTCAAAAAGCACAGGAAAGACCTTTGAGATGTTTTCTTGGGTTCGGGGGGTAGATTATGAAAAGGGAAGGTGCAAGCACCCTTTTCATCCATGGTTTTCCATGGGCTCTTAGTTACTTGTTTATATCACTTGCTTTTGCTTTTCAATTGTTTGAAATGGCGCTTTGTGTGTGGTTTTGAAAATGTTTTGAAAAGAGGCCATCGTTGCGGCAACCTTTGTAATGATTCTTGTTTGAATATATACAAAGGTGTTTGTCTTTTGAAAAGATGTTTCAATGTTTGAAAGTTTGTTTTGAGAAATGTTTTGAAATTGTGTTGTGAGGTGTGTTTGAAAATAGCAAGGATGTTTTTGCAAATTTTGATCAAGTAACTAAGAGTTGTCTACCCTATCTACTCAAAGATCTTTCCTACACATTTTTAACCCTTTTGACATTGTTGTTTTACCATTGCATTTGGTAAACAACCTTGTAATTGGATGTTAAACGGGACAGGCGTGGGTCATCGTATTGACCATGATAGCAATAGTGCTAAGTATCTTAGCAAATTTTTGAGGGACTAGATCATTTTGTATAGGCAACCAAGATAGCATCATCGAGGGACTATGATCTTTTGTTTTGTTTTTGTTTTGCCAAGATACTCAGGATGCATACCATGGCCATTTTAAAGGCAACAAGTGGATGAAAACCCTAAGGGTGCATATGTGCATTGTGTTGTCAATTTACATGCTTTTATGTCTTGTATTAGGTCTAACTATTTGTTTTGATTTTGGATATTGCATACAAACCCTAATTTCTATCATGGCATATTTGAAAGCTATAAATGCGTAAAATAAACCTACGACTATTACAATATTGGGGAGGGGGATACAATTTTTAATGGGGAGTATTTGCAAGAAAATAAAACCCTAAGATTTACTATTACATCTAAATTGAATTCTTTGCATCAAATAATAAATAAGTAATATTTAAATAAACAATTTAAGTATGAATATGCAAAATATTATAAGTATGCAGAAAATGTTTTTGTTTATTTTTATGTATTTAAAAATAAAATATTTAATGCATTAAACATAATAAAATAAAAGATTATTTTTATTAAGGGTAAAAAACCCTAATTTTCTTTAAGAAAGTATATATATATATATATATATATATATATATATATATATATATATATATATATATATATATATATATATATATATATATATATATATATATATATATATATATATATATATATATATATATATATATATATATATATATATATATATATATATATATATATATATATATATATATATATATATATATATATATATATATATATATATATATATATATATATATATATATATATATATATATATATATATATATATATATATATTATTTATATACAATAAAATAATAAAATATACACAAATGTCAAAAAATAAAAATATATCAGAAAAAATATTATTTAAGTATGTGAATAATAAAAATAAAAATATAATATTTTCATGTATTATTTTCAAGTTTTTATTAAAAGAAAATAAAATTATGTTATTTAATAATTATTTTTATGTTAGAAAAAATAATAAAAAATACAAAATAAAATGTGAAAATTTATGAAAATATTTTTAGTAATTTTTTTTATTGAGAAAAAATAAAATAAAATCAGAAATGAAAAAGAAATGAAAAAAATATGAATAAAACAAATGGGCTGAGGGGTGTAAATAGTAAGTCAATGGTGCAAATAGCAAGGAAATGCCAAAGCCCAACCCATATCAGCTTCATCTTTAACCTTTGAATCATAAAAACGCGCGCCTGTGTATAAAATCTGGAAACCCTGCATACGTGCTCTAAAGCAAAAACTCATAACACCAAAGTTATAGCATTTTTCAAGACGATTCCAACCATATAAAAAACTTAATCTAACTCTCAAAGACCAGAGAGAATTTCTTTGGCCCTAATTTCTAACCTAACTTTTTCAAGAAGTTCATCAATCAAATTCTCTTAGCACACTTAACTTAAACGAAATCTATGCATATGCACAGCTTAAGGGCTATGAGTACTACATTTTTTATTCACAAACTTAAGCCTAATGATTCCTAAATAGAGAGATATAAAGTTGGAAAATACCTGTTTCAGTTGAACTCGTGAATGGTAATGTAGAGCTTTTCAGTGAGACCTGAGGTGTTTAGGAGCTTGCCTGAACTTCCTCTGACCTTCCCCAATGCTTAGTTTGCTTTAGATTTGCTTGAACAAGCTTGTAGAACTCAACCTGCACAAGCTGAAAACAGAAATGGTGAAGCTTGCAAATGGAGTTACAGTCATTGGCCAATGGTTGGGATAGCTTGGGTAGGTTATATAAAATGTATTTGAACAGGTTTGGGGCAAAACACACGAGTAGTTTTTGTTATAGAACTAAAAGTGCAGAAACTGCCCTGTTTTGCAAGAGGGATGTGTTTTTGTGTTTTGGAAGGCTTGAGGGTTGAATAATTCATGTTTCTGGCTCAAGGCAAAGTGCAAAACTTGTTTCAAATGCTTGCAAGAGTTGTTTATAACAGATACTCAAGTTATGGCTCTTTGGCAAGTTTACTTATTTTTTAAGTCAAAAGTGGGAAGTGGTACAAGACAGGCCTGTACAGACTATCTTCCAGCATGCACTTGTTGATCTTGGCCCCCCAAGTTTGTGGATATTGTTTTCTGTCCAAGATTTGGTTCAAGGATCAAGGGAAGCAATTTGACATAAAGCAAGTTTTGACAAAAATGGCAATGTTGCCTTTTTGCTATTTTTGGATTAATCTTTTGTGTAAACCTCTAATAATCAGAACAAAGCTTCAAACCATTGAGTTTGCATTTAATTATTGAGTATGTAAGGGTTTAGAGACCTGTGAGCAAGCACAAGTGAGGCTGAATAGAGTTTGCAAATTGTGTCAATATGAAACATGTCATGGATCAAAGTGAGTTTTTTCCAAATTCAAACCTTCGATTCTCCCTAACCACAAATGATTTTGGAGAGTTCTTTGACATTTTGGAAAGCTTGTAACATACTATACAATCCGTCATTGAAATGAATTTTGGGATTCCAAGTGGAACTAGGTGAAAAAATTCCATGAAGATGGGTCAAAATCCTGCCTAAACTAGGGCAAAATTTCACTAAGTTAAAAGTTTCATGGAACCTTGTTCCAAATATCATAAATTGAGATCCAAGCTTCTTTTGAGAAAACTTTATGAATAAAAGTTTTAGATTTTGTGGAGGACTACAACTTTCATGTTTAAAGTTTTGTTTGAATCCAATTGCATCATGGTGAAAAAGTTTGGCAAAGTTGGGAAAAAATAAGAAAATTTCATAACTTAGAAAAATTCTAAGTTATGAAAATTTTTCAATTTTAAACCCTAATTTGAAAAATTATGTTTCTTGATGAACAAGTTTCATGTTTTGACACATCTTGATGAAAAATGACCCTTGGCACTTGATTTTGACCAAAAAGTCAAAGTTTGACTTTTCAGTGTACAGTTTATTTTTGAATAGTTGACTGGAAAACTCATTTGTCTATCCAATACAATTGTGATCTTTTGAACCTTGTGAATAGGTCAAGATGATGCCATTGAGTCCTTGAATCCATGATTGAACCTAATTTGCCATTGGCTAGGTCAAAAAGTCAGAAATTGCCCTTCTACAGTCAAAACCCTAAAAATGACCATTTTGCCCTTTTGATGATTTGATCAAATTTCTTGAGGAGTTGTGGTCCAAACTTGATCAAATGGTTCATATGAGATTATAATATTGATGTGGATCAAAATTTATGAGGTTTGACTGTAAATTGGCCACAGTTGACTTTTTCCCCAATACAGTTGATTTTTAGGTCAAATGTCCAATTGACTGGGCAAAAATTTGATTCAAGGCTTGAAACTTGGTATGAGAAATCTTATAAGTCCAACATGAAGCATGAAAGTCACATTGAGCATTAGAAGTCCAAAATTCCTTGTGCAAACTCAAACCCTAATTTAGGTCATCAGTGCAAGGAGATGTCTTGAGCAGCGCAAAACCCTAATTTGGTCTTGAGTTCAAAGAGTCTTGTGAGGAGAAATCTTGATAAAATTAGAGGGCAAATTTTGGGGTACAACACCTTGAGAATTGAGAGGGAAAATTTTGGGGTACAACATGAAGTATTATTCACCATTTGATCAAGGGTTAATCATGATTCCTCAAGGAGTGCTCACAATTCATCAAAACCCAAAAGTTGCTAAATTAGGGTTTTGCAGGAAAAGCCAACTCAACTTTGACCAAGCATAACTTTCTCATACTTTATCAAAAATGACCCATCCAAAGCTCATTTTTAATAGGATGCAATTACCTACAATTCATCTTCATCTCCCAAGTTTAAAATATGCACTCACAAGAAGATATGAATTTGGACATTATAGGTCATTTTGAAAAGTCAACAAAAACACCTTTTGGGTCAAAGCTTCATACATGAACATGGAAGACTCAATTTAGATAAGACCAAAAGGGTTGCTTAGAGGACATCTTAAGATTTCTAAAAAGTCCAAGAACACCTCTCTAGGGTCAAAATTGAGGGAGTTATGCATTGGAAAAGTTGACCCTTTTTGCAAAATTGCCAAAAGTCAAATGTGTCCCAAATTGAAATTTTTGCCAAATGGGCCCAACTTTTTATGCTTGCACTGAGTTTGTAATGTGACCCATGACCCATGATTCCTTGCACTTGTCATCCTTTAATTTTTGCCATTTATTGTGATTTTATTTCATTTAAATCAAATAAAATCAAAATAAAATAGTAAAAATATCAAAAGCTAATCAAATCGTGAGATTTTGTGCATGTTTAGGTCTATTATATAGCTGGAAGTGAAATCAAATCGTGCAAGGTTCAAATGGACACAAAAAGATTGCATTTTGCTTGATTTTGAAAGATTTGCACAAAGGATCAAATCATGAATCAATGATCATAATTGGAGAAGATTTGAAACCAAGTTGCAACCCTAATTCATTCTTGGATACATAAGGAAGGAGTGCAGACCAAAAACAGGGGGCTGGAGGCGTGCAAAATAGAAAACAAAATTGCAAAATTTCAAGAAAAGTTGTAAATCAATTTCCAGGTTTCAGGCCACTTCAAGGCATTATAACCATCCCAATCGCTTGTTGGACGCTCCTAGACCATGTTGCAACCATTGGCAAGCCTCCTTACACTTAGAATCGCGCTGTAAGTACCACACGGTTTTCATATTTTCTTGAAATCGAATACCATCATTCTGGCATCTTTAACGTAATTTATTAGCATATTCTTAATCCATGAGTTATTTATAAGCTAATGGTTGTACTTAATTGCATTTTTATTGACTATACAACAAGTTTCCATGGCTAGGGTTCTAGTTTCATTTTTAGGGGTTTTGTGTACAGGGACAATTAGGCATGGATAGTGGTACCATGATGCTCGTGAGGTTGCAACGAGTTGATTGGTACCACTGGTTATGATTTATCATGTAGGGACAAGATTTTGGAGTGGACAAGGGTTGTACCTACGCCCATTGTCCGTAGGTAAAAGTAGTTTGTCTAAAACGACAGAGCCATGAGGATAATAATGGCGTGGCGTGTTGTGAATGGCCCATTCAAATTTCGCGCGTTTCAGAATTTGTTTTTGTATTTATACCATATAATAATTGTTTGTTAATATTTGTACAATTAACATGGCTAATTCAGATGGCAAGTGCGCAGGGTGAGAATGCCTAAGGGCCTGGGTTCGATCCCCAGGTCCCCAACTTTGCTTTCTATTATTTTATCTTGCATGATCAGGTACACATGTACACAATAAGCCTACCATACATCATCAGCACCCAGCCCACAGATCTTCAACAAGCCAGATCCAAGGCCTTCCCAATGAAGGTCCACCATAAGCATGAGTCAAGCGCATGCATGGGATTGAAAAAGTCAAAACAGGCCATGAGTTATTGGGCTCAGGATTGCAAGTCTCACCCCCCCTTTTGCTAGCATAACACTAGGCCCTTTTCTCTTTCTCTTCTCTAACTTATTTTTTAATTTAATTTGTTTGAAATGTTTTCTAACACAAAATTATATTTTTTTCACAAAAAATCATAAAATCAATTTCACATTTAGAATTAGGTTTTTTTTATCAAATATAATTTAATTTTAGTTATATTTAATTTAGGATTAATTCTAACTTTTTCATATATTTAAAATCAATTAGAAAAATTAGGGTTAGCATGTGACTTAATTTTTATTACTTTCCCAAATAAAACAAAAAAATATAAAAATAGGTTTATTTAATTATTTTTTCTTAAATTTAAATTAATTAGTAATTAGGTTTTGTTTATTTATTCAATTAAAACTCTATTTTTCTCAAATAACACAAAAAACACAAAAACAATGATTTCTCTTTTAATTAGGCTTAGTCGGGGTCAAAACCCTAATCTCTCGTTTTCGATTCATCGCACGCATTTATATTTTTTGCAATATTAATGTAACTGCTCACGGTATGTAATAGTTTAATTAGGATTTTCTTTTATTTATCATTTTACGAGTTTTTTGGCTATGTAATTAATCCATCACCCGAAGCCTTGTAATAGCGTAGGTTTTATTTCTCGCATTTTAAATTCTCGCAAATATTAACTGTTAGATGTATGTTAATAGGATTGTATGACAAGATTGCATGACAATTTAAAATTGCTAGAAAATACAAATGTGCAAAGATAATAACTGAAATCAAATCACTCGCACATGCGCACTCCTAGGGTATACTCTCACTTCAGTTTCCTTCGGTAAAACGGTCATTAAGTATAGGGTGTCTTAGTGGTTTCCCTCTTGTCTAAACAAAGATCAAATGTTGCCTCGAAAAGGTCGCCTCGGAAATGTTTCCTCGAATATGATCTTAAGACATTAGGGTTATTACTAAGGCGTCCTAACATTGCTTTGGTGATCGTACGTCCCTTACGAATTGACCCTTACAACTCCAACGATGGTGCTACCTATTTCTCAATAGTAGGATAGCGCTGTGTAAAGGAAACGAGAATAGAAACAATCCTTTTTCGAGTAGGTAGATGCTAGTAGGTACTTGCTCAAATCAAGTTTTTTCACACCAAACACTTTTCAAACAAAGTTTTCAAAAACACTTCGTAACACTCTTGAAGACAGAAGCAAGGGTTAAAACGAAGTAAAACAAAAAGCTTTTCAAAACAAACACACACAAGCAATTTTTAAAGATGAGCAAGTACCTAAGAGCCCATAGATAACTATGGATAGAAAGGGTGCTAAAACCTTCCCTTTCTATAATCTACCCCCCGTACTCAAAATCTCGAAAAAGGAATTTTTTTGTGCTTTTATTCCTTTGCAGTTGGATAAAATAAAAGTCGGTGGAGACTCTTGCTTACCGCGACATTTTGCAAACACAAACGCAAAATGTAAACCAGCATTTTCAAAACAGTCGGTTCTGCCACCGTATCACAGAACTAGCGACTCTGCTGGGGACTTAATAAGTGGGGTATACCTTAGGAATTAGTTCATCAAATTGCTTCTCTTGTTTGTTTTGGTTGCTTTACTTTTAAAGGGCTTTTGTTTGGGAGTTACTATAGATCCTAACCCAGATCTGGGGACACCTTTTAGGTAAGTAGCAATAAACTCTAAGGGAAAAACTTATCAAGCATGAATTTGAACTACTAAAAACAAACTTAAACTAATCTATCAGTTGAACTCAACCTACAATACTCATCAAAATCATCAAGTATCTCTCGAGATGTACGACAATAGAGGTTATGTCTAATGCAAAGTTGAAGACAATTGTATTACTCACGTCAGCGATCTCTCAGTGCAATACAAACAACACATAGGCATTAAGCTCTGATACCCACAATGATTATTACCTCTAAATCTATCTCTAGAATCTAGAGACTAATAGGTATACATCCCTAATCAAGATTTATGGGGTATATATCTATAACAACCCAAACCCAAACATAAATGCAAAAAGATCAAAGAAGGTGTAAGTGGTTGTTGGAAGAAATTTTGGTAAAACACTGACTTGATAATGTTTTTCTAAATGTCTTGTCATTTGAAGCAAATTGGTTTTGAATGATGTCAAAGCAGATATCTTGACATTTTCCTCCTGATCTGAACGCGACTTCATATCTGAAGAAGTCGTGAGAGGGATTCTTAAGCTCAAGATAGAAGAAGGGAGAATATGTGGTGACTTCCAGATTAGAAAGCAAACTAAGATGTCACATCAGAAGATCCAACATCTTACTACATCAAAAAAATTGGAACTTCTTCACATGGACTTGATGGGACCTATGCAGGTTAAAAGTCTTGGTGGAAAGAAGTATGCCTATTTTGTTGTAGATGACTTCTCTAGGTACACATGGATAAGTTTTATCATAGAAAAATTAGAAACTTTTGAAGTGTTTAAAGATCTTTGTCAAAAACTTCAAAGGGAAAAAGATAGTCATGTCATAAGAATCAGAAGTGATCATGGAAAGGAATTTGAAAACAATAAATTTGCTGATTTTTTCTCTTCTGAAGGAATCAGTCATGAATTTTCCTCTCCCACTACTCCTCAGCAAAATAGGATTGTGGAACGCAAAAACAAAACCCTTCCAGAATCTTCCAGAACTATGATTCATGCTAAGAAGTTACCCTACAACTTTTGGACTGAAGCTATAAATACTGCGTGCTATATCCAAAATAAAGTCACTTTAAGGAAAGGCACCTCAGCCACATTGTATGAAATATGGAAGGGAAGAAAACCTACTGTCAAATACTTTCATGTTTTTGGAAGCAAATGTTACATCTTAGCCGATCGTGAACAAAGGAGGAAGATGGATCCCAAGAGTGATGGAGGAATATTCCTGGGGTACTCTACAAATAGTAGAGCTTACAGAGTCTTCAAATCAAGAACCAAGGTCAAGATGGAATCCATAAATGTTATTATTGATGATAGAGGATGGAATGATGAAGAAGATGTCTTAGAAGATATTGGAACATCTTTGTCTGATATTCTAACAGAATCAAATGACAGAAGTATTGATTCTAATCCACCTTAAGAAGATCTTGAGCCTAGTCATCTCAATAAAGGGCCTTCAATTAGAACTCAGAGAGATCATCCTAAGGAGCTTATCATAGGAGATCTAAATAAAGGAGTTACTACTAGATCAAAAGAAGGGATATTAAACTCTTGCTTTGTTTCAAAAATTGAGCCTAAGAATGTCAAAGAGGCTTTAACTGATGAGTTCTGGATTAATGCTATGCAAGAAGAGCTAGAATAATTTAGTAGAAATAAAGTTTTGGATCTAGTTCCAAGGCCTGAAGGGACAAATGTAATTTGCACTAAATGGGTGTACAAGAATAAATATGATGAAAAAGAGGTGGTCACTAGAAACAAGGCAAGGTTAGTTGCACAAGGATACACTCAAATTGAAGGAGTTGAATTTGATGAAACCTTTTCCCCTGTGGCCAGACTTGAATCAATCAGAATACTCTTAGGAGTTGCATGCATTCTAAAATTTAAATTATTTCAAATGGATGTAAAGAGTGCCTTCTTAAATGGATATCTGAATGAAGAAGTTTATGTGGAACAACCTAAGGGATTTGTTGATCCAAGTTTTCCTAAACATGTGTACAAACTAAAGAAAGCTTTGTATGGATTAAAGCAGGCTCCAAGAGCTTGGTATGAGAGATTGACATAATTTCTTGGTGAGAATGGATATAGGAAAGGTGGCATAGACAAAACTCTTTTTGTCAAAGAAGAAGAAGGGAAGATCATGATTGCACAGATTTATGTTTATGATATTGTGTTTGGTGGGAAGTCAAATGAGATGGTTCAACATTTTGTCAAGCAAATGCAGTCAGAATTTGAGATGAGACTTGTTGGTGAATTAACCTACTTTCTTGGTCTGCAAGTTAAACAAATGGGAGAGTCCATACTTTTATCTCAGAGCTAGTATGCTAAGAATATAGTAAAGAAATTTGGGATGGAAAATGCCAGTCACAAAAGAACTCTTGCTTCCACACATCTGAAGTTGTCTAAAGATGAAAAAGGAATAAGTGTGGATCAAAGTCTTTACAGAAGTATGATAGGAAGTCTTTTATACCTTATATCTAGAAGACCTAAAATTTCCTGTTGTAGGGGTATGTGCTAGATATCAAGTTGATCCTAAAGTTAGCCATGCCAACCATGTGAAGAGAATCCTTAAATATGTGAATGGGACAAGTGATTATGGTATGCTATATTCTCATGGATCTAGTTCTGCTTTAACTGGTTATTGTGATGTTGATTGGGCAGGAAGTGAAGATGATAGAAAAATTACATCAGGAGGATGTTTCTTTTTGGGAAATAATCTCATATCTTAGTTCAGTAAGAAGCAAAATTGTGTGTCTCTATCCACTGCTGAGGCTGAGTATATTGCTGCAGAAAGTAGTTACTCTCATTTGGTTTGGATGAAACAATTGTTAACAGAATATAATGTCAAATAAGATGTCATGACATTATTCTGTGACAATCTAAGTTCCATAAACATATCAAATAATCTTATTCAACACAGCAGGACCAAACACATTGATATTTGTCATCACTTCATAAGAGAGCTTGTGGAAGAAAATATTGTTGCCTTAGAACATGTAGCTACTAAATTACAACTGGTTGACATTTTCACTAAGGCTTTGGATGCAAATCAGTTTGAGAACTTAAGAGGAGAATTAGGGATTTGTATATATGAGGGTTTGTAGCAATTAAGGACGTGTGGGAATATCATTAAAGTGATATTATATTATTTATGTTTCCAACAAATCAAATTCCGTAAGCAATCATTTCAAGACTATATCAAATATTTTCCCACACGTTACAAAATCACTTCCTTCTACTTTCACAAACTCTTCATTCTCCTTTACAGAAAAATAACCCTTGTCATTCTTCATCTCCTTGCTCAAAAATCTTCAAAGATGTCTTAACATCATGTATTGTCTCCCTCAAAATCTGTCAACCATCCTGAGAAACTCTCCCTTGACAGAGTACTTGATGTTACTCCTCTAACAACTATCCCAAATCTTGAGAAGAAGGTCAATAAACCCAGTTTGTCACATGCACAAAAGTCCAAAGACGATGTTAACACTTCTAAAGGTAATACTTCTACTGCTACTGATAATAGGACAGAAAAAGACATTGTTAATATTGATAGAAGCGTTAGAAGGCTAGTAGATAGAGTGTTAACTGAAGGTTTTGTTATGCCTGAAATTTCTACTCCTCTTGCTCGTATGCCTGCTTCGGCTGACAAAGGAAATGACCCTAAAAGTGTTGTTGAATCATACATCTTCAAGAAGGATGCTGCTGAAAGCAAACTTGACAAGCTTGCTACTTCTTCTCTAGAGGAAGTGGAAGATGATGTTGAACAAGCCCCAAAGATGGTAAAGTCCATATGTGTGTAGACTACATGTATTTAAATAGAGAAATCCCCAAAGATGACTTGCCACTACCACATATTGATGTCTTGGTTAACAACACTGCTTAACACAAGGTGTTCTCCTTCATGGATGGCTTCTCCGGGTACAACCAAAACAAAATGGCACCTGAAGACATGGAGAAGACTACTTTTGTCACACAGTGGGGCACCTTTTATTATAAGGTCATGCCTTTTGGGCTAAAGAACGCAGGTGCAACTTATCAACGGGTTGTGATGGCTTTATTTCATGACATGATTCATCATAAGATAGAACTCTATGTTGATTACATGATAGCCAAATCGCAAACTAAGGAAGAACACCTTGATCATCTACACAACTTGTTTGAGAGGCTAAAGAAATACCAGCTAAGGTTGAATCCCAACAAGTGCATCTTCGGGGTAAGGTCTGGAAAGCTCCTAGGCTTCTCCGTCAGTGGCAAAGGAATTGAAGTCGATCCTGCTAAAGTTAAAGTTATCCAAGAGACGCCAGCTCCCTGTACTAAGAAGGAGGTTATAGGTTTCTTAGGACGTCTAAACTACATTTCCTGATTCATCTCTCACTTGACTTCTACTTGTGAGCCAATCTTCAAGCTGCTGAATAAAGATCAAGTGGTAAAATAGAATGACGACTGTCAAATAGCTTTTGACAAGGTCAAAGAGTATCTTCAAGAGCCTCTGATTCTGATGCCACCAGTTGAAGGAAGTACTCTAATCACGTACTTAACTGTGTTAGAGAATTCAATGGGGTGTGTGTTGGGGAAACATGACGAGTCTGGTAGAAAAGAGCATGAGATATACTACCTTAGCAAAATGTTTACCGACTGTGAAACAAGATATTCTCTGCTCGAGAAAACTTGCTGCGCTTTGGCACGGGCTGCTCTCCGGCTAAGACAATATACGTTGAATCCTACTACTCTATTATTCTCTAAGATGGATCCCATTAAGTACGTCTTTGAGAAGCCAACTCTCTCCGGAAGGATAGCCTGATGGCAAATGATCTTAACTGAATACGAAACTCAGTACACTACTCAAAAAGCAATAAAAGGAAGTATACTGGCAGATCATTTTTCACATCAAGTTGTGGATGACTACCAATCTATAAACTTTGAATTCCCGGACGAGAATATCTTGCCGATTACGGGTTATGAAAAGCCTAGACCGTATGAAGGACCTGAGCAAGGATCCTGATTGACTATGGTTTTTGACGGAGTTTCCAATGCATTGGGTAACAGAAATGGTGTTGTGAGCATTTCCCCAGAAGGTTGCCATACGCATTTCACTTCCAGGCTTTACTTTGACTGCACTAGCAATATGGCTGAGTAAGCGTGCGTCTTGGGTATTAAGGCTGCTATTGAACTAAGAATCAAATTCTTAAGTGTATTTAGTGACTCAGCTTTGGTGGTCAGTCAAGTTAAAGGAGAGTGGGATACAAAACATATAAATCTTATCCCTTACAAAGAACTTGTGCTAACCTTGATTCCGTACTCTAAAGAAATTACCTTTGAACATATCCCGAGGGAAGAAAATCAGTTGGCGGATGCCTTCGCTACCATGTCGTCTATGTTCAAGGTCAAATGGGATAATGAAGCTCCCGGGATTACTGTTGAAAGATTTGATGAATCGGCGCACTGCTATGAGATTGACACTGATGGAGTAGAGGAGAAGCCTTGGTTTCATGAAGTAAAAAGGTATCTCGAAGCTCAAGAATACCCTGAAGGGGAATCAATCAATGATAAGAAATTCCTGAGGAGGTTCTCAGCCAAGTTCTTCCTGAGCAACGGAAATCTATACAGGTGCAACCATTATTCAACCCTCCTTCGTTGTGTGGACAAGAAGGAAGAAAATAAAATAATGGAGCACATGCATGAAGGCATATTTGGTACTCAATCAAGTGG
Organism: Vicia faba; assembly: GCA_948472305.1. Classification (NCBI taxonomy): domain Eukaryota; kingdom Viridiplantae; phylum Streptophyta; class Magnoliopsida; order Fabales; family Fabaceae; genus Vicia; species Vicia faba. The sequence continues at coordinate 750,986,061 of OX451736.1, read as the reverse complement.
ACATACTATGGCTAAGAAGATTCTGAGAGCTGGCTACTATTGGTCGACCATGGAAACCGACTGTCATCACCACTCGAGGACTTGCCATAAGTGCAAAATTTATGTTGATAAGGTTCACGTGCCTCCAGTTCCTTTGAATGTCATGACTTCTCCTTGGCCATTTGCAATGTGGGGCATTGACATGATCAGAGAAATCAAGCCTACTGCCTCTAATGGACATCGTTTCATTCTTGTCGTCATTGACAACTTTATCAAGTGAGTTGAAGCAGCTTCGTTTGCCTCAGTTACCAAGAACATTGTGACCCGTTTCATCAAGCATAACCTCATCTGTAGGTATGGCATCTCTGAGAGGATCATCATTGACAATGGTACCAACCTCAACAATGCCATGATCACTAAACTCTGCACGCGGTTCAAGATTAAGCATCACAACTGTTTTCCATACAGACCTAAGATGAATGGCGCAGTGGAAGCCGCCAACAAGAATATAAAGAAGATTGTGCAAAAGATGGTTGTGACCTACAAAGACTGACATGGGATGTTACCATTTTCTCTTCATGGCTATCGTACTTCGACGCGAACCTCAACTGGGGAAACCCTTTTCTCTCTAGCCTATGGCATGGAAGTTGTCCTACCTATTGAAGTTCAGATTCCTTCTCTAAGGATTATGAAATAAGTAGACTTAGGCAAAGATGGATGGATTCAGAATAGGTTGGATCAGTTGAATTTGATTAACGAAAAGAGGCTGGCTTTTATCTGTCACAGTTAGATGTCTTGTACATATTTTATCTCCCACTTGCATGTAACTTTTTCACCCCTACTTTGATGATCTCCGAGCTTGCAACTATGAGTGAAAATACATACTTGAGGGGTTACAAGAAGGATGATATTTGAGGAGTTAAGATTTAATATGGGTGCTCGGTTTTGTCTCTCTTGGCTTCAGGAGACTTACGCGTCATTAGTGGATCATTCTATGTACTAGACAGCCTCCAGGGTATACATGTTGCATCTCATTGGATGTACTATTTTGGTACATAAGTCACGTGTCTACATTGATATCAGGTACATAGCCATGTTCGTTGATCTTGGATACCATAGTTAGGCATAAGGTTGTGTTGTTATGACACTACTCTAATGAGAAAACTTAACCCTATAAAATAATATTAGATAAATATGTAATAAACAAAATGATTAATATTTGCATAATATTATTATACTCATGTAAAAAAAATGTACTACTTTATTGTCGTGTTCTCTAAGTAAGTGACTTGTTTAGTCTATGCAACAAAAAATTATTCCTTATAGAGTGACAACCATGTTCGGTTAAGGTAATCAATAAAGGAATGGATATCATCACATATTTATCAAAATGTTGCAAGTGTTTCTCATACTAACCCTATTTGAATACATGTTTTTATTATATACTTTTATCACATGCTCTTGTATATTAATCTCTTTGCACTTTGCACCAAAATTTTCCGCAACATTAAAAACACTTAAGAGGTGGATTGAGGATAGGAAAACAACTTCAATGACATTCATCAAGGAAAATTCTAGACCAGTCACCATGACCTTGAGAAATAACTTCTCCATTTGAACTACTCCTTCAGTTTCTATAGTGCTCATGTGAAATTTGTCTCCATTTCATGTTCCAAGTAAGCAAGCCCAATAGAAAATGTCAACTCGGTTGACATAATACCAATAATATCATGTAGTGGTGCTGAAGCAGTAAAGCAACAAGTAAAGGTAATTATTTATTTAGTTTTATCATATTGTCTCCATAGGGATTAGTGCTACTGAATTGTCGTTCGAAAATTTCTCGTGTTTATGAGTTTGATTTAAATGGGTTGGTTTATAGAAAGGAAAAACTACTAAAAGGAAAATAAATACATTCTTCAGGAAGGAGAAAAACTTATCAAGCATGAATTTACACTACTAAAAACAAACTTAAACTTATCTATCAGTTGCACTCATACTACAATACTCATCAAAATCATCAAGTATCTCTCGAGATGTACCACAACAGAGGTTATGTCTAATGCAAAGTTGAAGACAACTATATTACTCACGTCAGTAATCTCTCAGTGCAATACAAACAACACAGAGGCATTAAGCTCTAATACCCACAATGATTATTACCTCTAAATCTATTTCTAGAATCTAGAGACTAATAGATATACATCCCTAATCAAGATTTATGAGGTATATATCTATAACAACCCAAACCCAAACATAAATGCAAAAAGATCAAAGAAGATGTAAGTGGTTGTTGGAAGAAATTTTGGTAAAACACTGACATGATAATGTTTTTCTAAATGTCTTGTCATTTGAAGAAAACTGGTTTTGAATGATGTCAAAGCAGATATCTTAACATATGCCTCCGGATTTGAACATGACTTCATATCTGAAGAAGTCGTGAGAGGGATTCTTAAGCTCAAGATAGAAGAAGGGAGAATATGTGGTGACTGCCAGATTAGAAAGAAAACTAAGATGTCACATCAGAAGATCCAACATCTTACTACATCAAAAAATTTGGAACTTCTTCACATGGACTTGATGGGACCTATGCAGGTTAAAAGTCTTGTGGAAAGAAGTATGCCTACTTTGTTGTAGATGAATTCTCTAGGTACACATGGATAATTTTTATCATAGAAAATTAGAAAATTTTGAAGTGTTTAAAGATCTTTGTCAAAAACTTCAAAGCAAAAAAGATAGTCATGTCATCAGAATCAGAAGTGATCATGGAAAGGAATTTGAAAACAATAAATTTGCTGATTTTTGCTCTTCTGAAGGAATCAGTCACGAATTTTCCTCTCCCATTACTCCTCAGCAAAATAGGATTGTGGAACGCAAAAACAAAACCCTTTAAGAATCTTCCAGAACCATGATTCATGCTAAGAAGTTACCCTACAACTGTATTCACAACTGAATCTAGTTCCAAGGCCTGAAGGGACAAATGTAATTGGCACTGTAATTCTGGCAACAGATACTTAATGTCACAGTGAATGTTATGACACCGTATATGACACACTTCAAGACAGTAAATTAAAAACAGTAAAGAACACAATCAATTGTTAACTCAGTTCAGTGTGTAACAACACCTACTCTGGGGGCTACCAAGCCAGGGAGGAAATTCACTATAAGAGATATTAATTCAGGAATAAACCAACCAGTTTATCTCCTTCACTTAAGACCTACCCAATGCAACTTCAATCTAAGTTCAACTTAAACCTGAGTTCCTACTCACTCCCCCTCAATCACAGCAGTGATACTAAACTATTGATTAATGAGATTATGAAGACACTCTTCAATACACACACTTGATTTTGCATCAAAGCTTTAATCAAGAGACACAATCACTCGTGCTTCAAAGCTTTGAGTGATACACAACCCTAACTTGATTTTTCTTCAAAGCTTTAATCAAGAGACACAAACACTCGTGCTTCAAAGCTTTGAGTGATACACAACCCTTACAATCAAATCCTACTCCAAGTCATTTATCACAATGATAATTGCTTGGCTCACAGTAGTTACAACTATGCAATCCCTTATTGATCTTCTTTCAAAAAGTATGTTTAACCATTAATCTTCATGAGGAATATATAGGCAGACTATTCTTCAGTTAGGGCTTCCATGAAAATAGCTAGGGTTGACTAAAGTTAACCTAAAGACTTGGTCTTAGGCTTTCATCATACCAGATTAGGGTTAAGCAAGGTTAACCTAATGTCCACGTGAGCAGCTGATCTGGACTGTATACATCAACTCAGAGAAGCATACCAGATTCCTGAAAATTCTCAGGAATAATAAATCTGCACAAATGCTAGATCAGTACATGATGTCTTAACATTGGTTATGACAACAAGAATCCTGCTCACTGATTTTGGTAGAATACAATATATATGATCATTGCTTAATGATCATGATAAACACTCATACTGAGCAGTTCCTGTATGACATTCTTTTCTGCAGAATGTACCTTTATCCCAGAATGTTATGACATCAGTCATGACATTCGCAACTCTGGTTTTACCAAAAAAATGCCAACAAACAAACACTTACAAACTCCCCCTTTGGCAAATTTTTGGCTAAAACCCCTAAACAATCAGAGATTAGAATGCAGCAGAATTTTTAATAACAACTACCAATATCTAATTCTACCAAAATTACCACAAATTCTTCTCCCCCTTTCTAGCCATAAAGAGGCCAAAGATACTTGTACTTTAAGTTATACAGTCATCCAAAAGGAAATTAAAACACATAAATAATAAGAGGTCATTTGGCAGCAACAAGTTCCAGCAACAAACTTTTTAGCAAACACTGACCTTCAGGCACTGTCATCCCCTGAGGAAGCACTATTTTCAGCATTATGCTGGTCTTCATCAGCATCCTCTTCCCTTATTTGTTCTTCATTCTCCTCTTGTTCTAGTCTAGCAATCAGCTCTTCAAGAGTCCTTTTTCTTGTATCAAGCTCTCTGCAGGTTTCTTTTAGCACAGCTATAACATCAGTTTTCTTGGAATGAGTTTTGACAGTTGATGTCTCAGCAGATGTCATAACAATGTCAGGAACATGTGTTCCCTGAAACAGCTTATAGTGCAAACCAAGTGCAGGGGCTCTTTTGCAAACAAAGTCTTTTTCAACCAGAATATCAGGATACTGATCAATGATTATACCATACAGGAGAGAGGGAAAAGCAATTGGGCCTTTAATAGCCCAGCTTCCAGCATGTTTCAATGTTTGATCAAAGATGTACTTGCCATAATCAAGGTTTGTTCTGGTTCCAACAGCAAAGATAAATCTTCCCAAACCTGTGGAAATGGTGGATTTATGGTTGGTGGGAACCCAGTTAGCTGCACCAATTTTGTGCAGTATGGCAAACTTCATGCTCAGCTTGCTTGCATTTAGCTTCCCTTTCAAGGGCCAGTGCTTGACTTGCTTGGCAGTGATGGTTTGAAAAACTTGGTTGTCAGTAACTTCAAGCTCAGGATGAGCATCATCAGGCCTTTCTAGGAAATTATTTATCAAAGTAGGAGAGAAATTTGCCTTTCTTCCTCTCACATAAACACTCATAAAATCAGCTGACTTTTCATCAGCACATCCATCAGACAAATTTACTATGAATTCTTTGACAAGAATCTCATAGCAGTTGGAAAACTTAACCACTGTTTTCATCAGGCCAACAACTTTGATTAGATCCATGATTTCCTTACACTCAATAGTATTGTTGTTCAGCTCTCTCTCCAAGGCAATCCTTTTCAGAAACACATACTTCCACCTGCTTGCATTTTCTGGATGGTGAAAGGAGATGTTGTCAATGGCTACTTCAGGAACCTTAGGCAATTTGCTACAAGAGGGTTTCTTTCTGAGAGGAATATCTGGAACATTGCTCTCAACATCAAAATCAAAGTTTGATTCCTCATCAGATTCAGAAGGTTCAGGATCCTTTCTTTTCTTGGATATAGGTTGTCTCAAAGGTTTTGAGAGACTACCAACAGGTACTCTAGCTTTTACCTTCCCCTTCCCTTTCGACATTCCAGCTTTTTGATCCTTCTCAACTTCTACTCTAGTCTTGTTCTCAGACCTGGTTTTCTTATGAACAACTTCAGTATCCTTCTTTCTGCTCATCATCCTTCTAGCTATGTTAGGGTTGATATTAGCAATTAAATCATTGTCAGAGAATTCTTCATCAACATCAATAACAGGAGGTTCAACAGCCTTGTCAGTAGGGTTCTGGTGATCATCATGTTTTTCTGGAGATTTCCTAATGTTGTCATCAGGTGTCTCAACATTCTGAGTGACATTTGGATCTCTTTCTACATTAGGGCTAGCAGTTTCTTGGTTCAAAGGTACAGATATGCCAGGAACAGAGTGATTCTCATTAAGAATCCTAGTGACTAGTCTGGCAATAACTTGATGTACATAAGCAGAACCCTCCCTATTAGCTATCTCTGGAGGAGCAGAAGATGATGGTTGAGAAGATTTACCAGATGGATAAGCTTGTGATCTTCTTGCATGTCTGATTCGCAGCTTCTTGACCTTAGTAGGATCAGCTGCCATTTCACGAAGAGGAGTTATCTCAAGAACATCAGCTTCCATGCAGTTTACGATTGCCCTAGGTTCGGTGTCAGAGGGTGAGGAAGAAGCAGTCGCATTTGATGAAGATGATGACATAGATTGTTGAGACATCTCGAGAGATTTAAGAAACAAGTAACAGCGAGTGTGAAATCTTCGTTTGAGAGAATGGAGACTGTTACAGAAAAGCGAGAAGAGGGAGATATATGAATGTCTATTCCACTTCTTAAAATTTTGGGAAGAAAGAGGGAAACTAATTATTAGCCCAATCAGAATAGACTTAACTAAAATACCTCTTTCATCCCTTGTTTTAAGAAAAATTAATTGCTACATCTCTTCATATTGGCAAATACCCAGCTTGCCCCTTAAATTTTCAAACTGACTAGCATCAAGTGCCTTGGTAAAAATGTCTGCCAGTTGTAGTTCAGTGGCAACATGTTCCAGCTTAATCACCTGTTCCTCCACAAGATCTCTGATGAAGTGATGTCTAATGTCAATATGCTTAGCCCTGCTGTGCTGTATAGGATTCTTGGAAATGTTAATAGTACTCAGATTGTCATAGTACAATGTCATGACATCTTGTGTGACATTATACTCAGTTAGCATCTGTTTCATCCAGATCATTTGAGAGCAGCTGCTACCAGCTGCTATGTATTCAGCTTCAGCAGTAGATAGAGACACACAGTTATGTTTCTTGTTGAACCAAGATACAAGATTATTTCCCAAAAAGAAGCATCCTCCAGAGGTGCTCTTTCTATCATCAGCACTACCAGCCCAAACAGCATCACAGTAACCAGATAGAATTGGTTCACATCCATGAGAGTACAGCATGCCATAGTTGTAAGTTCCACTCACATACTTAAGAATTATTTTCACCTGGTTGATGTGACTTACTTTGGGTTCAGCCTGGTATCTTGCACATACTCCAACTGCAAAAGCAATGTCAGGTCTGCTGGCTGTTAAGTATAGCAGACTTCCTATCATGCTTCTGTACAAGCTTTGATCCACATTTTCTCCATTTGTGTCTTTGGACAACTTTAAATGAGTAGGTGCAGGGGTCCTTTTGTGACTGGAATTCTCCATTCCAAACTTCTTGACAATATTCTTTGCATACTTGCTTTGAGATAGAAAAATTGAGTCTTCCATCTGTGTGACTTGCAGTCTAAGAAAGTAGGTCAATTCTCCCATGAGGCTCATTTCAAATTCAGCTTGCATCTGGTCAGCAAAATGTTTAACCATTTTATCTAACATTCCTCCAAACACTATGTCATCAACATAAATTTGAGCTACCATTATCTTTCCTCCTTCATTTTTGACAAAAATAGTTTTATCCAAGCCTCATTTCCTGTATCCTTTGTCAGTGAGGAATTTTGTCAACCTGTCATACCAGGCTCTAGGAGATTGTTTCAGACCATATAAAGCTTTCCTCAATTTGTAGACATGATCAGGACAGTTTGGATCCATAAATCCTTTAGGTTGTTCCACATATACTTCCTCATTTAAGTACCCATTTAGGAAGGCACTCTTTACATCCATCTGAAATAACTTGAACTTAAGGAGACAAGCAAATCCCAATAGAAGTCTGATTGATTCCAGTCTGGCTACAGGAGCAAAAGTCTCATCAAAATCAACCCCTTCAACTTGAGTGTATCCTTGAGCAATAAGCCTTGCCTTATTTCTGGTGACAACTCCTTCAGCATCTGATTTGTTCTTGTAGATCCATTTTGTGCCAATTATGTTTGTTCCTTCTGGTCTAGGAACTAACTCCCATACTTCATGTTGCTTGAATTGGTTCAATTCATCTTGCATTGCTCCAATCCAGTATTCATCAGTCAAAGCCTCCTTAACATTTTTTGGTTCAATCTTAGATACAAAGCAAGAGTTTGTGATGATTTCTCTAGATCTTGTAATGACTCCACTATTAGGGTCTCCTATGATGAGTTCCTTAGGATGATCTTTCTGAATTCTGATGGAAGGATCTTTGTTGGCTTCCTTTGATTCAGACTCTGATGAAGTAGTTTTAGGTACATCATCCTTTTTAGAAACTTGAGTTGAAGTCTCAAAGAATGTCTCAACATCATATGGGACATTTGTTTCCTCATGGTAATCATCAACTATGACATTTATAGATTCCATCATAACTTTGGTCCTGGAATTGAATACCCTATATGCTCTGCTATTGGTAGAGTATCCTAGGAATATTCCTTCATCACTTTTAGGATCCATCTTTCTCCTTTGTTCACGATTTGTCAGAATATAGCATTTGCTTCCAAAGACATGGAAGTACTTTACTGTAGGCTTTATTCCTTTCCATAGTTCATAAATGGTTGATGATGTTCCCTTTCTCAAGGTGACCCTGTTATGGACATAACAGGCTGTATTCATAGCTTCAGTCCAAAAATGAATAGGAAGTCTTTCGGCATGTATCATTGCTCTGGCAGATTCCTGTATAGTCCTGTTTTTCCTTTCCACAACTCCATTTTGTTGAGGAGTTATGGGTGAAGAGAATTCATGATTGATTCCTTCTGAGGAACAGAACTCATCAAACTTACTGTTTTCAAATTCCTTGCCATGATCACTTCTGATTCTAACAATGCATCCTTCTTTTTCTCTTTGAATTCTTTTGCACAGTTCCTTAAATACATCAAATACATCAGACTTTTCCCTAATGAAGTTAATCCAGGTGAATCTGGAAAAATCATCCACAACAACATATGCATATCTCTTTCCACCAAGACTTTCAACCTGCATTGGACCCATCAGATCCATATGTAGAAGTTCTAGCACCTTAGAGGTGGTCAGATGTCTTGTCTTTGGATGTGACATTCTAGTTTGCTTTCCAACCTGACATTCACCACAGACTCTCCCTTCATCAATTTGAAGCCTTGGAATCCCTCTGACTGCCTCCATGGATATGATCTTTTTCATCCCTCTTAGATGTAAATGACCAAGTTTTTGGTGCCACAATTTCACTTCCTTTTCTTCTTTGACTATAGAGCATACAGAAGAGTAATTAGTGTTCTCAGACTCCCATAAGTAACAGTTGTCTTTTTATCTGACTCCTCTCATTACAACTTCTTGTTTTTCATTAGTTACAAGACATTCAGACTTAGTGAAGTTGACCTTGAATCCTAGATCACATAATTGACTGATACTTATGAGATTAGCAGTCAAGCCATTTACCAGCAACACTTCATTTAGGTTTGGAACTCCAGGGCAGTCCAAGTTTCCAACTCCTTTAATTTATCCTCTAGCACCATCTCCAAAAGTGACATAACTAGTAGTATGAGGTTTAACATTATTCAGAAGATTCTTGATTCCAGTCATGTGTTTAGAGCATCCACTGTCAAAGTACCAGTCTTCCTTGGAAAAAACTCTAAGGGAGGTGTGAGCTATCAGGGCTGCAGACTTTTTCTTCCATTGTTGAGTATATGGTGCCTTGTTAGACTTAGGTTTGACAACTGGGGTCTGATTAGGATATCCATATAATCTGAAGCAGAATTGCTTTATGTGACCAAACCTTCCACAATGATGACATCTCCATCTTTGATACTTTTTCTTCATATTTCTCTGTTCTCGGTGTTGAGTGCTATGTTGTGACATCTGCTTTGACATTTGTTTATCAGGCCTGATCTTCTTCTTGTCTACAGTAGATTTCTTTGCAGCCACAAATCCTAGACCAGACTTGTTTCCCACATTTTGTCCAGCCTGAAGGATTTCTTCCAACTTGTCAGTTCCATTTGTCAGCATCTTAACAGACTTGGTCATCTGATCAAGTTTTGAGTTTAGCATTTGAACTTCACCTTCGAGATGTGTAGTTGTTTAGGTATTGGCTTGCATTTTTGGTAAAACCCAAGTGTATGTGTGAATGTCATGACTGATGTCATAACATTCTAGTTTAGTTTGTACTGACTCATTAGGTACCTTTGCAGAAAAATATTGTAATTCAAGTACTGATGTTTATAAGTGTGTATCTGAGCATTTTGCAAAATGATCACATTTTGCTAAATCAGTAGACAGGTTTTCTCAGATGTCCTAACAGATGTTATGACATCCTGTTCTGAACTAACAGGTTTGCAGGTTGGATAAGTCTGAGTTTTTTCAGGAAAATAACTCAGTCTTTCCTGAACAGAATCCTGCGTTTTCTGAGGGGTAACCTAGCTCAACCCTAACCTGGTTAATAAAGTCCTGTGACCTGGTCTTTAGGTCAAACGGAATTAACCCTAGGTTTTTGTGGAAACCCTAACTGAAGTTGCAGCTGCTATATATTCAACAGAGCTGCTGTTTTGCAAGGCATCCCTTTTTATTTGATCAGAAGATCATTTGTAATCTGTATAGATTTGATTATTGTACTCCAAGCAATTATCATTGTGATAAGTGACTTGGAATAGGTTTCAAATTGTAAGGGCTGTGTAGCACTCAAAGCTTTGAAGCAAGAGTGTTTGAATGTTCCTTGACTAAAGCTGTGAAGCAGAGTCAAGTTAGTTGTGTGGATCACTCAAAGCTGTGAAGCAAGAGTGATTGTGTTGCTTGATTAAAAAGCTGTGAAGCTTAATCAAGTGTTTGTTTTTGAAGAGTGTCTTCATCAACTCTTAAGTCAAATTGTTTTATGTATCACTGCTGTGATTGAGGGGGAGTGAGTAGGAACTCAGGTTTAAGTTGTACTTAGATTGGAATTGCATTGGGTAGGTCTTAAGTGAAGGAGATAAACTGGTTGGTTTATTCCTGAATTAACATCTCTTATAGTGGATTTCCTCCCTGGCTTGGTAGCCCCCAGAGTAGGTGTTGTTGCACACTGAACTGGGTAAACAATTGACTGTGTTCTTTATTGCTTTTGTATTTACTGTCATACAGTAAGTCAGATACGGTGTCATAACATTGAACGTGACATTGAGTATCTGCAGCCAGAATTTCAATTGGCATCAGAGCAGGCACCCTGCCTGTATTACTGGGTGAGATCTAAGGATATCACTTTCTGGCACTATGGACAAAGAAGGAGCTTTTGGAAATAGACCACCCATTCTGGATGGAACTAATTATGACTACTGGAAACCTCGTATGATTGCCTTCCTAAAATCTCTGGACAAAAAGGCTTGGAGAGCTGCTGACAAAGGATGGATTCATCCCACCATAACTGAGAAAGATGGGACAATCAGTCTGAAGCCTGAGGAAGATTGGAGTAAAGAAGAAGATGAGTTAGCCCTGGGAAATTCCAAAGCTTTAAATGCCTTGTTCAATGGAATTGATAGAAACATTTTCAGATTAGTACATCAATATGAACTGGCCAAGGAAGTTTGGGACACTCTCAAAATTACTCATGAGGGCACTCCCAAAGTAAAAATGTCAAGGCTTCAGATGTTGACTACCAAATTTGAGAATCTAAAAATGATGGAAGATGAAACCATTCATGAGTTTCACATGAACATCTTGGAGATTGCCAACACCTCAGGAGCACTGGGAGAAAAGATGTCAGAAGAAAAACTGGTGAGGAAGATTCTCAGATCCTTGCCTAAAAGATTTGTAATGAAGGTAACTGCCATAGAGGAAGCCCAGGACATTAGCAAGTTGAAAGTGGATGAACTTATTGGGTCTCTTCAGACTTTTGAGATGGCAATCACTGATAATGGTGTCAAGAAGAACAAGAGCATAGCACTTATGTCCAACACTGATGTTGAAGAAAACATTTCAGAAGCTGTAGCCATGCTTGGAAGACAGTTCAACAAACTCATCAAAAGAATAGATCCAAAGTCAAGGTCTAATGTTCATAACATTTCCTCTGACATTGACAGTTCCAGCAGAAGACCAAGGTCAGAAGAGAAGGGAATTCAAGGCAGAGGAATTCAATGCCATGGTTGTGAAGGATATGGGCATATTCGAGCTGAATGTCCTACCTTTCTTAAGAAACAAAAAGGACTGACAGTTACTTGGTCTGACTGTGATTCAGAAAGTAATTCTGAAGAAGAATCTGCCAAACGAGTTACTGCTTTAACTGGTGTGTGTACCTCTGAAAGTGACATCAGTGATGAAGAAGTGACTTTTAAAGAACTGGTTGATACTTACAAGAAATTGTGTATCAGAAGTACTGAAGTCTGTGTGCAGAATGAGAAACAATCAAAACTCATCATAAAGCTGGAGGCTGAAAAAAGGGCAAACCTTGAAACTATAAGTCATCTAGAAGGAGAAGTTCAATTGCTGAACTCACAACTGAATCAAATGACCAAATCTGTCAAGATGTTGACAAATGGAACAGACAAATTGGAAGAGATCCTTCAGGTTGGACAAAATGTGGGAAATAAATCTGGACTAGGATTTATGGAAGCAAAGAAATCTGGTACTGGTAAGAAAATGTCAAAACAGATGTCTCAACACAACTCTCAACATCAGGAACAGAGACATATGAAGAAAAGGTACCAAAGATGGAAATGTCATCATTGTGGGAGATATGGCCACATAAAGCCCTTCTGCTTCAGACTACATGGATATCCTAATCAGAACTCAGGTGTCAAACCTAAGCCTAAAAAGGTACCACATGCTCCTAAATGGAAGAAAAAGGCTACTGCACTGATAGCTCACACTTCCCTGAGGGTCTCTGCAAAGGAAGACTGGTACTTTGACAGTGGATGTTCCAGACACATGACTGGAATCAAGAACCTCCTCAATAATGTTAAGCCTCACACCACCAGTTTTGTGACCTTTGGAGATGGGGCTAAAGGTGAAATCAAAGGAGTTGGTGATTTGGACTGCCCTGGAGTTCCAAGTCTGAATGAAGTACTGCTGGTGAAAGGGCTGACCGCTAATCTCATTAGTATCAGTCAATTGTGTGATCTAGGATTCAAGGTCAATTTCTCAAAATCTGAATGCCTTGTAATCAATGACAAACAAGAGATAATAATGAAAGGAGTCAGATCCAAAGACAACTGTTACTTGTGGGAGCCTGAGAACACTAATTTCTCATCTGTGTGTTCCATTGCAAGAGAAGAAAAAGAGGTGAAACTGTGGCACCAAAAACTTGGCCATCTTCATCTAAGGGGTATGAAGAGGATCATCTCCTTGGAGGCAGTCAGAGGAATTCCAAGACTGCAAATTGATGAAGGAAGAGTTTGTGGTGAATGTCAGGTTGGTAAGCAGACTAGGATGTCACATCCAAAGTCAAGACATCTGACCACCTCTAAGGTTTTAGAACTCCTCCATATGGATCTGATGGGACCAATGCAAGTAGAGAGTCTTGGTGGTAAAAGATATGCCTATGTGGTTGTGGATGATTTTTCCAGATTCACCTGGATTAATTTCATTAGGGAAAAATCAGATGTATTTGAAGTTTTTAAAGAATTGTGCAAAAGAATTCAAAGAGAGAAGGAAGGATGTATTGTCAGAATCAGAAGTGATCATGGCAAGGAATTTGAAAACAGCAAGTTTGGTGATTTCTGCTCTTCAGAAGGAATTAGTCATGAGTTTTCTTCTCCTATAACACCTCAACAAAATGGAGTTGTGGAAAGAAAAAACAGGACCATACAGGAATCTGCCAGAGCAATATTACATGCCAAAAGACTTCCTATGTACTTTTGGGCTGAAGCTATGAATACAGCCTGCTATGTTCATAACAGGGTCACCTTGAGGAAGGGAACCTCATCCACCATATATGAACTCTGGAAAGGAAGAAAACCAACTGTGAAGTACTTCCATGTGTTTGGCAGCAAATGCTATATTCTGGCTGATCATGAACAAAGAAGAAAACTGGATCCTAAAAGTGATGAAGGCATATTTCTAGGATACTCCTCAAACAGCAGAGCTTATAGAGTATTCAACTCCAGAACCAAAACCATGATGGAATCAATAAATGTTATAATTGATGACTATCATGAAGAAATAAATGTTCCTTGTACTGTTGAGACATTCTTTGAGACTTCAACCCAACAGAATGACCTACCCAACTCCACCACAACAGAATCCGAATCAAAGGAAGCTAACAAGATCCCTTCCATCAGAATTCAGAAGGATCATCCAAAAGAGCTCATCATAGGAGATCCCAATAGTGGAGTCATCACAAGATCTAGAGAAATCATCTCAAACTCTTGTTTTGTGTCCAAAATGGAACCAAGAAATGTCAAGGAAGCCTTAACTGATGAATATTGGATTGGTGCAATGCAAGATGAACTAAACCAATTCAAGCAACATGAAGTTTGGGAACTGGTTCCTAGACCTGAAGGAACTAACATCATTGGGACAAAATGGATATTCAAGAACAAGTCAGATGCTGAAGGAGTTGTCACCATAAATAAGGCAAGACTTGTTGCTCAAGGATACACCCAGGTTGAAGGGGTTGATTTTGATGAAACCTTTGCACCTGTAGCCAGGCTGGAATCAATCAGACTCTTGTTGTCAATTGCTTGTCTTCTGAAGTTCAAGTTATTTCAGATGGATGTGAAAAGTGCCTTTCTAAATGGGTACTTGAATGAGGAAGCTTATTTGGAACAACCTAAAGGCTTTGTGGATCCAACCCACCCTGATCATGTCTACAAATTGAGAAAAGCCCTATATGGCCTGAAACAAGCTCCTAGAGCATGGTATGACAGGTTAACAAAGTTTCTCTCAGACAAAGGCTACAGAAAAGGAGGCTTGGACAAAACTCTCTTTGTCAAAACTGAAGGAGGAAAGTTGATGGTTGCCCAAATATATGTTGATGACATAGTGTTTGGAGGAATGTCAGAACATATGGTTAAACACTTTGCTGACCAAATGCAGGCTGAATTTGAAATGAGTCTCATGGGAGAACTAACTTATTTTCTTGGACTACAAGTCTCACAGATGGAGGACTCAATCTTCTTATCTCAAAGCAAGTATGCTAAGAACATTGTAAAGAAGTTTGGTATGGAGAATGCAAGTCACAAAAGGACCCCTGCTCCTACTCATCTAAAGCTTTCCAAAGATTCAAGTGGGGTTAAGGTTGATCAAAGTCTGTACAGAAGCATGATAGGAAGCTTGCTGTACTTAACTGCCAGCAGACCTGGTATTGCCTTTGCAGTTGGAGTTTGTGCTAGATACCAAGCTAAACCCAAAGTCAGTCATATCAATCAAGTGAAGAGAATTTTGAAGTATGTAAGTGGTACTTACAACTATGGATTGATGTATACTCATGGATGTGAACCAGCTCTGACTGGCTACTGTGATGCTGATTGGGCTGGTAGTGCTGATGATAGAAAAAGCACCTCTGGAGGATGTTTCTTCTTGGGAAGTAATCTGGTTTCCTGGTTCAGCAAGAAACAGAATTGTGTGTCTCTTTCCACTGCTGAAGCTGAATACATTGCAGCTGGTAGTAGCTGCTCTCAAATGATATGGATGAAACAGATGCTCACTGAGTATAATGTCACACAAGATGTTATGACATTGTACTGTGACAATCTGAGTACAATCAACATATCCAAGAATCCCATTCAGCATAGCAGGACCAAACATATTGACATACGACATCACTTTATCAGAGACCTTTAGAAGAGAAGACAATCAAATTGGAACATGTTGCCAATGAGCTACAGCTGGCTGACATTTTTACCAAGGCTCTGGATGCAAATCAATTTGAAAACTTAAGGGGTAAGTTGGGTATTTGCCAACATGAGGAATTGTAGCAATTAATTTTGCTTAAAACAAGGATCAAAGGAGTTATGCCTGTTCTGATTGGTTTAAAATTGTATTTTCTCATTTCCTACAATTCTTTTAAGAAGTTGAATAGACACTCCCTTGCTTCCTTCCCCTCTCGTCTCCTCATCAAAACCCAGTCTCTCAATCAGAATTTTCTCCTCAGTTGCTGTTGGTCCTCTAGGACTGTCAAAATGTCTCAAACACCATCATCATCCAATACGACTATTTCAACCTCTTCCTCTTATCAAGATTCTAGGACAATCTCTTCTTGTCTGGACTCTGAAGTTTTGGAGATCTCTTCTCGTAGAAAAGTGGGAACTAACCCCACCAAGGTCAAAGAGTTGAGAACAAGACATGCAGGAAAGCCCCAAGCTTCTGCCTCTGGTAATCCATCTCATCCTTCTTCTTCAGTTCCCCCTGAAATTGCAAATAGGGAAGGGACAACCTATGTTAATCAAGCAATAGCAAAAATTGTTTCAAGAATTCTGAACGAGAACCACTCAGTTCCTGGCATTTCTGTTCCTCTGAACCAAGAAAGTTCAAATGCTGAAACAAATCCAGATGTCTCTAAGAATGTTGAGACATCAAACAAAGAGAAGAATGCTGACATTGCTCACAAGAAAAGAAAGAAGCCCGAATCCTCTGGATCTGATGACAGTGCTTGAAGGTTGGTTGCTGTTTGGTGGTGTTGCTGGTCAGTGCTGATATCTGGTGGAGTTTGGAAGTGTGTTCAGTTCTTTTTTTTCTGCTGCTGCTCTTATTAATTGTTTTTGGATAACTGTATAATCATTATGAACATGTATCTTTGGCCCATTTGTGGCTAAAGAGGGGGAGAATATTTTGGTACTTCATATGTTCTTGCTCAATTAGTCATTCTATTTTTCTGCAGTCATTTATTTCTGCTGCTATCTATCTCTGATTGCTTAGGGTCTTTAGCCAAAAATCTGTCAAAGGGGGGGTTTGTAGTTGTTTAGGTATTGGCTTGCATTTTTGGTAAAACCCAAGTGTATGTGTGAATGTCATGACTGATGTCATAACATTCTAGTTTAGTTTGTACTGACTCATTAGGTACCTTTGCAGAAAAATATTGTAATTCAAGTACTGATGTTTATAAGTGTGTATCTGAGCATTTTGCAAAATGATCACATTTTGCTAAATCAGTAGACAGGTTTTCTCAGATGTCATAACAGATGTTATGACATCCTGTTCTGAACTAACAGGTTTGCAGGTTGGATAAGTCTGAGTTTTTTCAGGAAAATAACTCAGTCTTTCCTGAACAGAATCCTGCGTTTTCTGAGGGGTAACCTAGCTCAACCCTAACCTGGTTAATAAAGTCCTGTGACCTGGTCTTTAGGTCAAACGGAATTAACCCTAGGTTTTTGTGGAAACCCTAACTGAAGTTGTAGCTGCTATATATTCAACAGAGCTGTTGTTTTGCAAGGCATCCCTTTTTATTTGATCAGAAGATCATTTGTAATCTGTATAGATTTGATTATTGTACTCCAAGAAATTATCATTGTGATAAGTGACTTGGAATAGGTTTCAAATTGTAAGGGATGTGTAGCACTCAAAGCTTTGAAGCAAGAGTGTTTGAATGTTCCTTGACTAAAGCTGTGAAGCAGAGTCAAGTTAGTTGTGTGGATCACTCAAAGCTGTGAAGCAAGAGTGATTGTGTTGCTTGATTAAAAAGCTGTGAAGCTTAATCAAGTGTTTGTTTTTGAAGAGTGTCTTCATCAACTCTTAAGTCAAATTGTTTTATGTATCACTGCTGTGATTGAGGGGGAGTGAGTAGGAACTCAGGTTTAAGTTGTACTTAGATTGGAATTGCATTGGGTAGGTCTTAAGTGAAGGAGATAAACTGGTTGGTTTATTCCTGAATTAACATCTCTTATAGTGGATTTCCTCTCTGGCTTGGTAGCCCCCAGAGTAGGTGTTGTTGCACACTGAACTGGGTAAACAATTGGCTGTGTTCTTTATTGCTTTTGCATTTACTGTCATACAGTAAGTCAGATACGGTGTCATAACATTGAACGTGACATTGAGTATCTGCAGCCAGAATTTCAAGATGGCTTATAGTATCAGTGTCTGCCTTCTTCTCAGCCTCCAACTTTACTATGAGTTTTTTGTTTCTCATTTTGCTGACAGACTTCAGCACTTCTGATACATAGCTTCTTGTAGGTGTCAGCAAGTTCTTCAAATGTCACTTCCTCATCACTAGAGTCACTATCAGAGTTACAAATACCAGCTAGTGCAGTAACTAGTTTAGCAGATTCTTCTTCAGAGTTACTTTCTGAGTCACAATCAGACCAAGTAACAAACATTCCTTTCTTTTGTTTCTTAAGAAAGGTAGGACATTCAGCTCGAATGTGCCCATATCCTTCACATCCATGGCATTGGATTCCTCTGCTTTGATTTCCCTTTTCTTCAGACTTAGGTCTTCTGCTGGAGTCATAGGATCTGCTAATGTCAGAGGGAATGTTCTTGACATTTGACCTTGACTTTGGGTCCATTCTCTTGATGAGTTTGTTGAACTGCCTTCCAAGCATAGCTATAGCTTTTGAAATATTCTCTTCATCACCCTCCTTGTTTTCATCTTCAGTATTGGATACAAGTGTTATGCTCTTGTTTTTCTTGTCAACATTGTCACTGATCCCCATCTCAAAAGTCTGAAGTGACCAAATGAGTTCATCAACCTTCAAGTTGCAGATATCCTGAGCTTCCTCTATAGCAGTCACCTTCATTGCAAACCTTTTAGGCAAGGATCTGAGAATCTTTCTCACCAGCTTTTCTTCTGACATGTTTTCTCCCAATGCTCCTGAGGTGTTGGCAATTTCCAAGATGTTCATGTGAAACTCATGAATGGTCTCATCTTCCATCATCCTTAGGTTCTCAAATTTGGTAGTAAGCATCTGAAGTCTTGACATTTTTACTTTGGATGTACCCTCATGGGTGGTTTTGAGAGTGTCCCAAACATCCTTGGCCAGTTCACATTGATGTACTAGTCTGAATATGTTTCTATCAATTCCATTGAACAAGGCATTTAATGCTTTAGAGTTACCCAGGGCTATCTCATCTTCTTCTTTGCTCCATTCTTCCTCAGGTTTCAGACTGGTCGTCCCATCTTTCCCAGTTATGGTGGGATGGTTCCATCCTTTGTCAGCAGCTCTCCAAGCCTTTTTGTCCAGTGACTTCAAGAAGGCAATCATACGAGGTTTCCAGTAGTCATAATTTGATCCATCCAGAATAGGTGGTATGTTCCCAAATCCTCCTTCCTTGTCCATAGCGCCAGAAAATAATATCCCTAGATCTCACCCAGTAAGACAGGCAGGGTGCCTGCTCTGATGCCAATTGTAATTATGGCAACAGATACTTAATGTCACAGTGAATGTTATGACACCGTATCTGACACACTTCAAGATAGTAAATTAAAAACAGTAAAGAACACAATCAATTGTTAACCCAGTTCAGTGTGTAACAACACCTACTCTGGGGGCTACCAAGCCAGGGAGGAAATTCACTATAAGAGATATTAATTCAGGAATAAACCAACCAGTTTATCTCCTTCACTTAAGACCTACCCAATGCAACTTCAATATAAGTTCAACTTAAACCTGAGTTCCTACTCACTCCCCCTCAATCACAGCAGTGATACTAAACTATTGATTAATGAGATTATGAAGACACTCTTCAATACACACACTTGATTTTGCGTCAAAGCTTTAATCAAGAGACACAATCACTCGTGCTTAAAAGCTTTGAGTGATACACAACCCTAACTTGATTTTGCTTCAAAGCTTTAATCAAGAGACACAAACACTCGTGCTTCAAAGCTTTGAGTGATACACAACCCTTACAATCAAATCCTACTCCAAGTCATTTATCACAATGATAATTGCTTGGCTCACAGTAGTTACAACTATACAATCCCTTATTGATCTTCTGTCAAAAAGTATGTTTAACCATTAATCTTCAAGAGGAATATATAGACAGACTATTCTTCAGTTAGGGCTTCCATGAAAATAGCTAGAGTTAACTAAAGTTAACCTAAAGACTTGGTCTTAGGCTTTCATCATACCAGATTAGGGTTAAGCAAGGTTAACCTAATGTCCACGTGAGCAGCTGATCTGGACTGTATACATCAACTCAGAGAAGCATACCAGATTCCTGAAAATTCTCAGGAATAATAAATCTGCACAAATGCTAGATCAATACAGGATGTCTTATCATTGGTTATGACAACAAGAATACTGCTCACTAATTTTGGTAGAATACAATATATATGATCATTGCTTAATGATCATGATAAACACTCATACTGAGCAGTTCCTGTATGACATTCTTTTCTGCAGAATGTACCTTTATCCCAGAATGTTATGACATCAGTCATGACATTCGCAACTCTGGTTTTACCAAAAATATGCCAACAAACAAACACTTACAGGCACTAAATGGGTGTACAAGAATAAATCTGATGAAAAAGGGGTGGTCACTAGAAACAAGGCAAGGTTAGTTGAACAAGGATAAATTCAAATTGAAAGTGTTGTCTTTGATGAAACCTTTTCCCCTGTGGCCAGACTTGAATCAATCAGACTACTCTTGGGAGTTGCATGCATTCTAAAATTTAAATTGTTTCAAATGGATGTAAAGAGTGACTTCTTAAATGGCTATCTGAATGAAGAAGTTTATGTGGAACAACCTAAGGGATTTGTTGATCCAAGTTTTCCTAAACATGTGTACAAAATAAAGAAAGCTCTGTATGGATTAAAGCAGGCTCCAAGAGCTTGATATGAGAGATTGACATAATTTCTTGGTTAGAATGGATATAGGAAAGGTTGCATAGACAAAACTCTTTTTGTCAAGGAAGAAGAAGGGAAGATCATGATTGCACGGATTTATGTTTATGATATTGTGTTTGGTGGGATGTCAAATGAGATGGTTCAACATTTTTTCAAGCAAATGCAGTCAGAATTTGAGATGAGCCTTGTTGGTGAATTAACCTACTTTCTTGGTCTGCAAGTTAAACAAATGGGAGATTCCATATTTTTATCTCATATCAAGTATGCTAAGAATATAAGAAAGAAATTTGGGATGGAAAATGCCAGTCACAAAAGAACTCCTGCTACCACACATCTGAAGTTGTATAAAGATGAAAAAGGAATAAGTGTGGATCAAAGTCTTTACAGAAGTATGATAGACAGTCTTTTATACCTTATAGCTAGCAGACCGGAAATTACTTTTGTTGTAGGGGTATGTGCTAGATATCAAGTTGATCCTAAAGTTATCCATGCCAACCATGTGAAGAGAATCCTTAAATATCTGAATGGGACAAGTGATTATGGTATGCTATATTCTCATGGATCTAGTTTTGCTTTAACTGGTTATTGTGATGCTGATTGGGCGGGAAGTGAAGATGATAGAAAAAGTACATCAGGAGAATGTTTCTTTCTGGGAAATAATCTCATATCTTGGTTCAGTAAGAAACAAAATTGTGTGTCTCTATCCACTGCTGAGGCTGAGTATATTACTGCAGGAAGTAGTTGCTCTCATTTGGTTTGGATGAAACAAATGCTAACGGAATATAATGTCAAATAAGATGTCATGACATTATTCTGTGATAATCTAAGTGCCATAAATGTATCAAATAATCCTATTCAACACAGCAGGACCAAACACATTGATATCCGTCATCACTTCATAAGAGAGCTCGTGGAAGAAAAGATTGTTGCCTTAGAACATGTAGCTACTAAATTACACTTGGTTGACATTTTCACTAAGGATTTGGATGCAAATTAGTTTGAGAACTTAAGAGGAGAATTATGGATTTGCATATATGAGGGTTTGTAGCAATTAAGGGCGTGTGGGAATATCATTAAAGTGATATTATATTATTTATGTTTCCAAAAAATAAAATTTTGTAAGCAATCATTTCAAGACTATATCAAATATTTTTCCACACGTTACGACATCACTTCCTTCTACTTTCACAAACTCTTCATTCTCCTTTACAGAAAAATAAACCTTTTCATTCTTCATCTCCTTGCTCAAAAATATTAAAAGATGTCTCAACATCATGCATTGTCTCCCTTAAAATCTGTCAACCATCCTGAGAAACTCTCCCTTGACAGAGTACTTGACGTTACTCCTCTAACAACTATCCCAACTCTTGAGAAGAAGGTCAAGAAACCCATATCGTCACATGCGCAAAAGTTCAAAGACGATGTTAACACTTCTAAAGGTAATACTTCTACTGCTACTGATAATAGGACAGAAGAAGACATTGTTAGTATTGATAGAAGCATTAGAAGGCTAGTAGATAAAGTGTTAACTGAAGGTTTTGTTGTGCCTAGAATTTCTACTCCTCTTGCTCGTATGCCTGCTCCGACTGACAACGGAAATGACCCTAAGAGTGTTGTTGAATCATCCATCGTCAAGAAGGATGTTGCTGAAAGCAAACTTGACAAGCTTGCTACTTATTCTCTAGAGGAAGTGAAAGATGATGTTGAACAAGATATTGAGAAGAAATCTCCTGCTAAGGAAGATGTTGCTGGCTCCAAAGCTACAGAGAATCAAAATACTGAGAATGTGGTTAATGTTGATGAGTTGTCTGACAATGAGCTTATTTCTAATGTGGTTCCTAGAATTGCTAAAAGGCTAAAATCTAGGAAAGTGAAGGATGTGAATGTCACACCCCCTTCCAAGAGTAATAAGAAGAAGACTATGTATGATCCCCCAAAGCCCAGAAGTAAAGTCATTCCTCCATCTAACAAAAGAAAAGCTAGACATGATAGCTCCACAGATGATGATGATGATGATGATGATGATGATGATGATGATGATGATGATGTCCAGAACATCTCACCTATAAAGAGATCCAAAGGTAAGAAGAAAGCTGAAGTGGTAGGAGAAGATGACTCTGATTATGATGTCGAGGAAGATGTCCAGGACATCTCTCCTATGAAAAAGTCTTCAAGCAAGAAGCTTTCTGTTAGGGTGCCTGATGCTCCCCTTGATAACATTTCCTTCCATTCTGTTGGGAATGCTGAAAAGTGGAAATATGTATTTCAAAGAAGAATTTCCCTTGAAAGAGAGTTGGGAGCTGGTGCATTGGAGTGCAAAGAGATTATAGAGCTGATTTCTTCTGATGGATTGATGAAGACTGTCACCAGGTTCACAAAATGTTATGAGACTCTTGTTAAGGAATTTATTGTTAATATTCCTATTGACTGTGTTAATCATAAAAGTAAGGAGTATAGGAAGGTGTTTATTAGAGGTAGGTGTGTAGAATTTTCCCCTGCAATCGTCAATAGATTTCTAGATAGGTCTGAGGATGATTATTATGAGTTAGAAGTAACTGATAATCAAGTGTGAAAAGTCATCACTATAAACCAAGTGAGTGAGTGGCCCATGAAGAATAAGCGTCTTGTTAGCAAGATAAGTGTGAAATATGCTATCTTGCATAAAATTGGAGCTGTTAACTGGGTTCCTACCAATTATACATCAACCATTAGAATTAGCTTAGGAAAATTTATCTATGTTGTTGGAAATAAGAAACTGTTTGGTTATGGTGCTTACATTTTTTATCAATCTATTAAGCATGCAGGAACATGTGCTATCAATATGCCTATTGTCTTTCCATCTCTTATTTGTAGAATTATTCTTAATCAGCATCCTTGAATTCTAAGTGGTAATGATGTAGTCTGCAAGAGGGAGTCTGCTTTGACCCTTCACTTCAAGCTATTTTCAGGAAAACATGTCCCAGACATTGTTTTGACATCTGCATCTTCTGAAAACAAGACCTCAAACAAGGATGAAATGATTACTGAATTAAGGGAAGCCTGCAAAGAACTTGATGATGTGATCAGAGTTAGCTCAGCAAGAAAGCTATATTTTGAAAAGATGATCAAGGAGATGCAGAAGGACAACAAGTTTGATGATAGAGTGAGCACTGAAGGAGGAAATTCTGATGATGAAGCAAGTTCTAACTCTGCCAAGTCTACTGGTCCTGAAGATAGTTAGACTATTTGTTGTTTATTTGTTTTGACCCCTTGTTCCTTTTCTTGGCACTTGTATGTGCTTGACTCTTGGATTCTATGGTCTGTACTTATTTGTCATACTCTATTATTGCTATTCTCTTGCATGCATGTTTTATTTGGCATATTATGTCTAAAAAGGGAGAGAGAAACTGACTGACTTCTCACTGACTGACCACTGACTAAGGGGGAGCTTAATGTTTGAGGGGGAGCCTCATGTCTCAGAAGATGTCCTGACATCTTCCTATGCTAAAAGCTAATTTAGTTACTTTTGATAACTGCTAACGGAGTTTTGTTTTTGCTTGTGCTGCTGCTCTGATAATGTGCTCAAATATTGTTTTAGCCAAAATTTTCCAAAGGGGGGGTTGTAAGTGGTTGTTGGCAACAATTTTGGTAAAATTATGACTTGATAATATTTTTCTAAATGTCTTGTCATTTGAAGCAAACTGGTTTTGAATGATGTCAAATAAGATGTCTTAACATCTACCTCCTGATCTGAACATGACTTCATATCTGTTTCCAGTTTCTGTTTCTTGTTTTTATGCGCACCATTTTTCAAAATTTATGACTCATAGTTTGCAAAAAATATGGAGGAATATTTTTATATTTTCATTATCCTTATGGATTATATCTTGGCCTGTTTTCATGGAAATATTCAAAGGATTAGAATATTTGTTTTTTCAGTCCAAGCCCACTGTTGCGCCTTTATAAGGACTTGCATCCTTATTCATCAAGCCGCAACTTTTGAAGAAGAATATATTTCTATTTGCATTATCCTTATGGATTATATCTTGGCCTGTTTTCATGGAAATATTCAAGGGATTAGAATACTTGTTTTTTCATCCCAAGCCCACTGTTGCGCCTTTATAAGGACTTGCATCCTTATTCATCAAGATGCAACTTTTGAAGAAGAATATATTCCTTATGTTTTAGAAATCTAAGTATTTTTAATTATAATACACTCTAAATATTGTTTTAATACTTGAGTTGTAATTTGAGTTGTTAATTGTGGATCACTCATAAGCTTTTAAGTATTGAATGATTAAAAGTCTTTAAAACTTAATATTTTTGTTGTTCTTCACTGTTAGTGATTGAAGGGATTTTAGGAGGGACTCATACCTAGGTGTGTCTTAGGTAGAAGTATAGCACGGATAGTGATTAAGTGACTAGACCGTAAACTGATTATTTACTGGGGATCTATGAATTGATACTATTTAGTGGACTTGTCCCTGGCTTGGTAGCCCCCAGAGTAGGTGTTGTTGTACACCGAACTGGGTTAACAATCCCTTGTTTTTTTACTGCTTTTATTATTGTTGCATTTTACATTGTCCTCAGATATTTGTGGCATGACATCTCCTTCGACATCACATATCTGATACCAGAATTTTAGAAGAATTCATCACTTGTTTCAGCCATAACTTGATAACCGTAACTCTGATTTGCGCACGGTTTAAAGCATTGGAAAGCTTATTTAATGATCTTTCTAACAATGACTAAATATCAACCAAATTTATGATTTTTCTCATCTTTTATTTGAGTCTTATACTTTGATGAATTGCTCAAAATTGCATCTTTGAAGTTGTGTCTTTGGCCCTTATTACTCAATGCTCCAAATATGCATGAATCCATATCAAATGAATGGAAAACTATTAAACGATACATAATATACATGAAAACTAGATTAAATACAAAATTATACATATTTACAAAATAAACACAAATATACACAAAAGTTGAGGCAAAACAAACGATAAGTGTTGCAAAACCGAATATAGAAATAACTACAAAATGACACATGTCAAACTCTCCCGACTTGAACTTGTTTGTCCTCAAACAAGGCCAAACAACTAAAAGAACAAAAGTAACAAACCAAAGAATCATGAATCGACAAGTTTTGAAAATGAAAAACAAGTGTATGGTTCAAACAAAAACGCACAAGCAAAAAAATACTTAGCACAATCCTACAACGACAACATAAAGAAACAAATCCTAAGTACAAAAATCATGTCAAACATTATAAAACAATACAATCTCACATCATGAATCTCACCTACCAAAAATTAATCAAAGGATTAAAAACACACAAAGGTGAGGATTTGATATTCATCCAACAATCTTGCAAACAAAAGACTAAATTATGCATTCATTCAAAAATTCACATTGAACACATAAAGGAAAGAATCACAAAGGCTTTTCAAGGTTGTAATGTGGCTTGATTAACAAACAATGGGTAATTACTAAAGTTAATAGAAATAAAAACTTGCCTAAACCTAAGGGAGTGATCAAATCACAAAGTTTAAACAAAAAATTCTAATCAAACTTCTTTTTTCAGTCCAAGTGTTACACCAAACACATAACTTATCAGCATAATTATTATTTGATACTCTTTTTGTTTTTCTTTTTCAAAAAAATTCACCTTTTTTATTTCTTTTTTCTTTTCTTTCTCTTTTTTCTTTTCTTTTTCTTTTTCACAACCGCATAGCAACCAACAAATAAACGAGCAAAACATTTCTCCCCCCCAACTTGAATTCAACTAACATCAAGGTGTGAATACTCCCTACTTTTTAAGGAAAGGTAAAAATTCAAACCATAAATCATGGTTGATGGTTCAAGAAACAAAAGATCAAAATCCATTCAAAATAAGTGAAATAAATACTCATAGACAAGCATCAAGTTCAAATGCAACATAGATATTGATAAAAAGGCTCAAAATAGTTAACAAATGCTCACACACTCACAGGGTGATTTGATTATTTGGTTAGGTAGTTGTGCTCAAAATGAAACAAAATGCCTTGATCATTTTCATGCTTTCATACAATCAACACAAACAAAAGATTAAACATAATGAAATCCAGTTAAAACAAGAATTGTGACCTCCAGCATGTATGAACAATGGAAAGCTTCCTCACATTTGAGGGTAAAAAGGGAACTAAAGTGATTCAATCAAAAAGCAAGTAATGTAAAAGAATGAATGACATGGAATTTGTACAAAATATAAGTTTCCTAAACATGATATGCTATAGAAAACGATAAACGAGTACCTGACGTGTACAAACTTCAAAATAATATTATTATCATACATCCGCAAGTTGAAACAGACAATTTGGAAAATCACCTCAAACTTCCTCAATCTACTCAAAACAAACTATTGGACAAACACAAAAATAAAAAATTAAAATAACTACTATAAACATACTAAAATACCGGGTGAAATTGAACTAAACAAGTTGAAAAGTGAAGATTTGGGGATTTTAGAGTTGTTCTGATTTCAACTTGTTTAGCAAACATTCACCATACTACCTAAACTAATATAATGAAAAACAATAAATCATGCTTGTTTTACGTCGTAAGCTCGACGCCTGTTATTTATACACATTCTCCAAGTTTCCTCTTTACACAGTTAGTGCTCACCGACGTCGAAACCTAACCAAACACCTTAAAAAACATGAAGAGAAACAAACATATACACTAAATTTACAATTATACAAAACATGTAAAATTCACAAGTATGGTGAACATATACAAGTATCAATAAAAACAAGTGAAAATAGATAATATATATAATATCTACAAAACTCAAAAACTAAGAAACTATCGCGACGCGAACCAATAAAAACAGCAATCCTCGGCAACGTCGCCATTTTATTGAAACGGTAAAGCGAAAAGCAAAAGTAAGTATTTATTTAGTTTTATCATATCGTCTCCATAGGAATTAGTGTTACTGAATTTTCGTTTGACAATTTCTCGTGTTTATGAGTTTGATTTAAATGAGTTGGTTTGTATAGAAAGGAAAAACTATTAATAGGAAAATAAATACATTCTTCAGAGAGGAGAAAAACTTATCAAGATGAATTTAAACTACTAAAAACAAAATTAACCTTATCGATCAATTTCACTCAACCTACAATACTCGTCAAAATCATCAAGTATCTCTCGAGATGTACCACAACAGAGGTTATTTCTAACGCAAAGTTGAAGACAACCTTATTACTCGCGTCGACGATCTCTCAGTGTAACACAAACAACATGGAGGCATTAAGCTCTGATACCCACAATGATTATTAGCTCTAAATCTATCTCTACAATGTAGAAACTAATAGATATACATCCCTAATCAAGAATTGTGAGGTATACCTCTATAACAATCCAAACCCAAACATAAATGCAAAAAGATCAAAGAAGACATCAACATTAATTTGTAAAGTAAGCGTTATGCAACACCATGATCAATACATATACATATGTTCAAAGTAAATCTACAAATAAAATCCAACAAATAGATAAATATATAAAGAAGAAAAGAAGACAAATCAAATATCTCACGGGTTGTCAGCGCCGATTAATGAGAAATTTGCCTCCGAATCATCCACATGCAAGCTTCATTATTGTTTTCTAAGCTCTCTAGACTAAAAATGGGCTTGATGGTGTTGGGACTCAAAAGTATCCAAACCATACCTAAAAAATATGATTTTGCCCTTAAAATATGTTTCTGCCCAGACTGTCTCGCTCGGCGCTTGAAACGGCTCGCTCGATGTTCAAAACTGCATTTTTTTTCACGTTTCTGATCGCCTCTGACAGTAAATTGAAAAATCCAGCACTTATTTCGGCCATAACTTGAGAACCGTAACTCTGATTTGTGCATAGTTTGAAGCGTTTGAAAGCTTATTCAATAAATTGATAATTTTTCACATCTTTAATTCAAGCCTTATTCTTTGACAAACTGCTCAAAATCGCATCTTTGAAGCTGTGTCTTTGGCCCTTATTACTCAATGCTCCAAATATGCATGAATACCTATCAAATGAATGGAAAACTATTAAAGGTACACAATATACATGAAAACTCGATTAAATACAAAAATATACATATTTAGACAATAAACACAAATATACACAAAAGTTGAGGCAAAAAAAATGATAAGTGGCGCAAAAATGAATATAGAAATAACTACAAAATGACACTTATCAAGTGGTAGCTTATACTTGTTAGTTTTATATGTGTAGTCAAAGATCAAAAACAGATGAAATATATTCAAAAGCTTCACTATATTAGGATGTGTTTAGAATATATCATCCACAATATCTTATTCATCCATGTTTGTGGTCCAACACAAATACTTCTCATTATGAACTAAGCGTAGCAAATGTTGCATTTCCATCAATGGACCTCTAACAGTAGATCAACATGTAGATCTTGCTTTATAAAATTGCACGACACTTATCATATTCTCAACATTCCTCTTTCAATGCACTCATTATTTACATTGACGCCATATTATACTTTGTCATGTAGTTCACAAACTATCATTCTTCGGGTTTTAGACGACCTAACATGTTATGATCATTTAAATCCTCAGCTAGATGGTGGTTCTGAATACCGCATCTAATCTTTACATTCCAACCACAACCACTTGACACATATCTCAACCGAAAGGAACACTAACTCTTCTACTACAAGTAACTTCTGACTTTCCTTTATTCTTGTAATTCTCTTTTCCATCACAACCAAGAATCAAATTTTTGCTCTGGCCTCTTAGCCTGTTTATTGTATTAGAACGAATGATAACCCTAATAATATTGTACCGTCTCCCAATATATTGTGTTCATGATAACACTGCCTGGGAGAAAACTTTCTTTCAATTAAAATATAAAATAAATTATTCATAGATTTCATAATTCAGATTAAAAATTTTAAAAGTTCAGATAAAACTTACCAAATCAATGATGAAGAATTGTTTAAAACCATTTGGAGCATCATCCATCTCAGATTTCTTCATGGTGAGCAGTTTAACAACATATACAAGACCATTAAATTTTTGAAGAGGAAGAGAAGAACAAAAAATCTGCTACACTAAATTTTTACAAATTACTAAAGGTATTGTTGATATTTTAAAATTGGATTATGCTAACCCACACTCATGTAGGTGTGTTAGCAAGGTACACTTTTATATATTTTTAAGTAGATCCCATTAATTTATATATTTTTTTTCTTCATATTTTTGTCATTTAAGGGAGTTTAAAACCCCGTTTATTTATTATAGTAAAAAATAAAAAAGACAGTGTGTGATGATTTAACATAAAGTAAATTAATGGACGTTTTAAAATCCCTTTAAATAACAAAAATTTTAAAAAATAATAATAAATACACAATCTATTTAAAAATACACAAATGTATATCGGTAACACACACCTATATAGGGGTGTGTTGTGTATGTTAGCATAACCCTTTAAAATTATATAAGGTCCTAGATATAATTTACCATTATTTTCATTTCCACTTGCTTTTCATCATACTAACTTTCACAGAATCTCAAAATACACCTATACAAGAAGGAGAGAAAAAAAGAAGTATATTAGTGATCTCTAAAATCATTAAAAATACGTTGTTTATATTATTTTTTATTATTCTATAATAATATAATATATTATAATTTGTGTCTATTCAATTTAGTTAAATTTATCAATTATTAATTGAGTCGAAGAAGATACGAATTATGGTTATTAATCCTTTTATGAATTAGAACCTAATTAGATACAAGTTATTGATCCTTTGAATCTCATATACCATGAACGTGCGTCGTACATTATTGATTTAAGATTATAAAATTTTCATTAAATAGAACCTTGAATTGAATTGTAAAATCAACATGTTATCCTCTTCTAATATATTTGTATATCTTCTTTATGCTTAACAATTTGTTTTTATGTTAACGTGTGAATGAAAAAAGGAAAAGTATTGAACACTGGTATCTCTATTATAGAAACGTTCCGAATGGTAATGGCTTGTATAGTTCAAGTCTTCTATTATGATAATGATAATTTCCTAATATTTAATAAATATATGTTAAGAAGTATGATTTTGTTAAATTACAACCATGTGTATGGTTGATATTATGTTATTATATTTTACGATGTTATTTTGAACATAATTCCGAAATTGAATTTGAAAAATCATGATGGTTGTTTTTTAGTTTTGGCTGTAATGTCACTTTTATATATATATATATATGATACGTTACAATTCACTTGAAATTCAATTAGACTAATCCAAAAGTAAACTACTTTTCCTTTTTATCAGCTGATAATTTTCTAAAGAAATTAGGATTACCTATACATATAAGTGAGGAATGGAACAATTTATTTTTATATTCTAAGCAGGCACACAAAACAGTCATTTTTTCTCAAATATTAGCTCACTATTATTTCGATTATTTTGGAATTGAATATTGACCAAGATATTCTATATGAATTAATTTGGAAACAAATTCTATTTTAAGTATCACCTTTTTAATTTGTTGCCCTAAATATTTTGTGGATATTCTTTAAAATAAGATGCTTAAATATATCTTTTTTTCTTCATCAATATCTTAGATATTTTATTATATTTACAGAATAACATTATACTCATTTGTATCTACTTATTTTTAGTTATGATGATTTATAGTCAGAGTCTTATAGTATGATATTATGATTTACTCTTTGATCATGAATTGTTTTTTGAAATGAAATTGTAATACTCTATGAGTCGTTAGACTCAAAGACCCTACAAAAATATGCAAATCAAATTTTTTAAAGTTAGTCATAATTTACTTTCAATCTCCCATAACTAATTATATAATTGTATATAATGAGAAATTATTTCTAATATTGTCTATTTCTTTTAAAATTATAAAAAGTACATTTATATAAAATTATTAATTTTCTAGAATATTATGAAATTAAAAATCTCTATTTTTTTTTATTGATTTTTTATTATATACTCGAATAAATAAACATAAATTTAGTTTTATGAGGATATAAAAAATATTATCATTTGAGAGTTATATTCTGAAAAATTAAGCACTATTAATTTGTATTATTTTTCTCACATCGATCATCTATCATAGTTATAATTATAGAATTTTCCTATTTTGAATATATATATATATATATATATATATATATATATATATATATATATATATATATATATATATATATATATATATATATATATATATATAACATTATTAATTCGTATGATCGTAACTCATCTATCGTGGGTACATTTTTGTAAATTTTGTTTAATAAAATATTTAAGTTATTTAAATTATAATAAATATTATATTGATAATTATTATTTCCTATTGGTATATTATTATTAATATAATTTGTTTTTTTCAATATACTTATGATTTATAATTATGTGAATTATTGTTCGAGTATTTTATCAGTATTATAATTTTTGTGACATGATATTTGTACATTGTTGTTACATTTCTTATTTATTAGTATTGATACTATTATTTGTGATTATAATAAATAAGAAATTATTTTTTAAAGACATGTAATATGTTATGAAATCCAATCATTTATTTTAAATCTTATTTTTTAATTAAATAGATGTCAATTATTTAAGTATTATTTAAGTGATGGACATACCCTATCCGTATGACGTTGTTTGACATGATAATTATGTGATGATAAAATAGTTCAGTATATGTTTAAAATATTTTTTAAACTCTTGAGTTAATAATTCAACTATTATCATCTATCAAGTGGGAGAATTTAGCATGTCAATTATATTAGAAATGATAAACAAATATTATTTATTTAATATAATATTATCAAAATGTCAAGCTAGTGGAGAGGTAGTGGAATAGAGCTTTTTATACTGTGTACTATTGTATCATGTCACTGTTATATTCTTTCCTTCTGCACTTCAGAGGCTTCTGTGAGCATAAGTTTAGAAGCGGGAACATAACATAAGGTCTTCAGAACTTCAAGTCTTCAGAGTCTTCAGAACTGCGTCTTGAGAGTCTTCAGCACTTGGTCGTGAGAATCCGTTGTAGCGAACCTTGGATCAGAAGAGCTTCAAGTCTTAAGATTTGTATCTTTAGAGTCTTCAGCACATGGTCTTGAGAACCCGTTGTAGATAACTTTGGACTTTTAGAACTTCAAGTCTTTGGAATCTGTAGACCTTCCATCTTTAGAATCTTTAGCACTTGGTTCTTTAAGAATCATTGTCTTTAGAACCTTGTTATTAGAAACACAAAATCTTCAACATCTGGACTTCAGTTAGAAATGTTGTCTTCAGATCTTTTAATTTTGTCTTCTTTGAAACAAGTTGTCTTTTAGAAACTAAGATTTTGGCATCTGGAATTCAGTAGAAACTTTGTCTTTAGATCTTCTAATTTTTTTTTGGAAAACAATTTCTTTTAGAAACATGAGACTTCAGCATCTGGACTTAAGTGGAAACTTCTTTCTTCAGATCTTCTGGATGTTTCCTTAGAACATGTTGTCTTTAGAACCTTGAGTCTTCAACATCTGGACGTAAGTAGCAACTTATGTCTTCAGATCTTCTAACTGGTTTCCCTTAGACAAATATCAGAACTTACACTTTAGAGCCTTCTAGAGTGTCTTGCTATTGTTCAACAAAACTTGTGCAGCGCAGAAGCGAAACTAATTCTCTTCTAATGTCTGGCCATGCCATCCATCAAAAGCAGGACTTGTTTGTTTAGTACTCAACAATAACAAAAATTAGTACAACAAATTTGTTCATACAAACATACTCATTTGTTATCATCAAAACTCAGAGATGATATTTCATAGCCAAATCTTGTTCTTACAATCTCCCCATTTTTTATGATGACAAAACTATGTATTTTGATGACATAATTTTGTACATAATTATAATTAGTGAAATAGAAAGGTTAAGGAATACTTATCCTTCATATGAGAAACTCCCCCTGAGTCAAATTCTGGGCGAGGATTGAATATCCTAACTCCGAACCATTTGAGTAAAACTCCCTCTGGTTGCAATAGATCAGATATTGAGATCTTGAGAGTCTTGACTCTGGAATTTCATATAGTCTTCAACTTCTGATTTTCTATATTCTTCTTAAAGGCTTCTGCTTCTTATTTTGATTCTTATTTTCTGAATATCACATTCTCAGATACTTTACATCTTCTGAACATTATGATACCAAAATCAAGATGACTTTAACTTTCAAAAAATTCTCAACTTCTGAACAATATTGGGTCTATCTGATATTTGAATATAAGTTCATAGAGTGTACATCTTCGATTATGAACAATCAGTTCTTTTAAGAGATTAAGCAAATTTCTTTCATTTTGACCTCTCTTAGAATGCCTAGTGAACTTTTTCAGAGTTCCTCGATTAATTGACAAACAGACAATCACATGTCAGTGGTAAATGTATATTTTATATCACGAGTTTTTGCATTTATTTAGGTTCATCCAAATTATTATACTTCTCCCTTTTTTTGACATCATAAAAAAGGTAACTATACGTGAAAACACAAAAGCTTAAAAAGAGTAAGAGCTAAAAGAGATGAAAATAATATGTCGATTAATTATCAAGGTAATTCAATCAAAAATAGCAGATGCAAACAAAGAAACTAAACAAGAATCTTAGAGCCTAGGTTCCAGAAGCTACAGGAGCAGATGATGAAGGTTCAGAATTTTTTGCCAAAATCATCTTAAGTATAGTTTGAACAGATTCATTGACCTTGTTCTGAGCTTTTTGAAATGTTCTCTGAACATTTTATGCTCTCCCATTATTTCATCAATGGTTGTTTTTAGATTGCAGGCAAACTCAGAGTTGGATACCATCAGGGCTTGCTGCTTATCTTTTTCTTCAGTAGCCTTTGCAACTTCTGTAGCCAATCTAGCTTCCTCTACAACTTTAGCTTCTTCTTATGCTTTTAGTCTTGCTGCTTCAGCTTTAGCAAGGCCTACTTTTTCTTCAACTTCTCTTTACTTAGCAGCAAGCAGTTGAAAAGCTTGAAGTTTTTCCACCTTGTCCTGGTCCGGCAGAACTTCTGCATCCATCATAGCTTCTGAAAAACTTTTCAGCTTTTCAAATTTTGATGATATCCATTTTTTAAACACCTTCCAGGAGTTTTTTTTCAGATCATGAGGTTTACAACTGGTACATGCTTCATCTTGTAGCTTAGCTACTATGTTGCTAACTTTATTTTTAAACATGTTAATGCATTCTTCAAGGGTTTTTAGAAAGGGTTTTTCATATATGATTATTTCACATTGTTGTACCCCAAAATTTGCTCTCTCATGTTTTCCAAGGTTTTCTCTTACATGGGTGGCCACAAACACTTGATCAAAAAATAAATAAATTTTTTGAAGATAAATAAGGTCTTTCGATTGACATGTCAAAGGGTCTTTCGATTGGTATCTTGACAGGCTTCGATTGAGCACCTAACCTCCTCCAAGCTTGCTTCAAATTTCCAAGCTTCGATTGAAGCCTTGGCCTTTTGTTTGTTTGATGTATACAAGCTTCGACTGGGCATGTGTTTTCTTTGAAATAGCCTCTTTTGATTCAAAAGGGAAGGGCCTCTTGTTGGTGCTCTTTCGATTTAAAAGTTAGTAGCTTCCTAATGGATTCTTTCAATTCACAAGGCAGGAATTTCCTTCACGCCAGCAGGCACAACGCAATAGCCTCCTACATGCGTCCTTCGACTGCACCATTGGCTTTACATATTTGTTTGATTCACAATGCAATGGCTACCTGCATGCAAGCTTGATTCCTGCTTCGTTTGGGCATTTGGTTTCTTTAAAACAAGCTTGATCCCTACTTCGTTTGGGAATTTGATTTATTTGGAGCAAGCTAGATTCCTGCTTCGACTAGGCAAATACTCCCTCTTCAGCTTGCCTTCAATGCACAAGGAAAAAGGCTTCTTTCGACTTGCCTTTGATGCAAAAGGCAAGAACCCCCTACAAGTGTGTTTTGATTCATCAGGCAAAGGCCCCTTTTGACTTTCCTTCAATTCACAAGGCAAAGGGCTTCTCCAGACTTGCCTTCAATTCACAAGGAAAAAGGTTCCCTCTCCATGCCTGCTTTCGTTTCAAAAGCACAAGATTGCCACATTATGAACACACAAATGGTGCCTTCGAAGGACATACATTTGGTATGCTCGAAAGACACACATTTGTTGGAAACAAACTTATTTTGCCTTTTGATGAGGTTTGGTTCAAGCTGCTTGCTGGGAAAGAGATTATATGTTGCCCAACCCAAGCCTCATGTACCACTACATTCATGACAAAGGAAGCTTCGACTGGCTAGGATGAAGTCTTTCGTTTGGTTTAGTTAGATAGTGTTAGCGCCAGTCAAAGAACAAGGCAAATTGGGACTCAATCGAAGAGGCCCCAAGGATGAGATTTGAGCCATTCGAAAGATACATCTTGGTGGATCATTCGAAGAGGGCATAAAGCGGACACAAAAGGTCCATTCAAAAGACCCATTTGAAGGAGGAAACTTGGGGCCAATCGAAGGGAAGGGACTGAAGGCATTCGAAAGAGGGAAGCATGTTCAGGTTCATTCAAATTCAAAAAGGGACAAGTTTCCATGACTTTTGCAACGTTACAAAACATCATTCATGGCTTTGAAAACACTTGTTTATGGCTATTTAAACCTTTGTTCTCTTGTCCCCTTCATCCCCTCTATATAAAGAAGACACTAGCAAGCTCCAGAAGGCTAGACACAACCGGAGAGAGAGTGGCACGAAATTGCAAACACATTCTTGGAGGTATCCTGAAGCTTTTCCAATCATTGCCAGCCCCTAAGCAAGCATATGTCCAGAAGTGACAAATAGAAGCAACTCTTAAACAAAGGTATTCATGCCTGAAGCCACAGATTCATCCATCACCATTAGCAAGAATTGGTAAAAGATCAAACCTTACATTTGCATGATACATTAACAATTGTAAGTCATTCGATTTGTATTCAAGATTAAGGACCTGGGTTTGACACCCAGGTCTGCATTTGTTTTATTGCTAACACTTTCTGCAGATATAGCCTGAATAGACCCAACGTGTGTAGGATCGAAGGACCTAGGTTCGATACACAGGTCCTGCGTTTTGTTTTGCTAACACATCTTTACAGATTCAGTGCCCTCACAGGTGATCCATCAGGCCCTTTCAGCAACTCCCTCTGGATCGAAAGCTACATCCTGTTACTAGATCAAAGGGTAACACTCTTCAAAGAATTGAAAGACAACTTTCCCTCTGGATCGAAAAAGTCCTTTTTTTCTCCCTGGATCGAAGGATGCTCCCTTGTATTTTTATTTTTGTTTTCTTTATTGACTTCTTCTTTTTTTTATTTTAAATCAAAAAAATCACAAAAAAACATTATGCTAGTTATTTTATTAATCAAGTTAAATTTTGTTAATTAATTAATTAATTATTTTAACCTTTTCCTTAATTTAAAATTAAATAGACTTAAGTTTTATTTTCTTTTATAAATCAAAAACAAACAAAAAGATTTTTATTTCTTAGGATGTTTTTAGATGTTATTTTCAATTTCACTCGCGTTTATTTAATTTCACATTTTTATTATTAATGTACTTGCTCATGGTCTGTAATAGTAATTAGGACTTTACTTTCTGCAAATTCTCTAATGTACCTTTCACAAAGCCATGTAATAGCGTAAATTCAATTTCTGCATTTAAATTTCTGTGTATATATTAACTGCTAGTAACTAGGATTGCATGACAAGACTAATAACAAAACACTAGCAAACCTAACACAAAAGACAAAAATAAATGAACATAACACACTTGCACATATACACCTCTAGGGTACCCCACTTTGGTTTCCTTCGGAAATAAAACAGTCATGTCCCTCGAGACGGGGATGCTTTAGCAAAGATCCATAAATCAAGAGATCATAGTCCCTCGATGACCCTACGGTTGCCTTTCGGTAAATGATCTAGTCCCTAAACAGAAATTGCTAAAGTGTCTCTACATTGTTGCCTTTATGACTGTATGTCCCTTAGAATATCCCTCATACATCCAACGATGAGGCTTCTTATTAATCAATGGTAAAGTAGAAATATCTAAAGGAGAAGGAAAAGAACATTAGACCTTTTTGAGTAGGTAAGATGCTCATAGTTACTCGCTTGCTCATAATAAAAAAATCATTTTCATACATACACTTTCAATTGAAACATTTTTAAAAGTCAAAGTCCTTTGTACGCATTCTTATAGAGACGAGAATCATTACAAAGGCACTTTTCAAAATCACTTTAAAAAAACACATTCAACAAACACTTTCGTACTCCAAAATTTTCCCTCTCACTTATCAAAACTTTTCTCATAAGATCTCTTTGACTCAATGGATTAAGGTTTGGTCAGCTCAAGACATCTCATCATGCACTGATGACCCAAAATTAGGGTTTGAGATTGCACAATGATTTTTGAACTATCAATGCTTCACGTGACTCTCAAACATCATTATAGACCCCTAAGATTGCTCCTGACAAGTTTCAAGCCTTGGACCATATTTTTGATCAGTCAATTGGACAGTTGACCTAAAAGTCAGTTGTATTGGGGAAAAAGTCAACCATGGCTAATTTACAGTCAAACTTCATAATTTTTTATCCATATCAACACTCTAGACTCATATGTATCATTTGATCAAGTTTGGATTACAATTCCTCAAGAAATTTGATCAAATCATTAAAAGGGGCAAAATTGTCAAAATTAGGGTTTTGACTTAGGAAGGGCAATTTCTGATTTTTGACCTAGCAAATGACCAATTGAGTTAAAGCATGATTCCATGGATTAAATGACATCATCTTGATCTAATTACATGGTTCAAAATATTTCAATTTCATTGATAGACAGATGAAATTTGCAGTCAACTGATCAAAAGTCAACTATACACTGAAAAGTCAAACATTGACTTTTTGGTCAAAAATCAAATGCCAAGGGTCACAATTCATCAAAACATGTCAAAATGTGAAACTTGTTCATCAAGAAATCAAGGATTGAAGATTAGGGTTTAAAATTGAAATTTTTCTTAACTTAGAAATTTTTCTAAGTATAGAAAATTTCTTATTTTTCTCAACTTTAGGCCATTTTTTCACCATGATACAAGATGATTCAAAGGAAGTTCCCAACATGAAAGTTGTAGAACTCCATGAAATATACACATTTTATTCACACACTTTTCTATAAAGATGCTTGTATCTCAAGATATAATTTTGTGAATACATGCTCATGAACCAAATAACTTAGTGAAATTTTGCCCTAATTTATCAGGTTTTTGACCTATCTTCGTGACAATTTTTCACCTAGTTCCAAGAGGTATCTTGAAATTCATTTCAAAGATGAGTTATAGAGAACATTGCAATCTTTCCCAAATGTCCAAGAACTCCTCAAGATCATTTTTGAGTGATGAGAATCGAAGAGATGAAGTTGGCAATTTCTCACTTTTGATTCAAGCCATTTCATGAAGAACAAACTTCAAATCAGTACCTATGCTGCCTAATCCATTCTTTACAGGTCACAAACTTGTTTCTTACTCCATAATTTAATGCTTACTCAGTTGACAAAGCTTTAATCCAAGCCCTATAGCCATTGTCCAAGTTGTAATTCCATAAATGGCATAAAGTGGCCATTGCCATTTTGAAAAAGCTTCACTTTTGCAAACTTTACAAATCTTGAGCATTGAACTTGTCTCCTTTACACATACAAGTACAATAGACCTAAGGTAACTTGTATAGAACTAATACCAACCCTAAACAAGCCAGTACAAGCAGGTAAATCCTTGTACCTTCACTTGACTTCAAAAGCAAGAAAGTGTGCAAAAAGGCTAGGACTCACAAATCTATTGGAGAGCTGACTTAAAACCTTCTCCATACTAATATACAAAGAGATTACAATTAGAAACACGATTGCTAGAGGCCTGAAACACTCCCAAACTCCCTTTCACCAAAAAACTGTCAAGACTTGCATTTTTTGCATAAGCATAACAATCCCTCATTTGGCTCGTGCGTTTCAAGTCTTAACCATCAAAACACATTACCTACTTGATATCTAACTGATCTAGACCCTCATCCATGTACTGTAACTCCTCCTCCATCATCTGCCATTTCTGTTTTCAAAGCATGCAGGTTGACTTGGATAGAGAGTTCCAGGCACTTCCAAAGCAAGGCAAGGATTGGAACACACTCAGGGAGGTTCAAGCAAGCTCAAGCAATCATCAGGCCTCCATAAAACTCACTCCAACTCCATCCATGATTTCAACTGAAAGAGGTAAAAATCTCAACTTCTATCTCTTCATACAGGCATCCATTGGCCACGATTTGTGAATAAACAATGTAGACCTCATTACTACGAAGCTGTACATGTATATATCTTGCATTTATTTGGCCTAAGTTGAGAGAATTTTGAAGTTCAAATTCCTGTAAAAATTAGGTTTAGATTTAGGGCTTTTAAAATTCATCTTGATCTTTGATTGTTAGCTTACATGATTTATATGGTTAGAATCGTGAGACAAAATACTACAACATTCATGTTATGAGTTTTCATTTTCATGGAGAAATGAGAAAGTTACAGAGCATCTGGCTGGCTAGAGGAAGAAGACGAAGTACAGGGCCATGGAAGCGTTTCATGTTATGTTATTTTTGTTTCACATTAATCAACGGATGTATAGCCACCCCAGTGGCAAGGTAGCGCGCTGGTGAGACCCATGTCCTGGGTTCGAACCTTGGCGCTACCTTTTGTTTTTTTCACATTTTTCCATTTTCAGTTTTTGGCTTGTTTCGCAGGATTGGGCCTCCACGCTGTGCCTATTTTTTTTTCTAACATCCACTCCTTGATTGCTCAGAATACCCCCTAGCCCAACTATTTTCATATATTTATTTATTTGTTTTTATTTTCATTTTTATTTATTAAATATTTCTTAAATACATAAAAATCATTAAAAAAAATATGAAATATGATAGTTTTGCATTTTGTTTATTTTATTTTTATTTGCACATTAAAAAATATATTTTTATTAAACTATATATTAATTTTTTTCTTGAATAGACTTGTAAACATAAATGAAATAGGTTTAGTTTAATTTGTTTTATTTTCTTTTCATTTCATACCTGTTTATATTTATTTTGGAACATATAAAAACTAAATATTTTCATACAATATTATTTATTATTTTTTATACAAAGAATACACAAATAATAATATATAAGAACCTTATTTTCTTTCAAACTAGAAATTAGGGTTAAACCTTTTTTTTAAGAATTAATTTCTTTTCCTTATATTTTTAGGATTAGGTTAAAATTTCTTTTCACACAAAAAAAAACAAAATTTTTTTCTTGCATGTGCATAATATTGCATATTTAAATATTGTATTTGTTTATTCCAATATTCGTACAAATTCAATTTGATTGTAATAATTTATTTAGGTTTAGATTCTTGAAAATCCCCATTCAAATTTGTATTCCCCCCTCCCATAAATTGTTGTAATAGTTTAGTAATCTTTACATTACGCAATTTACCGCTTTACATGTCATGTTAGTAATTAGGGTTTGGATGGTAAGATCAAAACAAAGCAAATAGAAAACCCTAATGCAAATCAAAGCATGAAAATAACACACTTGCACACAAGCATCCTTAGGGTTTCTCCACTTGGTTGCCTTATATAAAAATAGCCATATTACGCATGCGAAGTATCTTGGCAAAACAAACAAATATAAGATCATAGTCCCTCGATGACGTTATTCAAGGTTGCCTTACAAAATGATCCTGGTCCCTTAAAATGCTAAGATACTTTGTAACATTGCTAATCATGGTTATACGATGACCCACGCCCGTCCCGTTTACATCCAAAGATAGGGTTGCTTACCAAATCAATGGTAAGACAACAATGTCAAAGGAATAGAAAGTGCAAATGAAAGACATTTTGAGTAGGTAGATTACTTCTAGTTACTTGCTCTATTTTCAAACAACTATCCTTGTTATTTTTCCAAAACAAACACACATATTTCAAAAACATGTTACAAACATTGAAAACATTTTCAAAAGACAAACATCTTTGTATACATTCTTACGAACGAGAATCATTACAAAGATTGCCTAAACAAATGGCCTCTTTTACAAAATACTTTCAAAACCACACCAAACACATTTTCAAACAACAAAAGTAAGTGATCTAGCAAGTAACTAAGAGCCCATGGAAAACCATGGATGAAAAGGGTGATAATACCTTCCCTTTTTATAATCTACCCCCCGAACTCAAGAAAACATCTCAAAGGTCTTTCCTGTGCTTTTTCACCTTTCCTTTTGGATAAAAGAAAAGTCGGTGGCAACTCTTGCTAACCGCAACATTTACGATAAAACGCAAAACCCTAAAGTCAGTTCTCCCACCGTATCACAGAACTGGAGACTCTGCTGGGGAATATTAATAAAAGTTGGGTTACCTTAGGGCTAGATCACATTTATTTGCTTACATTGTTTGACTTGTTTGCTTTACATTATGGTTCTTTGTTTGGGTTTGAATCCTCCACACGGATTTGAGAATCATTATAGGTAAATAGCAATACGTTGTGGAAACTGTGCGGGGTATACCGACATGGTCTAAGCAATAGCTATGTTAGTGTGACATATTTGTGGGTACCGGTAGCCTTTGAGTCAATCAAAGAGAATATGGGGCCACTGAGTGATGTCATGAAGCACTAATGAACTTATAGAACCCTTTACTTGACCAACTTGGCCTTTAGGATGCAGTGAGATGACCCGCTTTGGTGCAGTCCAAAGTTGGTAGATACTCGATACTACACTCATTAAGGGTTGGTTTCTTGGGATATTTCGGTCGCCATTAAAGAGGCTTGAGCTGAAACAATGATCAAGGAAACAATCCAGTGATATTGAGCTCCTTAGAACTCGATTACTATTATTAGGACAGGTTGAGCCAACTAAACTTCAAGAGGGTACTTACCTATAAAACCCCATGCAAGCCTAAAACTAAGAACTTGCTTGTTTTGCATGTATATACATACTTGTGTATAACATCATGGACATCATGAACATCATATGCATTCACTAACCATTTCAAGGATTTTGGAGATTCATCTTTGTTCTTGTTTTGTAGGATATGGATTCACTTCGCAGGAAAACTATCCAAGTCAACCTTGTAAGAATTCCTCTGCAACTCAAGGAGCTAGCTTCAAGGATCCCTGATAACTCTCCATTCAATGAGAGGCATGGTCGTCTACTCAACTTGGTCACCTCCAACACAGAGGTGGATATGATGAAGGTGATTTTCCAGTTCTTTGATCCTTTGCACCATTGCTTCACATTTCCCGACTATCAGCTTGTGCCTACTTTGGAAGAATTCTCTCAACTCTTGAGTATTCCCATTCTCAATCAACTACCTTTCAACGGTACGGAAAGAGACCCAAAGCCAGAAGAGATTGCTCAAGCTCTGCACTTGCACTCATATGATGTCACAACCCATTGGGAAATTAGAAGTGGTGTCAAAGGCTTCTTAGAAAAGTTTCTGTTTGAGAAAGCCCGAAGCTGTTGGAATTCCTTAGACCTGCAAGCTTTTAAGTAAATTGTGGCTCTCCTCATCTATGGGATGGTCTTGTTACCCAATCCTGACCAACTCATAGATGTGAGTGCCGTCAAAATCTTCATGTCACGCAATACGGTGCCTACATTACTAGGGGATATCCTGCACTCTTTTCACACTCGTACAATGAGGAAAAGAGGTGTCCTTATGTGTTGCACTCCCCTCCTGGCAAGATGGGTTATTTCTCATCTTCCTCAATCAGTCTTAAAGAATGAGCAAGGATTAAGGTGGTCACAAAGGTTAATGACGCTTAAACATTCAGATATTCATTGGTGCTCTCGATCCAAAGAGAATGTTATCATTGTTGACCGTTGTGGGGAATTCCCTAATGTCCCTCTACTTGGCATTAGGGGAGGCATCACATACAACCCATGTTTATCTCTAAGACAGTTTGGTTATGCCCGAAGGGATGGCCCGCATGAGATGTTGATTCAAGGCTTGGTTTTCGACTACGACAACGACGATCAAGGTCTTCGCCAGAGATTCATCCGAGCTTGGAGGATGCTAAACAAGGTGGATAGAAAGACTTTGGGACACAAGAATTCCATCCCTCTTGAGCCTTACCTCAAGTGGGTACGAACCCGCGCTCAAAGTCTTATGATGCCTTATCCTTCCATTGTCCCGGTGATCATTGAGCCTGTTAAGAAAGGAGAAGTTCCATACACTATCCTACATCCTGACATGCCCATATCTATTGAAGACCTACAAAGGGATTGGATACAGCTCAAAGGAGAGCGAGATACTTTCGAAGCCCAATTCTATGCAAGCGAGAAGAAGGTTTTGGAACTCACTAGGATACTTCATAAGGAGCAGACTCTAAATGCCTACATAACACAAAAGAGGATGCGCACTACTTTTTTTATCTTAGAGTTTTGTATTATTTAGCCCAAGGGGCATCGATGTACTCAAACTCTATTTTATTAATATAATGTGTGTTTCTTTTTGTCTAAAAAGAACTTGAATCTTTTTAAAATCCTTGAAAGCATTGCATGTGTACATATCATTCATCATAACATAAACAGGTCTTTTGCAACGAGTTTCCTCATCTCTCTATTGTTTATTTCAGTAAGATGGATCTCGAACAGACAGTCAAAGATCTTCAAGTTCAAAACATGCAGTTTCAACAATTACTCACAACCTTGGCCAAAGGACAAGAGGAGCTGAAGACTCTGTTGGCCAAAGAGAACAAGAAGAAAGAGAAGAAACCAACCGGTGTTGTAATCATGGGGAGAAGGTTTCGAGGACAAACTAGAAGAACCTTGAATTTTGCAGCAACATCTGATGAAGGAGAAGGAAAAGGAAAAGGAAAGGAAACAGCGGTTCCGTCAGAATCCAAAGAGGAGGAAGAAGAGGAAGACTACTCCGAGGAACAGTATCCTCCAGCGGATGATAAGTACAGACACCTTGAAGAGCATTTGAACGCTATGGAAATACAAAGGGTACCAGGTCTAAACTTTGAAGAATTGGGACTAGTGTCGGGAATTGTGATCCCACCGAAGTTCAAAGTGTCGTTGTTTGCAAAGTATGATGGGGTGTCATGTCCTAAGATGCACCTCCGATCATATGTGAGAAAGATCCAGCCGCACTCCGCCGATAAAGA
Source organism: Vicia faba (assembly GCA_948472305.1). NCBI lineage: Eukaryota > Viridiplantae > Streptophyta > Magnoliopsida > Fabales > Fabaceae > Vicia > Vicia faba. The sequence continues at coordinate 750,941,351 of OX451736.1, read as the reverse complement.
CCTGTGGGTGCATTTTTTCCAAGATAGCCTATCTGGAACACAACTTGATTGGTTTTACCAATTGGAAAGGGCCGACATCCACAACTGGGAAGATCTTGCTGCAGATTTCTATAAGCAATACCAGTATAATGCAGATTTGGCGCCTACCCGTACTCAACTTCAGAGTATAGCTATGGCTTCCAATGAAGGTTTCAAGGATTACACGCAGAAATGGAGAGATCTAGCTGGGAGAGTGCAACCCCCTTTGTCTGAAAGGGAGTTGGTGGATATGTTCTTAGGCACTCTATCGGGCCCTTTCTTCAACCATCTGATTGGGAGCTCATCTGCCATATTTACTGAGTTAATACTAACCGGAGAGAGGGTGGAGGTTGGCATAAAAATGGAAAAATTCAGAAGGATTCATCTACCTCTACAGCTGTGAGAAAGCCTTTCATTGGGAAGAAGGAGGTATCTGTTGTTTATCCACAAAGGAACCAAGGGAGAGTTGAACGTCAACCAATGGTAAGGGTCGTTATGATCCCAAAGCCTACATTTGATCAACCAAGAAGTAACCAACCGAGGGTGGAAAGGCCATTCTGGTAATTCACCAGAATCAATATGACTCTAGCCCAGGTTTTACCACATCTTCTGAAATCCAATTTGACAACTCTGAAGGAAGCTCCAAAGAACCCCAACACTGCGTCCCCTCATTATCACCCAAATTCCAGATGCGCATATCATTCCGAAAGTCTGGGTCATGACACTAACAACTGTTGGGCCGTGAAAAACAAAATTCAAGACCTTATAGATGCAAAAGAGATTGAGTTTGATGCACCCAAGAAACCAAACGTCATTTCCGCTCCTATGCCTAGACATGGTCACAAAACCAATGCTATCGAAGAAGATTTGTTTGTTACCACAGTTGATGAACTCTTGACTCCTCCCCCAATCATTAAGATAAACTTGTTGAAAGCTGGTGAATTCCCGGGTTGTAATAAAGACTGCCATCTTTGCTTATCCTCACCAACTGTTTGCCCTCTGTTGAAGACAGGCATTCAACGTTTGATAGACAACCAAGAGATTCTATTTGAAAGTACTCCTGTTTCACCTGTTCCTGTTGAAGACGTTTCAATCATAACCATCTCCGCCAATCCTTCCAGGGTCCCTAAAAGACCCGTTAGGATTACATCGGTTCCAAAAACTACTCCTCTTATAATCACAATGCCCGGGCCGATCCCGTATGAATTAGACAAAATAGTGTCGTGGAATTACGATGGAGCCATCTATTACCATGGTATCAAACAAAATGGGCTGGCCGCCGAAGAGATAAGCTCCAAAGAAGAAAACTCTGACATTAGCAATATTGCCGGAACCAGTAATATTACCCGTAGCAGTAGAATTTTCTCTCCAGAAATTGCCCCTCCAAAGGCAGTTTTTGGACCCGTGGCTGTTCCAAAGGTTACCTCCGTACCAATAATCATATCTGCAAGTGCTCCTACTGTTGTACCCCAAAATTTGCCCTCGCGCTTTTCCACAAGAAATCTCAGCTTCAAACATTTCCTGACTTTTCAAACTGGCTCAAGAATCGGACAAACGGACTTTTCTTGACAGTCAAGCAAAATTAGGTTTTTTTTACTGATTTTCAGAGCTCTGGATTGTTTCATACAGTTGGCTTAGGGTTTCGGTTGATTTTGGCTCAATTTTGATCAGGCGAGCGTTATTTGGCATTTAATCAGGAGTTAGGGTTTTATGGGCATTTTCTCAGAAGAATTTAAATTCCACAGCACTTTGCGGTTTATTCCAAGATTCGGATTAAAATTCGCGTTATCTTGGTTTAATCAGTAAAAGAGACAGTGGTTTGAATTCAGTACGTTTTGATTGGGCCAGTCAGATACAGTATGCAGTATTGGATTCACAGTGTTTATGGCAAATCAGTGAAGAAGGAATGCGCTTGATCAGTTTATTTTGGTTGACTGCTGCTTTGCTTTGGATATCGGAAGAGACAGGTTTAATTGATCAATGTTGTTTTTATTTAAGTTATTTATTATTCTAAAATTGAATGATTGAAATTTATGTTTCAATTGTTTTAATTCAAAGAATTTTAAATAAATAAATAAACAATAAAGAAAATTAGAATTAATTGGATAATTTAGATTTTATTGATATTTGAATTATTTGTACAAATTGTTGTTTATAATTTAAATTATGAACAATAATATACATTAATTTAAAATATTACATAAAATAAAAACTATCCTATTCCTAATATTCTTCATTCTTCACTCCGCTCCGGTGCTCCATTTTTTATCTGCAAAAAGAAACAAGAAAAGTCAGAAAGCAGTTAATTAAAAGAGACAGATAAAAATTGCTCATCATTAGGGGCCACTGACTGGGATCAGTTGACCCTCTCTGCAAATCACGGGATTTCTCCCGGTTCACAAAGAGGGAAGAATTCTATTTTTTTTTTAATCATGAATGTCAAATGCATAATTTCTAAAAATTCAAACTGCAAACTTCCAATTCAAACTAAACTGAAAAGTCCAATTCCCACTTAAATGCCAAAGATATCAAAGAAGATCAAAAGTACAATTGCTGCCAAAATCTATCCCAAGCTGTCAAAGAAGATATGGAAGATATTACAAAATCCCAAGATATCAAGGAAAAGTCAGCACACAAACTGTCAAAGCTGGATAAAGAGGAGGCAGAAAAATCCTATACGCAAGCAACTAAAATCATCATTTCCCAGGGCCCCTTCAGAAAGTACAGAATAAAAATCATATTAAACTCTAAAACTGTACTTTAGGAGAGAAGAAAGAGAGAAAGAAGCATAGGCAGGTTTAGGCAGGTATACAGCAGAAAAAGATATACAAGAGATAGAGAACTCAGTTCAGCAGGAGAGGGAAGAGAAATATACAAAAAAAAAGCAAAAGCCTCATTACTGTCAAGGCAGAAAAACCTGCATCAAACATACAAGAGCAACTGAAGCAAGCTCAAACACCTAACACAAACATACTAAACCTGTCACAAACTGAAACATAACCCCTCAACCATACTGTCAAACAAATAAATCAAAGTCCAACAACATACAAAAGCATAACCTAACCAAAACTGTGTTAAACCAAGCCTCAAAAACCTGAAAACACAGCTCAAAAGACAAAGAGAAGTGCATACTGTCAAACTAAACCAAGCATAAGCCAAAAGTCACAAAGCCAAGCTTCAAGACTAAAACACAACTCAGTTCAGCATAGCAAAATAGTGAAAAGATACAAACTGATAAAACCAACACCCTGCCTTCACCTCAAAAGCCTAACCATCAAAACATGGCCTAGCTTTCCAAATCCATCAACCATACTGTCAAACCAGAAAACCCTCCTACTGTCAACACCAAAATTTTTTCAATCCTAGCAACTTAATGTCCAAGCCCTAAGCCCTCAGCATGAACATCATTGGGCAACAATAAACTTTCCAAAGGCATCCCACTCAAGACCAGTTCAGAAGCAACTTAGGGACAGAAGCAAAGGCAACACGAGAGAAGAAGAGAAAGATAACCCAGGCAACAATTCAAAAGCATCAAGGGCCTCAGAAGCAAGCTTCGTCACGGGCTAGGCAACGATTCAAAGGCATACACATGCTCAAAGGCAATCAACATACAATGGCAATAGAAAAGATGAAGAAGTGAGTTAAAAAGGGCTCCTCAGCACACATCATCATCAAAACCCTAATACATCAAAAGATAAAAGATACCAGGGTCACCAAGAAGCGAAGAATCGTGCAAAACCCCCCTCCGCTCGCTCCGGCCTCCTCGGCGCCTCCACTCTTCTCTCCTCCTCCTCCAGGATAAGGTAGTGAGCTTTATTCCTCTTTTTTCTCCTTCACCTCATAATAATGAAAACTCAACTTAAAACAAATCTAAAACGCGTATCGTTCACAGAAGAAGAAAAAAAGGGAACATTGAAACAAACCTTGAACCACGAATCCACTGAGCTGGAGGGAAGAGAGGTCTGAGGGTAGCGCTGGTGGCCTCGAAGCGAAGGGAGCACTGAGACAGCAAACGAGATGATCGGAGAAGACGAACACGAACGGCGCGCCGCTGCTAACCTATTTCTTTCCTCAACTGAACAAAACGCGTTAACCCTAAATCGCTTGTTTGAAACATGGGCTTAACCCGTTCTGAAGCTCCCTAAAGCCCATTAAAATTCTAAACCCACTTATACAAAGCAAACTCTTTATAAAACAAATTGTTTTCTTTTTATTATTAACTAACTTAACCCCTTTTTTACAAATATTTTTATTAACACTAATCTTTTTCTTTTCTTACTAAACCATGTATTTTTCTAACTTAACATTTTTTTTATATGGTAAAATTGGAAATACTTTCTTTTTTTACTTTATTTACTCTTTAAGTAAAATACGTTTTTCTACCTCATTTATTAAAAATTGAAAATATCTTTCTTTTCTTTTAATAAAAATATATTTGTACATACTAAAATAAATATATATTTCTTGCATAATTTAAATTTCTTAAGACATTTTATACATAATTTAATTAGAGACATGAATATTCTATTAAAAACATTTTGTACATAAATTTTGAAAACATTAATTTGTACATATACATAAGATACATTTTATTTTTTATATACAATATCATTAAATTTAAAAGTATCTTCTTTTATATACATTTTGTACATAACACATGGAAATATACCCTTTTTCTCAAAATATCATCTTTACAATTTAATTAAAATTTGAGTATTTAATTAAAACATTTTCCTTTATACATAATTAAACATATAAATCAAAGATTCATTTAAAACACTTCTCTAGGTCAAAAAAAACCCTAATACGTTTCAATTCCACAATTCGCACTTGTAAATAATTACACATACCCATATACATGTACACTTACACAAATACATTCACATTGCCTTATACACTTTTTTTCTCTTATATTTGTATATTTGATATTTACGTTTGATCGCACATTCGATTTGGTTGTAACTTATTGGATACTATAAGTCTCATCCCCATTCATATACTTGTACCCCCACTCCCGGATACTATTTTGTAATAGCGTAGATTTACATTCCGCAATTTACAATTTTCCAATTATACCATGGTTAGACCTAGGGTTTGTATGTACATAAAATCAAACGCTAGATAACCTAATACAAGACAAATACATGTAATCAATACACAATCACACTTGCACCCCCTAGGGTAATCCCACATGTTGCCTTCCAAAATGGGCCATGCTTGCACGTCGAGTATCTTTGGCAAAACAAAATCAAATGATCACAAGTCTCAAAGTGTTGCCTAAACGGAATGATCATAGTCCCTTCAAAGCGAATTGCCAAAGACACTTGGCATCATTGCATTCATGGTCCATACGATGACCCGCGCCCGTCCCGAATAAACTTCCTAAATGCAAGATTGTCCACCAATTTCAATGATGGAACAAAATTGTTAAAAGGGGTTAAAACATAACAAAAAAACCTTTGAGTACAATAGGGTAAACAAAACTCTTAGTTACTTGAGATCAAACTTGCAAAAAAACGCTTGCCTTCTTTTAAAAAACCACAATCCACAACACTTTCAAACAAACTCTCAAAAAACATTTGAAAACATCTTTTCGAAAAGATTCACACTTTTGTAAAACACTCAAACACGAGTCAAATACATTAGTTGCCTAAGACAAGGCATCTTTTTTCCAAAACATTTTCAAAAAGCACCCACACACACACCATTTTCAAAGCAATCGAAAAACAAGGCAAGTGATCTAAAAAACCAAGTAACTAAGAGCCCATGGATAACCATGGATGAAAAGGGTGCTAATACCTTCCCTTTTCATAATCTACCCCCCGAACCCACGAAATATCTCAAAAGGTTTTTGCTGTGCTTTTTTTAAACCTTTCCTTTAGGATAAAATAAAAAGTCGGTGGCGACTCTTGCTAACCGCAACATTTGCGAATAAAAAACGCAAACCTCAAGTCAGTTCTCCCACCGTATCACAGAACTGGCGACTCTACTGGGGATTTTTTTTTTTTTTTAAAGTGGGGTTACCTTAGGGTTTAGATCACCTTTACTTTCAATTGATTGCTTTGTTTGCTTTACATTTGTGGGCTTTGTATCGGAGTTTTATAGATCCTAACCCGGATCTGGGGATACCCTTTTAGGTAGCATAATCTGTGAGGGACTTGTCCGGCGTATACCGACATGGGTGAAGCAGTGGCTACGTTGGTGTGGCGTCTTGGTCTGTACCGATATCCCTCGTGTTCAGACGGGGAGAATATGGGTCTTCCAAGGGGTCATTAAGCACCAACCGACCTTAGAACCCTAATTGACCAACTTGGCCATTAGAACAGTAGCAGTATGCTACACTCATTGAGGCTAAACTCTCGAGATGGTTCCGGCCGCGAGAAAAGGTTGCGACGCTGGAGTTATGACCGATTGAGGGTAGCCAATGATATGAGATCCTCTAGAACCCGGTTACTTTTGATAAGACAGGTTTTAACCAACAAACTGAAAGAGGGTAGTACCTGAACCTCATGCAAGCCTAAACCTAAGGCCTTGTGTGCTTTGTGTGAATATTGTTTGCCTGTATATACACTTGCCTGCTTTTCGCATACATGGACATAACATCATGACATCATACCATAGCATTTTCAATAACCATTTCAAGGATCTCGAGGGTTCTGTTGATGCAGGGTTACATGGAACTACACATCTATCAAAGGGCAAGGGGGTTTCTCCTCTAACCAATCCAGTTAGAGTTCAAGTGCAACAACTTGAATCAGTGGCTATGACCCACTCGACATGGTGAGCTTGATTCTCGTGGAAGGACGTCCACCGGTGCAGAGATCTCCAATCCAAGAGCAGAGTTCAACCTCTAACATTTTCTTGTGTTTACCCCAAGAGATCCTTGAAAGCATGCATCCACATATCATGCATTTCATTTTGACAATCTTTCCTTTTTCAGGTTTCCTTACTCTCCTGCTGTTTATTTCAGCAAGAGATGGCTCTAGAAAGGTCTGTCAAAGACATCCAAGACCAGACTGCTCAGCTGCAGGAAATGTTCCTGAACTTGTATCTGGGGCAGGAAGAAATGAAAGCTCTCCTCACCAAGGGCTTGGAAAGTTCCAACAATGCCAGGAGTGATCAGATTGCGGAGCTGCAGTTTGATCTGACAACACTGAGGACTCAAATGATGGGACAGTTGGTGGGCCAGATGGCTCTCATCCAAGACCTATCCCAAAGACAAGAGGAACTCAGAGTTCTTGTCCGCCAACTGCTTCCAAACAACCAACTGGGGCAAACATCTGAGGTCGAAGAGCAAGTCACCGCTCAGCCTCCCTCCACTCAAGAAGACAAGGGGAAAGCTCCTTTGCTAGCTTCAGGGTCACAAACCCATCAACAACCTCGCCAGCGTCAACGTGGCAATCGGCATAAACAAGAAAAGTCGGGAAGACAGTTTACGGAGACTGAAATACCATCATTCTTCATACTGAAGCGCCTGTTAGAGGTCAATTTGCTCACCGTAAAGGACCCTCCTCAGAAGCTCAATATCTCCTCTCCTCACTTTAACCCCGACGCATTCTGTGTTTACCACTCCTACAGCCCGGGACACAGCACCAACGACTGTTGGGCCTTGAAGAACAAGATTCAAGATCTGATCGACATTGGGGTGCTGGAATTCATGCCAGACGGCGAGATGAAAATCTTCCGTTAAAGGGTCCTCCGCTTGAAGTGACGAAGCTCGAAGCTGAAATACTTTTGCTTCTTTTTTTTTGAATTTTCAAAGTTGTAATTTCTTTTGCTGTCAAACAATTATCTGTTGATGTTAAACTCAGTTTTCATTAATGCATTGCATATGTTTGTCTTGAATTCATCCATTCGTTTCACTACTCTTATGCTTTTCTTTATGATATTTGACTCTTGATAAAAAGCTACAAGCCTTTAGAGGGAGGATGACGAAACAATACCGTGATCTTATACAGTATGCTTTTGAACAGACCTTGCTGATGATGTACAGGCATTTCTTTCAATCCCCAAACACTGGAGTTATAAGGAAGTTAATCCCTAGTCAACCCCTTCGAGCCAAAGAAGTAGGAGTTCCCTGTTCTAAACGATTAAAACCTTTGATTTAAACCTGGGGCAGGATAGTATCTCAGTTAATTCAAAAAGAAAATGCCCATTGAAGTCGCAAACTCTCGGTTCGTAACACAACGAACGACATCAAAAGAGAAAGCATTCCTTTGGAATCAAAAGACAAGGGTGGTTCCCTATCATATAGACAGTCAATCTTTCAAAAGAGAAAGAACCCACTGAGCCAAAACCTATAAAGGAGGCTTAAGAAAGCTGGGGCATCCCGCTGACAGTAATCCCGGAAAACGGTAACAGTCAGGCAAAAGTTAGGGATAACAAATCAAAATCAAAATAGTGAGGTCATTACAAAATCCTCCGCAACATGAAAAATGTTGAAAAGAAAAGAGGAGATGATGACTGTCTCCCAAAAATTCAACTGGTGAACCATCGCCCAAAAGTCGTTCCAAACTCAAAACAGAGTGTGACGCACAGTTAACTGAGCTTAGGTTGAAGAACATCACGAAGAGCGGGTGGGTACAAATATACTTTGAGCCTTTATCCTTTGTTTCTTAAACCGTGAACCAGGCCACGTTACAACCCTTCAAAAGTCCTAATTGAAGCATGGGTTAGTTCGAAAGCATACTGTTACAAAAGGTATCCTGACTCCTGTAGGGCTTTGCTCTAAATCTTGTGTTAACTTGTCTTATGAAAAGTTTTCTGCTAAAAACGCATTTTTCAAAACTTCGAGACAAACATAAACTTTGCATTATTCGAATATCACTGTCTGCATTTGACCCTATTTATTTGACAGCGAAGAAATTCATACAGCGAATGTTCGGAAGAACGAAAACTCTCTCAGTTAGTCAAAATCACTTCAAGAGGATAACACTTCCATCAAATCTCCTATCAGCAAGGGGCATGACATGTCATAATTCAATTAACCTGGGGCAGTCCAGTCAAGGTCCAACAGATCTTTCAAAGTACAGTTAACCTGGGGCAGTCCAGTCAAGATTTCAAGAAATCTCTCAATATGCAGAGTAATCCGATTCAAGATTCCTTCATCACCACTTGGGGCATTCGAATGTCAAAAGTGTTCAACAAATCAACTACAACATTTCCAGATGCGATTCCTGTATCCAGCCAGGGCATATCTGTTGACCACATTTCCAGACTCGATTCCTGTATCTAGCCAGGGCACGTCTGAAGAGTTCGAGGATTCGATTCCTGTATCCAGCCAGGGCATATCTGTTGACGACTATTTCCAGACTCGATTCCTGTATCCAGCCAGGGCATGTCTGAAGAATTCCAGATCAACACCTGCAACAACCCAGGAAACATCTGTGAACGACCGATTGTAGACCAACACCTGTAATAAGCCAGGAATTTATCTACATCACCACTTGGGGCATTCGAATGTCAAAAGTGTTCAAAACCCGATGCAGTTTTTACACAAGCTCATCTTCAGGAAGCCCTACACCGGTTCCTCTTCAACACTTCTGAAACAAGTTTACGGATTCTTCCCAACAACGGATGTTAATCTACCAACTTGTTCAGACTCTTCTCAACCTTTGAAATTAGTTTACAGACGCTTCCCAACAACGGATGCGGCTCTATTGCTGATTCAACTTTAAGATTTCTGAAAATAGTTCACGGGTTCTCCAAGTAAACGGATGTTAACCTATCACTTGTTCAGATTCTTCTCAAGACTTCTGAAAACAGTTTATGGATTCGTCCCAAGTAACGGATGTTAATCTATCAGCTTGTTCAGATGCAACCTTTGAAATTAGTTTACAGACGCTTCCCAACAACGGATGCGGCTCTATTGCTGATTCAATCTCAAGATTCCTGAAAATAGTTCACGAATTCGTCCCGAGTAACGGATGTTAATCTATCAGCTTGTTCAGATGCAACCTTTGAAATTAGTTTACAGACGCTTCCCAACAACGGAGGCGGCTCTATTGCTGATTCAATCTCAAGATTCCTGAAAATAGTTCACGGGTTCTCCAAGTAACGGAGGTTAACCTATCGCTTGTTCAGATTCTTCTCAAGCTAACCACCACGGAAGATCGCGCTCGCCAAAATTCTTCCCATCCCCAGCGGAGTTCATCAAAATTCCCCAACAGTAACTTATCTTTGCAAATCCCCAGCCAGAGAATCCTCCGGAATTCAATCCCCTTCAGAGTTTAAGTTTTGGTATCCCCAGCGGAGCCAGACCATTGAACCTTCTCCCCACAGAGTTTTGGGAAGGCAAACCTTGAGTTCCCCAGTGAAGTCGCCAGGGATACTTCCCATCAAGCCGAAGATTCTCAATCTGGCCTCCCCAGCATGAGTCTACTAGTTTGGAATTCCCCAGTAGAGGTCATCAGGAATTCTCTTCCCCAGCGACAGCCAAGGATTTATTTTCCCCGACAGCAGTCAAGATGCTTTTATCTTCAGCCATCTCGGATTCATGTATCCTCGGCAAGATTAGCTCATCAGCTTACATGCGCATTCATTACATTCATATCATAAATATTGATGTCACGTACATTGCATCATGCATCATAACATTGCATACAACTAACCCTTTGCCTTTTCAGGTAAGATCAGTCGACAGACACAGATCAATTCCCAAGATTCATCCAGAAATAGTTCAGATGTGACCCGGACATGGCAACATTCTGATACTTATTCCAGATTCATTCAGACGCATCAGCAGAAACCTTACACCGGTCCCTCTTCAACTTCAAGACTTCTGAAACAGTTTACAGATTCTTCCCCACAACGGATGTCAATCTACCAACTGATTCAGATTCTTCACAATTTCTGAAAATAGTTTACGGACACGTCCCAACAACGGATGCTGCTCTATTGCTTATTCAATCTCAGATAGCTTACAGATTCTCCAGACATGGACGTCAATCTGTCGCTTGTTCAGACCCCAATTCAGAGACGTTCCAAAACATGGATGCCCTTCTGATACTTGTCCACTCACCATTGACATACAGTTCAACATGTCCAGATGGCATCTATAAGCCCATCCTCCTACCAGTAGTCGCCGAATGGCATCTGTAAGCCCATTCCTAGATGGCATCTCTAAGCCCATCCCCCGACAAAGTTCTCTCGCACCAGATGGCATCTTTAAGCCCATCACCAAATGGCATCTTTAAGCCCATTCACCTCCACCATCACATCGACGAGCGCAAATTTTCTGGGCACATTAGTGTCCAATCTCCTTTTACCTTCAAGTCGCGAAAGACAAACTTGCCAATCTAACTCTTCAGGTCAAAAGAAGATTGGACAGGGGCAACTGTTGTACCCCAAAATTTGCCCTCGCGCTTTTCCACAAGAAATCTCAGCTTCAAACATTTCCTGACTTTTCAAACTGGCTCAAGAATCGGACAAATGGACTTTTCTTGACAGTCAAGCAAAATTAGGTTTTTTTTACTGATTTTCAGAGCTCTGGATTGTTTCATACAGTTGGCTTAGGGTTTCGGTTGATTTTGGCTCAATTTTGATCAGGCGAGCGTTATTTGGCATTTAATCAGGAGTTAGGGTTTTATGGGCATTTTCTCAGAAGAATTTAAATTCCACAGCACTTTGCGGTTTATTCCAAGATTCGGATTAAAATTCGCGTTATCTTGGTTTAATCAGTAAAAGAGACAGTGGTTTGAATTCAGTACGTTTTGATTGGGCCAGTCAGATACAGTATGTAGTATTGGATTCACAGTGTTTATGGCAAATCAGTGAAGAAGGAATGCGCTTGATCAGTTTATTTTGGTTGACTGCTGCTTTGCTTTGGATATCGGAAGAGACAGGTTTAATTGATCAATGTTGTTTTTATTTAAGTTATTTATTATTCTAAAATTGAATGATTGAAATTTATGTTTCAATTGTTTTAATTCAAAGAATTTTAAATAAATAAATAAACAATAAAGAAAATTAGAATTAATTGGATAATTTAGATTTTATTGATATTTGAATTATTTGTACAAATTGTTGTTTATAATTTAAATTATGAACAATAATATACATTAATTTAAAATATTACATAAAATAAAAACTATCCTATTCCTAATATTCTTCATTCTTCACTCCGCTCCGGTGCTCCATTTTTTATCTGCAAAAAGAAACAAGAAAAGTCAGAAAGCAGTTAATTAAAAGAGACAGATAAAAATTGCTCATCATTAGGGGCCACTGACTGGGATCAGTTGACCCTCTCTGCAAATCACGGGATTTCTCCCGGTTCAAAAAGAGGGAAGAATTCTATTTTTTTTTTTTAATCATGAATGTCAAATGCATAATTTCTAAAAATTCAAACTGCAAACTTCCAATTCAAACTAAACTGAAAAGTCCAATTCCCACTTAAATGCCAAAGATATCAAAGAAGATCAAAAGTACAATTGCTGTCAAAATCTATCCCAAGCTGTCAAAGAAGATATGGAAGATATTACAAAATCCCAAGATATCAAGGAAAAGTCAGCACACAAACTGTCAAAGCTGGATAAAGAGGAGGCAGAAAAATCCTATATGCAAGCAACTAAAATCATCATTTCCCAGGGCCCCTTCAGAAAGTACAGAATAAAAATCATATTAAACTCTAAAACTGTACTTTAGGAGAGAAGAAAGAGAGAAAGAAGCATAGGCAGGTTTAGGCAGGTATACAGCAGAAAAAGATATACAAGAGATAGAGAACTCAGTTCAGCAGGAGAGGGAAGAGAAATATACAAAAAAAAAGCAAAAGCCTCGTTACTGTCAAGGCAGAAAAACCTGCATCAAACATACAAGAGCAACTGAAGCAAGCTCAAACACCTAACACAAACATACTAAACCTGTCACAAACTGAAACATAACCCCTCAACCATACTGTCAAACAAATAAATCAAAGTCCAACAACATACAAAAGCATAACCTAACCAAAACTGTGTTAAACCAAGCCTCAAAAACCTGAAAACACAGCTCAAAAGACAAAGAGAAGTGCATACTGTCAAACTAAACCAAGCATAAGCCAAAAGTCACAAAGCCAAGCTTCAAGACTAAAACACAACTCAGTTCAGCATAGCAAAATAGTGAAAAGATACAAACTGATAAAACCAACACCCTGCCTTCACCTCAAAAGCCTAACCATCAAAACATGGCCTAGCTTTCCAAATCCATCAACCATACTGTCAAACCAGAAAACCCTCCTACTGTCAACACCAAAAAATTTTCAATCCTAGCAACTTAATGTCCAAGCCCTAAGCCCTCAGCATGAACATCATTGGGCAACAATAAACTTTCCAAAGGCATCCCACTCAAGACCAGTTCAGAAGCAACTTAGGGACAGAAGCAAAGGCAACACGAGAGAAGAAGAGAAAGATAACCCAGGCAACAATTCAAAAGCATCAAGGGCCTCAGAAGCAAGCTTCGTCACGGGCTAGGCAACGATTCAAAGGCATACACATGCTCAAAGGCAATCAACATACAGTGGCAATAGAAAAGATGAAGAAGTGAGTTAAAAAGGGCTCCTCAGCACACATCATCATCAAAACCCTAATACATCAAAAGATAAAAGATACCAGGGTCACCAAGAAGCGAAGAATCATGCAAAACCCCCCTCCGCTCGCTCCGGCCTCCTCAGCGCCTCCACTCTTCTCTCCTCCTCCTCCAGGATAAGGTAGTGAGCTTTATTCCTCTTTTTTCTCCTTCACCTCATAATAATGAAAACTCAACTTAAAACAAATCTAAAACGCGTATCGTTCACAGAAGAAGAAAAAAAGGGAACATTGAAACAAACCTTGAACCACGAATCCACTGAGCTGGAGGGAAGAGAGGTCTGAGGGTAGCGCTGGTGGCCTCGAAGCGAAGGGAGCACTGAGACAGCAAACGAGATGATCGGAGAAGACGAACACGAACGGCGCGCCGCTGCTAACCTATTTCTTTCCTCAACTGAACAAAACGCGTTAACCCTAAATCGCTTGTTTGAAACATGGGCTTAACCCGTTCTGAAGCTCCCTAAAGCCCATTAAAATTCTAAACCCACTTATACAAAGCAAACTCTTTATAAAACAAATTGTTTTCTTTTTATTATTAACTAACTTAACCCCTTTTTTACAAATATTTTTATTAACACTAATATTTTTCTTTTCTTACTAAACCATGTATTTTTCTAACTTAACATTTTTTTTATATGGTAAAATTGGAAATACTTTCTTTTTTTACTTTATTTACTCTTTAAGTAAAATACGTTTTTCTACCTCATTTATTAAAAATTGAAAATATCTTTCTTTTCTTTTAATAAAAATATATTTGTACATACTAAAATAAATATATATTTCTTGCATAATTTAAATTTCTTAAGACATTTTATACATAATTTAATTAGAGACATGAATATTCTATTAAAAACATTTTGTACATAAATTTTGAAAATATTAATTTGTACATATACATAAGATACATTTTATTTTCTATATACAATATCATTAAATTTGAAAGTATCTTCTTTTATATACATTTTGTACATAACACATGGAAATATACCCTTTTTCTCAAAATATCATCTTTACAATTTAATTAAAATTTGAGTATTTAATTAAAACATTTTCCTTTATACATAATTAAACATATAAATCAAAGATTCATTTAAAACACTTCTCTAGGTCAAAAAAAACCCTAATACGTTTCAATTCCACAATTCGCACTTGTAAATAATTACACATACCCATATACATGTACACTTACACAAATACATTCACATTGTCTTATACACTTTTTTTCTCTTATATTTGTATATTTGATATTTACGTTTGATCGCACATTCGATTTGGTTGTAACTTATTGGATACTATAAGTCTCATCCCCATTCATATACTTGTACCCCCACTCCCGGATACTATTTTGTAATAGCGTAGATTTACATTCCGCAATTTACAATTTTCCAATTATACCATGGTTAGACCTAGGGTTTGTATGTACATAAAATCAAACGCTAGATAACCTAATACAAGACAAATACATGTAATCAATATACAATCACACTTGCACCCCCTAGGGTAATCCCACATGTTGCCTTCCAAAATGGGCCATGCTTGCACGTCGAGTATCTTTGGCAAAACAAAATCAAATGATCACAAGTCTCAAAGTGTTGCCTAAACGGAATGATCATAGTCCCTTCAAAGCGAATTGCCAAAGACACTTGGCATCATTGCATTCATGGTCCATACGATGACCCGCGCCCGTCCCGAATAAACTTCCTAAATGCAAGATTGTCCACCAATTTCAATGATGGAACAAAATTGTTAAAAGGGGTTAAAACATAACAAAAAAACCTTTGAGTACAATAGGGTAAACAAAACTCTTAGTTACTTGAGATCAAACTTGCAAAAAAACGCTTGCCTTCTTTTAAAAAACCACAATCCACAACACTTTCAAACAAACTCTCAAAAAACATTTGAAAACATCTTTTCGAAAAGATTCACACTTTTGTAAAACACTCAAACACGAGTCAAATACATCAGTTGCCTAAGACAAGGCATCTTTTTTCCAAAACATTTTCAAAAAGCACCCACACACACACCATTTTCAAAGCAATCGAAAAACAAGGCAAGTGATCTAAAAAACCAAGTAACTAAGAGCCCATGGATAACCATGGATGAAAAGGGTGCTAATACCTTCCCTTTTCATAATCTACCCCCCGAACCCACGAAATATCTCAAAAGGTTTTTGCTGTGCTTTTTTTAAACCTTTCCTTTAGGATAAAATAAAAAGTCGGTGGCGACTCTTGCTAACCGCAACATTTGCGAATAAAAAACGCAAACCTCAAGTCAGTTCTCCCACCGTATCACACCTACTGACAAAGACGACACAACCTCTGCTGTTGTCCCTACCAACAATCCTACTGCTGAAACTCGAGGAAAAAGTATTCAAGAAGAGCCTGTCCGGACGAAGGCTCAACCACTAACTATTCCCGAAACCTCCAAAAAGGAAATAGAGGAGATCCTGAGAATAATAAAGAAGAGTGACTACGACGTAGTTGAACAGTTAGGGCAAACTCCCTCCAAGATCTCCATGTTGGCATTGTTGTTGTGTTCTGAGGCACATGCGAAAGCCCTGGTAAAGTTTCTAAAGACAACCCATGTGCCTCATGAGACACCTGCTGACCAATTTCAAGATTGTGTGGCTAGTTTGACAACTGATAACGGCCTAGGTTTCTCCGATGCTGATATGACACCAAGGGGAAGAAAGCACAACGAGGCATTGCATGTCTCCGTGGAATGTAGAGGAATAACTCTGGCCCATGTCTTGGTAGACACTGGCTCATCTTTGAATGTTTTACCGAAGAAAGCTCTCGACAGATTGGACTGCGAAGGACTGACGTTGAAACCCAGTAACATAGTCGTGAGAGCATTTGATGGCTCAAAGAGGATGGTCCACGGGGAGGTGGACATCCCCATTAAGGTTGGGACTCAGACTTTTAACTCAACCTTCTATGTAATGGACACCCGCCCCCTCTTACTCTTGTCTACTAGGACGGCCATGGATCCATAATGTCGGTGCTGTCACCTCTACACTACACCAAATGCTGAAATATCCGGTCCATGGAAAGATTATCACTGTCCACGGAGAGGAAGAGTATATGATTAGCCACCTCAATTCCTTCCAGTATGTGGAATTGGATGGCGAGTTCATTGAAATTCCTTTTCAACATTTCGAAGAAGTCTCTCAAGAGGTAGCAGTAACCAAGATGGTATCCCAGATCCCTAAGATCACAAGACCTCCGCTCCGGATGTCATCTATGAAGTACGCCAAGGCAGTAGTAGAGGAGGGTGGATGCACCATCTGGGGGCAACTTCTGGATATTCCGTATAAATCTGACAAGTTTGGCTTAGGGTTTACTTCAAGTGCTCAGAAGGCTGTGCGCCGTGCCCGTGCTGGAGGGCCACCCCTGAAGATTAGAAACCGAGAGGTTAATGCAGTGGAAGATGGTGAAGAGGATTACAGCTTAGAGGATTGGATATTTCCTACTGTCAACGGAGGACTTCGCAGTTGGGAAGCCAGAGACTTTGTCCCAATAACTTTCATCCCTCAGTAATTTATCTTTTTCATTTCTGTTGGACTTGTAATATTCACAAACAATTTGAACATTTAAAACCTTGTGTCTTACCCGAGGCACAATGGTCCATTTGTAAGGGTTTTTATTTCATCTTCATATGACATTCAATGAATCATGGACGTTTTTCAAATGCAAACTTTTATGCTCATTATCTTTCTTTTACATTTTATTATTTAAAGATGGCTACACCCTTACACACACCCACACTCACAAATGCAGGTACCCCTCCATTTCGGATCCCATGGGTAACGATACTGTTATGGCCTTTTGTGACTCTGAGGATCTAATCTACCAAGCCGAAGACGAAGGTGAGGAAGATTGTGAAGTACCAGGGGAACTGGCAAGACTACTACAACAAGAGGAAAGAGCTATTCAGCCTCATGAGGAACCGGTGGATACAATCAACTTGGGTACCGAGGAGGATAAAAAAGAAATCAAGGTGGGTGCTAATCTAGAGCCGAGTGTCAAGGAGCGTCTGATTCAGCTATTGCATGATTATGCTGAAATCTTTGCTTGGTCATATGAAGATATATCAGGACTCAATGCAGACATCATGGTACATCGTCTGCCAACAAGAGAAGACTGTCCACCAGTAAAATAAAAAGTTCGTCGCATGAGACCTGACATGCCAGAGAAGATCAAAGCGGAAGTCATGAAACATTTCAATGATGTATTCTTGGCTGTTACTTTCTATCCCCAATGGGTTTCTAACATTGTTCCCGTGCCTAAAAAGGACGGCAAAGTGTGAATGTGCATGGACTATAGAGATTTAAATAGGGCCAGCCCTAAAGATGATTTTCCACTTCCCCACATAGATATCCTGGTTGACAATACGGCCCATCACAAAGTGTTTTCCTTCATGGACGGATTCTCAGGTTACAACCAGACCAAAATGGCACCTGAGGACATAGAGAAAACTACATTTGTCACACAGTGGGGCACATTCTGCTACAAAGTGATGTCATTTGGACTGAAGAATGTTGGGGCAACCTATCAGCGTGCCATGGTAGGTTTGTTTCATGACATGATACATCATGAAATAGAGGTCTACGTAGACGATATGATAGACCGATCACAAACTGAAGAGGAGCACCTTGATCACTTGTAAAAGTTGTTTGAGAGATTGAAGGAGTACAAACTAAGGTTGAATCCAAACAAGTGCACATTCGGAGTACGGTCCGGTAAACTCCTAGGCTTTGTTGTCAGCAACAAGGGCATTGAGGTCGATCCTGCCAAGGTTAAAGCAATACAAGAAATTCCTGCTCCTCGTACTGAGAAGGAAGTCAGAGTATTCTTGGGGCGCCTGAACTATATTGCCAGATTCATTTCTCACCTAACCGCTACTTGTGAGCCAATCTTCAAACTATTGAAGAAAGATCAAGTGGTCAAATGGAATGATGAGTGCCAGACTGCTTTCGACAAAATCAAAGAGTACCTACAAGAGCCAACATTTTTTATGCCACCAGTCGAGGGAAGACCACTGATCATGTATCTGACTGTTAGAAAACTCAATGGGGTGTGTATTGGGGCAGCATGACAAGTCTGGCCGAAAAGAGCACGCTATTTATTACCTGAGAAAAAAGTTTACCGACTGTGAAACCAGATATTCACTGCTCGAGAAAACTTGTTGCGCTCTAGCATGGGCTGATCGCCGGCTAAGACAGTATATGCTGACTCATACTACTTTGTTGATATCTAAGATGTATTCGATAAAGTACATCTTCGAAAAACCTGCTCTGTCTGGGAGGATAACTAGATGGCAGATGATCCTAACAGAATATTACATACAGTATACTACCTAGAAAGATATAAAGGGAAGTGTGCTAGCTGATCATCTTGCTCACCAGGCTGTAGAAGACTATCAGTCCATGAAGTTTGAAATCCCGGATGAAGACATCATGACATTAGACAACTGTGAAGAAATCAGGCCATATGACAGACCTGAATAAGGATCCTGATGGACCCTGTTATTTGATGGGGCATCCAATTCACTTGGTAATGGTATCGGCGTTGTACTCATATCTCCAGAAGGTTGTCATACTCCTTTTACTGCCAGACTTTGCTTTAACTGTACGAACAACATAGCATAATATGAAGCGTGCATTTTTGGTCTCAGAGCTGCCATAGACTTGGGAATCAAATCCTTAGACGTATTCGGAGACTCAGCCTTGGTCATCAGTCAGATCAAAGGGGAATGGGACACTAAGCACCCAAATCTTATCCCTTACAAAGAACATGTTTTGACATTGCTACCACATTTTGAGGAGATTACCTTCGAGCATTCCCCGCGAGAAGAAAATCAGCTAGCAGACGCTCTAGCCACAATGTCATCTATGTTTAAACTTAATTAGGATAATGAGGCTCCCTATATCACCATCGAACGAATGGATGAACCAGCACACTGTCACGAGATTAATACCGAAGAGGTTGTGGACCAGCCTTGGTTTCATGAAGTCAAGAGGTATCTCGAGGCTCAAGAATATCCAGAAGGAGCTTCAATCAATGATAAAAAGTTCTTAAGGAGATTCTCTGCTAAGTTCTTCCTGAGTAATGGCATCTTGTACAAGCGCAATTATGACTCCATTCTGCTTCGGTGTATGGATAAGGTTGAAGCGGAAAAGATCATGGCTGAATTACATGAAGGTACTTTTGGAACTCACTCCAGTGGGTATACGATGGCGAAGAAAATCCTACGGGCAGGCTATTATTGCTCTACCATGGAAGCAGATTGCTATCAACACTCTCGGACCTGTCATAAGTGTCAAATTTACGCTGACAAGGTGCACGTACCTCCGGTTCCTCTGAATGTCTTGACGGCTCCTTGGCCCTTCACCATGTGGGGAATTGATATGATTGGGGAGATCAAGCCTACAGCCTCTAATGGACACCGCTTCATCCTAGTGGCCATTGACTATTTTACCAAATGGGTTGAAGCAGCTTCCTTCGCATCCGTGACTAAGAATGTTGTTTCCCGCTTCATCAAGCAAAATCTCATTTGTCGGTATGGTATCCCAGAAAGGATCATCACTGACAATGGTACAAATCTTAACAATACTATGATCACCGCCTTGTGCGAGCAATTCAAGATTCAGCATCACAATTCTTCCCCTTATCGGCTAAAGATGAATAGTGATGTCGAAGTTGTAAATAAAAACATTAAAAAGATCATACAAAAGATGACAGTCACATACAAAGACTGGCATGAGATGCTACCATTCTCTCTCCACGGGTACCGTACCACGGCTCGCACATCAACTGGGGAAACACCCTATTCTTTGGTATATGGCATGGAGGTTGTCTTGTCTATTGAGGTTCAGATCCACTCTCTAAGGATTATGAAGGACGTAGGTTTAAGTGAAGACGATTGGATCCAAACTCGACTTGATCAACTGAACTTAATTGATGAAAAGAGACTTACTGCTGTTTGTCATGGTCAAATGTATCAAAAACGGGTGATCAAGGCCTTCAACAAGAAAGTCAGACGCCAAGTATATCAAGTTGGGGATCTAGTGATTAAACATATCATCTTGCCACAAAGTGATCCCAGGGAAAAATGGACTCCTACCTATGAAAGACCATTTGTAATCAAGAACATATTCTCCGGTGGGGCAATGATCTTGACCACCATGGATGGTGACGACCTGCCATACCCTGCAAACGCGGACATAGTCAAAAGATACTACGCATAAAAGACCCGCTAGGTTGACAAACCTAAGCAAAACAAGGGCATCTCGGCGAACCAAAAAGGTTCGGGCAAAAATTAGGGATAAAATATAAAAAAAATTGTACACCCGACAAGTTGAAAACCCGAAAGGGCGACTTGGGAAAAAAAGGATTTCCCGGTGGACCGAAAACCTGAAAGGGCGGTCCAGGCAAAAATTAGGGAATTAAAGCGTATGACTATGTCCCGTTGGATCACTTTGCAGACAAACTTTGACCTTCACTGACAAACTCGGAGTTTCAGATCAATTCAATCATCTTCGGACAAGGCAAATAGACAAGATATTCGGAGATATGAAGGCTATAGCAGAATGGGAACCCCATGGGATTATTACACATAGCTATCTTTATTTTTATAAACTCTTATTGTTTTATGGCACCATTCTCTTACTAGAATGTTTGTCTCCTTTGTACAAAATACGTATTCAAAGTCAATACAAAGATATCTCTTTGAAAGTACAGAAAACTATTTGTCTTTTCTTTACACTTGTGTTTTATTTGCAAAAACGTCCAATGATTCGTTAATGAACATATGCATTTGAACATAATTACTGTTTACAAATAAACAGAACGAGAAAGATAATCACTGATAGGTTGAAAGGACAGGTAAACGTCTCTAGGCTATTCCATAAGAAATCCCCACAGTACGTCATTTAAATCCCCAGTGGAACAAATTTCAAACTATTAATTCCCGGTAGAAATCTTCAAATTTCTCAAGATTCCCCGAGCAAATCTCAAGCAGTACATGGCATTACCCTCACCACATAATTTACTTCTCTCAACAAGAGTTCGTCAGTACTTCAACTTCAAGACATGGAAATTTTAACATATCCTCAACAACATTCAGGGATTTATTTTCCTCAATCAGACAGCAATACAGCAAATCAGCTTACATGCGCATACATTACATCCACATATCATAAACATTGATGAAGCGAATACATTGCATCATACATTTCATACAATATAACTTTGTTTCAGCTAAACAGTTTACCCTTTTCAAGATAAGATTAAACAACTACCATTAACAATATGCAATCAGATACAGTATGAATACGCTCCAGACACAGACGCCATTCTGATACTCATTCAGATTCAACTTTCAGATAAAGTTCAGATACGCTCCAGACACGGACGCTATTCTGATACTCATTCAGATTCAACTTTCAGATACAGTTCAGATACGCTCCAAACGCGGATGCCATTCTGACACTCATTCAAATTCAGAGTTCAGATACAATACGGATACGCTTCAGACACGGATGCCATTCTGATACTCATTCAGATTTCAAATTCAGATACAGTTCGGATACGCTACGCGGATGCCATTCAGATAGTCATTCAGATTTCAAATTCAGATACAGCTTGGATACGCTCCAGACACATATGCCATTCAGATACTCATTCAAAGTTCAAGTCCAGATACAGTTCAGATACGCTTCAGACACGGACGCCATTCTGATATTCATTCTTTCGGCTTACAACTTACAGCTCAATAAACATTCTTGGATGGCATCTACAAGCCTGTCTTTAACAAGATTCTATCACTTCTCCAAATGGAATCTTTAAGCCCATTCCCTTACCATCACATTGTCGAGTGCAAATTTATGGGCACTCTAATGTCCAATCATCTTTCACCTTCGAGTCACGAATGGCAAAACTTGCCAATCTAACTCTTCAGGTCTAAGAAGATTGAACAGGGGCAGCTGTTGTACCCCAAAATTTTCCCTCTCATTTATCAAAAAATTTCTCACAAGATCTCTTTGACTCAAGACTGGATTAAGGTTTGGTCAGCTCAAGACATCTCATCATGCACTAATGACCCAAAATTAGGGTTTGAGATTGCACAAGGATTTTTGAACTATCAATGCTTCATGTGACTTTCAAACATCATTATAGACCCTTAAGATTGCTCCTGACAAGTTTCAAGCCTTGAACCACATTTTTGATCAGTCAATTGGACAGTTGACCTAAAAATCAGCTGTATTGGAGGAAAAAGTCAACCATGGCCAATTTATAGTCAAACTTCATAATTTTTTATCCACATCAACATTCTAGACTCATATGTATCATTTGATCAATTTTAGATTACAATTCCTCAAGAAATTTGATCAAATCATCAAAAGGGGCAAAATGGTCAAAATTAGGGTTTTGACTGAGGAAGGGCAATTTCTGATTTTTGACCTAGCAAATGACCAATTGAGTTAAATCATGATTCCAAGGATTCAATGACATCATCTTGATCTAATTACATGGTTCAAAACATTTCAATTTCATTGATAGACAGATGAAATTTGCAGTCAACTGATCAAAAGTCAACTATACACTAAAAAGTCAAACTTTGACTTTTTGGTCAAAATCAAATGCCAAGGGTCACAATTCATCAAAACATGTCAAAATGTGAAACTTGTTCATCAAGAAATCAAAGATTGAAGATTAGGGTTTAAAATTGAAAATTTTCTTAACTTAGAAATTTTTCTAAGTATAGAAAATTTCTTATTTTTCTCAACTTTAGGCCATTTTTCACCATGATACAAGATGATTCAAAGGAAGTTCCCAACATGAAAGTTGTAGAACTCCATGAAATATACAACTTTTCTTCACACACTTTTCCCTAAAGATGCTTGGATATCAAGATATAATTTTTTGAATACATGCTCATGAACGAAATAACTTAGTGAAATTTTGCCCTAATTTATCAGGTTTTTGACCTATCTTCATGACAATTTTTCACCTAGTTCCAAGAGGTATATTGAAATTCATTTCAAAGATGAGTTATAGAGCACATTGCAATATTTCCAAAATGTCCAAGAACTCCTCAAGATCATTTTTGATTGAGGAGAATCGAAGAGATGAAGTTGGCAATTTCTCACTTTTGATTCAAGCCATTTCATGAAGAACAAACTTCAAATCAGTACCTATGCTGCCTAATCCATGCTTTACAGGTCCAAAACTTGTTTCTTACTCCATAATTTAATTCTTACTCAATTGACAAAGCTTTAATCCAAGCCCTAGAACCATTGTCCAAGTTGTAATTCCATAAATGGCATAAAGTGGCCATTGCCATTTTGAAAAAGCTTCACTTTTGCAAACTTTACAAATCTTGAGCATTGAACCTGTCTCCTTTGCACATACAAGTAACAAAGACCTAAGGAAACTTGTATAGAACTAATAACAACCCTAAACAAGCCAGTACAAGCAGGTAAAGCCTTGTCCCTTCACTTGGCTTCAAAAGCAAGAAAGTGTGCAAAAAGGCTAGGACTCACAAATCTGTTGGAGAGCTGACTTAAAACCTTCTCCATACTAATATACAAAGAGATTACAATTATAAACACGATTTCTAGAGGCCTGAAACACTCCCAAACTCCCTTTCACCAAAAAACTATCAAGACTTGCAGTTTTTGCATAAGCATAGCAATCCCTCATTTGGCTCGTGCATTTCAAGTCTTAACCATCAAAACACTTTACCTACTTGATATCTAACTGATCCAGACCCTCATCCCTGTAATGTAACTCCTCCTCCATCATCTGCCATTTCTATTTTCAAAGCTTGCAGGTTGACTTGGATAGAGAGTTCCAGGCACTTCCAAAGCAAGGCAAGGATTGGAACACACTCAGGGAGGTTTAAGCAAGTTCAAACAATCATCAGGCCTCCATAAAACTCACTCCAACTCCATCCACGATTTCAACTGAAAGAGGTAAAAATCTCAACTTCTATCTCTTCATACATGCATCCATTGGCCACGATTTGTGAATAAACAATGTAGACCTCATTACTACGAAGCTGTACATGTATATATCTTGCATTTATTTGGCCTAAGTTGAGAGAATTTTGAAGTTCAAATTCCTGTAAATATTAGGTTTAGATTTAGGGCTTTTAAAATTCATATTTATCTTTGATTGTTAGATTACATGATTTATACGGGTAGAATCGTGAGACCAAATGCTACAACATTCATGTTATGAATTTTCATTTTCATGGAGAAATGAGAAAGTTACATAGCATCTGGCTGGCTAGAGGAAGAAGACGAAGTTCATGGCCATGGAAGCGTTTCATGTTATGTTATTTTTTTTCACATTAATCAACGGATGTATAGCCACCCCAGTGACAAGGTAGCGCGCTGGTGAGACCCATGTCCTGGGTTTGAACCTTGGCGCTACCTTTTGTTTTTTTTAACATTTTTCCATTTTCAGTTTATGGCTTGTTTTGCAGGATTGGGCCTCCACGCTGGGCCTATTGTTTTTTTTCTAACATTCACTCCTTGATTGCTCAGAATACCCCCTTGCCCAACTATTTTCATATATTTATTTATTTGTTTTTATTTTCATTTTTATTTATTAAATATTTCTTAAATACATAAAAATCATAAAAAATATGAAATATGATAGTTTTGCATTTTGTTTATTTTATTTTTATTTTCATATTAAAAAATATATTTTTATTAAACTATATATTAATTTTTTTTCTTGAATAAACTTGTAAACATAAATGAAATAGGTTTAGTTTAATTTGTTTTATTTTCTTTTCATTTCATACTTGTAAATATTTATTTTGGCACATATAAAAACTAAATATTTTCATACAATATTATTTTTTATTTTTTATTTTTTATTTTTTATACAAAGAATACACAAATAATAATATATAAGAACCTTATTTTCTTTCAAACTAGAAATTAGGGTTAAACCTTTTTTTTAAGAATTAATTTCTTTTCCTTATATTTTTAGGATTAGGTTAAAATTTCTTTTCACACAAAAAAACAAAACAAAATCTTTTTCTTGCATGTGCATAATATTGCATATTTAAATATTGTATTTGTTTATTCCAATATTCGTACAAATTCGATTTGGTTGTAATAATTTATTCAGGTTTACATTCTTGCAAATCCCCATTCAAATTTGTATTCCCCCCTCCCATAAATTGTTGTAATAGTTTAGTAATCTTTACATTACGCAATTTACCGCTTTACATGCCATGTTAGTGATTAGGGTTTGTATGGTAAGATCAAAACAAAGCAAATTGAAAACCCTAATGCAAATCAAAGCATGAAAATAACACACTTGCACACAAGCATCCTTAGGGTTTCTCCACTTGGTTGCCTTATATAAAAATAGCCATATTACGCATGTGAAGTATCTTGGCAAAACAAACAAATATAAGATCATAGTCCCTCGATGACGCTATTCAAGGTTGCCTTACAAAATGATCTTGGTCCCTCAAAATGCTAAGATACTTTGCAACATTTCTAATCATGGTTATACGATGACCCACGCCCGTCCCGTTTACATCCAAAGATAGGGTTGCTTACCAAATCAATGGTAAGACAACAATGTCAAATGAATAGAAAGTGCATAAGAAAGACATTTTGAGTAGGTAGATTACTTCTAGTTACTTGATCTATTTTCAAACAACTATCCTTGCTATTTTCCAAAACAAACATATATTTCAAAAACATCTTACAAACATTGAAAACATTTTCAAAAGACAAACATCTTTGTATACATTCTTACGAACGAGAATCATTACAAAGATTGCCTAAACGAATGGCCTCTTTTACAAAATACTTTCAAAACCACACCAAACACATTTTCAAACAACAAAAGAAAGTGATCTAGCAAGTAACTAAGAGCCCATGGAAAACCATGGATGAAAAGGGTGTTAATACTTTCCCTTTTCATAATCTACCCCCCGAACTCAAGAAAACATCTCAAAGGTCTTTCCTGTGCTTTTTCACCTTTCCTTTTGGATAAAAGAAAATTCGGTGGCGACTCTTGCTAACCGCAACATTTTGCGATAAAACGCAAAACCCTAAAGTCAGTTCTCCCACCGTATCACAAACACCTTTTTGAACTATTTTCAAAAACCAACACTTTGTACGCGTTCTTATAGAGACGAGAACCATTACAAAGACTTTTTTTCTAAATATTTTCAAACCCACACCACAAACACATTTTCAAACAAAAGTAAGTGAACTAGCAAGAGACTAAGAGCCCGTAGATAACTACAGATGGAAAGGGTGCTAACACCTTCCCTTTCCATAACCTACCCCCCTTACTCATAATAATCTCGAAAAGGTCTTTTTTCTGTTCTTTTCACCCTTTACTTAATTTGGATAACAGAAAAGACGGTGGCGACTATGGATTACTGCAACATTTGCAAACACAAAATGCAAAATCAGTATTAAACAGTCGGTTCTGCCGCCGTATCACAGAACTGGCGACTCTGCTGAGGATACATATAAAAAGTGGGGTTATCTTAGAGTTAGTTCATTATTTAACTGCTTTTGTATACTTTGTTTGCTTTACTTTTGAGGGCTTTGTTTGGGTTACTATAGATCCTACACCCAGATCTAGGGCATCCTTTTAGGTAAGTAGCAATAGATCATGGAAACTGTGAGGGGTATACCGACACGGTTAAAGCGATAGCTACATTGATGTGAAAATTTGGTTGGTACCGGTAGCCCTTGAGTAGTCAAGGAGAATACGGGGCCGCTGCGTGGTGTCATGAAGCATCAACTGACCTTAGAACCTTTAATTAAACAACTTGGCCATCAGGAAGTAGTGAGGTAGCCGTCTTTGGTGTAGTTCTAAGTAGGTTGATACTCGATACTACACTCATTGAGATTTGACTCCAGAGTTTTGTTTGGTGGCAAGTCAGTTGTCTATTGGAACGAAACTTGTGGGAAAAATCAGTGATATTGAGATCCCTTAGAACCCGATTACTATTAATATGACATGTTAAGCCCACCAAAGTTCAAGAGGGTACTTACCTATGGAATCCATGCAAGCCTAAACCTAAGGTTGCTTATGTGACTTGTTTGCTTTCAACTTGAACTACTTGCAGGGTTTTATTATCTAACAGCATGATTTCCTTACAGGGTTTGTTTACAGTCATCATCCAGTAACCTGGACTTCTAAGACTCACTCGTCTTTGTCACCTTTCACTTTTGCTTGACGCATAGCATACACATCATAACATCATACCATATCATTTCCTTAACCATTTCAAGGATCTCAAGGGCCTGTGGTACAGGTTAGGATGAACCAGACGTCTAGCATGGGGCAAGGGGATTTATTTTCCCCTAGCCAATTCCTTCAAAAAAACAAAGCACGACAACTTGAGTCAGAGGCTATGACCCAATCGATATGGTGAGCTTGACTCTCGTAGAAGGAATTTCAACGGCACGAAGTCCTTCAATCAAAGTTGTAAATGGATCAATGATAGATTCATTTATGTTTGAGTTTTTGTTTGTGAATGCAAATTAAAACAGTGTTTGGAATGGGGGTATTTCTTTTGATGATTCTAATGTAGGTTTATTCAAATCGGTAGTAGTTGTTAAAATGGATGAGAATAGCGGGGTAGAGTCAAATGGTTTAAAAATGGTATGTGAATTGGACATGGTTGATTCAGAGAACTGTGTCATTATAGTTGTTAAAGATGCATTAAAATATTCAGGAGCATTATAGGAAACAGTAGTAGGAAGAACATGAGACTTACATGATTTTCCAGATTCAGAAAGTGGACCCTGAAATTCATAGGATTCAGTTATTTATCTCTTCTTTCCATTTTTCTTTGGCTCATAAGTGTTTGATATTTTATTTCCTTTTCTTACACCACAATCAACTTCTTCAGCAGGAAGTTTAGTGTAATCAAAACTGGACATATCATGTCCTTCTTATTCCATCATCCAAACATATATAACAACACTTGATATATTATCCATCTTTTAAAAAAGAGGATAATCAGTAATTGGAATCCTTCTTTGAGTAGTTGCTTCAAACAGTTCACCCAAAGGTTTAACTTTAATCTTTTCAATTATTTGCATGTTCCTTAAGTTTTGTGTAGTAAATGATTCTCCAATGCTGGGAGACAAATCTTCTGTGTAATTTTCTTCTTCCACCAGAGATTTAACTAACCCATTTTCCACAAGAATGTCATTCAGAAGATGTCCACAAGAGACATAGGTAGGAACATTATTCTTAGAATTTACAGTGGTTCTCGTCTTCTTAACAATATCCTTCAGATAATTGAATAAAACATAGGGAAGATTGATCTTCTTCTTGGTTAGCAAGTAGTACATCGTGAACTTATGACTAAAATTGAAGTAATCAGAAGAGTTTGAAGCAAGTCTAGGGTTTATACATCCCATAATGATCTTGTGCCAAACTCTGATATTTGGATGAAGATCCCTGCTCTTGTATTTTGTCTTCTCATCAACGTAATTCTTAAACAATAGTCGATTGAGTGACTTCCTTGCAAACTTCAATTTACTCTTTGTAGTATTAAATTTTCACTCTATTTTATATGTACATTTTCCTTCCATAAACTTCAAACCTAGAAGATCAGTAATGTTTTTTTCAGTTATGATAATCCTTAATCCAATGACATCAGAGACAATATACAGATCATCGCAATTAGAATTCTTCCAGAAGTCTTTTACTAAATCTTCATAAATAGAACCATGAAGCATGTTAAAGTAGTTTTTCCATCCCTGAGCTTCTAATTCTTCTTTTGGGTCAACCCCATTATCAGCTAAATTATCGAAATCAACCAAAAATTCCTGAAGAACATCTAGTTCTTATGGAGGAAGGATGTAATGAACTTGAGAGGTTTGTTGAGTGATGTGATTCTCATTAACTTCTGTAGAAGAAGCAGTCGCAACCGTTTTCTTTACAGGAGGAACTGATGAAGATGATGGAGCAAAGGTAGATGATGATGGAGAGCCGGAAGCAACTGGTGGTTTTGATGCTTGATTAAATTCCTTTGCGAAATTAACTGCTTCTTTTTTATAATTGGTCATCATTAATTTGATTTTAAGAAGAAGATGAATGAATGTTGAAGATTGATGAATTATTGTCGAAGAACCCAAAAAAGTGATTGAAGGAGAAGAGGGGTTTAGGGTTTCTAATTTGTGAAGAAGTGAGACTGGACGTGTGATAGTGTGAGAAAGTGAGTTATATAGAGGGATAATGAAATTCAATTTTATAGCATTTAAATGTCAAATAAAGAATAACAATTTTTAAAGACACATTAGGGAGGTAATAAATGAAAATAATCATGAAAGGATCAATTCCAAGAAATCACACATTATTCATGGTCTAGCTTAGTTAGCGTGTGATGAATAAGAATAATCAAGAATTACACACGTTAATTACTTATTCTAACTTAAGTGAGACGATCAATATACTAAAGGTCTGGGTCACCAAAGGCTTCCATCTGATCTGAGATATTTCTGACAAAGACATCTTCTGATAACTGAGTCTATAAAATAAAATTAGCAGAAGTATAATAAGTAAAAGAAAGATATAAATTATAATGTCATATTCTTGAAGATCTTCCATTTGTCTTTCTCTTAGATACATGTTTTGATCAACTTCTTTCTTCTTATGCTTTCTTCAGAGTGGTCTTTCAGAGGTTCTGAATTATCTTCATATTGATTCCTCTTATTTCTTTGAGTATTATCAGTTTTATGATTTGATAAAAATAACCTTCTTCTGAACTCTAGTCTTCTAATATGAGAACTAGAATTAGCTTTCTCTTCAGATGATTTCTTTATTCTTCTGTTTAGAATCACCCGTCTGACTTCTTGAGAGAATCCTCAGAGCACGGATATTCTGATCTTTTATTATCAGAATCATCAATCTGTTTGTCAAGCTTCCTTTGAACAAGAGCTTATTTTTAAGAAGGTCGATATTTCATGAACTTCTGAGAAGCTATGTGCTTGAGAGAAAGTTAATTGTCATTTCCTAGCGTCTTCTGAATTTTTGATTCCTTTAACAAGTTGTACAATCCATACAAATATCATCAAATTTTGACGATTTTGACTGACAATCTTATTCTTGTAATGCTGAGCTAACTTGTTTAGAGTTATTATTTGATCATAATTTAGATGTATCAATGAGCGTTCTTTCCTCAGCAATGTATGGTCTTCTGAAAAGCCTCTTTCGACAGAACCAATGATTAGATCTTCTGCATAAGATCTTTGGTATGCTTGAATAGACGGATTTATCATGAGGTTCTTTTGTATCATAAGATGAAAATCTTTCTTCTTTTGAAAAGATTCCTAATGAGATCTTATGAGAAAGTCAAGGGTGGACTAATCCGTTGCTTGAAAACATCTCATACTTCTTAAGGAACTTAATCAAAAGTATTCAACAGATATAACTTCTTATCTGATGAATCTTCCTTGTCAGCTTGTTCTTCAATTTTCTGGTTTTATACAGTAGTTAAAAATTGAATAACTATCACCTTAGAGTATTTCTTCACATAGAATCTAGATCTTTATCTGACACTGTTAGGTGTTTGATATCCATTAATAATAAAATCGGGTTATGATACCAATTGAAGGTGTGAAGAAAATGCAAGAAATGGAGGGGGGGTTGAATTGGGTTTTCCTTTCTTGAATAACTTTCGCTTTTAAGCATTATTCATTGAACAATGCTTATGAGTGTTACTTCTAAGTAATGCTTCTAATTAAGTTAAGAAAACATAAACATTAAAGCATAAGAAAAAGTAAAGAACACACGATATATCCTGGTTCACTTGAGAAATTCCTAAGCTAGTCCAGTCCACCCTTCTGAGGTGATTTCGCCTTGAACTCAAGGACTTAATCCACTATAACCAATCTGATTACAATTGCACGGACAAGAGCCATTTACTAACAATTAATGACGTGTTTAGGGATACAGACTGGATATAGTGTTCATTGACCCAATATAATCTGATTCACTAGAATCTCCTACCAAGATTTCCTTCCAATGATATACATCAGTGATCTCACAAAGTTGACCTTCACTCAGTCCCCTTTGAGATATGACTACCATTGACCTAATAGAATCCACTACCAGGATTTCATCTACGATGACCATAACCAAAGTCTTCTTGAGAATCCTCACTCAACTGAGTCTCTCAAGGAATCATCAAACAACTATTTGATTTACATTTGTTTATAATAATAATGCTTCTACACAAGCTAGACGTAAAAAAAGTTAAGTACATCAGAAGAGCCTAATACACACTAAAAGATATTACATTTTATTGTAGCTTCAATGTGTGGTCTTATCTTCTTTGAGTAACTTCTTCACGGACAACAACCCAAAGCACTTGAATCGCTGAAGTCTTCTTCTTCATAAGCTTCTGAAAGCTTTGTTGATCTTGATGTAATAAATAGAAGAACTTCTTCATCTTGATTCACCTTAGAACATTATGGACATCAGCCGTTATTCTACTATCTTCAATGATCACTTTAAAGCACAACATTTATGTTGTCGATTTGTAATTGGAGCTTTCATGATCATCTCCGTTATCTTCTGCTTAGCAAGTTTTGTGCAACATTTGAAATTAAGCACATTGTGAATCAATGATTTCATTGTAATCAGTATCAACATGATTGAAGAATCATTTTGATAATAGTTGTTCTGGTTGTTGTTATAGCGGTTGATAGATTTTTGGTTGTGTTCCAATAATAACACCTTTCATTTTAACATTGAACACCAACAACTTGCGACTTCCAACTTGCAGCTATGAGCAATTGGAAACCAGTAACATGCACCATCAATCTTTAAACATGTGATTCTTTTCTTATATAGCCAAGCAAAATAGAACCGTTGGCTATTTGAAAAAGAGTCGTTATAAATAGTACTGCTACGTCCTTATCTCTTTCACAATTCAAGTTAGTGGAGAGGTAGTGGAATAAAGATTTTTGTACTATGTGCTATTGTACTATGTTATCGTTATATTCTTTCCTTCTTCACTTCAGATACTTCTAACAGCATGAGTTTAGAAGCGGGAAAATAATATAAGGTCTTCAGAACTTCAAGTCTTCAGATTCTTCAGAACTGCGTCTTCAGAGTCTTCAACACTTGATCTTGAGTACCCGTTATAGTGAACCTTGGATCAGAAGAGCTTCAAGTCTTCAGAGTCTTAAGAGCTGCGTCTTTAGAGTCTTCAACACTTGGTCTTGAGAACCCGTTGTAGATAACTTTGGACTTTTAGAACTTCATGTCTTTGGAATCTTCAGACCTTTCGTCTTTAGAATCTTTAGCACTTGGTTCTTTAAGAATCCTTGTCTTTAGAACCTTGTTATTAGAAACACAAAGTCTTCAGCATCTGGACTTCAGTTAGAAACGTTGTCTTTAGATCTTTTAACTTTGTCTTATTTTAAACAAGTTATCTTTTAGAAACTAAGATTTTGGCATTTGGACTTCAGTAAAAACTTTGTCTTCAGATCTTCTAACTTTGTTTCTTTGGAATACGCTATCTTTTAGAAACATGATTCTTCAGCATATGGACTTAAGTGAGAACTTCTGTCTTCAGATCTTTTGACTGTTTCCTTAGAACACGTTGTCTTTAGAAGTTTGAGTCTTCAACATCTGGACGTAAGTAGCAACTTCTATCTTCAGATCTTCTGACTGGTTTCTCTTAGACAAATATTAGAGCTTACACTTTAGAGCCTTCTAGAGTGTCCTGCTACTGTTCAACAGAACTTGTGTAGCGCATAAGCGGAACTAATTCTCTTCTAATATCTTGGTCACGCCATCCATCAGAAGCATAACTTGTTTGTTTATTACTCAACAATAACAAACATTAGTACAACAAAATTGTTCACACAAACATACTCATTTGTTATCATCAAAACTGAGAGATAATGTTGTAGAACCAAATCTTGTTTTTACAGTAATTATTATTCTTAGACCTATGTGGATATTCTATGACCTTTAATTTAAAAACTCATTAGTAAATCACTAACCACATTCTTATACACATGAGTAAGTCTTATGATAAGTTAGATTAGTGGGAGTTTATCAATAGCATTTTAATATGTTTGGGCCATTCTTTAATAACATATTATTTTTAATTTAAATATGTTGCACTAAGTTCATCATTCTATATATAAGTTGTGAGTCTTTAACATCTATGATTTATTTTCCCTATCGGAAACAATTTTTGCATCGGTAAAACTTACTTCTCTTTTAATTGATTAGTGTTTTGACCATTATTGATATTCTAATATTAAAATCAATATTTTTAATAATTAATTATTGTTATCCAAGTGAAAGATTGTTAGATTAATTATTTAATTAATCAAATATGGATTGAAATAATTAATTATTAATTAATTATATTATAGTCAATTATTATTAAACACTAATTATTGATGAATTATTTAATTGGATTTTGTGTCTGGATGGACCATGATGGGTTAGATCATTCAATTAAGTCCAATGAGAGGTCTCTGTCATCAGTCGTTTAATTATTTAAGCGTTGTCCCATTAAACGATTAACCTACTCCGAAAACTTAGACGGCAATGAGAGTAATAATCCTCTCATATTCTCTTTCTTTGACGACAATTTCTATAATCCTAAAAAGTACATCGACAATTTCTAAAATCTTCAAAAATACGTCGTTCATGTTATTCTTGATTATTCTATAATAATATAATATTCTATGTGTTTAATCGATTCAGTTAAATTTATTTCTTCTAGTATACATATATCATTTCTGTAATTTTAGGGGTGCCTTGTTATTCACCAAACAAAGCTATAAAATGTTTGTCATAGTATTTGTATAAGGTGGACCATTTGAAGGCTAGTCTATGGTGGATTAGCACCTGAAAATTACTTTAATCTCAGTATCATTCACACTAGTTAAAAGATTTAGATGATGTTTGAATCTTCTCTTTCCATGCTTCTCTCATTCAATTAAAACAAATGTAAAATAATCAAAACTTCATATAAATTTAAAACGAATTGAACAATAATACTAGATCAGATTGTTGTGTTAGGTCTAATAGTTGGCCCTTAAATAGTTTTAGTGTGTTACATGTAATTTTCCCTTACCTACCAACCGTATAGTTTCAAGTTTCAACCCCAACAGTTTCCGACAGTTTGCTTGGTTAACTGCTGTTGATGACTAATGTATACTAGCCTATGCTCAAATCAAATCATAATTGAATATGGTTTAAAAGAGAAAATGTTTCTAATATGTCAAATTTAACATACATTTATTTTGCTAAAGTGAATATGAAGTGAAGCAAATTTTTAACAAACAATCATTTGGGGTGATTTTTTTATATTTTTATATTTTTAATTTAAAATTAATTTTTATTTTGAGTTTTTAAAATTTTCAAAAGTATTATTATTTTTAAATAAAATTATTTTAAAACATAAATATAAAATAAATATTTATCATAAATATATCTTAATTATAATCAAATCGAATTATACATAATCAGTATCATATCGAAATAACATATAAACTGCACCACAACCTTTTTAGATATTTTTAAAGCATTTAATTTGTAAAGTAATTAATATATTATAAATAATATATATTTTTAATAATCATTTTAATTTAATGGTTAAAACTGGTGATTGTTGTTAGAGTGTCGAAATGGTGATAAATAATAATCATAATGGTAGTTGGCATGGTAAGAGTGGTAGTTAATAGTAGTGATTAATGGTGGTTAAAATAGTGATTTTTGATGGTAAGAACAATAGTCAAATGTAATAGTCAATGATGGTCAAAGTATAGTCGTTTATGATGGTTGAAGTGGTAGACTGATAATTGATAGCAAGATTGATGATTAAAGATAGATGAAATGATGATCAACAATAGTTTGATTAATGATCGATTAATGTTAAACAAGTGTACCTTATGCAAACAAAATATACCTTTTCTACCCAAATCCATTTATCCGGTTTCATTGGTTTGGCTATTTGTTTTATCAACATATTATTTGGTTTCATGTCTCCTCATCTTCTCCACTAACCTGATACATTGAACAAATTAAGAAATCTGCTACACTGTTTACTTCTTACACATACCTACCTTTTACTATTTCCAAATTACTATTTTCAAAATTTTGTATCATTCCAATGTTTAATATATCTGCACACCTTTGTTCCTTTGCCTCCTCTCCTATGCTTTATCAAGTTTTGTTACCCTCAGCAACCACAAATTATCTTTCCTCTCACATATTCATTTGTCAAAGTTTCAAATCCTCTGGTCTTCTTTGTTTGTTTATGAGATTTGAGTGTTTTTGTTCTTCTCCCCTCTACCTTCGTTTTCGTCCATATTTTGTTCGTCATGGCCCGGACCTTCAAGATGATCAAGGACATCAATGACCGTAAAGAACTATGGAAAATCATTGTCAAAGTTCACCACAAATGGAAGGTTTCGTCCACTGCAAATGAGAATTTTGAACTTATAGTTATAGACAAAGAAGTGAGTTTTAATTGTCGATGTTTGTTTCGTGTTCATGTCTTAGGTTTCTTTCATGTTTTTTTCAATTTTTGTTGTTTGTTTATCAGTTACTTCCATGACAAAGATTTTATATGTACTGGTTTTTTGAGTTATGGTGTTTATTGAATATGAAATGTTTAGATCTATATTGATTTATGGTTTTTTTTACAACTATTTTGTATGTTTTATGTTTTAGTTTGAGTAAAGTAAATTTGTACAACCTTTTCCATCAAAAAGTTTAAGTTTTTAGTTGTTTATGTAATTTATGCTTTGCATTTGATATGGTTTGTGGTTTACCTTCTTATTTTATACCTGTTGTACCCCAAAATTTTCCCTCTCTTTTCTCAAGACACTTCTCGTCAAAGATCTCAACATACTCAAGGATTCTCAAAAATTGACCAGACAAGTTCACCTCCTAAGCACCGGGTCCAAATTAGGGTTTTGGTTTCCTCAAAGATAATTGGACTTTTAATGCCTCAAGTGACTTTCATGGTTCATTATAGGTCTCCAAGAATACTTATACCAAGTTTCAAGCCTTGTACCACAAATTTGCTAAGTCAATTGCTCAAATGACTGAAAATCAACTGTATTAGGTAAAAAGTCAACTGTGGTCAACATATAGCCAAACTTCATGATTTTTGGCCAACATCAACATTTTTAAGTCATTTTTATCAATTGATCAAGGGTTGATCACAATTCCTCAATGAAAGCATTCAAATCATCAAAGGGGCAAAATTTTCAAAATTAGGGTTTTGACTGAGAATGACTGATCATTGACTTTTGACCTAGTACATGACCTAATATCTTGGAGCATGATCTCAAGGACTCAAACACAATATCTTGACCTAATTTCATGGCTCAAATCATTTCTCAAGATCAATGGATTGATAGTTGAAATTTGATCAACTGATACATAAAAAGTCAAAGTTTGACTTTTTGATCAACATTGAATTTCAAAGATCAAGAATCATCAAGACATTCAAAAATATCAAACTTGATCATCAAGAATCAAGAGAATCAAGAAATTCAACAAAAAGTCAGAATTTTCAAGACTTAGAAAATTTTTAAGTGTTTTTTAACCTTGATAATTTCACCACTTCATGACAATTTTTCACCAAGAGCAAGATGATTCAAGGAAAACTTTCAACATGAAAGTTGTAGATCTTGATGAATTTTACAACTTTGTCCTTGAGGGTTGATGTCCAAATAATGCTTAGATTTGAAGATATAGGCTTATGAAATTATGACATTTTTGTATAAACACTTACTGAAGTTTTCAACAAGTTTAGGAAGATTTTTGCCCTAACTTCTTGGCCAATTTTCACCTAGTTCCAATTTGATTTTTCCAAAGTGGTTAACATGAAGGTTGTAGAAAATGTTTTAAGTTTTCCAAAATGTCCAAGAACTTGAAGAGGTCATGCTTGAGCTAGAAGTTTCGAAGAGGTGAGATTGGACATCCATTCTTGAATTTTAGGTCATCTTCATGAAGAACACATACCAAATCCCACAACTATGCTGCATAATCTTGCTTTGCAGGCCTCTTGACTTGCAAATCTATCCATAATCATATGTTTACACAACTAATTGAGCTATGATCCAATAGCTTGAGCGATTGTCCAAGTGATCATTCTATTAATGGAACAAAGTTCATACTTCAATTTTGGAAAAGTGACTTTAATCACAAAGTCAACTTGTCTTGAGCATCTAACTTGTTTTTTCTGATTACACTCAACATGTATGCTCAGAAGCAACATGTTTAAATCCTCTAGCCACCCTACAAGCCCTTGTACCATTGCATTGGAGCAATGTTTCTCAAGCTTGCTTCAAAATCAAGTCACATAACCATAACATGTGATCTCTTGATTCTGATTGTTTCAAGCTCCCAAACAACTTGTCTATAAATAGAGAAGTTATATGCAAGCTAAAGCGCGAGTTTACAAGCCTTGACACACCCTCAAATACTCTGAAGTAATAATTTGCACTTTCAAACCTCCATTGTTTCACATTCTTACCATAAACTCAAAACTCCTAATTCCATCGTGCGTTTTCATTTCTAATCAATCACAAAGTTTCCATACTTCATTTAGAACTCATCCCCACCCCTGTTTCATAACTGTAACTCCATCTTCATCATCCTCCAAACTCAAAAACTCAGCTCTGCAACTTGACTTCTCCAAGAAGATTCAGCCACTCTTAGCACAAAGTAAGAGTTGCATTAGCTTCCTAGGAGTCCAGTGAAGCTATCCAGATCATCACCATACTTCCAGGGGTGCTCAAACTCCATACACGATTTCCAATTTTGAGATAAGTCTTCTCAATTTTGAACTCTCTATATAAGCATCATCAATGGTTACTTTGTGAATAAAAAATATAGACATCATAGCCCTGAAGCTAACCATGCCTTTAGTTTTCATTTTTGTTGCCTGAGTGATGTGAATTTTGAAGTTGAACTTTATGGAAAAAAAATAGGTTTTATTTGGTACCAAACAAAATTCGTGTTCATCTTTGATTTATAGCTTTAGTTCTTTATATGGTTGAATTCATGTTGAAAATGAGCAAGTTTCATGTTACACTTTTGAAAATGATTGAAAAATGAGCAAGTTCAGAAATTCAAAAATGCAACAATGGAGGCTGGCACAAGGAAGAAGATGAAGTTGTAATCAGGACTGAGTTTATTTTAAATTTATCATAAATTGTTTTATACACAGATGAAACAACCACCCCAATGGCAGAGGAAGCTCGTGTAAGGCATTTGTTACTAGGGACCAGGGTTCGAGCCCCAGTGGTACCCTTTTATGTTTTTTCATATATTTCTTGCAGATCCAGCGCACCTAGCTTCCTTGAGTCCATCACACGCCCTCATTTCAACACCATCAGATCACTATGTCAACAAATCCAACACATCAGATGCGCTTGTCCACCATGAGCTCTCACAAGCCAACCACATGGGATCCAAACAAGCTGGGCCTCCTGACCTAGGCCTTTTCTTTTTTATTTTTTCTTCTTCATACCCCCATTAGTTTTCAAAACGCAAGCCCATTCATACTTTTTTAAATTTTATTTCCTCTGATTACAAAAAACATATTGGGCCTGTTTGCTACTTTTTTTACCTCCCTTCTACTTTTTAACACCCATCCCATTTGTTTTTATATTTTTATTATTTTTATTTATCTATTTATGTATTTAATCAAAAATACCAAAATATATTTTCTTAAATAATTAAAATTTAAAATATTTTAATGTGAATATTTTATTTTATTAAGTTAAATTTCATTATTTTCTTTTACAAATTAATATTAACATTCAAATTATTTTATAAACAAATTACTTAGACTTAGGTTTTATTTCCTTCTTAAATTTAATTAACTTAGATTTTAGGTTTTATTTAAGATAATCAATTAATTTCTTTTGTAAATAAAATTAATTAGTCTAATTAAGTTAACTATAAAACCTTTTTCTCCATCAAAAAATCACACAAAGACAATTTCTTTTTCCTCTTCATCCTTGCATTTTTGCATATTCTATTATTATTCATATTCAATGGTTTGTAATAGTAATTAGGGCTTTATTGCTTTCCTCCCCCTATTCACAAAATTGTACCCCCATTCCCAAAGTGTTGTAATAGCGTAGGACGTTTAAATTCCGCAATTTATCGCTTTCTTTATTATTGTTAGTAATTAGGGGTTGCATGACAAGACTAAAATCAAGCCTAGAAAAACCCTAATTCAAAGATAAAATACTTGAAATCAAAACACCTTACACACGTGCACCTCTAGGGTAACCCACTCTTGTTGCCTTGGATAAAAACAGTCATGTCCCTCGAACGTGGGGTGTTTTAGTAAAGACTCTCGATTAAAAGATTGTAGTCCCTCGATGACTCTTAAATGTTGTCTTCGGTGAACGATCTTAGTCCCTTATAACAATTACTAAAATATCTTACAAGTTTCCTTCTATGATTGTACGATGACCCACGCCCGTTCCTCACATCCAATGATATGGCTCCCTACCAACCAATGGTAAAGTAGCACTATATAAAGGAGGAGGAAAAGAACAAAGACTTTTTTAGTAGGTAGATTGCTCGTAATTGCTTGCTCACAAACAAAACCATTCACACGTCACACTTTTCAAAAACACTTTTCAAACAAACATTTTGTATACATTCTCAACGATACGAGAATCATTACAAAATTACCTTACATTGGCATTTTCAAACATCTTTCCAAACATTCCCTTTCAACAAATATTTTCAAAAACCAACACTCTGTATACATTCTCAACGATACGAGAATCATTGCAAAGTTTGTCGAAAGAAGGCGTTTTCAAAATATTTTCAAACTTACACAAAACACAAAGCATTTCAAAGTGAGCTAGCAATTAAGAGCCTGTACATAACTACGGATGAAAATGGTGCTAACACCTTCCATTTTCAGAACCTACCCCCTGAACTTAAGAAAATATCTCAAAAGGTCTTTCCTGTTCTTTTCACCCTTTCCTTTATTGGATAAAAGAAAAGTCGGTGGCGACCCTTTCTATCCGCAACATTTGCGATAAAACACAAAACACCAAAGTCTATTCTCCCACCATATTATAATACCTTAATGACGATGATATTGTTTCATTGTGTTCAAAATATTGGGTTCCATCTCCTCATTTCTGGTTTTTTGGATATAGATATACCTATGTTGTGTTCATGGCTTAACATTTTTTATTCATATTCTATATTAATCATAGAAATGTTATTTTTACAGGATCATGATATCCACGTCATTGTTCCAAAAATATTTAGACAAACTTTTGATTCAGCTCTATTTGTAAACATGACTGACACAATTTCAAACTTTTAAGTTCAACCGAATGATTTAATGTTTCGAACATCTAGCCATAAGTTTTTGTTAAAATTCACCGATGTAACAACAATAGGAGATTATAACAAGCATCAATCTTAATAAGGTTATTAACATCACTTTTTTTTTATATCGTTTCAGGAAAATGGAAAAAAAATCTCCTTATAGGTATAATTTTTAATACAAACATGTTATTAGATTCTTTTTTCTCATTTTGTCAATTCTACTCATACTTTTTTATCTACAAATGTGATTGTTATGGTCGACAAAGTAGTATACTCCCAATGTCAATTGGGGAGCAAAAAATCGTAGATTAACTTGATCTTGAAAGATCTGGGATATTACCTTAAACTACCTAACTTTTTTAACGGCTTCTATTTCTTGCATTTGTTTCATTTACTTTGTTTTTTCCTACGTTTAACAACATGTCTTAACAACACTTTTGGGAGACTTTTTCCTTTTCCTACCATCAAATTCATCCATTTTTCCTTCTTGATCCTGTGATGCATGTGTGTCGATATTAACAGTCAGGGCTTTACTATCTCCTCTATTTTGAGCGACAACTTCTCATTTTCTATTAACATCTTAATGTTCTTCACCGGGTACAACAGCTACCACAGTTCCGAGGGCCCAACTTTTTTCTAACACGCTTTTTCTCTCCACATGGTTAAAACCCTTCTGCATTTCCTCGTATTCCAAATATGTCATATCCAGCCGATGTCTTCTCCATGCAACTATGTTGTTGATTTCAGTTGTTGGTCTGCAAGTACAACACAACAAACATGAAACATGAGAAAATATAAAATCACGATTAAATATGAACATGCAACATAGCATAATCATAAATCTCAACAATCTCCCAATTAAAAAAAATGATTTGTCGGTAGACATGTTTGAGAAAACAACGCTCTACAAATCCAAAAGATTTCTGAGAAGTTTTAGAAACTAAAGAAAGCAAATTTCATTTACTTTTACCCGTGCTCTTTTGTATTCACGCTTCAATCCTTTTTAATACTTTAATTTTACTTTTTATTTATTAGCTAACCACCAATATTATTCTCAACATTTATTTTTTTAAATAAGATTTTTTTTTTTATATTTTGCTTTCTAATTTGATTAGCCATTTTTATTAGTTAATTTATACTACATATTCAATTTCATACATTTAATTATAAATTACCTGAAATTATATTTATATTACTAAATTTTCATAACATTTTTTATTTATTTAATTTATTTATATAAACAATTTATATATATATATATATATATATATATATATATATATATATATATATTTATATATATATATATATATATATATATATATATATATATATATATATATATATATATATATATATATATATATATATATATATATATATATATATATATATATATATATATATATATATATATATATATATATATATATATATATATATATATATATATATATATATATATATATATATATATATATATATATATATATATATATATATATATATATATATATATATTAACGATTTCTGTAATAAGATTGAATCTTAAATATTTTTATTTAAATAAGATAATTTGATCTTAATTTTTTTATAATTAATATCAAAATAAAATTAATATTTATTTACGGAAATTGATCCAAGTATTTTAATTAATGATCTCTTTTGATGAAAGAGTTTTGTTTTTATTTATTTATATTCTTATTATATTTT
Organism: Vicia faba; assembly: GCA_948472305.1. Taxonomy (NCBI): domain Eukaryota; kingdom Viridiplantae; phylum Streptophyta; class Magnoliopsida; order Fabales; family Fabaceae; genus Vicia; species Vicia faba. Next base: position 750,898,687 of record OX451736.1, on the reverse strand, counting down.
AAAAATTAAAGTGTGTATACTCAAACCAAAACTTGTGCGGACGCAAAGTATTTCACTAATTTACAGAAAAAAAAGTAAAAGAAATAAAATAAAATTAAAAATACATCTCAAAAATATGTTGTAGTTCCACACTTATGACCACAACCACACAAATTTAACAAAAATATTTTACTAATCAATTTATAATTTTTACAAGGATAAAATTAAATATTATTTCATACAATTGTATTTTTATAAGAAACAAATTGTAAAATCTCTCAACTATAATATTTGTTTGAAAAAAATTACAATTCCTTTGAAAAAAATTACAGTTATTTTAAACTACAATTTTTATATAAAAAATTTGTAAATTTGTTTACAACCACCTCATTCGGATCATAAATAATTTTATTTTTAAAAAAATTTAAAATTTAAAATTTGTATAAATATTCAACCTAATGCAAGTTATCACTTATAAAGTTATAATCAAATTGAAATTTAGAAAAACTAGAGATATAATCAACTCTAATACTTTGAAATATGAAACTAGACTCAAACCTATAATCAACTCTAATAATGTGATATTTTATATAATTTATTCGTAGAAATTTTGTAGTCCACTTTCTAAACACATTAGACCAAACATTCTTTGATCAACTCCATATGCAGCCAGTGGTTAGGGACAAGTCTTGTAACTTACTATCCACCGAGTCAGCAAATAGAGACATGGTTGAATATTCTTATTTGTAACATTAACTTTTAATGCCCAAGTTCATTTGATTATCGAGCGCATTAGGCATAAACAAACATTTCAACTTAATATGCTGCTTCTACGAAGTTACATATAAGTATTTTGTTGTTTGGTATTATAATATGACTGACTGCAGTCAGTTTTGGCATTCCATATGACCCCCATTAAATATTAGAAAACCACTTGTGCTTCACCATCAGATAATGATGATATATCCTTACAACTTACAAGGCGAGGATTGATGAGATGGCTGGACTTTCTCTAGCACTAGTTTTGTCATAAATTGATTGGGTATTTTGTGTCTTATAGTGTAACAATCATATGATAACGATATATTGTTAGATAAAACTTTTAGATTAAATAATCGTGAATAACTATTTTTCTTTAATAGTATTT